>CM076584.1:885855388-886521692 GCA_034641835.2 Pinus albicaulis | reverse complement strand
TATTGCACGCCAACTCCATAATCAAATTCGCTCGTCGCATTACGAAGTATGCCTGTGCTCTATTTTCCAAACTCATGTGATAAAAGTATATTGGGAATCATAATTATTTATATACATGTATCATTTGATGACTACTATCGCGTTCGCTTATGGTGAAACAACTTACCACAATTGCACCATGCGTAAATCCACGCGTTTTGGACTCTAAAACCCGCCTTTACTCGTTTTAAACTCGCCAACGCTCCGTTGACCATCGGCTCAATGCCCTTGGTTCTACACTTAACGGCATCAATTCGTTTCGCCTTCACTAATTCATTTAAAAGTTGCAACTCCATTCCGAGTTAACTCATGGTGTTAGACGTCGATTCCCACTTCTCCTTGCGTTAACTTCACATAATCGTAAAAATTTATCTCTCCATCGATCGGATCTAAGGGTTGATTTGCTTGGTTTTCCATCGGTTCGACTGCATCGTGAGATCATCCGATCCTAAAACCTCTTCATGATTTCATACACAATGCCATTCTTTGTATTCCGCCTCTACTAGAACCCTCCTCGAAGGTTTTCAAAGACCATCCTCTCGATCCTCTTTTCATGCAGTAACGTCGAATTGAAACTCGCTCCAATTTTCCTTCATGTGTAATCGATCCTTCCAATGATCGACACACTCAAAACATATATCTTCTCCAATATGCACTAATCTTTATTGCTCGTATTCAATTCATAATCGAACCAATTCCTCGCCAATTACATCAAGCTTTTCAATGAAAACAAAAAATATCAATTTAAAACCTTCGTTACAGAATTCTTATCTCCAAAATCATCATAACTCAGTATTAAATCGAATATTTTCCTCAAGGAAGCATTTAATCTAACAAATCATTACACACATGCTATTCAATCAAACCTTTATATAAGCAAATGTAACCAATTTACAAAAACTCCTTGTCCCTACGATATTCAAATCCATAATGGTTCTTTCTTAACCGCCCGTAGGCTTACCAACAAACCTTATTTGCCCTAAAACCGAATCACTCACACTCTCTCCGCATCTACATTTTTCTCGCCTTTAAGGCTTGATAATTTATGCAAATTAGGATGAACCAATTTAGATTCAATTCCTTCAATAACTCAACAAATTTCAAAATCGCAAACTCCTAAAATCTAGATTCTATCCCTAAAATATTGAAAACCGAATCTAACTTAGATTTACAATCAATTCCTAAATATCTCAAATTCCAAACTATTTGATTTCCCCATGTTCTTCAATCATTCTATTTACAAATTCTTTACACTAATTAAAATCTCATTTAGTCACTCAAAACCCATTAATAATTACAAAATCAATATTCTCTCAAAAAACACAAGACCCTATGTTTAATAAAATACAAGGTATTTTCTTCAATCTAATGCCCCCGCATCATAGGGTCAAGCCTGGTGTCGCACTGTTCATAAGACGGAAAATTCCATCGTGGTCTTAATTTATCTCCCGTATATTTTCCTCGTAAAGATATCATTTGGTCGAAGAATTCAATAAAACCCTCATTTGCTACACCGGTTTTCCCAACATTGGGTTTTTCTGGGATAATTGTCCAAAAACAATCGTGTACATGTGATTGGATTCTCTTGTGTTATGTTCTCATCGTTTATATCTCTCGCATATATAATTGTGAATGTTGCGTATATTTATTTCGATATTGCCAAAAGATTTTCGAATAATAACTTATTGAAATAATAAGAGAAATAAGTCTATCATAGAATCGTTTGTAAATTTTCACATGGTATTAGAGCCGTAGATGAATAATGAGAGGGGGCATCTATCGTTGAATGGAAATCTAACGTTGCGTGAATAACGCAGTATGGTTCATGGGGCCTTAGGAGGGGCAGAAGCATGATGGAAATCGTATGGATCACGATGTATTTGTATTGGCATCCGCACTAGAGGAAGATTGTATCGAGCAACATTGCGTCAGACAACCGGGTATATTGACAACAAGCCTATGCTCACATGACGGGAGTACGGTACCTGTTCGATCACCAAGAAGAGCAGACACTAAAATAACCATGGGTAATAAAGCAAAGTACCCCCATTGGGAGAGGTACCGAGTTTTTCGTAATGAGGCAGGAACAGAATCCGTCACTAATGTACCGCAGCTTGCCGTATTTAACTCCATTTCGTTGTCACAACTTCAAAAACCAAGGATATGACGATTTTATTGGCAACAGAGTTCACGCTGCTACACCCCAACTTGGAAAAGAAGGCACAAGACGGGTATAGTGTTACAACAAGTTGTAAGCCACAACTGGATTCTCCAATGGCACTAGTTACAAAGACAATGAAATAAATGCCCCTCGAATGAGCTATGGCACATAAGAATGGGGCACTTGCATCACAGCATTGGTGAATCCCCCGTAAGACCGTCACCTGTGTTCCGAATCGAGCACCAAACGGATGATGTTTCACAAGGGCGTATTGGGAAACATGCTGCGGCAATACACCAAAGAAGCAACAATAGGGCCAGTGTGTTGGATCTATAATACACTCAAATGTCCGTGGGTGATGTCCATCAGAGCTCTTAGCGGTGCCAAATATTTCGTAACCTTCATTGACACCATTCCAGAAAACCTGGATCTACTTTGAAGACCAAGGATGAAGTTCTCACGACGAAATAGTTTAAGGCTCGTGAAATCTGCTGTAGTTGATCAAGGTATTGCGTATCGTACAATGGAGGTGAATACATAGACAAACAATTCACCGCATTCTTGTAAGGAAGGCATCAAAGGAGAATGGACAACTCCATACAATCAGAATTGCATTGAGGACAAAAAGGAAGAACCGGATGTTGTTGGTACAACTTCCGAGCTATGTCGTATGACCAAAGATGCTGCCCAAATTTCTATGGGCCTAAGTATGCACACAACTCCGTTCGACATTCCTAATGGGTAACTCCTCACACTCGCACTAGGAAAGACTGCCGCCAGAGTGTCTTCAACGGGCAAAGAAGCTCCGAGGTGAGTCACTTTTTAGGATCTTTGACAGCATAACCCCATCGTCATGTACCAAAGTGAGAAGAGGAAGAAGCGTGAAATGACTAATGAAAAGGGGTATTTAGTAGGATACAAACGCAGAATGCAAAGGTTATTGCATTTTACATTCCCGAGAGCAGGAAAGTAGTGGTGTGAAGAGATGTGAAGTTCATGGAGGAGAAAGCCTTAAGAAGATCACGAGAGCCGCCTTCTCGCTATGCATTCGTAGGAAGAGCTCGGTCCAGCCTCAACAACCAATGCGAGAATTAAGTCGCTCTCTCCAAGGCATAGTGATCCAAAGGATGGGTCTCTAGGATTTGCAAGAAGGAGAGCCGGTGAATCCACCCACCACCGTGAAGAACGATGGTGGAACTTGGGCCCGTATTCTCGAAGGATGCAGAGGATTTTGTTTTAATCCCCGCAATGAGAAGATGAAGATAAGCACTGAAGTATCAAGCCTTAGTTGCTCAAGTTAGAGAACCTTCCGCTTTTCGGAAAGCAAAATACAAGACTGTGGGTTAGATGCAATGGTGGAAGAGTATAGTTCCATCATGACAAAAATGATGTCCCGGAAGTAGTACCCAGATCACAGGGGGAGATTAGTTGTAGGATCTAGGTGGATCTACAGATCATGCATGTTGCAGACTTACAACATTGAGAAATTTAAAGCCAAGTTTGTGGCCAAGGGGTATGCCTTAAGGAAGGAATAGACTATGAAGAAACCTTCGCCCTCGTAGACAGATACATCTATCAAAGTCCGTGATATCCCCGTCGCGCAGACATGGGATGGGGAAATTCACTCGATGGATTTCAAGACAACATTCTTGAATGGTGTGATAGAAGAAGAGGTGTATATAAAACAATGGGAGGGCTTTGAGATACATGATCAAAAAACTCATGTGTGCATTGAAGAAAGCATTATGTGGACCGAAGCAAGCTCCTAGACCGGTATGGTTGGATTGACAAATACTAAGTATGAAGGGATTCGTCGAAGAGTGATGCATCTCAATCTCTACTATTTGGAGAATAGAGTGAGCCTTTGATATTGGTATTGTATGGATGATCTTTTTCTTGATAGGATCATTAAGGTCACATCACAAATTGCCAAAAGAATTCTGATCAGAATTTGACATGAAGGATCTAGGACGGATGCACTATTTTCTCGGGTTGGAAGTTTGACAATGTATTTGGGGATCTTCCTTGGGTCAAGGAAGATACAATACAAAGATTTTAATAGGGTTTTCGATGGAGGATTGTAGGCTCAGTTTACCCAATGATTACCAATTGGAGGAAAATCGACACATCCGAAGATGATGAAGCTGATCCCACGTTGTGCGTACAACTCAGGGTCATTACTTATCCGGTAACACAAGGCCAAACATCTATGCCGTTAATACCCTGGTTAGTTCATGGTGGAACCGAAGAGGGCACATTGGACAAAGAACAAGCATGTTCTCAGTACCTTCGAGGGACAACAGCTTGGATTGAAGTACACCCATGACAATGATGTCGTGCTGAGGGTTTCCACCACAGTAAATTACCGGGAAGTTTAGTCGATCGAAAGAGTACTAGTGGGTACTGTTTGGGCCTGGGATCGTGAATGACTTCGGGTGCGTAGGAAACAAAGTCCATGGTACCAAGCTCATTGGTAAGGCATTATATGGTGCCCCAACACAACATGGGTTGCATATGGCTTAGAAAACTGCTAGTAAATCTACTCAAGGAGAAATGAAGCGACCAACATTTTATGTGATAATCAAAGTTAAGCAAAGCTCTTCGAGAATCTTGTGTTTCATGATAGGTCAAAACATATTGGACAACCGATGTCACTACTGGGAATGTACAACGTGAGCCGTTAGTTGCGTATACCCCAATGTGAGAACAGTGGCGTACATCTCTACAAAGGTCGAAAGACAAAGTTTGTCTAGCTTCGTAGAAGATGGGGATGATGAAGAATCCCTTCCGTAGTAGGAATGGAGGATTTAGTATTCGTAGGAGTCGTGTATGAGGTCATGGGATAGTGTGGTTAAAGCACAAAGGCGGGGCAGTATGTGTATAAGAACAAGAAATAAATGGAGGGAGCAAAAATCTCAGACCGAACAACAGTAGGGTGCTTCGTAACCGTAGCAAGATGCAATTGTGTGGATATTGTTGAATACCTTCTCGCTAAGAGGAGTGTTGATTTGTAACATCCGGAAGTGTTCCAAGTCCTCAAACTTGCAGGAGGTTTGGACACAAACATCTACAAAGAACCTAAATCCACAGAAATTCACTTGTTCAAGACTATTAAAATAATTAATTATTTTACTGAAAACCCAAGTCTAAACTTAGGGAAATGAAATAATTAAAGAGTATTAATAGTTGCCGTAGGTGATGAACTTCTAGAAAATATGGATCGTTGTTTTTAATCTTAGCTACTGATTAATCTTTTAATCCGGGGCCGTTGGTTTCTGCCTAAAGATTGTGGGTACAAAGGCTTGAGGTCACTTGGAAAATAAGCCGGCAAACACTCAAGACTTGGAACGAGACTCATTTTGATGTAGAATTCGATCTCGGGCAAGAGAGTTGTAGGCGAGAAGTTACGAAGTAGGAGGAGGTCAAAAGTGATCGAGACTGGCCGTGAGGGCAATGTGGGTCATTGGAGGCACTTTTGAGGGATGTAGCGTAGAGACCCCACACAACTTCCGCGCGTAATCACGCGCCTAGTGCCGGGATCGCGTAGAGAATCACACAGTGACGGCAGGGGCATGTAGGGGTCGTTCGGGGTGTCGCAGAATTGCCCGCGAGTAAGTCAAAATTTAATTTCGGTGTTCATAATTTGTCCGCCGTATATTTTCCTTTAAAGATGCCTCCATTTTACAAAGAATTAATAAAACCCTCATCCGTCGACCAGTTTTCCCACATTGCTTCGAGGACAATTGTCCAAAAATAACTGTGGTACATGTGATTGATTCTTGTGCTTATGTTCTCTACCTCCGTTTATTTCCTCTCGCATATAATTGTGAATGTTGCAGTGGTATTTATTTTGGATATTTGCCAAAAGATTAAAATAATAACTTACCGAGTCATTGCTAGGGGAGAAATAAATCTATCACCGCAAATCGTTTGTAAATTTTCGCGGCATCAAATACATGAGAGATCTTTATGAGCTATCCGTATAAGGTGGGTCCACTTCTTATTCTACCTAATTTTCTTCCACCGTGATCATTGAGTAGCGCGGGTTCACAATCCGCATTCTAAATCTCTTTAAAAATTTTTGTAGCATATCTTCCTTGCTCAAGGAATATTTCTCCTTCGTCGCCAAACTTCCAACCCCAAAAATAGTGCATCAACCCCAAATCCTTCATGTCGAATTCTTCGTCAAAGTTCCTCTTGCAATCTTTGATGAACCTAGATGATCCCGTTAGGAACAGATCATCTACATACAATACCAAAACTTAGTCTATCCCCTTACTTTCGAGATAGTAGAGATTGGGATCATCATTTTCTCGACAAATCATCCGCCGCAAGTATCCATCATTTCCGACCATACCATGCCTTGTGTGCCTCGTTTAAGTCCATATGGCTTTCTTCAAACTTCACATACATGAGTATTTTTTCTCATGTGTTTCTCGAAGCCTTCCGTTGTTCGATGTAAACTCTCTTCATCACCCCATTCAATATTGCGCCTTTACGTCCATCCGGTGAATCTTCCATCCGCCCGCCGCAAGGGACATAATGGATCCGACAGGGAGGATATCCGCGGCTACAAGGGCAAAGGTTTCTTCATAGTTCATCCCTTCTTTTTGAGCATATCCCTTAGCCAAGAACCCAGCTTCCCGTACTTCTCTATGCCGCCGTCTACAACTTACTTAATCTTGTGAACATCGACCTCGAACTGTACTGATCGATTTGTCTCGAGGTTCCGTACAACTTCCCGCACATCATTGGTCATGATGAGAGTTGTACCTCAGCATCTACCCGTACTTGATGCCTAATGGCTTCCTCGAAAGCTGTGAGGGCTCGACAACCCGTGCTACCGCAGCTTGGTATCCGTTTTCGGGCCGTACACGCTCGCTTTTTCTTGCTTAGAGTCCCCAACAAACTCCTCGGCCCTCGCCGTCCGTCGTACTTTCTATTGATTCTCGCTATCAAGGCGGGTGGCTCAATCATCTCTTCTTCCTCACATCTCTATCCGTCAGGATTCACCAGATTTTCTTCAGCGGAAATACTTCAGTAATCGGGTCACAATGCTAGATCTTGATAGTTGTCCATTTGCCGGATCTTCTCCTAGCTGCTACTGGACAAGAGGTTCATCTTTCGTACCGTTCTCTTCGAGAAGTATCAGCGATTTCTTCGAAGGCTCGATCCTCCATGAATTTCACATCCTTCTACAACTTTCCTATTACCTTAATGTAGATTTTGTATGCCTTGATGTCTTGTTATATCCTACGCAGACACTTTCTCAAGCATCTGACCTAGTTTGCTCCGTTTCTCATTCGGAACGTGGCAATACGCCACACTCTCTAAAATCCCGAGGTGACGCATTCGCTTCATCCTTGTGAAGACACTCTTAGGCGTTGTCTTGCCCAATGCTCGTGAGGGGTCCTCGTTCAATATATACAACTATGCCGTACAGCTTCTCGCCTACACAAAAAATTCAGGTAGATCCCCGGTCATACAACATTGCCTTTGTCATCTTCCAACAACAGTCCTCGTTCTTCCATTTTGCAACCCATTGTTCTTCCGGATTGTAATATGTACCATTCTCTTTCTCTGATGCCCTCCCTTGCGCGTAACCGAATTCCCTTATCGCATATTCACCACCATTATCCGAGCGCAATACTTTGATTTTCTTCCCCATCATATTTTTCAATGTAGAGCTTTAACCCTCTCGAACCTCGTCGAAAGACCTCATCCTTGGTCTTTTGAAGTAAATCAAAGTTTTCTTTATATAGGTCATCTTTGAAAGTGACAAAATATTCACTTCCACCAAGAGCTCTAGTGGACATTGGTTTGCATATATTTGAGTGTATTAGTCCCAAATTGCAGTTTTAAAATCAGCCGAACCAATTCGGAACCGACCGAGTCGATTGAGCCGAAGGGTAGCCTGGCCCGACCTGGCGTGTTGAACTTGGCCGCGCCTTGCTTGTTAATGAAAGCCACCGGTTTTTGGACCGACCGCTCGTTCCGGCTCGGTCCGACTTAACCTCGGCCGAGTTGTTCCGCCCGCCTCTCTATGGCCCAAAAACATGAAAAACGACAATAGTGAGAAAGTCTTCCGCCCAAGTGTATTCCTAATCAAATGGTTTCGACCAAGAACAATATCACTACAAAATGATTATATAGGGACCAATTTTGATGCTAGAAACAATATGTTAGACTTTCAATATACTAACGTAGAGACAAGATAAGCCCACTATAACCACCGTCAAGTGATATCGCCCCAATGTGATGAGATCACCACCAAATTAGTCTAATTAATTTTGACGACCAAATGCAAAGAATAGAAACCGATGGTAGAGATTCAAGCTTTAGTGGCAAAATGCAATATGAAAATGGCACCGTTTATAGATCGTATTTTGTAATTCAAGCTCAAACTTCAAAAATTTGACAACATTAGCTCAAAGGATGCAAGAAACAAAAAAACAAACATTCAAAAGATACCATTAAGTTGTGCTAGATCGATCAAATGTAGCTTGAGATCAACAAACTCGCAACAAAGATACCAATTTTCTAATAGCATGAAAAGACCACCTCAATCAACTTGCAATTATTATGTGAATGTTATGTGAGACAATTCATGAGTGTTTTAGGCCTATTTTGAGGTATCAATTCGTGATAAAAGTCTACAATAAGTCCACACACACCAACCGATATGAGACAATCACCGCAGAGACTAAGGATAAGGCTTCAAAAATTTTCATATTGTTAGCTCCCAAACAAGTGATCACAATGTTTCAAAATCCAACGCTATACTTTATGTGACTTACCACCGTGTATAATGCTTCAAAGGAAAAAAATATATATCACTCTTAAAGCAAATACCACAAGAAAGAATGCATCAGACCCTTAGCATACCGCCAACAAAATGAACCACCGTAGCTACCGTAAGATTAAATCAAACAATGAAGAATCAGACCGAGATGCAATTGCCGGCGCACCTCAAAGGACCCAAATAGCAAGAAATGAAAGCCACGATGGAGATTACCGTGTGTTACTTTAATAATAATTGGGGCTTATGTTAGGTGTTATTTCGTAGATTAGGCTCAAAAATACAAAGTAAGCTTCAGACCGGAGTAATATATTAGTCTTCAAGCCATGTGCCTCCTTTGATGACCGTTGTGTTGAACTTACAAGTGACCTGCTCACGTTTTGCTGTAGAGGCTCCTTAGAGCCTCCTTAGTTATGTTTTTGGTTTTGACCTCTATCAATGGTCATCATGTATTATCCTTGGACAAGGCATCGGGTACCCTTGATATAATGGACATATTCAAGAGCCTACTTTGATCACATGTTGCTCCTTTTGCCTATATTGTAATGCTTTTGTGCTTTAAACATGAATAAAAATTTTTAAAGTTATGTTTTTGCACAAAAAATTAGCATTTAATGTATTTTTTTACAAAAACCGAGTCGTTTGGAAACCGAGTCGACCGAGTCATCGATTCGGGAGTCGTAGTCCAAGTCGACCCTTGGCCTCGGTCGAAACCCGATTCCGTTTTTTAAAACACTGTCCCAATACACTTTTTAAGTTTCCATAGTTGCTCCCGGAATACGTCGCTTCTCGTCGTATTTGCCTCGAATGCACCTTTTCGCACACGTCATAATGTTTGGTACTAAGAAATCGGGAACTCTCGTAGTTTTCCGAGCATTCTTAGAGCTCCATGGTAGATGCCCCATTCGAAGCCAGTGCCAGGCTGTTCGTCCGTACTTGACTCACCGCTTGTGATTGTCGCTACCGTTGCCATTGGAGACCGAGCTACAACTTCGTATAGTCTGCTAAGCCAGTCTCCACCCTGAGCCTTCTTCCACCTTGGATGCTTGACATAGACCTTTCTTCCGATAAAGCATACGCCATCCCTTTGGTTCCTGCGATTTGACATCAGCAAATTCATTCCCATACCCTCGGCACACAGCAACACATTAGTGGCTTAGAGACTTCTCGCTTCTCCACCGAAATGCTATGGTCCCTTTTCCCGCAGGTTACACGCTTTGTCTTGTTTCCTCATAGTAATTTGGAAATCCATCCGTTCTTCGATAGCTAGAGAAATGATCTAGCTAAAGCTCCACTATCAATGTACCAATCATCTCGATGATGCAATGCTCGATAAACAAGCACATTCTTTTCCTTACCCCAGAGGCCAACTCGATAAAACTCGATCTTTCTATCTTTCTCCTTGCTTTTACCTTCTCCGACAGATTCTCAGTATGAATGCGTAAGCCCTTTAGAATGCGATTTGTCGCCGAGGTAGCTCCATGAGTTCCTTTGGCGCAGACCCTCCCGCTTACTTGCCTAACCTAGCTCTAATACCATGTGAAAATTTCAACTTGAAATCCTACCGTATTATCTCGATATTATTTCTTCTATTTATTATTCATAAACATGTTATCTCGCAGAAATCTCTTCGCAAATTTTGAAATAAATTCAAATGTAGACTTCACAATTACTAAGCAAATCAACTAGGAAATACTAGCACAAGAATGCCACATATATTTGGACAATTGTCCCTGCAAAACCCAATGTGGGAAACCAGTTGCGCTAGGAGGAGGGTTTCTATTATTCTTCGTTTGTAAAATCTTCTTGTACAATTTATATAATAAAGAAAGAACGAAGAGAAATTTTCAAGATGACACCGGGAGTAGCCTCAAATTTTCTCGATGAGACACAACCTGTGACCACTTCTCCTAGAATCTCTTGCATCACTACCGGCTCTATGTGAGGATTGCGCCGTTTCTGTCACCTCTACGTCGTCTTTGCGTTGTCCCTTCCTCGCCACCGTGTCATCTCGCTTCCGACCCCGATTGATGTTGAACCTCTCTCGCCTCTTCCACTCGCAACTTCTTCTCTGTGACGATTTTCTCTGTCGAACTTCGACGACCGAGAAAATCGATTTTACTTGGCAAGTAACCGAGTATTTGCACCGGTGTGTTTTCCAAAAGACCCCAGTCTTCTTTTTATAATCTTCTCGTTGAGATATCAATGGCCGAGATTAGATCTTTAATCAACGCAAGATCATAACTTGACTTGGATTCGTGTTTTCTAGAAGATTAACACTCCGTTTTTATTAATGCCCTTTAATTATTTAATTTCTAAGTTTAGATTTAGGGGTCGCCATTAAAATAATTAATTATTTTAATAAAACATGTTCCGAGGGAATTTCACAAACAATTTCTAGGCCTCTTGGAATACGTGTGTCTAAGCCTCCCCAC
Source organism: Pinus albicaulis (assembly GCA_034641835.2). Classification (NCBI taxonomy): domain Eukaryota; kingdom Viridiplantae; phylum Streptophyta; class Pinopsida; order Pinales; family Pinaceae; genus Pinus; species Pinus albicaulis. Next base: position 886,510,258 of record CM076584.1, on the reverse strand, counting down.
AAAATTTGAGAGAAGAGTACTTCCATGTCACAAAAATCAACATTTCCTCCTTCCCATTATTCCATCTCCCATCTTCACAATGGTGGTCGTTGGTCTTAGATTGGTATAGTTTCATCCTATCCTTGAGTTTGGGCCAAAAACTTTGCCCCGGAGGTTGATACCGCTAAAAGAAAATTAAAAGCATAAGAAAGCCACAATGAAAAAAAAAGATGGAAATGCAAAAGGTACGTAGACATTTACTGGGGCGTTGCAAGGTGCCTAGGATGAGCTCTACTCTATCATTAGTCATCACCTAGTTCCTCGCAGCAGCACATGAGGCCCATCTATAAAAGGAACTCTTGTATTGTTCCAACCCTAATGAGTGATAACATGACACAACTAATATGTACAATGCTATGTCTCGAAAAGCAAGCTTGGCCTCTTGGAGTTATGCACCTTAATCAAAGCAAATCATAAAGAAGTAAAAGGTGTACTAGGAGAAAAACATAGTCCGAGGAAAGGCAACTCATGCCTCCACGACTTCTCTCTCCTCAGCACATTTATACACTCAAGACGTTGGACTACCATTAGCTAGTCACTTGGCTAGTAATTCCGTCCTCGTAGTCATTCCCACTCTTTGCCATTATTTTCACATACACCGTGGATTGATGGGCTAACTTGGGACCTATCACTTCTCCTTGGGGGCTAGGAACACCTAATGAAGTTATCCATCTAACCATCCCTAACATAAGGAGGTAATGTTTATAACATAGTTAGATCTTTTGAAGGTGATCCGTGTGAAGTATTATTGTGCCCCTAACATTGGCATGGTCCACTATGATGCATCCCCTGTTATTGTACCTAATCTATTGTTAATTTTCACTTGATCTTGAGATGGTTTGTCAGGTGGTTCTCATTGGCAAGATCAAACGCCTCTTGAGACGATTTCCTACTTTCTCTAACAAGATAATAGACGCCTTTTTCCCCATTGTAGAGAGAGTATGACCTTGTTGATGTAGCATTACCTATCCAAAGTAGAGGATAAGGCTACTTGATGACCCCACATGATGCTTAACACCTGAAGATACCCCTAAAACACTTAGCCCATGAAGCTTGGTGTTGGAGATATTGATGATTTACTTATGGACCCAAGATGCCCCTTGACCTGCTTTGACACTATTTGATGTATCACTTGTCACGAGAGGCCGATGATGATGTGCTTCCCTATGATGATAGGAGGGCTTGCACATCACTTTGGAGCCCCGCGTTTGAGTGAGAGTGCCACATTTGTCATCAACCCTTGAGGGTGACGTTGATAATATGGAGATGGCATCCAGACAGAAAGCCACCTTGGAGGCATGCCCATGATCTAGGAGCTACAATTTTGAGTATGGAGTACCTATTGGCCCCTAGCGGACACTCTTGTGGCATTTATAGTTCATTTGGAGGATACGCTCATGCTTGAGGAAGATTTTCTCCATACCTGTGGGCATTTATGGCATTTATGTTATGTTTTTGAGCCATGAGATTGGCTTCATTGGAAATAGACAAAGGGTTTTGAGAGGGCGGTGAATCAGTATCAACATATTAAATTCTTCACTCTATTAATCTTAAGTCTGAAACGTACCACATAATCAATCATCAACACAATGCATGAACACAAAGTATAAAAGTGAACCAAATTGTTGTTGTTTTTGCAGTTGTTGTAACATCGTGGGCATAACATTCTCCCATGGGGTCATGCTAATTGACTAGGGGGAATGATACATCTACCCATGGGGCCATGTTGATTTGGTTAGGGGTGAATGTCCTGAGGCAATCTTTCTCCATTAGCCTTGGTGTTCTCGGCTTCTCGGGGAGATTGGCCCATGTCACTCACATTTCCTGCTCCGGGATGGGAGTGATCTATTTTTTATAGAGCGGGCTTGTTTTGTTTATTTAAATGTGGCTTTTCACCTATTAGTGGAATAAACAATTCTACTTTAGTGTTGAGTTGTAATGTAGGCTCACTAAGTGAAGGGTTCCTTGTGATGAGGGGCCTCTTATCGGGTCTCCACTCAACATTAGAGCTCCATATAAGTAGACGTGCATGTGAGGAGACACTCATCAACATAGCAAGCTCATTTATCTTTTCTAGTGGAGGAGAAATTTTAGCTATGAGAAATCTGTTTATCTCTCATTTTTCTTCTTACTATCATTCTCTCTTGGAGGCCGCACGTGTGAGAGTTTGACTGCTGAGCTTTACCAAATTTGACCGTTGAGCTTTGATCGAGTTCGACCAGTCGAGTTTGGACTAGTTTTGACCAGCCAAGTTTGACCACAGTCCATACAGCCACGTTCGAGTTGCTGACAGTAGGGCCACATGTGTGATGACTGGTGTCATTGATCACAGGCCGAATTTGACCATAGACCAGTTTGATTGGTAGGCCCAGTTTGACCAACATTCAGAGTTGATAATTTGACTAGTTTGACCAGCATTGACCAACAACTGTTTGACCAGCTTTGGATGGTGTTTCTGACTTGTAATGTTGGCTCAGGCTTTGGGACAAATTCTGATTCGTAAACCCTTTGTTGAAAAGACAATTTTCCTCAAGAAAAGATTGCTGGGTTTTCTCCTGGATTGGGGGTTTTATAGAAAATATTGTGTCTACTGTTGTGCATGGCTTTCATGATCTTTATTGTTTTACTGCATTTACATTTCTGAGATTTTGTGTGTTATTATTTAATGATATCAGTGGCATAAGAAATATTGTTTAAAAATCATTAGGAAGTACTTTATTAGATTAGAAAATTGTATTCTACTACACATGCCATAGAATTTCAACATGGGATCAGAGCTTTGTTAAAGATTACTTAGATTAGCCATTGATTTCAGTATTCAGAAGCTTGTATAGATTTCCAGATCTCTTGTCAAGATGCTGCCCAGTCTCAGAGTAGAAGACAGGTCGGATGGTGCTACAAATTTCAGATCTTGGAAGATGTATTTGTACAAACTTTTGTAATGCATTCCAATGTAACTAAATCTGAACAATCATGTACCTCAAGTCTTCTGATGCAATGTACCACTGTTGTATCTGATGATGCCTTCAAATCTGTTGATGCAAAGTGTGTCACAGTTGTGCCTGAAGATGCCCTTTTAGTCTGCTAACTTCCAAGGATACTGATCTGACCTTTACCTTCTCACCTTTATCTTGTCCCCCGATTCCAATACACTAATACTTTATAATTCTTTTAACACAGGTTTCACTGCTGTAAATGAAGCCCTTAATGACTGATATGCTGAGACGTTTATACTCATGAGGCCTGGAAACTGATCAATGATCTTATAGCAACTGTGGCCCAAACATTATTGTAAACTTGATCTTAAAAGACCCCCAAAACAATTTTGAGATAGTCCACAAACAATAAAGGTGGTCTGCTACACAAATGCGTCCAACACAAGAATAATCCAATGAAACACTTACTCATAAAAATCAAATTGATACACACAAAAGTGAGATGAAAACAGTCCAGAGACAAATCAACTTCAAAGATAATTCATGTCAGTTATTAGGCAGGCCTCACCAAAGATGTCTTAAAGTTTGCCTGCGGGAGCTCGAAATTGATTCCGAAAAACACTTAGAGATGTCAATGTAAGGTGGATCACAAACTTTCTATGAAGTTGTCTCAGACTTGTGCAAATGTGCCTCTGAAATTACACCAGATTTGCTTCAGAAAAGAACCTGACTTGCCCTTAGAAACATTCAGATGGGGTCTCTGAAAAAGGTCAACGAAGTCTCCTTTATTTGCACGGACTAGCCCTCAGAAAGCCAATGATTTTTGTTTTCAGAAAAGAGGCCGAAGCAATACACAAATCAGTCATCAGAGCAGTGTAGATTCACTGAAAGATCCAAGAAATACTCAGCAAATCACATCAAAAGTTGCCCTGAAATCACAGTGAATGTTGCCACCAAATAGCACAACAAATTTTTTGCAAAGAATACCACATAAAATCTTTGGTCAGAATTTAAAGGAGGTCGAACAGACCTCAAGTACTTGTATTAGGAAGCTTAGACAGAGCGAAATTCTACCAAAACTTCAGCTATGGCATAGAGGCAATTAAACCAAGATCCAAACAAAAACATAGCTTCATATCAAGTTCAGCTACCCCACAAAAGTGCTTTGATGTATGCCACAGTGATGCCACAAAACAGGCTTGTCAGCTTTGATAGAGGCCAAAGTTTTTTGTGCCTCAGTAAGCTATGAACCAGACTCAGAACTTAGATCTAGAAAGGGGCCTAAAGGCCTCAGAGAATGTTCAGAACCCAACGAAGAACCATAACCAAAACCAAAAAAATTAAACCAAAAATCTTCTTCAGACTTGGCCTCCCCAGCTTGGCGCATCTACAAGGCTGCAGACAAACTCATAGATATATTTCAGATCTTATGCGTGAGAGTTCATGGCTAATGGAGGGGAAAGAGCCTTTTATAGAGAGGTCGGGAGGCTTCTAGGAAGGGGCTGACTTGATAAAAGATGGAGGGAAGCCGACCTAATAAATGTTTAAATTTCATATATTTTAATATTTTGGATCCAAAATAATTCCCATTGGAAGCCGACTTGAATTTCAAATATTATTTGATATATTCTCCAAATTTTCTGATATTCTCAATAATTAAATTGAAAAAATGCTAACAGAATCCATCACAATCTGTCCCTTTTTTTTCAAACTGAAGAAATCACACCTTGGTGCAGCTCTTAGGCATACATAGTCCCTGCCTGGGATTTCTGGACCATAAGATCTTAAGACCAAACTTCCCACCTGACCATTGGACCACAGCCATGACCAATCTGCCTATCATCTTGCCTGTAGATTTTGACCAATTTTTGCACAACTTTTGACTAGACACATCTCCTCATTGCTCAACCAGAGGGGGATGCCAGTGACGTGCCACCTACCATTGAATTAAGTACGATGAGGACCATCAAATGAAGATGATTCTGAGCCCAAGTACCTGATTTTCATTGTCATTTTTGTCATGAGCAGGCTTTTCCTGGCTGTTGCTTGGGTTGACATCATGAGAACCAAATTTCAACAATGGTGACAAACAAAATTCCAGACAGCTGATCTGTTTCAATCAGGTATGATTGTCAGAGCCAACATGGAGCAGTTAATAAATCAAAATCATAAAATTGCTAAATTGCTAATACTCTAAGTGTATAGGATATCAGAACCCATGTGTGATGTGAATGCATACAAATAGCCATGGGAACATTAGTATCATACTCCACTTACAGAAAAGGTCTAAGAGACAGGAAGTTGAGCTTGTATGCAGTCCTCCTGCAGGTGATCTATGATGTAAATATATACTTGATATAGATTTTCTTTGCATGGGATCATTAATATTTTCCGCTGCAGAGATTGGAGATTTAGCCATAAAAGGAAGAATATGGAATGTAGTAGGTGATCAGTGGAGATGCCTAATGTTTGTAGAAAAGAAGAGCACATCATTCCAAAGATTTAGCATTTCTGATTATAGGGAAATTTATCTGCAGTAACCCAATGCTGGGAAAGGGTGTTGATCCTTCCTGATATGTTATCTTCGCTGCATCTAAGGCTTTCAAGACACATTCTCTCTATCGGTCCTTTGGCAATCATTTTTCTCGACACTTATGAAATTTTGGTTATTTTATTTAACAGTAGTAATGTTTAATTTATAATAATTTTTAGACCAGACTCATCATTATGTCATAAAATTTTCCCAGATTTGATTAGTTTTAAAATTTTTACAGAAGCATTATTTGTAGGTTGTAACCCCACAAAAATTATTGTTCTATAGGTATGAGGTTTGGAGTTTTCCAATGAAGAGACCAAGAATTAAAATCTTATATTATTTGGCAATATATAAAATTCACATAAGCTTAATTCTAAATTTGTTATGAGTCTTGAATTTATTCATTTTGATATTTGATATTTGATAACTAAGAGCTTCGTTTTATGAACCTAAGGGAGTTCTTAATGTATGTGTTTGGGTGGCCACAAATTTTTTCCCATCAATTTCTTTTTCTTTGTTTTGCTCCATCTACGTCAAATGTTTCTAGTGACTTCAGACTGTGGCTGGACTGTATATCAAACCTGCTTTTGATACCGTTAGTCTAATCCTGATACGATTTAGTGGCAGGTAGGAAGTAGATTTTAGCCATAAATGGGCTGAATTTTAGATTACAAGAAATTTAGGTCAATAAATGGGAGAGGTGTTTAATATTATATGTGCATTTACTTTTATGGAATTCAGAACAGATAAATTCTGCTCTCATAACCTGCTGCTTGTATTCTAGGTGAAAGAAATAAAAGTTAAGCTACCTATGGTAGTACATTATGGAAGCATTGCTTAATGAATTTTGAGTCTCAGGTAGCTCAGTTGACTTTATATAGTTCTGCAGCGGTACTCTTAACAATGATTGAATTATTTGCTAACATATTCAGTAAATAACATAAACTTTTCTTCTGTGTCATCATCCTGATCTTCATCTTGTCAGGAATAATGTCAGCTTAATATCTGGACAACATTCTAATATAAAAAGATTTGTTTGTTAAGATACTGCTTTCAAATCAATCTCTATGTTTAAATTTGTACTGTATAGATAGGGTAAATAAAGGTTCTAGCAACTTCTTACTTTTAAATTTGTACCGATAAAGATAGAGTTGAGTAGCATGTTATCATAAGAGGGGTAAAATGGACACAAAAAAAGACAATATAATTACATTTGTTTTTTGTATGATTTTTTAATCCTCAAAATATCTTTTCTATCCACGGTGTTATACTTTAAGAGACAGATGGTTTGCTCTGATACATATGTGTTGATTTTTCCACGACACTCAAGAATCTGGTTTGAGTCTAAGATCACAAACACAAACACACTCAAATGCCACAAATACTTACTTGGCACAACGGAAAATACATAACAGTGAATCGACTAGTACACGATACAAAATTTCAATCAGTAACACTTGTTATATTACAAATCTTTAATAAAACAATCTTAGGGCTCCCATACCAGGGACTGAAGTGGCCCTTACACGCCTCCTGAAGACAGTCAAATTCAGGGCTTGGTATCAACAACTATGATGACCAATCTACCTTGGAACAGCACAACTGACTCTTGAATATGTCTGGCGGGTACTTTGCCTTCCCTTCTGCTGATTACGCAGAATCCTGCTCCCTCAGATAGTGTGTATCTCCAGCTCAACAATTCACTATCAATGATCATTGCTCCTTTAGTGCCTCTGAACTTTGGCCCAACCAAATCTGTCCACATGCTGCTTGTTTTCTCCTTCAAGGACACTCAGCACATAGGGTCTTCAACGTTTCCCACTTGCTTCTATGCTGCTCCAAAGATGACAGACGAGGGCTTGGAGGCTGACCTCGTCTCTTTGATCCATAAACTCCACTGGTCAATCTCTGAACTAGGGCTTGCGAATCAGCTTCTCTTGATGGTTTCAGTCTCCTCCCAAAATTCAATCTCAGGGCATCACAGGTCTTCCCCCCTCACACTGACAAATCTGCCTTTTGTCCACTGTACTAGGCTCTACAAGGAGTTGCTAACAACCATCCAAACACTGTACATAAGCTTTCTAGATCTGTCCAAACTGGACCTACATCACCTAGCAATTCACCAACATGGAAAGACAACACAACATACCTTTTTTAGGACGTCCAATCAGCTTTCCCTTAAAAACCCACGGCTTCTGTGCATCACTTGACTGAGATTTTGGCTCAGATTACATACCTCTGCGCCTAGGCTCTTGGTCAAATATCATACCTCAAAACCAACGTAACTCCCACTTCTAGCCACTGTACTACTGCGCTGTCCCTTGAGATAAAGCCTTCCACCTACTCCAACGACCTGTTAGGCCTTACGACCCTCCAAAGCTGGTGCTACAGCGGCTTGACCTTTTCTTCCAAAAAGACACATAAAAGTTTGGCCTGATTTACATAGAGATTAACTCAGTCAAAACATGCACAAAACAGTCCCTCAACTCGACAAGTGAGCTGCTTAACTCTGTCTCTTCCAAAACGAAAAGACAACCACTTCATCCTTCCTTCACTTGGAATTGGTCTTAGAACAGGCGTCTCTCAGATGTGTTCCTTTCTCAGGATGATTGCACTTGGATGTGGTGTGATCAAATGAGCCTCCTCCTCTTTAATCGTATCTTCTCAGGTGCAATGACTAGCTTCAAAGGGCAATTGCCAAAGCTGACTTGTCATAACAAGCTAGCCCATCTCATAGAAATAAAAATATTTTTTTCTTCATTTGATCAATGCCTCTATGGTTTCCCTTAGGATCCCCTTGCTCCGTTAAGGGTGCTCCACTTAGAAACAATGATCAAACCAACAAAATATACCTTGGTTTCGTGCCCACAACTTTGGGTGCAAACCCATTAAGCTGGTTATTGTTATTGACTACCACCGGATGATCCCAGAGAAAATTTTTCTCCTAGTTTTGTCTTCATCCGACAACCAACAACTCCTACAAATCCACTGATAACTTTGATGGGCTGCTTTTCTCCGCTCACCTAAGCCAGCCATTGTTTACCCTCGCTCATCTATCATGATTGTGTGTTTCCAAACCTAAAGGTATGATTTTTCGTCATATCAGTGTTTATGCTTGTTTTTCTCAGCAAGCACTTCTGGGCATGTATCACCGAGAGATTCTGGAAGGAGGAAGGGTTTTGACCGTACCTTTTGTTCCCTTACCTTAATTGGAGGTGTTTTATCTTTGGAATCCTAGTCCAAATGATCTCTCCTTTATTGGCTACCAGCGTTAGGAGTGGCACCACAGGGAAACGCCGATTTTGCCGTGTCTCACTTCGATACATCAGACATTCTACTCCCCTCCGCTCATTACAAGCCCTTTTCACTTTCACTATCTAGGTCCACATTTGTCCATTGTCACAAGGTGTTATCTTCCCTTTCCTTGTCCACACCTTGGGTTGGGATTGGCAACAAATGCCTGAGGTTGATGTAGCTAAAAATATAAAAGCATAACATGGCCACATATATTAGGAATGTACCACAAAAATGCAAAAATGGTCGAAAAAATAAAATTTAGCACGGGGAAAAAGCCAAACATGAGCACTACCCTCATCATTGGTGGCCATCACCTTGTTCCTAAGGCCCCCAGAGTGCCCCCCGCATCATTAAGGAACCCTCGAATTCAACTCCTGGTGGGCAATGAACCCATTCGTTAATGTAGTGTTCTTTCGATTTTCAGTTATGACATGGTTAGGATGGACTTTCGTAGTTGGAGGTAGACAAGTTACGGTGTGCATGTTGGCGCTGACGGTGGGATCTTGGGGGATTTTGGAGGGATTTTGAGGAGTTTTTATGATCCGATGTATTATATCATATATTCCATCATCCACATAGTTTGGCTCTCTCCGTTCACAGTATCTCCGGCTGTAACTTTGAAACCAAGCAGACACGGGGTTCCACTCATTAATTACACCTAAAGGTGGCATTTTGGGAGGAATTTTGGTAGAACACCTTTAGTGTAACAGTTCGTTGGAAACCCGGAACGAGAATATTCTTGCTGTGGAGGAGATGACAGGGAAGTGATTTTCATGACTTGAGGAGGCATGGTGGCCAATTTACATTTTCCCACATCAAAAGAATATTTTGTTTAAGGGAAAGGTACTCAATGATTAAAATAATAATGAAATAGGAGCTTCTAGAGGGGTCCACCAAATATATAAAGGAGGAGGAGGCCATCGGAGGACATCTGGTTTGGTATTGTTTTTATGTGAGATTATTGAGAACTCGGTTCTCTACTCCATTAGTAGTGTTGAAAAGTGTAACTAGGATCAATCTTCATAATGACTATGTAATTGTGTATTTAAGTGGTAAAGAAGAAGACAAAGATAATAAAAATGTATTTTTGGTGTACTTGCTTCATGGGTTTCATGAGCAAGATTTTTAATATAGTCAACAAACTTTCTTCTTTGATGTCTATTAGGTTGTCTTCTCGTTATTAGTGTAATTAAGTGTCATATGAAGTGGCTAGAGAATGCTCCAAGACCTCGGAAGAAATAACTCCTAAATTAGCTCAAAGCTTTGCACCTCCCTAACGCCGTAAAATATGCTCTTTAAGTCACCTTTCAAAACCATGGTTAGCTTGGGAGCGGGAGCGCTATTTTCAAAAGCTCCCGCTCGGAGTTGCCGCGGAGCCGTTTTTTAAATATATATATATATATTTATATATTTTTTTATATTTTGATGCATACATGTCAATAAAAGCATGTAGAATAGATGAATTAGACATAAAAAAACATAAAAACATAGATTGAACCACTATACACAACAATCATCTAGAAGTTATAATCTTCATCAACCACGCCCACAAGTTGGAAACATACAACATATCGACTCTGAGTCTCATGATTCATCAATCTAAAGTTTCAAGCTTTCAAAAATTCAATATACAAATATTTATCATCATTGATTCATTGATTTCGACCAAAGATATAACATTTATCATCATTGGATTCATTGATCACCATAGTTGTACTTGTAAGCTAAGTGTAACCAATAACCATTACAAAGAAAGAATATTTAACATGAAATGAAATGTTATAAAATGAAATCTAAAATGGAACAACTTTTCAACTTTCATGAAGCATCATATTCATAATTCATAATGACTTAAACTTATAAATGCCAACTTCAAAGTTTCACCTTTTCAAATTCAAACTTCAAACTTAAATTAACATATATTGTTTACAAAAAATATCATAATAATATGAAAGAGTCAAGTTTCAACTGTTGCTCAACAGCTTATAAAAGTTAAAAACTACTAGAATATAGAAAAGACTAGTAACCGTAACTATTTATCTATCGTCGGACCTCATGCCCACTAGAAATGTCTAATTTGTGAGAACCACGAGTCAATGGTGGTCTTCTAGCAATTTCCCATGAGTACCACGACCATAACTAGAAGGCGAGGCAGCAACGTAGGATGTAGGGTGGAGGTCGAATTTGCAAAGGAACAATAGCCGGAAATCGAACATTGGCACCGGCAGTACCCCAGACCGCGGCTGGATGGTGGACCGTCTTGGGGTGTGGCGGTGGCATGGCCGCCGTTGCTTTATCATCATCCCTCAAAAGTTTTGCTTCCAATTCTTCCATATGCATGTTGTCTTCCAAATTATCATCCTTTGGGTTGTTGTCCCAAACTTTATACAAGATTGATCCTCATAAGCCCGATCACAAATAATGACTCAACAACCCCGGGTTGTAATGCACATAAACCAAGCTTTTTGCCTTGCCATTAAGCCCCGTTTCTTCTCATTATGTATGATGGTGTAGGTGCTCCAACACCTCTCTGGTAAGAAGTATTTACAACTTGTGAGAGATTTTTTTTTCCAACTTCTGGGCAAACCATGTCGCCATCCGCTTCCCACCATGTGAGTACATCAAATTGCTCTCTATATCTCCATCGCATGGAAAGGTCAAAGCTACTACAGCAATCAAGTATTCGCTAATTCAAGGCACAATCTAGTTAATAATTCTCACTGTCAGGACCAACTTGTCTAATGCTTTCATGTATCCTTCTTGTACCTCTCGATTTGTGTGAGGTTTGATCCTAACCCCCACTCTGTGCAAAGTTGGCCTAACCGAGATGGAGGTAGTATTTTGGCATAAGGATATATGCTAAAGGCATGTAGTGGAACATTAAGTTTATTCGACCGTGCACACACAAATGTGAGTCATTGCATACAAATTGGAATCATTTTCCTTAACAACATACTTTATTTGCCCCAATATACTATCCATTGCTCATACCTCTCAATCGGTTTATTTTATCCTGGTGTTTAATCATGTGATAAATGGGCTTTGGTGAAATCTGGGGGCCCCCCTCACATGTGCCCAAAACAAAGGATTAAGAGCGGTTTCCTCCACCTATTCAAAACCTTGCCCGTTAACTATTGTTGTTGCCATGTCCTTTAATACCCGCTGCCAGGATTTGATACCATGGCCGTCAATGACTTCTCAGTATCAAAAGGCGCTTGAAGGTGAGGTAATAGCTAGCAAATCTAGTTTTTGCCATTCTCAACAACTCCAATTTTGAGTGAGTACGGAAAAGCCCATAAGAATATTGCTATGATTTGTAATAACCTATCATTTTACCTTCACAAACCACCAAGGCTACTTCAATTGAGGTTGTTTGTTTTTAATTATATCATGCATCAAAAGGTTCATTGTGTGAACCAAACACCAAGACCAAAGTGTTGGGGTATTTATCCTCAATAATTGCTCCCGCCTCGCCTTACAATTAGCAAGATTATCACATACTTGACGACATTGTATGGCCCAATACTTTCAATTGTTTTAAGTAATGGTTCTCACAGTTAATGTCAATGGAATTTGTCCTAATAATCACATGTCGAAAGGAATATTGCACCACTAATGTGATGACAACTTAACACTTATCAGTGGCTTTCCTTTTACATTGGTCCATCAATCAAATACAATGGACACCCCATGCTCATTCCAAGAACTTGTCATTCTATTCAAAGAATGACTTATTTTAACATTTTCATGATCAAGTCCCATGGTTCTAGCCTTGTCATACCTAGGGCTCCTGTATCCTTTGGGGGCATCATTAATGGCAGAAACCATTTCATGCCAATACAAGAGTACACATTGAATGGTACCTCACATGCATAGAGAAATCGGAAATTTTTGAATCCACATCACTTCTAGACCCTTCGTCAAGGAAATCAAATATGGTTCGTACGCCCTTAAGGAGATGTTTACCAGTGTGCTCATATCCATCGCCATGGTGGAAGTTGATGGACTTTCATCTCATGATGTGATGAACCTCGATGGTGCATAAGAATCAATGAAACCCCTGTATCTTTTAGATCTCTGCGCTTTCCTTTCCTTCGTATTTCTCTCTCTCTCGTCGGGCACATTTACACAAGTTTTGATTCCTAGATTTTTATCTCCATCCCCCCGGGCATTTTCCCACAAAGGTGCCTTCATACCTGTGTGTGCATGAACCTCGTGTATTCTTTATTGCAATGGGGGCAAAGAAATTAGTGGTTCCACCACCTTTCTCTCCTTCCCCGCCTCCAACATATTTCCACAATGGTGTTTGACTTCGGGCTGTCATGTTTAGTTGGGGTCTCGTGGCCTCATGTTCTTCACTCGTTATGTATATTTTATTAGTTATTAATTAGATTTAGTTATCTTTAGGTTTATTATCAGAAGGGCATGATCAAAGATCATGCTTTCGCCAAGGGACACCTTAAGGCTATATATTTTAGCCTTGGTGATACCGCCATTGCAATCATCTTTTCATCTTCATCAATAATAATATATAATTATCAAGTTTACCGCAGTTTTTACACTCCATTGGTATTGAGCCATCGCTCTTCGGATCATGGTGATCACCGTAACACTAAGAACTAAAATAAATTCCAAAAATTGCGTATTTTTACCTCAACCCCTTCGCTTCTACCCCACCGCCTTGCTCACCAACCTCGATTCCCAACTCTACGTAAAAAAATAAATAAATAAATAATTTCTTTTTTACAAAACTAACCTCCCTTTCACACTCAACGCTTACCCCTTCACATTCAACGCTTACGTCCCTCACTCCCCTTCCCATCGCACAAACATTCCCATTCTCGCCTTTCGTACTTCCTCGACCACCGACCGCTCAACTCTTTCGCCCGCCCGTTCACTCATCTACCGCCGACGTATTGCTTACGCACACTCGTAATTGACATTTGTAAAATCTAACCGCCCAGAGACACGCGCATCTACGTAACTCCGAAGTTGTGTCTTTGGGCCCGTTCACACGTACATGCTGTCGCCCGCACAACGCCGTAAAATTCAAGCTCGGAGACATTCTATACACTTGCCGAAAACCCAAGTTGTAACAAGCACCTACACCATACCGCCAACACTTCCGCCTCCACACCCACGTTTCCGCCTCCACGCTCACTATTTTCTCCCCGCCGTCCGCCGCCGCCCCCACCCACCACAGACAAAACCATTATGCCGTTAAAAAATTACGTTTTATTAAATACGTTTTCACGTTTGAAGTAGCTCTCTCGACTTGACAAGGTCGATTCCTCCGTAACCGATCTCCGAAACCTCGGTTCGTTCGAAACCCAATACCCATCTTCAACAAATCCCGATCATATTAAAGGGGTTTCACCACAAGTATTCCGGGTTTGGGACGGTTTCCATGTTGTCCCAACAAAATAACATCCCAAAATTTTCTATTACCCAGCCAGTGACTACCTGCGTTTTTTCTGAGATTTCTCGTACGAATTGCTTAACTCATATTGCAGAACTCGAACTCACTTGGAATGAAGTGATTCATTCCGCGTTACATGCATTCCTATTATTAAATCGTGAAACAACAGTGTCCGTTCGTGAGAAGTGAAAAAAATCGATTTAAAAATCTATATATATAATAAATTATATATAATAGATTCAATTTTAAATACTGAAATTAAAATTGGATATTTTTTATATAAATTTTAATTTAGAATTCCCTCTCTTTTATATATATATATATAAATTCAATTTTTATATAAACTCTAATTTAAAATTAATTTTTATATAAAAATTATTATTAATTTAATTAATAATTAATTAATTAATTAATTAAAAAAAATGAAAAAAAAGGGAGGGGAGGAGGAGTATGTCTTTACTGGTAATGATGATACAGATCGTATAAAAGGAAAGCAGGCTAAAACGTATGGAGGCTAAGGACAATGAGAACAAAATGATGCAGAATTTAATGCCACATGGACAAGTTAGATCTAATGCAAAACCAATAGTTCCTAACATGGAACAAAATCAACAAGACACCCCATTCATGGAACTCAGAAGAGCATCAGAAAACCGATTCCCCACTTCACCATGAAGATACAAGATGTTTATAAACAACAAAATGAAACCCATCCCTGCACTGAACGAAACATGTGAAGTTTATTGTTACGCTCAAGCGACCGCGATAGCGCCGTACGTCGCGTGATACTTTCTTGATGAAGCACATATGGTTGTTAAGAAGGAAGCGTTTGATGATGAGAAGAAGTTGTACCTAATCTAGACAATTGTTGGTAACTTACCTCAAATCCAAAAAAGGAATCACAAAATTACTTCGAAGAACAAGGAATAGTTAGGAAACATGAAAAAGTATTCCAAGATCTACCAATAAAAAAGCCCGATAGGAAAATAAACATCCAACAGAAGTCAAGACAAAGATCCAACTCGTCGATATCGTATCTTTTCACTATCCACATCACCAACAGATGGGAGCTCGAGAAGATGCTTCACGATCTTGTGTGGGAAGCAAGAGTCAGCCATTCGAGAAGTCCAGTTAATAGCCAACATTGTCCATCATTACATATGCTTTGAGGACAAAGCATCTTTAAGAGAGGGGCAATGTTATGTATATTTTATTAGTTATTAATTAGATTTAGTTATCTTTAGGTTTATTAATAAAGGGCATGATCAAAGATCATGCCTCTTCGCTAAGGGACACCCATACAGGCTTGTGCTTCCAGGATACCTCCCCATTGTAATCATCTTTCATCTTCATCAATAATAATATATAATTATCAAGTTTACCAGAGTTTTTACACTCCACACTCTCCCCTTCCTCCTCAACATACTCCTCCTCTTCAGGATTTTCATCAAATCCACTATAACCCACTTCTTCATCTTCCTCTTCTCGAATGGGCCTCTTTCTTCTACTCTCCAACACCATTATTACAAAGAAAGGAACCAACATGACGAAAACCCCAAGCCATAGAAAATATGATGTTTCAAGTTTCAAGTTTCAGTCTGTAAAAATGAGAATGCCAAATGGGAATAGGAAAAAAATATAGAAACCAATTCAATTTTTCATTTTTTAACACATTAAAATGCAAACATTAATAAAATTCAGTTTTCATTTTTGAACAACTTAAAAAATGCAACATAGAAAAAAAAAAACTAGATTAGAGAGTCCTAATATCTTTTTCCTAGTCCTCGACCTTTCCAATCCCTCCTTGTTGCTCTCTTCAAGCTCCTTTCTCCTTGCTCTCTTTGTGCCTGCTCCTTGCTCTCTCTTCACTTAACAAACCAACATTGACAACAATGAGGAGGGGAGGGCTTTTTTATTACCCACCCCCCTCCTCCCAAAAAAAAATCGCTGTCATTTTTTTTTCAAGGTCAGCAGGCTATTTTTGCCGGAGAAAGCCAAGTGAACGCTTCGAGGCTTCCTGCCATTTAAAACGCCTGTGATTCGTTTTTTAATGGCAGAGCTTGGGAGTGTTCGCTCTTGAAACGCTCTCAGGAAACTAGGGGAGCTGCTGTGCTCGGAAGCGTGCTCCCAAGCGTCTTCAAAAGTCTCCCGAACGAAGCGTGTTTGGGAGCAAGATCTGGGGATGCCTTTCAGCCACCTTGCTTCAAACAACAAGTAAAGTTTGCCTACAAGCAGTAATATTATAGGTCGTGTTTATTAATTACAAGAACAACTATACATATACTCCTACATGTGCTGCGCAGAAGAACGGAGAAATGCGGACTCTGAAGATATTACAGTGGATTAAAATGCAGATTCCTTCGAAGATACACGTGTGATTAAATGCGGATTCCTGAAGATATTACAGTGATTAAAATGGCAGATTGAAGATATTACAGTGGTTAAAAGCGGATTTAAGACTTAGAAAGTTTATGGATAACCATGAGTTTATACAGCGTGATAAAACTGGGAAATGCGTGTCAAAGAATAAAGAAAATTGCAGATTTCTGAGGTTTTTCACAGTGGTTAAAGCAGATATTACAGGATAATGGCAGATTTCTTTGAAGATATTACGTGTTAAATGCGGATTTAAGATCAGCAAGTTTCAAGGATAACTCTGGAGTCTACAGCGTGATAAAGTCTGGAAAATGAGGGCTAAAGAACAGGGGAGAAAATGCAGATTTCCTCTTAGGTTTCAGTGGTTAAAGTGCAGATATCTCTGAGGTAAAGTTTGGATTTCAGGACAAGATATGAAAGTGACTTCAGACATAATTCAGTATGGGTTAAGGACATAAGAAGGTACGATACTGCAGCATGATAACATAGCAAGGTGGAAAAGACTTAGTATTAGAAAGAAGGGAAGGTAAATATGTGATTTACCTTCCTGTTCTATATATGTAAAATATTGGCATTTCACCTCACTTGAAGAAGCTATAGGGTCATCCAGTGAGGTTCCAAGTGATCTTCTCTAAGAGTTATCATAAAGAAGTCTGTGGAAAGAAGAATGCCATGCAATGTACAACACATTCTAGAAGATAGATGTAGATACCAGCTCTCTGTATTGGCATGGTCAATGCAGGTTGTAGCAGAAAGAAGAAGCAGTTTGAAGAGCAAGAAAGAAGTATTGAGAAGGTCTTGGAGGCATTCTTAGGTCAAGGGTCCGAGTCTTGGTCATGGTACTTGTCATCTAAAAGTCTACAGAGAAGAATTTATCGTGGGTTTTCCTCTCCAGAGTGAGGTTTTTGCCCTTGCTTGAAGTACCTAAATTTATGTCTCTTGTGTTTTGCACCTGACTTGATGAAAGACTAAATAAGCTAAGATAGGAAGACATAAGTAAATTAAGTAAGCTCACAAGTAATTATCAAAAAAAGAGAATTTGAATTAATCAGCCCTCCAAATTCTCAACATGGTATCGTAGCAAGGTGTTGAACACATACATACTACAAGAAGACACCCTGGAAGTTTAAGATCAAAGTTTGCATTGAAAAGTCAAATCAACTTTCAAGGAAAATTCTCAAGCTATCTCATTCAAAGGATCAACTCATTCAAGAAAATAATCTTTGCCACCAAAGATTTACATTCAAGACATTGTTGGAAGAAACATCATCTTTTAAGATATCCTTCTACCATCAAGGAAGTTTGGGTGATCAATTAAAAGTAAGTATCTATGACCTTACTTAAACTATATCAAGATGACTTATTGTAAAGAGAGCAACAAATTGGGTTGGGTCATCTAACCTTCTTAGTGCTTGTAAGAAGAGGACAAATTTGAATCTAATTGAAGACTCAGTTATGGACTACAACAAAGGATCTACAATTCAACCCTCAAAAGAAGATGTTCCACCATGCCAAGTACATGAAGGGAGAACCGAGCCTGCAGGATTCTCATAGAATTTATTAAGGATTCACCCATTCCTTGGGTGTATCAAAACTAAAGTCTCGCAAAAAGAAATATACGAGAAACCGTAGCGCTATTCTCTCAGGAGTACCCAGGAGAAGCAATCTCTCCGAGACAAGAACTATACAAAATGAAATTGTCGAGAGAAGAAGGAATCATTTCATACTTTATGAGGATTTCTCAAATAAGAGACCAACTGCAGGAATTGGGAGAAGTGACCTCCACATCGCGATGACCATGCTGGTGTCGAATGTTGTACTGAGAATGGGGAAACTTCACTTAAGTTTATACGAGAAGAAAGAAGCCACACCATTCCATGATTTATGGTCTCATGTAAAATAGAGGAAACAAGATTGAAATCCAAAGCTAATACATGATCATGAAGGGAATCCTGTCTTTGGCAGCCCATATCCAAGAAAGGAAGATTCAGTAGGTACTTGGTCCCCAGAATAAAAGAAGAATATGGACAAAGTACGATGCTTTGGATGTAATGAACTTGGGCATTATAAAAGAGATTGTCCTAAATCAGCATGACAAGAGGAAAAGGGAAGAACTTTCTATATCCTTGATATGAGGGAAGAACCCGATGCAAAGAAATTAAGGAGAAGAAGCGAGAGATCGCTATTATGATTGAGATCATCTTCTCCTTTTTAAGTGATTTTTATGATTGTAAAATAGTATGATAGGAAGCAATGTATATTGATAGCATCATGATAGAAGCATGGTAGGAGCTCTCGTAGTCAGCCTTGAAAACTTCACCGATAACAATTTCGATGGAAGGCAACGCTATTAAAATCAAGGGTCATCATGGAAACATGTGGCCGAGAGTTTCCATTGCACCTCTATGACCATCGATAGAAAGAAGCATAAAGGTTTCATCAAATAATTCAATGCTACATAATTTAGGATTATAGGGATGTACACATATTGATGAAGTCAACAATGGAACAAAGTTCCTCATTCTAATAAAATTGCTATAGGATGAATCAAAGGAAAAAGGTATGAGGTATACATATTTATATGTTGACACCGGGATGCTATGTAGTCATGTCATATGGTTTCATGCAATGAAATTTAGAAGCATGATCTCTCACTATGTTAAGGTATTGTGATGAAATCAACATAATATATCCTCGTATGGAATATAAGGTGGTTGTATATAAACAAGGAATAGAATGAAGTTCTCGGGAATGAAGATGTGCAGAAGGAAGAGATCATGAAGTGCAACCATGTCAAGAGGAAATTATCATCTTGAAGCCAAGAACATGGATCGAATATCATCTCTGGGAAGATATGTAGACTCCGATAGAACTGTAAAGAAGAAGACTTTGACAAGACATATCATTAGGAGATGTGTCAATCAATAGAGGATGTCAATATGCCAGGAAGATGTCATGGTGAAAGATCATCACTAAGGTAACTTTTGATTTAAAAGTTCATATGTATATGTTTATCTCGATGAATTTATGTGCAGTGTCTGCCAATCATGTGAACATGTAAGATCCTTGGAGATGGTTCGAAGCAAAGTAATAAGGCATAAAGGTGACCGTATGAGAAAGTCCTCGATGAATCACTGCAGATGACATGACTCATGGATGAAAGTGATGGATGATTTGTGCCTCAGGAGCTAAAGTTGAAGATCTCTCAATATTGAAATCCATGACATCGAGGGCAGAATTCTTCATGAGCATTTGGTGTCTCGTTCATTGTTAAGAAGGTGTCCTCGATTAAGAGGGAGTTTTTGGTGAGAAGTTTCTTATCAGAAGAAACTTGGTAATTCCTAAGAATGAGCTTAGGTACACTCTTATACAGAACGAATACGTTCCCCTTATGGAACAGATTCTCCTTGGCTCCCGAGGGAGAGAGAGACACATAGCCCCGGTCGTCACTTGGGAAGATGCATCGGAGGATTGGATAATCATTTGGCGTTCGATACTCTTTGAGAATGTGATAGGGCATTCAAGATAAGAGAAGTCGGGGACCGATATTCTTTGAGTGAATAGCTACCCAAGAGAAGAATAGTCCAAGAAGGTCATACTTTGGAACACCCGGGTGGAGTATGTACCTTGAGAGACAATGGCTATGGTGTCTATAAGTCGTGTCTCGTCAGCATTGTAGCTCATTGTCTCGTTGAGAGATGGGGTCGTTAGTCGGCGCTTCCCGTACTCAGACAATGTTGGTTGATATGATACTATACGTATGCGACATCGTCCGATTCTTCATGAGATTCTTCAGTTTGAAAGTGACCATGTACCGCATGAATACCTCCTTAGTTAAGAGGAGTGTTGAAAGGTAACTTAGACCCCCGTCTTCATAATGACTATGTAATTATGTATTTATGCAAAGAAGAAGACAAAAGATAATAAAAATGTATTTTTGGTGTACTTGCTTCATGGTTCTATGAACAAAATTTTTATCAGAAATAATAGACTTCTTCGAGTGTCTATTAGGTTGTCTTCTCGTTATTAGTGTACTTAAGTGTCATATGAAGGGCTAGAGAATGCTCCAAGACCTTGAAGAAATAGCTCCTAAAATGAAGCTCAAAGCTACACTCAACGCCGGGAAAATATGCTCTTTAAGTCGGCTCAAACAACAAGCAAAAATAGGCCTACAAGAAGTGACATAGGTCGGTTTATTAATTGGTGAACAACTATATATACACCTACATGTGTTGCGTTAAAAGGACAAAGAGAAAATGACTCTCTCTCAAGATATTACAAAGATTAAATGTGATTCCTTTGAAGATATTATTGTGATTAAATGTCGATAAAATATGATGGATTGAATTCATTAATAAAAAACTCAAGTTAGCTCTACAACAGTATTTATCGAACTAGGGGAGTTCCACTGCACGTTCTACATTCTCAATACAACTCAACCAATATATAGTATACATAGATGTAGGGACAGCAGAACTATACCCTAAGAAATAGAAACCAATTCCTATCTTAAGGTTTCGTGAACCAACTCTCACAAATTAAGGATTCTTACTATCTTTTAACACTTCTTAATGGAGAAGGGGTTCACAAATATACCTAACATCTCTCTAAACATTTCAAACTTAATTTTTGCCAAGAGGCTTAGTAAAAATATCATCAACATTATCACATGTTTTACAATATACAAGATGAATTTCTTTAGTTTGAACTTTTTCCCCGACAAAGTGGAATTGTGTATCAATGCTTAGTGTTTTTGTGAAACACCGACATTATTACTACTTTGATTGAGCTTTGGTTATCGAAGTATCCGATAGTTGTTGCATTCTTCGTTCTTCCCATATCTTGAGAAGCTCCTCGCAACCAAACCGCTCACATGTTGGTGCGCACATTACTTAGTACCGCTTCCGCCGAGGACAAGGAACCGTGTTCTCGTTTCTTACCACCATGCAATCACCTCGGATCCAATGCCGAATGTATAGCTCGTTATGGATCTTTCGTCATCTAAATTTCCGCCCAAATAAATCAGAACCTGCCACTCTAACACTCCAAGAATCAAGATAAATACTACCATAATCTATAGTTCCATAGATTTTTATAACGCCTTTGGCTGCAATTCAGTGACTTCCGTGCTTGGAGAGCAATTGATTTAGCACACTAACCGAGTAAGCCAAATTTGGTCTAGTAGTGGTTAAGTATATCAAACTCCCAACCAACTATCTATAGAGTGTCGCATCCGCTCTTTAGAGCCGCTCCTCACCAAGTTTAATGTCTCCGCTCGAATGGTACCGCCGGCACCACACCGATCCATCCTAAATTTTTTCTAGACCGACATACTTACTCGGGGATAGAAAAGTTTCGTCCTCGAATTCTCCATCTCAAGACCCAAACAATATCTTAGTTCACTGGGTCTTTCATTTCGAACACTTTACATTTGCTTTTTTTTGATTTCTTTGACATGATCACCAACATCTCTCGTAATGATTAGATCATTTACATACAAAGAAATCAACACTATACACTCCTTTCATCTCTCACAAAAGATAATTAGGGTCATTTTTTACTTCATTGTAACCGTGTTGCGTAAAAACAGAATTATCTTTCATACCATGACCTAAGTGCTTGTTTAGTCCATATAAGGCTTTCTTTAACCGTACTTTAAATGTTTCTTTTCCCTTTTCTAGACAAACCCCCAAAGTTGCTCTAGGAGACTCTCCCTCTTTTCAACTCCCCATTCAAAATGCGTACTTTACATCTAGTTGCCATAAATCATCCAGTTGTTTTCAGTAGCTAAAGCAATCATCATTCTGATAGTATTTAGTTTAGCTATGGGGGCGAAGGTTTCCCTTATAGTCAATACCCTCTTTTTTTGTGAATATCCCTTTGTGTTATTCTTAAGCCTGCTCTATGCCATTTCGTATTAGGGCAATAACATCGAAGAAAGATAGAACATACTAATAGATCGATAGAAGACAAGCCAAAACAGAGATAGGAAATGGTGACGTTACGGCGATCAGCAGGATGCTTCTACCAGCAAAGTCTTCAATAGGTCATTCAGCCAGGCGTGTCACACATAACCCCAGAACAACCCAAACAAAGAATACACAGCCCCAACGCCATCAAGAGAGAGAGAATTCCTCCACACCAATGTGTGTCAAATGAACTCCAAGTCTCTCCAATATATAGGAATCTTTGGGGGTGTGTGACACATCCTTTAAGACATTTAAGTCAATATTTTATTCCAGGCCGACCCAACACATAAGTGGAATAAATTCAAAGTACATGTTCTGCTCATCCGATCGAGATGATCTTTAGATCAAACTTACACCTCTCCGAAAGAGGAATCCAATAAAAATATTGGGATCGTCATCTGAGCAGCACAACCTGGAGTTTGGACCTAGTTGTCCAATTTTAACACTCCCTCTCAACTAGGGAGAACTCCGTCCACTAGTGCAATCCAAACATCGTGCATCATCCCGCCGTAACTTGTTTTGCTGGCCTCTTTATTTCAGAACAGAAGTGGGTCAATCACAAAGACATCATACCTGGCTGACAGATTCAGCCCAGAGGTCCGAAACCTCTATCAGACTCACAAAGAGTCTCCAACCAACCCGAAGTTGGTTCATCTGACCCGAAGTCAGGCAGATGTCCCAGACCTCACTAAACTTGATCCCAGATCAAGTGGTTGGACCGTGCCATCCTAGATAGAGAGTACGGCAAGTTCTGATGCGTCCATCAGTCTTTGCTACTAGTCTCTAGCCTTTCCCACCTCATTGGCCAAATGAGAGGTACTTCCCATGAGCCCTGAACTCAATGGGTAGGATGCATACGGGGCACAGATAAATGAGAGGCGAACCAACTCAATAATCACAACGATGGGGCAGAAGCACATAAGTGCTTATAGCTCTGAGAAGCTATCCCCAAAAACCCCTTTGAGCTCCCAGAGCTCATCTTCCAATAGGACCCTCAGAATAGGGTCATTCCATGATTCCAAGATTCTCACAGAAGGTTAGGAACATGACCTTCCCCAAGGGCATTGTGAGAATATCCGCGACCTGCCCATTAGTTCCTATATGATTGAGCCTTACGGTGCCTCGCTGTACCATATCCCAGATAAAGTGGTACCAGCCATCAACATGCTTGGATCAATCGTGGAACACAAGATTCTCAGTCATACGAATCCCACTCTGGTTATCACAGAGTATCACAGTGGTATCTGGCACATGTCCAAACAGCTCACTAAAGAGCTTTCGCAACCAAACTGCTTCACAATAGGCCATACTTGCTGCAATGTATTCGGCATCGGCGGTGCTCAAAGCCACCGACTTCCGCTTCCTGCTCATCCATGAGATCGAAGCAAAACCAATATTGAAGCAGCATCTCGATGTGCTCTTACTATCCACCACACTGCCAGCCCAATCAGCATCAGTATATCCACGGAGTGTCATACTCCCGGCAGTGTATCTCAGCCCATGGTCTATCGTGCCTCAGAGATATCTCAGGAGTTTCTTGGCACCAACCCAGTGAATGTTATGATCAACCATGTGTTGACTCAAAGTGTTCACTGCACAACATACGTCCGAACAAGTGTTCATTAAGAACATCAGGGTCCCTATGAGTTAACGATACTCAGTAGGACAGGCCCAGCAATGCTACTACTCAACTTCTTAAAGTTGAGTTCCATGGACTTACAGTCCATCATATCAGAAAATTCATAATG
The DNA here is from genome assembly GCA_034641835.2 of Pinus albicaulis. Taxonomy (NCBI): domain Eukaryota; kingdom Viridiplantae; phylum Streptophyta; class Pinopsida; order Pinales; family Pinaceae; genus Pinus; species Pinus albicaulis. The sequence goes on along the minus strand of CM076584.1, from coordinate 886,485,938 downwards.
TATTTTCCTTGAGAAAGGAAAATCTCGCCAGGTCTCTGCTAGACCTTCAGGGCTAGACATCAGTCCTAGGTCCTTCATTTCGAACTCAACAGTGGGCTCCCTCTTGCACTGATGAATGAGAGGGTCAGCACCTGTCAGGAAGAGGTCATCCACATACAGCACCAGAATGAGAGGTTTTCCCTTGACAACCTTGAAGTAAGGGTTCGGATCAGCATTACTTCGAGTGAAGCCCAGCTTCATCAAGTAGCTATCTATCCTCTTGTACCAATCTCAGGGTGCTTGATTCAGCTCATAGAGTGCTTTCTTCAACCTGCAGACATGGGTGTCCCGATCCTGGACTTCCAACCCCAGAGGTTTCTCCACATATATCTCTTCCTTTATCACACCATGCGGAAAAAATGCGGTCTTCACATCATCTGATGAAGACTCCATCCTTGCGTAGCAGCAAGGGCTATAATAGATCGAATGGTGGTATCTCGAGCCACAGGTGCAAATATTTCATCATAGTCTATATCTTCCTCACAGGCAACGAATCTTGCCTTGAACTTTTCAGCATTTCCAACAAGTCCATGCTTGATCTTGTAGAGCTACATCATTCTTCATAATGGACTCATACTCTTTATGCATAGCATCCTTCCAGACTTGATGCTTTACGACTTCCTCAAAGGATCCAAATTCAGTTTGTACAATAGTACTCATGGCTGGTAGATACCCTTGGTATTTATATGGCTTCTTGGATTTTTTCCAGAATTTCCCCCTCTGAAGCCATATGTCTTTAAGCCATGAGGATCTTCTTTCATTCAGTAATGATATTCGCTCAGTAGCATATACAGATGTATCTCCCTCTTTTTCTCGAGATAGAAGACATCTATTTCAAATGAGGGCATCCCAGACACCAACTTCAAAAGGGGTATTATTCTCCCACAGTCAAAGCCATCTAAACAGACTTTGCTGATCATGATTCAAGATTCCAACCATGTGGCAAAAAGCTGCATAAAATTCTTAGTTCTCATTTTAAGTTTACCATAACGCTCCAATGTAAGACTGATACAGTCACATGCTTGCTGCTACATAGGTGTCTATCTATGTCATTGTCATACAGGGGGAACATATCAACAAGCCTCAGCTTGTGTTAGAAGTCCTTTCAACCACTACCTGTTATTTTGTGAGTAGCTCCTTCAAACAGCCTTCTAAGACTGCAGCTTACAAAAACTAGGGATCCAATCTACCTTGGTTTATCCAGCACTTGAGGCATTGCACCTTGAGTTTCTTCCAGATCTGCCCATTTCTAGTTATTTCAGCAGACTACTCCTAGGGCTGTAAAAATTTTTGACCACTACATAGAATTTCCCCAAGGACTTCAGCAGTCAACCCTTAAAACTTCCAGCTTCAAACATGGGTGTCTGTCTATGTCATTGTCATGATGACAGTGACATAGAATCACAGATTTAGAACTATCACATTCATCACTGCTAGCTGAATCACTGATCTGGCCAAGACTGCAGATCTCAGTTCAGCGATTTGACATCTGGTCAAGACACTTTCTAGGGTCACTGCCACTAGGTTGAGTTTAGTTACAACCATTCTTACGGGTCAGCAGTGCCAGTATCATAATACTCCCAGATGAGGTACTTTACTGCTCCTGAATGAAGAGATTTTAAAGATTTAGCCAAGTACATCAAAACAATTTCTTTGATTTCACTTGAAATCCTGTCTATGCCATGTGCACAGATCTGGGAATTATGTGATTGGTCTTCATCCAAATTTGGCTTGAATCTGTGGCTGCCTCAAATCACACAGCCAAAAAATATCATGTGATAACCACACGGCTTGCTGTCGTGGTACGGATTGCGGCCTACCACAACACTCATCATACTGCCTTCAAACAAGATTCAACAAGTCTGCCTTTACAGAATTAGTGCAGCAAAGGACAAGTCCAAGAAGACCTGGGACTTATGTTACACCATGCATCATTTCTAAAGGTTCCGAGTAGATTAGCAGTAAATGAAAATTGATCACTGCGCTGTCTGCAACTCTCAATTCGATCATTCTTTCTATAAGCCATAGCAAAAGCCTTGTATTCACACATGTTGTATGAAGGTTCATCTACTGCATAGCTTCAATTTCATCATGGTCACCTCTCAGATTGGGACTGGAGTACTCCTCCATTGAATCTTCCACTATTCTCAAACTTGAAGTAAAGGCATTGTCCAAAACTACGCGAACAACCTTGCAAGATGAATAATCCTGCAATAGCTTAGCCACAAATGCTTTAACAGTTGCCCCATTTGAATGACAGTGGGTTGCAGTAAATATTAAACCATGTAGCATATCCTCCAATACATTTCCCTTTACAGGAGAGATTCTTGCAAGGAGTTCTGCAGCCTCTTTGTGCTTAAGATAAGGTACCAATTTCATAACTTCTCTCTTCCGCTATGACGCAGCCTCTAAGAACCGAACACCATAGCTCTGAGACAGCGGCTCCAATCTGCAACAAGAACACATTACCAAACAGGTCTTCTAGGTTTTCAGGCCCGCGGCATCCTCAACACCACGCTGTCCCTTCTTCTTGCCTTAATCACTTCAAAGTAACCCAGAAATCGCCTCAAGTTGCTGGCTATGGCCTGCGGCCTAGCACAGCAACTTGCTGTAGCATTCAGAGAATGTACGCTGCCTTAGCCATAAGACAACGATAGAAAAAAACAACTACTACTCAATCTCCTAAAGAAGCTCAATCCTGGATCAACTAATGCGGTGTTCTTTGCTGATGATCTTGAACCAAGAATAGTTCAATTCATAGAAGATTGTAGTTCTGGTTAGGGCATACATCAATCCTGGCATATAGCAGCAAAAACCATGTGATTAACCCAAAAAAAAACTCATACTTCCTTGTAGAGATTGCGGCTTAGTATGGACTAATATTTAGGCTGTACAAACTTCACCAAACATGGGTCCTAGTCTTGTAATCTCCATAGAACATATGCGGCCTGAACGTGAAGACAAACCCACCTGAGAACGGTCCTCAAATGCCCATGAAATATGCCCAGCCTTGCTTCATCAACCTCGGCCTCCTGTCTATGGTTTTCGACCCATCAAACTAGAGAAAAAAGGGCTACGACCTAACTGAAGTAGCCTTCCAAGTGCAGCGGCTCACAAACAGCAGTATACGCTGCTATTCCTCACATCCACGAAATTTTCATGCAAGATGCATAGGAATCAGACCACCAATCTTCACTGTGGAAACTGCCCACGAGTGTAGGGCATCTAATCTTCAGATCTGCCCCTCCTTGATTTCCACAGGCTGCCCAATCCGATCAAAACTGATCCTTTAAACTAGGATCTAATACATGCAAACATTCATTAAAACACGTACCTCTGTCGACTGTTTGAAAATGGCTCCACCGCTTGAAACTAGGGCACCATGACAGTCCCCTTTTCAGCCCTTATCTCTGCCCAGAATTGCCCCTAAAGACTATGGCTGTCCTTTAGGGAAGGGATCTCATTCCACGCTGTAATGTATGGGCAGTTTCGGACCCTAAACATGGACTGCTCTTTCTTGTGATGATAGTGGCTCCCTTTCAGCCCTTCAAACAGTCTGTGTTAGCCTATTTTGAGGACGATCCACCTTGAAAAGGACCCTCAAACAAATCCTCCCTGTCTCGGCCTTCAGACAGCAACTTCGGCCTCCACTTCCTGCACTCAGTAGGATTTCGCACTCCGGTTTTAGCCTACAACGTTTAATATATTAGTTTCTCAGCCAATTAATCCAGCAATCTCGGATCTGATTTACCCCTGAAGCAGTCCTTCATCCTAGACGGCATGCCCTACAGAATTTTGGCCTTTCTCCTCGCTGTCTTAAGGTGGACTCAGCTCACGCTGATTCAAACCTAGGGCATTGTCTTCAACCTTGCTCCGATACCATGTTAATTTCTGCTCTTGTTCTATGCCATTTCAGATTAGGGCACAATACTGAAGAAGATAGAAAATACTAATAGATCGATAGAAGACAAGCCAAAACAGAGATAGGAAATGGTGACGTTACGTCGATCAGCAGGATGCTTCTACCAGCAAAGTCTTCAATAGGTCATTCAGCCAAGCGTGTCACACATAACCCGAGAACAACCCAAACAAAGAATACGCAACTCCAACGCCATCAAGAGAGAGAGAATTCCTCCACACCAATGTGTGTCAAATGAACTCCAAGTCTCTCCAATATATAGGAATCTTTGGGGGTGTGTGACACGTCCTTTAAGACATTTAAGTCAATATTTTATTCCAGGCCGACCCAACACATAAGTGGAATAAATTCAAAGTACATGTTCTTCTCATCCGATCGAGATGATCTTTAGATCAATCTTACACCTCTTCGAAAGAGGAATCCAATAAAAATATTGGGATCGTCATCTGAGCAGAACAACCTGGAGTTTGGACCTAGTTGTCCAATTTTAACAGAGTCATTATCACTGCTATGATTCTGCATTGCAAATTTCTTAGGACAGTCATGAGACTTACTTTTGGCACATATCGTTAGAAGATAATCTCAAGTTCTCAATAATAGAATGTAAGGGGGATTTCCTTGCTTTAAACTGTGATTTTTTTAATCCGTATGTATCCAGACGAAAAAATGAAAAACCCTTTATGTTCATCCTATTTTGTACGCATGCCTAGAGCTAAAAAAGAATGTGAATTCCATTTTGTCCTTTGAATAGAATTTATAATTTTTTCTGAGAAAAAGAACCTGAGCTTGTACTATGATTTAGACAATCTAGGCCCAGGAAAGCATTCAAATTAATATGTAGCTATCTAGAAAATTGTCGTTAATTTACATGAAGTTTCAAGTGGAAAATATAAATCCTCTTGCAAAAAATCCATTTAGTTCAAAATATGAATAAAATCAAATCCAATAAATGTTTTTTTTTTGCTAAATTAATGCATGAGAAAACAGATATACATAACTAAATTTTGGAAAACAACAACATTCACATTTACAAACCATGACTAACTTCAATAATCATATTTCAGATTTGGAAAAACTTGGCCCTTTCCTTCGTTAATGCCACAATGGATAGGAAATTGTGCTAAAGATAGATGGAAAAAAATTTCAGTGCAAAACATCCTTGAGCAGATTGAAGAATTAACCAGCTAATACTTCTACAATTTTAGGAGATACTTCCATTTAAGATAAATGTATAAGAAATATAAGGAGATCTTATAATTTACATACTTGACTTGTCGAAGATATTCAAGTCCATCCTGATGTGTTCCAGAATCGAAGTCAGGCTCTCCAACAAGGAACACACTATCGTCAAAATCATCCTGCTCCTCATATGGCAGATTACTATTTGTTGAATGTTTTCAATATTACTTTCTAAAATTTGAAAAGGTAGCTCTTCGTAGCACTGTTCTTTTGATTTTATCGACAACAATGGACCTACAAAATAAATTGACAAAAATATAAGATCCTCATTGGCACATTGGCAAAAATTTGTTGCTTAATTTATACATATTAAGAATTGAGGAAGGCTACATAGAACACCGGTGCTTAGAGAATTGTTTCCTTGAACGATAGAAAAGTGATAATTTATAAAAGTTTCAGAACACAAAAATTTCATAAAATTTTTTGAAATTTGAAAAGGTAGCCCTTCGTAGCATAGTACATTTTATTTTATCAGCAACAATGGACCTACAAAATAAATTTTGACAGAAATATAAGATACTCATCGGCAAATTGGCGGCGATGTCTGATGGAGATTGGAGATGGGTAAATAAAGTCAAAGGTTTTTCATGTGTTGCTTATTTTATACACATTAATAATTCAGGAAGGATACATAGAACACTTATTCTAAGATAAATATATCCTAGAACAAAAGAAAAATGATAATTAAAAAGAATTTCATAACACAAGAAAACTATAAATATTTAAACTACAAAACACAACATTTAATTAAACCTCATAATGGTATTAAATTAGAAATTAAAACATTGGCATCGTTTGAGAGAGCTAAGTAACAATCGATTTTGATTTTGATCAAGTGATACTATGGTCTCAAACATAAATCTACAGGGAAAAAAAGAATTATGAAGTTTATGTGAGATGCAAACTGCAATAGTATATCATGTGGTAAAAATTGTCATTGATGAAAAATAGCTAAATATCATAGGGTTTATGGCTCGCTAACTTTGTTGGCGCTACTCTCCTAGTCTTTTCATAGTGAAAAGAGGGCCAAGTTCGAATTCCATGGTAGGGACTTTTCATATGGCTGGCTAGATTTCAGGGCTCTCTGTGAGTTCTCAGACTGACATGGAGGAGGAGTTTTTTGTCTGCCATGTTTGGGAATAGCGTTTTGACTTCTTTTAAGACAAAATCTTAGAGATAAATTTGTTGGGGACCATAGAGAAGCCAAAATCTTGAAAATAAATTTACTAAGGACCATAAGAAGAATCAGAAGAAAAAAAAAATGGAGCAGCAGTCTCCTTGTTGACCGATGTTTCCAAAGAAATCCTGAGACGCTGCAGTGAGCCTGGCCACAAAACTTTGACCCAAAATTCATGCAAGAGTCATCACTCAAGCTGGATCTCGTGCAATGTATGCTAGGCTGACCTTTGTACAACGGTCAAGGGCACTCTTTTAAAAGTCTTGGTGCAGGCCTGCCCTCTCCCCAGTCATCGTGAGAGCGACCTACTTTCCTATTTGATACATTTTATTTACACAAGTCTAAGTGTTTCATAGCTGGAAATTTCTAGGAAAGGAAAGGCGTTGTTGAGAATGACATGTACAATGTGATGGGCCATGAGATAAACACAGGAGTAACTCTCTATCCTCAATCTATAGGATTCAGAAGTTGTATTCCATTTTTGATGATGCTTAAGTCTCTGGTTCTGGGTTTTCCGATCCATCAGTTTATGAGGATCCGTAAGGCCAACCCCCCAGATATTAAGATCACCGCTCCATATTCGCCAAATGTCTCCATAAATAGCAAGATCGCCTAATAACAATTACCTAAATATCTATTACTAAAGCCCTATTTTTTTGGGCATATTCACCGAAGTACAGACCTGGACCAATAACCAAGGCCCTGTGCTGGCCCTCTATTTATTTCAAGCCCGATCCTTCTCGATGAATAGAATCCATACCCCTTTATTATATCAATCACATTTTGCAGCAATGTCTGTTTTTCCACCTACCAGAAAATCTCACTGGTATGTTCTAAACATATCAACAAGTCCAAAGGCTAATATGTAATGCGCGGATTCCAGCTGAATAGCCAATTTTAAGTTCGTGTCTCACAAAATTATTAGTGGGAGGGAGATATGAATGTCAAATCCTGAGTTCTTTCACACAATGTCAAAGACCCAGTTTCCATTAAATCAAAAAGAAAATTGAACATAAAATCTAGAACTGGAATTTCATGTAAATGTGATGGGATTTTAAGCAAATGAAGAACTGAAATGTGATGTAAATGTGTTGGGATTTTAAGAAAATGAATAAAGAAAGAGGGGGTCTCACCTTCGCAATTCCTTTGGTACCTCCGAGGGTTTCAATAGCTTGCGAAATGGAAGAAGGATAACCGACATAATTTACAGCAAAATATGTACTGGTGGCCGGTATCACTCTTACAAGATTCCGTCCTCATTTAGGGCCATCTCTGCACCATTCACCATCCTCATTTACGGCCATCTCTGCACCATTCACTACACTGTGTGACACTTAGGACCCCGCTTAAACCCTGTTCAAAAACCGCTGGCCTTGGATTTGACCTGCAATCCGAGGGTTTCAATAGCTCGTGAAAAGGAAGAAGGATAACCGGCATAGTTTACAGCAAAATATGTGGTGTCTGGTATCGCTACACGCTTCCGTCCTCATTTACGCCCATCTCTGCGCCATTCACAACACTCTGTGACGCTTAGAAACCTTCATAAACCCTGTTCAAAAATCATTATGCTTGGATTTGACCTACGTCCGCCTTTTTTTCAATTCGAATTCCCGCATGACTGTAAAACTTCGCTCTTTTTAAAATTCGAATTCCAGCGTTATGACTATCAAACTTTTCTCTTTTTCAAATTCGAATTCCCGCTCGAAAATAACGCTTGCCATGGTGAATTTAAAAAAATTTATCTACATAATTTCCTTTTAAAAAAGAGAGTCGAATCCCGGTTGTTAAAGTCGGGGGACAATTTATGGAACAAGATATATATAATTTATATAATAGGCAATTATATATATATATATATATAACTTAAATTTTTATGTATTGGTAAGGTGAGTATTGTAAATGAATCACAATAACTAGTGGATATTATACAATAGAATATTTTTGGGAAAAGTTAATTGGTTTTGAATTGTTTTTTCGTTAGGTTTAAAGGTGGGTTTTTTTGGCACTATTTGAAATTTAGTTAATTAGAACAATTATACTCAGCTCATGCAACCATTTAATGAGGGATAGATTTCAAACCCCATAGTGTGTAAATTTGTAATTCCACTCGAATGGCTTAAACCATTAGGTTTATTGAATTTAATTCATGTTTTCTAATTTTTATAAAGTGTGAAAATATCTAAAAAGGCATAGATGACTTAATGCTTAAATGCCTAATGGCTTTAAGTTCAAAAGAGACCAATGATCCAACCTGTAAAGGACAACCAATGGCCATATTTAGAATGACCAATATCTGGAATGGCTTGATGGAAGTGTTCAAGGATGGGTTGATAAGTTTATTTTTGAAAAGGGCCCGATGGCCCAAAGTAAACCATCAAGAATTGGAGCCTTTGCTTTATTAAGTTTGCAAAGTCAAAAAATGCTTTCATGTGTTAAAATGGGTTAATGTTCAAAATCCTCAAAGTTTAAAAACCTTGCTTCAAGTTGCAAAGTGGTTCAATAGGCATTAGTTTGGAAAGGGCCAAAGTTTCAAAAGGGTAAAATTTCAAAAAACACCTAATGTTTCAAAATGGGTTTAAGTTGGAAAATCATTCAAAGTTTTGGAAGGGGTTGGAGTTTGAAGTGGTTCTAGTGGACCAAAATTACAACATTTCTAAATGTATGATGTTTCAAAATGACTCAAGTGGATTAAGTTCAAATATGGCTAATTTTAATTGCTTGAATATGTTTGACACATGTTATGTCCAAATGGCTCGATGGGAAAACGACCCAAAGTTTCAAAATCACCCATTGTTTAAAAAATGATCAATGTTATGAAGTTTGAAAGAGAGACTTTGCTAAAAATACTGCAAAAAAATTGATGCTTTAGTTGGCTCTAATCACTAAGCTTGAAAGGGGGGTGATACTTTGGAGAGTTAGTGTCCTCCTTTGAAAGTGTGTGGTCACCATGGTTTGAATGAGGTCAATATCCTTCATAAAAATGAGGTTGATGCTTTAGGTGGGATTAATGTTTCAAAAGTGATTGATACCCTCATATAGAAGCAGTTGATGTTTGAAAGAGGCTTGTTGCTCAAGTGAACCTAATCTCTTGAAAGGAGTCGATATTCAAAATATCTTTGATGTTTGAAAAACTTTGATCTTTTAAAAGGGTTCAATGGTTGAAGTTTAAAATGAGGTTGATAGCCTGTGGGGGAAAAGATACATCATCAAAAGAAAATCACTAGTGTAAAGGGGGTTGATGCCTTGGATTAGCTCGATGATCAAATCTTGGTATTTATAATAAGACTTTTGACAATTAGTTAACATGTTGTATGGTGCAAACGATGACTCACAAAATATTATTTTAGGCATAAGTTGAGCATACAAATTCGAATGAAGATGAAATTTCAAGTGAACATTGTATTGACCTTCACACTCACCCTCGGGCTAATAAAAGGATAATTTCCCTAGAAAAATAAATAAGTCAAATGAAAGGAAGGAATTATGGAAACTTGAGTTGATGGGTAGGAATGAATGAAGCTTTTTTTTATTGTAAGAGATAAATTTTTTGGACCAAAGAGAGAGGACACACTTATATTCTATTGACTGACCATGTCAAGAAGGGGAGGAACCATGTAGGACATGTTATTTCGACTTCTTGAATTGGCATGCACTTTTCTTTCTTTCTGGATGATGGTCATTATCTAGTAATTATGTGCATTGGGATAATTAGGGTATCATAATATCATAAATAAAAGATAAATCATTTGATTTATGCTTTTTTCTTGCCATTAACAATTGACTTTTTTATTAGCACACTACAACAGTAATACAAAAAAGAACAGAATAAAATGACCAAAAGAGTAACGAGTACATTTATTGCAAAGGTGAATCAAAACCAAGCACAAAAGGCATGCAATAAAGTAAGCCCTCTCTTTATTCAAATGTTAGTTATCTTTCCTCGTGCCTATGGAATGGAAAATAAGGATTCATTACTTCTTGTTGCAGTTGAGAGAGATACTTTACCTCTACATGCACATCAACATGAGATGAGTTGGAAAGGTTAGATTTAACGAAGCTCCTTAAGGTCAATGGGTGTTAATCCTAGATTTTTGTTACATGGTTATGAAAATTTTAGAGTCTTTATCGAGGATATTACATAAAAGCGTGATTACATATATAAAGATCATATAAGTCACTAACATACTTCGAGGTAAATGGGTCATGAGTCTAAGGCTTGATAAGTATTATGACTAAGTAATGGTATTACCTTAGTTTGAAGGTAAGGTTATCTTTATTTCTTCACACCCCCCCCCCTCCCCCAACACCCACACACACACTTCAAATGTTAGACCAAATAAGAAAGCATCGACACCCTTATTCTTGTGAAAATGAGAAGAATCAAGACTTGACTAGATTGTCCTACCCTCCTCACTTCTTGAAGCACTAACTCACCTTACTGAAATGGTTAGATGATAGTTTAGTTTCACCTTCATCATACTAACACTCTCATGAGGGTAGAGAGGGCCTCCATGTTTGTTGAGATAAGGTGTGGACAAAGTAATTTAAGAGAGAGGGAGACTTTGGGTTGGGCACAACATTGTTTTTCTAATGACTATGGTGGTATGATAGCTTGGGAGTGCCAAGGTGTTCCAAGGAATGTAAGGTTCCCAAGTAAGGATAGTTGTGAGGGCATGAGTGCCAAGGCGTGCTTGGGAATGCTAATGTGTGACAAATAGTGTGAAGGTATGTCAAACATGCTAAGATGTTCCAAGTTTTAAGGCATACCAAGATGTGAAAGGATGTGACAATGCGTGTCAGGGACGATCAAGCAAACAAAATAGATAAAATTGCCAAGGCCATGTGTGTTGGATTCTACATTATTTTTCCCTAGAATATTGTATTGAGTTTATTGGCTTTCCCTACAAATGATATAATACTTGGCTACAAGTATTGTTTTGGAGAATTTCAGTCACATTCTCTGTATTGAACTATATTCATCTTTGAGATTTAATTTGTCATGCTTTTCAGCCATTGGACATAGCAAGTTTATTTTCCTTAGCCAGAATTATGGTTGCAGGGTTGTCTATGAAGACACTTGTCGCAAGACTAACTAGAAACAACAAATTAAGGTCATACAACACAAAAATGCAACCTGTTGATTCATGATTGTCAATTCTAACATGTGAATCGTGATACACAAGTCTACACTCAAAGATAATATAGAGATGAGATAATTTCCAACGACCACACATATACAACAGTGTGAATACAAAGGGAGTGTGAATTGAGATTGCTAAGTACTGCTCCTATAAAATAAAATAAAAAATCAATTAAGTAAAAAGAAGATATAAACTAAACTTTACTAGAAATTATTTTTGTATTATAGTAGAATGAAATGGAAGAGATGAGTTGTGATGCAGAAATATGAAAATACTATTGAAAACAAGAGAATACCCTCAGAGAATTAAAAAATCCTAACAACAGGACTGAACTTTAGTATCTACCTATCAAAATTTCAGATTTGTACGAGCAGAAATTGAAGGATGTAAATTCAAGAGTGCAAACACAGCATGTACAGAGGATTAAAACAACAAATATATTAGGCCCACTCTACACAAATCTGCAATCTGAGCATTCTGGATAAAAAGAGCAGGCTCCAACAACAATTGCATAGAAGTCTTTATTACTCAAATAGAAGAATGTCACGACAAGTTGTCATCTCACAAAACCTCCTACTACAACCTACAAGCTAACTGTACTCACTCTTATTATCTATTTCTACAAATGTCTAACTAGTGTGCCCATCCTTTTCATTTATAAGTTAAGAGAAGGTGTTGTTAGAAAACAGGCTAATGATATCGTTAGTGGTGCATCTCCCTTGAGCATGAGCAACTCCCTCATAACTTTTCCTTGTATGCAAGGCTTTTCTTTTAGAGTAGTGCATTATCATAGTAGATATAACTCCTCTCCTGAAGGTGCCTCATTCATTAAGTGTGCACTCATGAATGCACCTAAGATGACGATGTTAATCTCCTCAACTAGTGTGCCATAATTGGTGGGTGTGACCCAATAACTAATTCGTCTATCCTCGAAGGTGTCATTATAAGCTTCTAGCTGTATTTAAGAATCTTTCTAACTCGTGTACCACAATCTAGCTCTGCAATCCTGGTGTTGCTCAACTTCTCAAGGCTGAGGTGAGACCAACTCAGACCAACTAGGTAATCTAACACTCTTGAGAATTTATTTTTTCCAATAACCCAAGATTCTCCCCCAACTTGTCAAACTTCCCCTTTGTTAGGAGCTTTTTCAAACTATTAACCATATGCAACTTTGTCAGAATGTGGTCCAACACTACTAACTCCCTAATGAACTTAGAATCTTAGGAAATTGTATTGAATATCAATGTGTTTGAAATGGTCATGACACATTGGATTTTCATAGAGCTTGATGTAACTTTGATTCTCACAAGAGACAATATTGGGCTTCAACAATTGATTGGTTGACTCTACAATCAAGTTGCAAATCTAGATAGCTTCATAATAAGTATATGAAACTGCCATATACTTTGCTTCAATGGAACTGAATGCAATTATTGCTTGCTTCTTGTTGATTTAATAAAAATGATTTATAAAATGATAATAATGATGTTTAAAATGAGCCTTATGATTTTCTACTTATACACATTGATTGTTCATGAGGTGTAGGGGTATGTTTATAACATCACTGCCCTTGAAAGGTTTTTCTTGAAAGCACAGTAATTATAATTTTCTTTAGTTAAGCACATTTTTGTGGTCGAATGAATTTTATCATATATCTATTTATACTTTGTAGAGGTTTGACTTTGTCTGTCCTTTGAGTGTTGGTGAGGTTTCTTTGTATTTTTTTCATCATAGTCTAAAGTCTTTTGACCTGATTGTTTAACATGAAAGATTTATGCTTATTGGAAATATATTTGAAATACCTGCATGATCAAGAAATTGTTATGGTTAATTAAATTACTAATTAGGTACTAGAAAAAGAGGATGATGCTGAGAGGGCTTGCCTGGGTGACTCTAGGAGCAACCCAGAGGTGGTCAAACAAAGCTCTTCTAAGTTACAAATCTGAAGAGAAAAAACTGATGATGTATATGTGGTTACTCAACCTAGGTTGTATGGAAAATCTCGACAAAGAGTGTTTACCTTTCCGTATCTTCATGAAAGTAGGTTTTCTGGTCACAGAATAAGATCGCTACATGTAGGTGATGGTTATGTAGTAAGTTCTCAGCCTTATCTTCATAATGGCTAATAGAGAGGATTAGGTTTGAATACAAGATATAGTTTGATGAATTTGGAGATTTATATTTAAAGAAAAAGTTGTGGTGATGTTTGGATGGGTGCTAATTTGTAGGGTTTTCCATTTTTATAATTTTCTTTGTTGTGCTTTCTACCATGCTACCTAGTTGCTTTTCTATTGCCCTAGCATTTTAACTTTTTCGATGTCTATCTCTTTATTGTTTCTTGCCCCATTTGAAATGTCATCCTTATTTGGTAGGTGTTTTCTTCAATATAGTGTGAATATTTTTTCATCACACAACTTCTGTGGGGTTTGTCTACGCAAATAGCTTGTAAGGCCCATTCATCAGGGTATTTGATGAAATGAAATGATTACCGATGATCACCAACTAATGGTACCTGCAGATATTTACTCTAACAATACTACAGTTTTCCTGTGCCAACAATTATACAACATTTTAACCTCATGAACTAGTCTCCTCTGTTCTCTTAGCTGATGCTATAAGAACTTATTGTTGTTGTTAAAGCTTTTACTCTCTAGTCCCATTGAGCTATTTCAGTTATTTGTGGACATTGATCTATTTTCATTATTTTCTGACTATTATGCGTTACCTTTGGCCAGTGCCTTCTTTCTTACCTATGTTTTTCTGCTTAAGCATTCCAGCCAGCCAGAGCAGCAGGGGCAACAGGAGCCACGCAATCCAGCCAGAACCTAGCGGGGGTAGTGCAGAGGCAGCAGGAGCCACGTAGGGCTAACACAGGCCTAGTGAGGGTAGCGCAGGGGAAATGTAAGCCCTTCAAGTGTGACAGAGGCCCTTACTGAGCAGCGCAGAGGCCGATGCAGGCCAGTTAGGCTGACGTAGAGGGATTCAGAGTAGCGTATTACTGCCATTTTTTTTTCTTTGTTTGGTGAACCAGTTTTGGTGCCCAGGATTGTTGTACTTAGATTCTGCATAATAATGAAAACCCTCCAGAGCTAGTTGCACCAGTTTTCCCGCATTGGGTTTTTTCTAGGGAAATTTGTCCAGAAAATCCATGTGTCACTTTGTCTATGAGCATGTTACTCAGTCTTTGATCTGTATGTGTAGGTTGCTAGTTGTATTTTCTATTTACTTAGCTAATTTATTGAATATTTCAGAAATAAACTTGTAACTTAATTCAAGTAGGATAAGTAAATCAAGATACTGCAGTAGGGTTTCTTAGATTAAGAAATTTTCACATTCCCTAGGTCTAGCCCGATTAGGTCATCTAGGGCAAAAATTTCATAGGAATCTAGCTAGAGGAAAAATTCTATCTCCTAGAGGTAGCTGAGTTGCTGGGTTCCCTCACTCTCCTCAGAACTTAGGCTAATTCCGATGGTGGAATCTCCGGATACCGCAAGCCCTAGCTCTAGGATCAAGTTTTGCCTAGGTGTTCCCAAGGATAGAACCTAGTAGGATCAATTTGACCTATCGAAGTAAAAAATCTTGTCTGATCCTTTCCCATCACCTTCTCCAGGATAGGAACATCTTTGGTTGCTAAGATCCATCCCCGAACCTGGGTTGGGTCCACTTGGCCTCGTGTGGTCCCATTTGGTGTCAAATCCATTTCATCAAGGACCATTTGGGAATCCAAGTTCCCAAATGATTTTAGGGATTGAAAAATTCCTTCATAAGTCTTATTCTTCTCCCTCAACCCTTCAATCCCCCTCCTCTCTCCCTAGAAGATAAATTCCCTTTCTTAAAAGGAAAGCAAGTCCCACTCTTTATTTTATCTTAGGGAAAGGGTTTCGAGGGTCACTTCCCACCTATTCATTAACCTATACTCTTCAAGTGACTTCCTAAACTACCAGGACTCCACCCATCGGTGAAAGTCCGTGAAGAGCAAGGAGCCTTAGCTGTGGTGACAATGGGCTAAGCCGCCATCGTTTCCCTTGTCCTATAAGTTTCCCTCTTAGGAACCCCTTTTAGGTCCACTACTAGTTTGAGTGGTAACAAGTTGTTCACAATTCCATTTGTGAACAACTCTTTGGTAAGCCCACTTTTGCCACACTACATCTCCAAGATGAGAAGTACGGGGCTATGGAGGTTTTCCTTCTTCTCACTAAATTAATCCTCTACAATATAGTGAACTAGGGATAGTTGGTTGGCCCACTTGACTGTTACTTTAGTCCTTCAAACTCTGCACATCCTTAGGCCCTATACACCTGCCCTTCTACCAATTTTGTTTTCCTTCACCAGATCAAGGTTCAGGGCTCTTCTTTGACAATAACCTAACAACCCTCCAACTGTACTTGGACTACCATCAATCTTCCCAACCACAGTCAATTATTTTTATTGATCTAGAGCCCACAATATTGTCTTCATCTAGGGCTCTTCAAATCTTCCACCTAACAATGGTTTGAGTCCTCTCAAGATCATTGTTCTTGTGTATCAAAAATTTGATCTTTGTTGTCCAATCTCTGAACAAATATGAACTACTCCTCTTATCATACTTCTAACAATCTGTAGATGACTGAACTAGGGTCACAAATCAGCCACTAACAGTCCATTTACTATTTTTTTATAGGTTTCTTCAAATCTTTGTCTAAAAATCCATGGAAATCCCACCAAAATCAACTCCTCGACATGTAAATTCATTCTTCATATGGAACATTTCTTCTACATGCTCAATATTCTGCTCAGGTTCCACCCTCCTTTGGATATGTTGTCTCCACACATACTGAATTTGCAAACCATCTTCTATATATGTTGTCTTTATTGTAGAAATAAACCTCACTCTAAGGGTCACAAGCCATCTTCTTCTACGCAAATTTGTCACAGTCTTAAGGGCATACCTTATGAACTAAACATGCTAGGAAATTGTCCTAACTAAGGAATTATACTTATGAACTTCTAATTGTTGTAGAACAAACCCTATCGACACATAGGAAAAACACGACTCTTTCCTCCATAAGAGAATTGACCTAGCTCATATGGATCCATAGATTTTGGGAATTTCTTTGACTGAATCTTGACATGAACTTCAGATCTCAATGTCGACCCCCAAACTAGGGTTAACTCAGTCAATATTACGCCTGCATCGACTTCTGTTATGGCTCTAAATTACAGTGCGAACCCTCCTACATTTATGTTGGTCTTTATCACATACCTTGTGGCCTAATAACCACCACAAGGCAAGATGGCATCAACCCTCTCTTCTATTTTGTGTAGAAAATCTAACCAGCAGGATTCAATCTGATCTTGTAATGTACTAAAACAAGATACTGAATCCTTCCTACAATTTGTGGAAACAAAACACGATCGCACAATCACATCTAAATAAGAGAAACAAGTTATCAATCGCACAACATAAGATGCATCTAGGGAAGAAACTCCTCAAAACCCTCTATCTCTATTTTGCATTAAGTCAAGGAATCATGAAACAATACAATGCTTAATCTCGCTTGAGATTCTCCAACACTCTGCCAATTGTCTCCTGCTAATCTAGGAAAAATTGATATAGTACTTAGCCAATTCTTAGCCTTCTTTCAGCCTGCCTTTCTCACGCAATTCCTATGGAATTATCTCCATATTAATTAGGAAAATCAACCTTCCTTGATTGCGCAATCCATCATGGCATCCCAATGACTTTATAATTTCACATGGGAAATTTTCTATAAATACAACTAATAGTTATGTTCCTCTGAATTGTGTTACAATAAGGATCAAGTGTATTTTTATTATTTTAAATAAGATAAAACCCTAAACAACCAAAACCCTAACCCAAGGAGATGTAACACCAAGGGTTTATGGGCCTCATTGGGGTTAGTTGGGCAGCCAACTTCCCGCAGTCGTAACTTAGTCATATGATCTTTGTTTGATGCACATGATACCTCATTAGAAATATGTCTCCGAGGACTACAACTGCTAATGTAATTTCTATGAAATCAACAAACCTTTCATGCGCAAAAAATGTCGTTTGGGGCCTCAAAATGGCTCCGGAAGTTCAAGACCCAAAAAACTGACAAAAATAGTAAATTGTGTTGTAATTAAGGAAACTGAAAAAATGAAATAGACAACGGCGAGGGCCCAAGTGGAATAGGCGGGTGGCCACCAATATCCACCTCGATCACCTTAAATCGAATTTCTTGAGTTAACTCAATCATCATGACTTAGCTAACTGACACAAGTTGTTATGAGACGAAATTACAATTTATTATCCAATTTATTTAAGGGAAAAATAAATTAGACGCCTCACATTCCTCACTCCTGACACATCAAAATTCCTCACCAGTGTGGGTGCATTTTTTTTTCCTTTCTAGTTTCCAATTTCACTGTTTCTTGTTGGAAATTTCAACACTCCCTCTCAACAAGAAGGGAATTCAATCTATCCCCATCCAGTACCTTTGGAATGTTCTGCATGCTACACTTCTCTAGTGTTGTTTGCACCTGCAAACCTTGAAACTGAATAGCCTCCAAACAACTGAATCAGTATAATTCATCTGTCATCAAAGTCTTCTGACTGCTGCTAGCTACTACACCTGTCTACTACTGGATTCTATGTGCTGTTGCTGACATCTGCATCCGTGCCCTTTGAATTTTTGCTAACTCTGATTTGTGCTCCAGTATTTGACATTTGTCACTCTGATTTTTGTCTTGCTGACATCTGACTACATCAATCTAACTGATCCTTCCTACTACTGCTGTACTATGGGCTCCTCGTAGCCCGGTTTGATCCATGAGACACGCCATCTCAATGGACCTTGCCCAAATTTCTTATCTTGGGATTATGTCTACATATCACCCCAACTTACACCTCAAGGTATGGTTGCTCCCTCTTCCCATATAGCTCGAAATTTCCCCCTCGTGGAGGTATCTTGTTGAGTGTACGCTTCCACTCAGTCTCTTCTCTGCTTCTCCAATTGTGACAGGATGCATGTTGAGAGGTAATTTATGCTCCCTCTAAACCACCAAGTCTCTAACTTTTGCCTTTCTCCTCAAAGATTTGCATGCATTTGGTACCTCAAGTGCATATAGGTTCTTGACTCGCACATAGTGTAATTGTCCCGACGTTACAAAAAGTTTCTAAAAAAGAGTTTATTTTAAATCGATGATATCTCCCTCATCTGAGCTCTGATTCGGCTGATTTTTTTTTCCTATTTGGGTAGATTTTCACAAGGAATCAAAATATTCTATTTTTTTTTTAAATTGTACACCAAACCTTCAGATATTCTCTGTAAACTCATCGCCCAAAAAATTCCTGCTCTGATAACATTTAGAAATTCTAACCAACGAGATCCAATCTGATCTTGTAATCTACTAAAATAAGATACTGAATCCTTCCTACAATTTGCGGAAACAAAACATGATCGCACAATCACATATAAGTAAGAGAAATAAATTATCAATCGCACAACAACATGATGTATTTTCGGAAAGAAACTGCTCAAAACCCCTCTATCTCTATTGTGTATTAAGTCAAGGAATCATGAAACAATACAATGCTTAATTTCTCATGAGATTCTCTAGCACTCTGTCAATTGTCTCATGTTGATCTAGGCAAACTCGATCTAGTACTTAGCCAATTCTCATCCTCACTTTAGCCTGCCTTGCTCATGCAATTCGTAGGGAATTAACTCCTTGTTAATTAGGAAAATCAGTCTTCCTTGATTACGCAATCCATCATGGCATCCCAATGACTTTATAATTTCACATGGGAAATTTTCTCTAAATACAACTGATAGTTATGTTCCCTTTAACCTCTGTCTCAACTGGGTATTCCTCGAAACTGACATGCATGCAACTATTAATAGTGAATTATAAGTTATCTAATTGATCACTCAATGTGAATTAAATCTAATTTAATTCACTAGATCTCTCACTATCTCATCACTCAGTTAGAACCAGTTAAACTGATTTCAACTCATTTAATTGAGTTAATTACACTTTCACCCCACTAATGCATCAAATTCAACTGGACCCAAAAAATATTAGAATCCCTCTAGATGCCTCATATTATACCCTCAACTCGAATTTCTTGGGCTAACTCGGTCATCGTGACTTAATTAACTGACACAAGTTGTTATGAGATGAAATTACCATTTATTGTCTAATATATTTAAGGGAAAAATAAATTAGACACCCCACATTCCTCACTCCTGGTGCATCAAAATTCCTCACTAGTGTGGGTGCATTTTTTTTTGTCCTTTCTGGTTTCCAATCTCACTGTTTCTTGTGGCAAATTTCAACATTTCAGAATTTGATGAGGCCTTCACACAAATACACCATTGAAATCACATGCCCAGATTCTCATGAGAAACCTCTCTTAAGCTCGTTCTACCAGAAGAGAACCAACAATATGCCATCCTAATTCCTAGTGCAAACTGACCATTAAGGTATGCAGCATTCTTCTGAACCCTCACATGATGATATTGCTCTTGGAGGATGATCATGACCTCCCTTTAGCAACCCTTACTAGGCCCTCGTACTCGACCTACTTTAGGACTACATCTCTCTTCACCCCCCTTGATGTGCCAGATAGGGGGAATACATGTCAAACATGCTAAGATGTGCCAAGTGATAAGGCATGCCAAGATGTGCAAGGGTGTGTCAATGCATGTCAGGGACTGTCAAAACAACAAAAGGGAGAAAAAATTTAAACTACAAGGAAATGAACACATAAGAGGGTTAATAAGTCATTAATTTACCTTTTCCAAGAGGGGCATGCTAGGCACACCAACACTAAGCGGCAATAGGTGCCAAGTGCAAAGTCTTAGTGCATTCTAAGTGCCAAGTATTCCTTTGTTTCTTCTCATCTACTTTCCAACAATTGATCATCACAAATAAATTTAATATTAAACCATGCCAATCATACCAAGGCATCTCAATGTATTCCATACATGCTAAGAATTTCCAAGCGCCAATATGTGTCAGGGACTAGTGTTATGCATATTATGAAGTGGAAGGGAATGTTAAAGAGTGCTAAGGTGTGCTAGAGAGTGATAATGCATGTTGATGAGTGTTAAGGAGTACTAGGAAAAAAAATTAAGGGAGCACTAGGTAAAAATTCATGGGAGTTAATGAATATGAGGAACGTGTACTGCCAAAGACTAGTGTTAATGAGTGTTAGTTTTCATGCCAAGGAGGGAGTGACAAGGTATGCTAAGAATTGGTAAGGCATGCTAGGGAATACCAAGGCATGTCAAGAATTCCAAAAGTGTGCTTGGGAGTTACAGGGTGTGCTAATTATATCATTTTCCAATTAATAGTGCCAAGATATGCCAATACATGCTAGGTGCTAAGGATGTGGTATTGTGTGCCAAGTGCTAATGTATGTCAATGCATTCAACCAAGGTGTTCCAGGGTATGCTAGGGACTATATGCACATGGCAACACATGCTAGGAAAGTTCCATGTTGTGCTAGCACATGCCACCATGTGCTTGAGCGTCAGTGTCATCACAAGACGTTCTAGGTACAAAGATGTTCCAAGACATGTGGGTGCTAATAAATGTCAGTGTGTGCCAAAGCATTAATTTAAGGTGTGCCTAGATTGTTGAGGATTGTTAGGTCTTTCTCATTAATGAATTTTTAGAGCTTGATTATGTATTAAATAATATATTTCCTACACACAATAGTGGAACTTTATCTAAAGGGAATTTTATAGATAATAAACTTAATAGATATGAATCATGTGTTGACTCATAGGAAATATCTATTCGACTAGTCATTACTTGAGGGAAATGATACACACTAATTAATTCTTAAAAAATTGACTGACCCTAACCACTATGGCCTTGGACATATTATAAAAAATACTCCACAATAATGGTATTAAATCGTTATCTTTTGACAAAAAATATATTAACAAACACACAGCGTCATCAAAAACTCATTGGAATGATCAATGATGACATAAATTTTTTGACCGTCACCAAAAGTAACAAAAAGAGCATTAGTGACGGTCATTAAAATTTCATCACTAGAAGTGTCACCAAAGAGAGAATTAGTGATGGGCCTTTAACAACCCTAACCAAAAGTGTCATTGAAAATGTCTTTGGTGACGGACCATAAAGGACCATAACTATATACACTTATAGTGACAGTTTTTTAATGATCAATGATGATGGACATTTTTTACCATCACCAAAAGTAACAAAAAGAGCATTGGTGAGGGTCATTAAAATTTCGTCACTAGAAGTGTCACCAAAGAGAGAATTAGTGATGGGCCTTTAACGACCCTCACCAAAAGTGTCATTGAAAATGTCTTTGGTGACGGACCATAAAGGACCATCACTATATACACTTACAGTGACGGTTTTTTAAGGACCGTCACCATATGTGACATTGGTGACGGACCTTAAAGGTCTGCCACAAGCATGACCCTCACCAATGTGCTTTTTTCTTGTAGTGTATATAATCAACCATTTACATTAAAAAAAAAACATCTTAAAGGTCTGCATCTGCTTCACTTTTGGTGAAGCCCAACCTGGAGAAATAGTTTTCAATCTTGGTGTACCAAGCACGAGGTGCTTGGCTCAATCCATACAACACTCACCTGAGTCTGCACACATGTGAATCTCTGTTGAAGTTCTCAAATAATTTTATTTGTTCAATTTACACCTCCTCCATAATAAATCCATTGAGTAATGTTATCCTCACATCCATATGATGATCTTCCATCCCATCTGCTCTTTAAGTGCTAGAATTGATATGATAGAAGAGTACCTTTCTACTGGAGAAAAGGTCTCCTCGTAATCAATTCCCTCCACCTCAGAGAATCCCTTGGCCACAAATTTGGCCTTGTGTTTCTTAATTCTTCCATCTGTTGCTTACTTCACCTTGTAGATCCACCTCGAACCTACCATTGTCTTCTTCTCTAATCTTAATACCACTACCCAAATTTTTTTTCTAACTATGGAATCATATTCCTCTACCATGGCATCAACCCACACTAGATTCCGCACTACTTCCTCGAATGAGGATGGTTCTATCTCAACTGTCTCACTCATTAGATCCATGTACCCAGTGTACTGATTCGGTGACCTCCTATTCTTGTGTTGTGATTTGCGTGCTCCCACATTCTCTCTAGCATCATGCAATAATCTGTCATCTTCCCTGGCGCACTTCCTTCCATCTTTGGAAGTCTCTGCATGAGTGGGTGCTTCCAGTCTCTCCTCCTTTGCATGTGGCTGCTCCACAACATCCCAAGGTTCTTCCTTTGGAGAAAAAATTTCCTCATCTACATGCAAGTGAAGCTCCATCTCAAGGGAACATATCATGGTCTTCTCTTCATCTAACTTCACATATCTATAAATAACTTCCATCCTGTGAGAAGGAAGGTACACATGATAGTTGTGAGGTGTATCATTGTACCCCACAAATATTCCCAACTCTGTTGTCGGTTCTAGATTTTTTCTTGCATCCTTGGAAAAATGATAGTAAATTGATGAACCAAAGATCATGAAGTGTGACACATCTGGTTTCTTCCCTGATTTTTTTTTTCTATTGTACTCATCCCAAGAATCCAAAGAGGACTCTTGTTCTGCACATATACCACTATGTTGAAAGCTTCAGCCCACAAGTGCAACGGTAGGCCTTGATCATTCAACATTTCCTATGCAGCTCCCACAATACTTTTGTTCTTCCTCTCAGCCAAACCATTCTATTATGGGTTATGGGGTGCTATTAAATCCCATCTAATTCCTTATTTTGCACAAAATCTCTTGAAATCATTCTACACATGTTCTCCACCGTTATCACTCTTGATAGGCTTCACTTTCTTGCCAATGTCTTTCTCAACAAGTGCTTTAAATTCACAAAATTTTGAGATTGTCTGGTATTTATTCTGCATGAAGAAAATCTATCACCTACGTGTTAAATCATCTACAAATATAACATAATACCTATTCTTGGTTGTGGAGGCTATCGAGAAAGGTCCACACACATCTAAGTGAACTCTTTCAAGGACTACTTCTACTCGACTGCCCTTATCATGAAAGGTGGCTTTGGTTTAATTCCTTAGTGTACACCCTTTTCATGTATCTCATTGCTCTAGTGCACCCTTGGGAAGTCTTATAGAAATATGTTGCATGATCTTCAAATCTCCATTGTGAAAATGGATAAGTCACCTATGCCATAATTCACCGATGTCTCAGCTATGCACCTTGTCTACTTTCATCCTCAGAGAACCACAATATTCTACATGTAATTTGTAGATGTTCTTCACCCAGACCCTGATCCGCTTCACTTGTCTTGTGGTGATGTGATGAAGGAAATCCTTTCCTTTATTAAGTATCACATCGTAGCCACAATATTCCAACATAGCAACTGAAACTAAATTCTTCTTCAGACCCAGAACATACATGACCTATTTTAATGTAAGAGGAAAACTATAGTCCCTCTAAAAAGTAATTGTGTTGATACTGGTCATGCTATACCTTCCATCATCTCCCATCTTGATGTGCATCTGAAGGTTCTTATCCTCCAATTCGCTGAAAATTTATTTGTTTCCCATCATATGGAATGAAGCTCCACTATCCATATACCTCACACTACCCATCACCAATTTCACCATGCATGCAATGAGGGTGAAATAAAACTCGATTTCTAAGCAAATAACTTCATTTTCTACTCCTCCTGGGGGATTCTTGTCGGTCTTCTTGTGCAGAAACTTTGTGGCATAATGTCCTAGCTCATGACACTTAAAAACGTTAATCTTCAACAAGTCCTTATTATTTCTTTCCTAACTAGAATATACATTGGATTAGGATTTCTTCCCTTTCCCTCTCTTTTCCTTTCCATCCAAGGCACAATTCTACTCATCCTAAAAATTGGTTGAGGTATCATCTCTGGTGTTTCACCTAAACTCTTCTAGTGCCAAATCTGACCATAATCTCTCTCATTTTGGTAGCTTCTCCCTCCCATTGACAAAATATTACTAGCTTTTCTAGCTCTTGGGAAGGCCTAGAAGTTCTAGGATTACAAGATCATCTTGTATTATCATAAAACCAACACTCCCAAGTTCATAATGACATTTTTTGAACCTTTTTAGGTATTGTGGTATTATATCTCCCTTATTCATCTTGATATTTCAAAGCTTATCTTTTAGTGCTAGTTTCTTGTGGTCACTACTTTCCTGGAACAATACTGTCAATGTCTGTCACATTTCATAGGGATTTTACTTCCCTTAGATATTAGAGACAATATGGTCTTGTACTCCCTTCAATGTGATCCTCCTCGCCTTGGCGAGACTCTTCTTCCAATATGCTAGATCCTGGGCAACAACTAGTGTTGGTTTCGGGACATCATTATCAATGAATTCCTTCAACCCATTATCTTCCATCTAGCCCTTCCAAGAAATGTAATTAAAACTACCCTCAACGGCATACTCGAGCCTTAGACCATATAATTCCATCCCAATCATGTTGCTAGCTTTGAAGAATACATGTGCAAAACTAGTTCCTCTTACAAAGATAACTTAGAATTCTCTTCTTTATTGTGATTCTAGATCTTATACCATGTATAAATTGATTGTAGATTCAATACTTCTCAATTAATGTTCTAAAACATAATACAAATCTCCTTCTACTCATATGCGGAAATCATTTCACGATTGAGAAGAAATATCAAAAACAGATGACATGAATCAATTAACACACATAACATGAGGATATATCTAAGGGAAAGACACTTCTCAAAACCCATTCCTATCTATTTTCATTAATAAAAGAATAGATAAGAATTACAATTCTTTTTCAAGCCTGAAAAATATCTGCACAAGTATAATCTATTGCATTGCTTCACAAGCTTGATCTGGCCATTACTTAACTAAATTTCTGCTTACCCAAGCTCCTATTTCCTTACATTGTTTCCTTTGGAATTATCTCCTATTATTTAGGGAAATTCCTCATCCATAATGGAAACTTTGCATGAATGTAAATTATATACCTATTTGTAGAAATGTAAATATTAACCTATTTGCAGAGTGTAAATGGTAAATCAAAAGGAAGCCTAGTCTATGCAATATAAATAACAATGTTTGAAATGGAAACCATGGCTTAAGATGTATGAAACAAAATGAAATCACTCTTCAATCATTGCATTCAAGAGAAAATTTTTCAATAGAGTTCATAAGGTTCTTCATAAACTAATCATGAAAATCATCTGTATGTTTTTCAAGTCATGAATCTGTCCACTAATCCAAACCTCAGAGGTCATTTCAATGGAGAAGAGGAAAGGCTTAATAAGTATTTTTGTCCTACTAAATAATAATTTCAGAGCCTAGGGGTCATGATTCAAGCCTATGAGACAAAAAATAATCTTTTGGAGCAAAAATGGTCAAGTTTACATGTGCTACAAGAGGTGTTACAGGAGGCCCTGTTTTTTCTATAGGAGTGAGATAACTTGTTGAATGCCCAAGAAAATAAAATGAAAATTAAATGGTGAAAAAAATTATTAAGTAGGATTTCCTAGGACTCCATTCCAAGTGTAATCACTCCAAAATACTCTTGTTAACATGTGCTAAAAAATAGAATAAAATTACTACTCTAAAAACCATAAATTCATGAACTAGTGAGCTAATTAACCTACTAAATTCCTAACCTAATCAAGTGAAAATGATCTGGGGTAAATTTTATTATTAAATTGAATTCTTTTATGACCCAATACAATTGGAATCAACTTATATTAGTCTGATCAATACTTTCTAAAACATAGAAAAAAATTACTACTATTGTGCTACAAGGGCCTTCCATAAATTCTAGATTTCTAAACTAGAAAACCAATCCAAGTAGCTCAATGATGAATATTAATTTTAAAATTTGTTCTAAGGATGCATCATGCTTGTGACTTTGTATATAATTTTCAAAAAAACTCACTTTAATCATTAACCAATATGACTTACAACAACGGAAACATGAATAATAAATGTAGGAATAAGAGATGCAAGTGAAAAAGACATTCAAAGGAAACAAATAAATCTTACAAGATGGATTTAAGGCTCCTAGGATGGCCAAGCCCAAGGATACTGAGATTCATGTGAATTAAACCAAGCATTAGAAGCTAAAAATAACACCAAACTTCAATATTTTCATAAATCCAAGTGCATCCTTGCTAGAAATGAAAGTGGAGATGCTAACTAACAAGTTCTCTCCACAAGAAGACTAAGAAATACATGCTCCTAGAGGAAAATTCGAATTGGTTCTTATAAAAATATATGGGGAAGCATCCTCCTTGAATGGAGGCATATTTCCCCTCAAAATTTGGATCTAGTTCCCAACACTATGAATCTTCCTTAAATGACAAGGAACACATTCCTAGATTTTCTCAATCACCGGAGCTCCAGAATTTGTGCAATAATTCCATAATATTACTATCCAATATTGGTCCTCTTGTAGCAGGGAGAAAACCACTATATAATCTCATCCTCCAAATATTAATAATATGCCTAATATTCTCACAATATTCTACAAAAATAAATAATATTAGGCACAAATACGTAATTATCTCTAATCTTTCCTGATGAACAGATTAAAGCTAAAAATATGTCATGTTATGCAATCAACTCATAAAATAGAAGAAAATATATATCAACAACTTGAGAAATAGCCTCTTCGAGGGGGAAACCTCATTTACATCACATAAATGAATAATTCTTGGATGATACAAATGAAAAGACCTCCTTTATATATATAGGAGTCTAAGGGGTCACAATATAATCAAATCCTACATAACAATGATAATGTAAGGGCACAACAATAGCAATAGTGGGCTTCTGTGGGGACCAAAAATAACAATATGGGGGCTACATGGGCACAAATATAACAATAAGGGGTCTACACTAGTATTATAGTGACCTAACATCCCCCTCTCCTTCAAAAAGTGTTGTCCTTAACGCTTGAGTAGTTTTTTATGATTTTAGATACATGCCCCTATCATTTTGCATGGTATCTATGACTTTATTCTCTTAAATCTACTCTGATACCAAATGTTATTCAACCATCTCATAAAATAGAAGAAAAGATAGATCAATGACTAGAGAAATAGCCTCTTCGAGGGGGAAACCCCCTTTCATCACATAAATGAACAATTCTTGGATGATACAAATGACAAGACTAATTTTGTGTATATAGGAGTCTAAGGGGTCAAAATATAATCATAGACCTAATAAAAATAATAATGTAAGGGCACAAAAATAAAAATAGTGGGCGTCTATGTGGCACAAAAATAACAATATTGGGGCTACATGGGCACATCAATAATAATAAGGGGGCTAAACTAGTATTATAGGGACCTAAAATGTCATGTAATGAAAAATATATGTTTAATGTGTTGAAGTATGGTTAGAAGGCCTTAATTTATGTCTAATTTGGAGGCCTTTCATGTTGCTCATCCTCTAAGCAACTTAGTGACCTATTTGTGCCTCATTCATGGCCCTGGTGGCCTCCTAAACATCCCAAGATACCTCAGAGTGAATTTTGGCACATCTTCTCTTGCTCCATCCTCTTCCTCTTCTTCTCCAACTTCTTCTTTTGTAGACCCATACTTTTCTCTAGGTTCTAATTAGGCTTATACTTGTGTCTTAAGAAAATTCTCCCTGTTTATTTCCACAAATTTTTCCCATGATACAATTTTTCGAACATTCTCCACAACATATGATAATTTACATCCTTGATGAGTATGTGGACTCTCTTTAATTGAACCCCCCCCCCCCCCCCCCATGATTGTCACTGTGATTTTCCAAAGTTTGGAAAACCAATACTCCCAATCTACTATAGGTGTAAAAGAGTAGTTTTGTCCACACTGGTTAAAAGAAGGAAAACTTCGAAAACAACTCAAAAAAAATTCCATTTCCTTTCTTATCTTACTTAGCTCAAAAGAAACATTCTCATTCAATTTTTTTATTCTCAAATTTCTATCAGAATTTTGATTGAAAAAATGAAATGTTTTGCAGGTTTCTTGTCCATAAATGGAAGAAAAAATGTTTATTTTCTCTTCTCTTATATTTCCCTCTTCAAATCTATGGTTTTGGTGACAAAGTTGCTTAAAATCAGGATTTTTGCAGCTCTCTTGACTTTTTTGTAACACTTTGTTTCTCTTGTAGAAAATTTATCCCTTCATGTAGCAACTATGTTTCTCCTATATCATACTTGTTTCTCTTGTTGCAATGGTGTCCCGTCATGTAGCACCTGCAAACTAAGTTTGTAGCTCTTTTGTAGTAGCCCAAGCAACCCCTAGTCATTTCTAGCTTGAATCTCAATGTCTTAGAGGGCCTCTATTACTATTTTAGGAATGAAATTCTCGATACAAATGAGATTCAGGATTTTCCTTTTATTCTTCCTTTGGTAGTGGGATTAGTGTGTTGGGTGAGGTGGCCCACTCCTCATAATTATCATCATCTTTTTTTTTCCATGTTGTATGAGTGAGGGATTTAGTTTCATTTGAATATTCAAGGGTGTGTGCTAATACGTGCCACCTTCAGGCTACAAAATCCTCTCTCTTGTGCATTGACAACAAATTTCGAACCATAATACACTCAAGAGAAGAGGTGAAGAATAATGCATACATGTGCCTACCTAATTTATTTTGTTGCCTTGATGTATGCATGCTACTTCATAAATGTTGGTTGATCTGTTGATTGTTTGGAGGTGCCACTTTTTGTTCTAGTTGATTCATGCTCTGCCCTTTGAATATATATATATATATATATATATATATATATATATATATATATATATATATATATATATATATATGGTTGACTGAGCGAAATATGTTGATTCAAGTTCTTCAAATGCTGGATAGATATGTTGTTGTTAGAGATGAAAAGTGACCCTATAGCATCTCCCCAAGATTTTTATGGCTTCTAAAGATCACAAATATTGTCATTAAATTCTTCAGGATGGATAGGTCTTCATTTTGGTGCTCTCAAGTGCCTCCAACTATGGTTTTGTAGGGTTTGTGCAAGCTGCTACAAGACTAGATTCTTTCCTATAGTAGTCACAAAAGAACCCTCCACGATCACAATATTATTCATGCAATGCATTATAAATATTTGATAATTCATGGTGAGCTCATGGATTGGGACTAGAAGTTTCAGTGGTGGTAAAAACTATGGAAGAAGGGGTGAAAATGGGATTTTTTCATGAACATAGATTAATTTTTGGATGGAAAAGTGAATAAATGGTGTGTATGATGTATGATGGAGGTGTGGTAGTATTCTTTTTCATTCCCCCAAGGAAAACATAGGATCTGGCCCCTCTCTCTATGTTGATCACAATATTGTACCAATTTTGGCCATTCTTATAGCAATTTTGGAACACTCCCATAGCTGCATTGTTTTATCCATATATCTAAAAAACTAGATCTGATTGACCTAAAATTTTTTGAACATGTTTCCATCATCCTTATGCACCTCGCCATAAAATATCTTTCCCAATGGATGCACTAATCTCGAGAAAAATAAAAAATAGATGTAGGTTATGGAGGCCAATTTCTCGAAAAGTGTGCACTAGAATTTTCTGAAATTCCTTGAGAATGTTACCATCATCCTTATAAATATCCCCATGAAATAGACCACCAAAATGATGCATTTTTTTTTAATATGGTCAAAACAATTTTATGCCTTGTATATTTTAGCCTCCTCTAGCAAAACGGAGCCTTCTAGTAGCATTTTAGGACAGCAGTGGAAATGAATGGGAAAGGCTCAGAAATGATGTTTGGATGCAGTAAATGGATGAAAATTATGAATTTACATCTCCTTGGTCATGTTGGAGCATTTGAGAAAAGGATGAGAAATCTCAAGTTTTACTTTCTTTGACTAGGTCTTTGATCAATTTTTTTCTTTTGATACTAACTTGTTTTGGTTGCTTACAAAGGTTTGAGAGCACCTACATTCATCAGAGAGAGACACATGGATCAAATAATTTTTTTCTTTTTCCTTTTTCCTTTTTTATTTTTTTAGGCCCACTAGCTTCCTTAATGAGGTTTTCAACTAGTAGGTATGCAGAGGCATCCCAAAGGAGGTTTTCACCTGAGATATTTGTTTTCTCTCTTTTTTCTCTTTTTTCCAACACATTAACCACCTAATCAGGGTTTTCAATAAATGAGCCAATATCGGGCACCTCAAAAGATATTTTCACCTGATATTTTATTCTTTTTCTCTTATTTTTTTCCATTTTTTTATTTCTTTTTATTTCTATATCCTACTCTACTTGAGAAAAAAAAATTCAAGTATAGGAATACTTCCAATGGAGCCATGTGCACATCAATATGATAAATAAACTAATGTGTAGGATCTAAATATATGCTTTGACATGTACCTGAATGTGAGGGACCAACTACTTTGATTGAGATGAGATGAGCAATCGTTGAATAAGAGTGTGTTATTTCAACTTAATGATTGTCTAGAGCCATATTTCAATATAGTTTTGATGCCCTTGGTCAACTTAATAATTTAGATCATATTGTATGTATTCTTCTTCCATGAAATTCACATCTTCTTTTTTTTCATTATTCTATTAAACAAATATAGGTTGTGATGGTGAACATGATGGAACTTCCTCAATCTATGATTCTGATGTCTTCTCTCCACCAAGTGCAGCCAATGATTCTTTGTTATCCTCATTTGAATCTTCTTCTGTTGGATGTGGTCCTTCAATGACATCAAGGGAATCTATTTTTTTAATTCTTTTCTTGAGCTAAGATGAATACCATTTAGAACAATAGGAGATGTTTGGAAGTGTTGTACCTAAACATTGTAATTGGGTTGAGCTACCTCATTTATTGGGTTTGGAAATGGTGGTATAAGTAGTTGAGTGGGAGAGGTCCTTTGAAATGCATGTGTTTGAGCTTTTGGTTATGGTGGAGGTGTATGGTAAGGATAACATGGCGTTGGGTATGGAGGATATTAAGTAAACTATTGAGGATATTGTGAATTTTTCCCATAAGGTCCTTGCCAACCTTGTTTCCAAGATTGGTTTTTGGGTTTATATGGACAAGGTTTCAAGGGAAAGGGTGTGTTCCAATTACTTTGAGATGGATGTGCATAAACTTAAAAGTGTGAATTAGGTTCCTGGATCATACCAGATTGACTAGGTTTCAATCGTCCTCTTGGAGCTACATAACAAAGTTGCTTTGGTGATTGAATTTCTCCACTATCTTCTTAGTCAAATTATTTCAACCCTCGTAATTATGGAAAATATTTAGTAGCATATGATTATGCATGGATAACACAAATATCAGCATCTTCATTTTTCTCATTTTTAATTCTTAACATTTCTGCTTGTTCACTTAGATTACTAAGAATTTATGTTTTAAAGTTATCAAGAAAATTTCCAAGTTCAACTTGACTTACCGATCTTGATGTTGATTTACTTACTCTTGTCATTCCTCTTGATATGTGCTTGCATGTTTCATAAATTTCTTCAAATGGTAATTAGTATACATCACCTCTACTCAAGAGATCAAGGAGATCATTCCACTCATCCATAATTGTTCTAAATAAGAGATTTTTTAGTGTGTCAAATCCTAAATAATAAAAATTTTCCCTCTTAAAATTATACATAGATATATCTATTAGATCCTCAAGGCTCTCATTTTATTTATGAGACATTCTAAGAATTTATAATTTAGGATTGTGATCTTTATTGTAGAAAATATATTAATAGGATTCAACTGATCTTGGAATGTACTAAAGCAAAATACTGAATCCTTCCTGCAATTTGCAGAAATAAAACATGATCACACAATCACATAACAAGCATGAGAAAGAAATGATCAATTTCACAACACAAAATGAATCTGGGGAAAGAAACTTCTCAAAACCCCGCTATTTGTATATTTCATATGGTCAAGATCATAGAACAATACAATGTTATTCCTCACATTGAGAAACCTCTGCACTTTGATGGTTGTCTCACTCTAATCCTGCTCGAATTTGGCTTGCGATCTAAGCAAGTTTGGTCCAATATTTAACCTTTTGCTTTCCTCTTCATGGCCTTCCTTTCTTACACATTCCTAGGCTAATTGATCCCATATTAATTAGGAAAATCCAAATTAAGGATTTTGCAATTCATCTAAGGCTTCCCAATGATGTCATGCATGAATTGTACAATTTTATAATTATACAACTAATAGTTATCTTCCCTTTAACCTAAAAATCATTTGGGCCTTGCTTAGAACTAACATGAAATAAATATTTATAGAAAATTTCCAGTTAACTCATTGATCACTAATTGTGAATTAAATCAAATTTAATTCACTGGAATTCTCACTAGCTCATATCTCAGTTAGAACTAGTTAAACTGATTTTAACTTAATTAATTGAGTTAACTAATTAAAACTCACAAATAATTGTAATTAGACCCCCTAAAATCATGGTATAACTCTACATGCCTCCTCTCTAACCTCTAACTCGAATTTCCTAAGC
Organism: Pinus albicaulis; assembly: GCA_034641835.2. Taxonomy (NCBI): domain Eukaryota; kingdom Viridiplantae; phylum Streptophyta; class Pinopsida; order Pinales; family Pinaceae; genus Pinus; species Pinus albicaulis. The sequence goes on along the minus strand of CM076584.1, from coordinate 886,452,923 downwards.
TAACTAAGTCTTCCTGACTCAGTTAACTAATACAAGTTGTCATGAGATTAAAGTACAATTTATCTTCCACTTTAATTAAGTGAAAATTAAATTAGAATCCCCCTATCGTACCATTTCCAGGTGCCATTTTCACTATTTCTTGTTTCCAATTTCAACACTCCCTCTCAACAAGAAAGGAATTCAATCTATCCCAATTTGGTACCTTTCGAATGTTCTGCAAGCAACACTTCTCTAGTGTTGTTTTCTCCTGCAACTATTGAAACTGAAAATACTCCAAAAAATTAATCAGTATGATGCATCTGTCATCAAAGTCTCTGACTGCTATCAGTTACTGCATTCTCTACTAAAAGATTTACTTCGTTGCTGACTCTGCATCTGTGCTCTTAGCACTTCTACTAACTATGATTTGTGCTCCATTATCTAACAATTATCACTCTGATTCCTATCTTTCTGACATCTGACTACATCAATCCTACTGATCCTTCTTGCTACTATGTACTGTGGGCTCCCCCTGTATCCAAGTTTGATCCATGAGACACTCCATCTCAATGGATCCTGCCCAAATTTCTTCTCTTCGGATTATGTCTTCACATCGCCCCACCTCTCACCTAGATTTATGGTTGCATGTGCTTCCTCTACCCATCTTGCTCAAAATTTCCCCCTCCTGGAGGTCTTTGCTTGAGTGGACGCCTCCACTCAGTCTCCTCTATGCTTCTCCAATTGTGGCTAATCCACAACCTTCTGAGAATGCTTCTGAGGTTGCAAGTCGAGAGGAAATTTAGACTCCCTCTCAACCACCAAATCACTAACCTATGCTTTTCTCCTCGAAGCTTTGCATGAATCTTCGACCTTGAGAGCATACAGGTTCTTAACTCATACATTGATCTGTTTCACCCATCCCATGGTGATGTTTCCAAGGAACAAGTTTCCTTTTCTAAATATGACATCATAGCCATGACCTTCCAATACCGTTACAAAGACAAGATTCTTCTTTAGTCTTGGAACATAAAAAAAAATTGTCAGTGTGGGAGGGGATCTAGACTTCCTCTTAAAGCTAATTGTACCTATGTCAATTGTACTATACCTCTCCTCATCTCCAAAATCTATGTTATGTTGGAGGTCCTTTTGCTTCAAGTCACTGAAGATATCTCTAATCCCCTTCATATGGAATGAGGCACCACTATATAGATACCACATGCATCCCATTATAGTGTTTTCCATTAAAGCAATGAGAGTAAAATCAAGCTCAAACTTTGAAGCTAGCGCTTCATTTTTTGCTTCAACTGCAGGCTCCTTCTTTCTTACCTTTTGTGGAAATTTCGAGGCATAGTGCCCGTGCTCGTGATAGTAAAAACACTTGAACTTGGAAAAGCCACTCTTCCCCTATTCACCCTAGGACTTATTTCCCTTGGCTTTCTTGCATTTTTTGACCAATGCAAAATATTCTTCTTTTTTTGTGTTAGAGGTCCCCTCTCTGGTTCTCCACCTTATCTCTTTTTTTACCAAGTCAGACCACAAACGATCCCATTCTAGTAGCTTCTCCCTCCCATTCACAAATTCCTAGTAACTATGCCAGCTCTTGGGAAGGCATAGAAGAGTTAGGCTCACCAAATCATCCTGGACTACTATCACACCAACACTTTCAAGCTCATCTCAACATTGATTGAACTTTGTCAAATATTTTGGTATTGTCTCGCCCTCCTCCATCATGATCTTTTTTAGCTTTTCTTTCAGTACCAACTTCGTGTGGTTGTTGTTATTCTAAAACAGGTCTGTAAGCCCTTCCACATAACATATGGATTTGTCTTTCCATGGATGATTGAGACAATATGATCTTGAACTCCCTCTAACAAGATCCTTCTCGCATTTGCTACCTTCTTCTTCCGTGCATTAAGAAGTTGAGCATATGTTGTTGCGGGCTAGGGAATATGACTATCTATTAATGCCTTCAGTCCATTGTCCTCTAGCACTTCCTCCATCCTGTCCCTCCATGCTATGTAATTTTAATTGTCATCAAGGGCATATTCGAGTCTAAAGTAATTAAAAGACATCTTTATATGTTGCTAAGTCCTTAAGAATAAATCTAAATGTTCGAACCTGTTCAAAACAAACTATGTTCTTCTCTTCTATTGTGATTCCTAGATCTCTGAAACCATGTATAAAATCTATCAACGGTGTTACACAACAATTTGTCGATGTCGCTACAATTCCCCATCCTGCACATTGGAGGGCTCATTCCATGACCTGTGAGTAGTGACATAACCTGAAAACACTTTCATGGAATTCCCCTAGACATGGAATTTCATTCCCCTGAAGACATCTCCTTGTGAAAAACCCTAAAAATATCCTTTTTATCCTTGGCGCGACTAGCCAGTGTTATACCCGCGCCAATGGGGGAAATACTTCAAAGAGGGCATGCCAATTGGCGCTTTGTCTCAGAGTGGCACTCGCGCCAGGCTTAATAAAGAGTGTTTTTTTTTAAATAAATGGCGGAAGATTGACTCCAACCAACTCTTGAACTAGTCTCTAAATTGAGTTGGGACGTTTGGCTTCGGTTCTCCATGTAGAGGAAGTAGTTTTCCACCTCTCATGGAAACTTCCTTGAGGATAGGGCCAATCCCATGATTGTAGGGATCCCAAGTCCTCTTCCACCATCTATATAAGCTTGCCATTTCCCTTTGCAAGCTAATCTCCAAGAGCCTTCATAGCCTAAAGAATGTTGCAATAGTCCTCATAGTGTCAAATCAATAGCAAGGAGATTGACGATTGAAGAGAGAGGCTTGTCCCCATTCCCAACAAGCTTTACCAAGACGTATTCTGCTGACGACCCGCCGAAGGAAGGTTCAGCGTCAGAGCCAGGTTTTATTTTCCTTTGATGAATCAATGATAAGCGACTATTGGTTATGGTTCCACTCGTATTGTTCATTATGATCTTGAGTTGTGTCTTCTCTAACTGATACATAATTGCATATATCGGGTTTTACACTTGTGTTTGTCGTGTTTCTTGTGTGTGTGCAGGTGTTCGATCGCGGTGAGAAAGAGGATTGTGATCTGCTGGAGCAAGGAAATGGGAGCGTCATCTTCTCTACAAACGACAGCGTTGGACTTGAGGTAGGCCTTCTTCGCAAGTTGGTTTATTGCAATTAGGAGCCTGCGCCTTAGCATGATACAATTGTTGCTAGACCCGAGTTGGGCTATTAGGGATTGCCTCTGTCCACAGAGGGGATTTACCTCTACAAAAAATTGGCAACTCCACTAGGAAAGTTAGCTTGTTATTTACTTTGTAAACTACAGACAGAGCCTGAAGCTAGCCAGATAACCTTCGAAATGCTCTTGCTCTGCATTAGTGAAAGTAGATAAATGCTACTTCATTCAATATCCGTTCTAGTTTATGAATTGAACACTTGGAGTATTGTGTTATCTTTCCGGTCCATCCTTGACTTTACTTGCTTGATCATCTCTTTTGGCTGGCTCTTGCTGAGTGTTTAGCTTTTTTTTTAGCTTTACCATCACTGATCTGCTTCTTGGATTGCTCTTTTCTCGTTTTTCCTTAGTAAACTTGGCTGGCGCACTTTTCAGTGTGATAGTCGCGCCCACTGGTGCATGTTGTCAGTGTATTACTCGTGCCAATTCAACTCTGGCGCTAGTTTCAGCCTTACAGTCGTGCCAATACTGTAAGGTGCTAGGGTTTACTGTGTTTTGAGCCTTCTGAGACTGATCTGGGTGTTTGGTATTATTTTTACGACTGCTTGAGTGTTCTGGAGCCTTGCTTGACTGACTATGACCTTCATCCTCTGGTTGTTTGCCCATTTCTATCGATTTTACATTTTAGCCCTAGGGCATTTATGTGCTATTGTATGTCGAGCCTCCCTTGGGAGTTTGTGGTTTTTTTCTATTCAGTCAGCTTTGTGATTGCTTCTCTTCATTTTTTTGGTGGTTGTCTATCGTTTTATAGCGTTATTTGAGTGATTGGTTTCTTCTTCATTCGAATTTCGCCTTGCCTCGTTTTGGGCCTAGATTACATGGTTCATTTGAGTCTTTGGGTGTCTTTTGATTTGAGGGAATTTTTGTCAATTTGAGGTCTGATTGTGTGTTTGAATTGAGTGAAATTTGATTGTTTTTCTCTTTTTCTTTTCCTTCTCAAATTTCTTGTCTCATTAGTTTTCATTTTGTTTAGTGCATTGTGCTCTTAAACATTGAAAATACAAAAAAAATCTCTTTTGCTTTGGATTAGTTAGTGTGAATTAAATCTTTTCGGTGTTATTAGTGATTAGTAACTTTGAAAGAAAAGCTTTTAGTTTCCTTTAGCTGCATTAGAGATATCATTGGTTGTTGTCTGGTCATTTTGTTATTGTGTGAAAATCTCTTAACTCTCTCGTAATTAGCTTTCATCGAATGAAATGATATACTGTGGCATGTAGTGTGCATTTAGGATATTTTGAGACATAACACTCATTAGGGCCTGAAAACTAAAACATAATTGAAGATAAACATTAAAATTTATTAAATTTACACTAAGGTAGCATTGAAACATTAACGAAATATTTAGAGGTCTAGGCTAGAGATGTGTTCCGGCGTCTTTAAACCTAGTAGCTGTCGTTCGCCTCTTGGCTTTAGACAGCACTAGTATGGACTTGTGCTCCCTGTATCATCGCATATATAAAGGGAGACCCCACTAGGTTTCTATCCTTTATCCATAGGAAGCTGAGTCTGCTGCCCTATACCCATGATACACCGGACATAGCATTCGGGGAGATTGCCTGCACGTACGTCAGGTCCTTGGTTGATTTCTCTTTCATTTTGAAACCAAGGTGTATATTGCAGTTCACGGTTATTTGGTACACCCTTTGCCCAGTATTCCTGAGCAGTCATTTTGATCTTATCTAACTCTTTAAATTTGAAAAGATCACCAAGCGCTTGTCCTTTCACGCTTGCTTCAAAATTGAAAGAGATAGAGTCATCTTTCATCCATTTCTCGACTTTTAAAACATGAAACGGTGAAGTTTCTAAGTTTCAATGTCGTAAAATAAATCACTCGCGATCACACTCCCTGTTAGATTTTGCTTGTTGGTCGTTTGATTGTGTGCCTTGGTTCTTTTTTAGCCCATATGTTGTGTTTGATCTTTTCCTTTCATCCTTACTGTCACAGTGGCAGAAACTTCTGTTTCTTCTACTAGTAGTCCATATACAGATGATTCATCAGAGGTCTCACAATCCTCTGCTGAGCTACAACAGCCCACTGTTTCCGAGTTTCCCGACGGGGGACCAGTTTTGTCTAAGATTCCCTTTGGAGGACCAGTTGAGTTCAATTGGCCCTTTTCTGACCCTTGGTCTGGATTTGGAGTAGGGGAACATCTCCCTCCTCTTACATCGGGTTCGCCTCTTTTAGCTGTTGTTATTCCTCCTAGTCCTCGCCGTCTGTTACGATATCTAGCGGCAGGTTCAAATATGAGTGAATCCAACCATTCTCCTAGCAAGGAAATCCCCACGTCTGGTGAATATTACCAGCTATTCCCAGAAGTAACCCAGAAGTTATTCCCAGAAGACAACCCCAAATCATCTGTTATGTCTTCGCCCGACCCCTCACTACCAGCAGGGTATAGATCCTTAGGTCAGATTATCGCCTCCGCTGCCTCTATGGGGGTGTCAGCTCCTTCTACGAGGTCAATTGTTCCTTCACTGGGGATGTCTCCTAGGACACCTATCACGTCATCCCCTGAGGTCACTTATGTGCCCGTCAGGCCCACTGTTTTTGTGGCTGCATCTACACCTGCTGTTACTACTCAGTCCGTAAGGACCACATCACTTCCCAAAGACGTCTATATAGCTTCTGCTATGCCATAGAACATCTCTCCTGAGGAGTATCAATTTTCCTTACAACAATCGAACCTCGAGGTCGAACAATCCTCTCAAGATCCAAACCACTCATATTTCTCACATTATGCACAGGATGGTACGCCCGTGTACATTTTTCCATATCAGTACGATGAGCATGGGAATCCTTTACGTTTACCCGCTCCTGAGGCTCAACTTCATGCTCAGGGTTTACCATATAACTAGGCTGGGCAGCCTTATAACCCACAAGGACAACCTTTTCAAGGCCAACCTTCGGGCCAGCCTGGCTATCCTTATAACCCACAAGGACAACCTTTTCAAGGCCAACCTTCGGGCCAGCCTGGCTATCCTTATGACCCGCAGGGTTACCCTGCAAGCTAGCAGGGGCCCTTATATGGTCTGCAAGGATAGTATTACAACCCTTCAGGTCAACTCATGCAGCCTCTTCCTGGAGTCCAACCAGGGCAACCTCAAGGACTCACAGGTCAACCGAGGTACCAAACTGGGCCGGTATACGGTCCTAGGGGGCAAGTCCAGCCTTCACAACCCATGCAACCTCAGTATCCTATTTCTCCAAATGTTGCACATCAGCCAGGATCATCTTATGGTCTTGTTGCAGGTCAAACTGGTTACCAGCCACCACCTGGCTCCATTCCACCACCAGGCCAACCGACCCATCCGGCACAACCCGGTGTTCCAAAACAGCCAGGTCAACCTATACAACTGGCACAACCTGTTTATCTGGGTCAACCTGTTCAACCAGGACATCCCGTTCAGCTAGGTCAGCCTGTCCAACCAGGCCAGCCTGCAAACTCTATCAACCCTGCCCAACAGCCGATTTATTCAATGTTGCAGCCGAACCAAACGGTGCGTCCTAATTATCAGAATCAGCAGGGTTCCACCTATCAGAAGCCCACTCAACCTCAAGGTGGTTACTATTCTCATGGTCAATACTGACCGAATTATAACCAGCCCTAGGGTTCCAATTATTACACTCAACAACCCGGCAACACCTATACTCAGCAGCCGAATCCACAGGCTGCCCAAACAGGGCCGACATACAATCAGGGTCCATACTCTAGTTATAAAGCCCCATACACTGGCTACCAGCAACCGAATCAGACTGGTTATACACCTTATACCCTCTATGGTCAGAATCCTGCCGGAAAGAACCCATGGGGGCAAGGATATTCTCAGCCAGCATGGAGTACAGGTACCGGTCCTTATCGAGGGCCTGACATGCCATTTAATCTGCAGTTGTCGTTCTTGGCTACCTTGGAATTACTGGACGTTTCTAAATTAACCAATGATCTGATTCTTCACAATCCTTATTGGCCTCCGGTTCCCACCAAGGTACTCAGCGATTGCCCAAAGTTTGAGGGTAAAGCTGGAGAGGACCCCCAAGCTCATGTAATGACTTACCATCTTTCGTGTTCATCTAGTTCTTGGGTCGATGATTCAATTCGTCTATGTCTCTTCCACCGCACTCTCACTGGCGCTGCCGCTAAGTGGTATATTGAACTACCCCGTGGCATCTTTCAGGATTTCAATACTTTAGCAATGGCTTTTCTAACTCACTTCCAGTTACCGGTTCGCTACGAAGCCGGGACGCATCTCCTGACTTCCTTGAAGCAGGATAAAGCCACCCACATATCTGATAACATTCAAGAGTGGCGACATCGTCATAGGCTAATCAAGTTTGATATACCTGATCAACTACTAACTCGTTGGTTCACCACATCCTTCGTTAAAAAAATCGCGCAAGATATAGCTATGGTGGCATGTGTGACTGAAGAACAAGCCATCGCGCGTGCCCAGTATCTGGATCTGGTATACTCTCAGTCCAGCATGCTTTATGATATTTTGACTAATGCTCCATGCCCTGGAACCTATAAAGCTCCACCTACCCCTGCGGTGGATGGTGTTATTGGTTTTGTGTCTCAAAACTCTTGAAAATATTTGAATGGGAAGCAGAAGTCCAATTCGTATAATAATTTTGCTCTACCTTCCCCTCCAGATTCTGGCAAGACTACAGAGGTTAACGCCATTAAGGCTAATCCTACGGAAAAAGCCTCCAAAGGAAAAAAGAAGGGCAAAGGAAAATCCAAACCCGATGCCCCAAAGTCAAAGTCTTCTAAACCTCGCACTGATGACGGTTCCCAACGTAAACTGAAGTACCCCTGCCTTATCTGTGAAGGAGATCATTATACCAAAGATTGTCCTCGACAATTTGAAATTAGTCAACTTCTGAAAGGCTCCAAAGGGACTCCGGCAGTTCTTAAAGAGCCGTTCCCGTCTCAGCAGACCCAGATGGTTGAGCAACCCTCACCATCTGCACCATTTGGGTCCCAGGTCTTTATGATGAATGGTGCAGCACCTGTCTCAATTGCTACACGTTCGAAGGATTATGCTAGATCACATCAGCCAGCTAGGAAGGAGATTTTGGATGGCCCACCTCCTCCTCCTGTCTCCGGTTCTTTGGAGATTGAGAAGCCTAATACTGAACCTATTGTGAGGCCACCTTCTAAAGGTGTTCTACGAAGGTCTTCCTACAATCCAAATGCCCGTGCCACTCAGCACTACAGTATTTTTGAGGATTTGGCACAGGCGCCTTCTGCTATGTCTGCATTGGAAGTCCTTCAGAGTTGCCCTTCACAACAGAAAGCTTTTTTGTCTGCAATCGGTGCAATCGATCTCGCCGATTCTAGTCTTCTCACCTTCGACTTAGAAAATTTTACCCCCCGACTTTCGCATCAAATTTCTCTCATTATTCAAGTTGGGATCAACAGTCTTAACATCCATAAGGCCATCGTAGATGAAGGTGCTTCTACCTGTGTCATGTCATCCACTTGCTTCTCCCAATGCCTTAGAGGCATTCAATGGTCAGGAATCCAAACGCTTGGGTGTTCTCGAGAGTTTTCCAATTATGTTACAGGGGAAGACAGTCAACGTAGAAGTAGAAGTGGTTGATGCCAAGCTTAACTACAATATTCTTCTCGGCTGCAATTGGACTCACGCCATGTTATGCGTGCCATCCACCCTCTTTTGACTGCTTAAGTTTCCTCATGAGGGAAAAATTGTTACTGTGGATCAGTTGTCTTTCTTCACCTCCACCTCTAAGAACAACGTTCCTTACGTGGATCAGATTCCCAATCCCCCTGACAGTGTAGGACCCCGTCCTCATGGGTATTTTTCCCGCACCACCATCGCACACCGTTCAAGTTAATATGATCTCTAGGTCTGACGACCCATGGATCATCCCTTCGCCTGAACAGGTGACTGATTTTGGAGAATCGATGCCCTTAACTCCAGTTGAGATTAATTACTGTGAAATCGTTGCCGCATCCGATCCTCCTCCTCCTCAGCATGCTCCCTCGAGCATGGCTTAAGATATCTATTCTCAATCCCCCTCGCTCGGGGAGGCCGACTCGTCTGATCCTATAAAAGAGATTTTCCCTTCTGACAAAGCCATCGTTGAAACCATGTCTCTTGAGGAGCTACCTTGGAGTGATGGACATCATCATTCCTCTTTCATGCCCAGCCTGGGGGCAATGTCAGATTGTCTAGAGCGGTTTGCATCTCAGGTTCCTACTCCGCCTCTCTAGACGCCTATATTAACTCATGAGGTCCTTTCAGAAGGAAACCTGAGCAACATTACCCAAACCATCCCGATCGACATCTCCATCAAACCGGGGATAGTCGAGAATATACATGTGGGAGTGACTTGTTCTCCTAACGAGATACGAGTTTATACTGATCTTTTCCGTGAATTCAGATATGTGTTCGCTTGGTCTTATGAGGAGATGCCTGGGATTGATCCCAGCATAGTAGTGCACAAGATTCCTAACTATCCCAGGGCGAAACCTGTGCGCCAACGCCTACGCCCAGTGCATCCTCGCAAAGCCACTGCCATTAAAGCAGAAGTTGAAAAAATTCTGAACGCTGGCTTCATTTACTCAATTCCCCTCACAGAATGGATCTCAAACATTGTCCCTATAGATAAGAAGCAGGGTACTATAAGAGTCTGTGTTAATTACCGTGATATTAATCGGTCCTATCCTAAGGACAATTATCCCACTCCTTTCATAGATAAAATCATTGACGAATGTGCTGGGAGTGAGATTTATTCCCTGATGGATGGCTTTTCCAGGTATAATCGGATAAATATTTTACTTGCCGATCAACACAAGATTGCATTCATCTGTCCGTGGGGTACCTTTGCTCATAAAAAGCTCCCGTTCAGCTTGAATAATGTTGGAGCTACTTTCCAGCATGCTATGTCTTACGCATTCCATGACGTACGCCATATCATTCAGCCTTATCTGGATGATTTTCTAGCTCACTTAGCTCGACGAAAGGACCATCCTGAACACCTCTGCCAGATTTTCCTTCGCTGTCGACGCTATAATATCCGGCTTAACCTTCATAAATGCATCTTCTGCGTGGATTCTGGCCATCTACTGGGGTTCATAGTCTCCAAGGACGGGATTCACCTCGACCCTCTAAAGGTCGAGGCTATTGTAAATCTCCCATCACCCTCCTCGTTACATCAATTACAAAGTCTGCAGGGAAAAGCTAATTTCCTTCGACACTTCATCCTGAACTACGCGGAAGTTGCCAAAGGTTTCATGCGTCTTTTAAACCAGAACGTTCCCTTCCATTAGGACGAGATTGCTTAGCGATCCTTCGAGAAGCTAAAGATGTTACTTGTTAATGCTCCATTGCTTCGTCCTCCAAACTATCACCGTGATTTCACTCTATATTTGGCCGTCGCATTTAGCACCATAGCTATGGTTCTGGTGCAGGGTGACGATGATGGCAATGAACACGTTGTTTATTATATATCACAGAATCTTCTTGACACATAAACACATTACGCTCACGTCGAGAAGTTGGCATTAGCTGTAGTGCAAGCTGTGCAGCGTTTCCGCCACTACATCCTGTTGCGTACAACGACCGTGGTTTCGGATTGCAACCCCATGACATACATTCTATCTCGACAATTACTGGGGGGGAAATAATCCAAATGGATCGTTATCCTTCAGGAGTTCGACTTAGAGTTTACCACTACTAAGTCGACCAAATCGATGGTTTTTGCGGATCTCATTTTCTCTCTCCCGACAGACTCCACCCCATCTCATTCCGAGGATCATATCCCGGACGAAACGCTCTTCCTTATCAGCACTCGTGACCCATGGTACAGCGATATTATTGTGTATCTTCAAACGTCAAAATTCCGCTCTAATTTGACCAAAGATGCCCAATGTCGGATTCAGCATCAGTCTAAACCCTACCGCATTGTAGGAGATACGTTATACCGGGTTGGAGTAGATTCGGTGCTCCGCCGGTGCTTAACCTTGGAAGAGGCTAAAAGAGTCTTGAATGACTGTCACAGTGGCGCCTGTGGTGGTCACATGTCCGGATATGCCACTGCCCAAAAAATTCTGCGTGCAGGTTACTTATGGTCATCAATATTCAAATACTGTATTGTTGCAGTCCAAAAATGTCATGCGTGCCAAGTTTTTCAGGACAAGATGCGCACGCCACTCTCCCTCTACACCCTGTTATTACCGTTGGCCCTTTTGCAAAATGGGGCGTATATTTCATGACGTGTAACCCTCATTCAGTCGGGGGGCATGCGTATATAATCGTCGTTATCGACTACTTTACTAAGTGGGCCGAAGCGATGCCTACACTATCCGTTGACGGTAAAACAACTGCCTAGCTTATTTTCAACCACATTATTGCACGTTTCGAGGTCCCTCAGGCCATTTTTATCGATCATGGCACTCATTTTCGAGATTACATGATGGCCGAGCTGACATCAAGATTGGGCTTACGACACGATAGCTCAACGCCATATTACCCCCAAGCAAATGGCCAGGTTGAAGCTGTGAAAAACGTTTTGATCACAATGCTTCAACGGACAATTGGTATTCATAAGTCCAATTGGCATCTCCAATTTTTCTCAGCTCTATGGGCCTACTGGACATCAGCAAAGAGTGCAACTGGATTCACACCATTCCAATTGGTGTATGGTCTGGAAGCAACTCTTCCGGTTGAGTGCAAAATTCCTTCCTTAAAGTTGTCTATGGAACTTTTTCCCAATACTTCTCCTGAAGAAGAGCATCTCTTGTATTTGGAACGGTTGGACGAAACCCGCTGCTTGGCTGCTTTAGTCATTGAAGCACAGAAAAATCGGGTCAAAGCCCACTTTGATCAATCTGTATCTCCACGTTCCTTTGTCGAAGGGGACCTCGTCCTCCTATACGACCAAGCGCATGACAAACTTGGAGTAGGCAAGTTCCAACCCATGTGCCATGGGCCCTACATAGTAAAACGAGTATTAAAAAATGGGGCTTCTGAGCTCATTTATTATGAAGGAGTTCCATTGGCGTAGCCAATCAGTACATGCCTTAAAAATATAAAAGCAGTTATTTTTGGTGTGGTGTGTGTACATAGGTGTGTATATTCATTTGTGTGCATGTGTGGTGTGGTGTGCGATGTAAGCATCTTTCTGCTGATTGGGTCTTCCTGATTGTGCAGATGTCTATTACTCCATTTGTGGGTTTCGTGGATGGTGCCTCCTGCAGTACCAGGAATCTGTCCTCGGAAGCCTGGGTAATCTATGATCCTACTGGTGAGTTGGTTAACCTGCAAGGTGTGTGTCTGGGTCTTGCAACAAATAATATCGCGGAATATAGTGCCATATTGGAATTATTAACCGAGGCTATGGACCTCGACATTCATGAATTACTTGTGTATCTAGACTCACAACTTGTAGTATCACAGCTTAATGGTCATTATTCAGTTAGAAACCCATCCATTTTACGTCTGTATCTACATATTCGTTTGCTGGAAAGAAATTTTGATTATATAACATATCAACACATACCCAGACATATGAATACGTTAACTGATGCAGTAGCTAATATGGTTTTAGATAGACATTTGCGCAATTTATAAACAAAAACATCATCATATGTAAAGAGATCCATCCAGAAATAGGTATATATATATGTGTGTGTGTGTGTGTGTGTGTGTGTGTGTGTGTCGAAATGTTTACATAGTGTGCATCACATAAGACAAAAATATACATGTTTTTCTGATAACAGCCGGAGACAGCATGTCTCTCAAAAAATATGCATAAAAATCCCTAGATGTCTAATCTGCATGGTGCTCATGATAATAAGTCACCGCGTGCACTAAGCATCTCAATAGTCGGTGGAGGCGACTAGGCACCCCCACAGTGTGTTGCTGGTATGCTAACAGAACATCTGCTAGTCGTGTGTAGTCCACGATCCCCCAGGAAATGCCCTCCAGGTTCTGAATCAGTTCACCCCCTTCGCCTCCCTCATCATGAGGGTCATGTATGACATGGGTTCTCCGCGCAATGGGCGACATGCCCGCAGGCCTCTCTGGGACGACGTCTGCATACACATAAAACTGTTGTTAGAATGGACATGTATTACCAAAAAAATCATAAATACATAAAAAATCAAAAAGAGTATCATACCCAACTCCTCATCCCAATCCTCCCCCTCCGGGAGCGGAAGATCAGGATCTCTGGTGAAATCGGTCCCAACATAGGGCCAATCTTCAACCACGATCAGTTGTCGCCGTAACCACTCAAAGAACTTGGGTCTCCAAGACATTTGTTGACCTCCTCCTGACCTGGCCATAAGTGTTGCCCAGCAAGCCATCCTAGGCTCTCTCGATATCGGCTCAGCAACTATGGCCCCTTGGCCCTGGAAAATGGGTAGTCGGTCCAATATGAACGACACGAAAATGGAACCGTAGCCAAAATGCTTTAGTTTAACTTTCTTGCATCTTGTCAGCTGCCTCTTAATATTGCTCGTCACTGCAGTAGCCTAATCGAACAATGTGGGGTTCATACACTCGGAGGCTAGTATGAGTTGGGCCTTGGTTGCCTCATGTGGAGCTTGCGATCTTGAAGCTCGTGTAATGGTGTGTAGCACTACTCTGAGTGCTAGATTGCGGACAGTGTGAATTTCCACCTTCCCACTTCTCGATCCAGTTCATGCCCCTGGGCACACCCTCGCCATTACTTGCTCCATATTCTCCCCGGAAGGTCTGCTGACTGTCAAAATGGGTACTGGGCCTTTGCACGACAACCCGGTGATGAAATAGACGTCGGAAACCTCAAGTTCCAACACTTGGTCCCGAAGTTTAAATACTTCCTCATTTTCATCCCATATGTTGACCAAGTATTGTAGCAGCTCAGGTTGAGCTCGTAAACATGGAGTAAGAAATAATTTTTTGAGTCCACAGTTTTTCAGTGCATTCATACAGGCTTCGTTTCCCATAGCCATTTCATCTTCCTCCCCATGTTCCCTTTCCTTCCATTCAATAACCATTGTGCTCGGTTACCTGCATCAACATGATCAAAAACCCTTGTTAGATCTTTGTCATGCTTGAAAATCCATATGGATGCCTCATTGTTTGGAAATCTGAAGCGGAAAATTATGTTTCACCATTGGCGCGACCCCTTTGTGAGGAAAAGTCCATTGGCGCGGGTCCATGCCCGATACCCGCGCTAATGGCAGAGCCCTAAAATTTTAAAATGTCTCCTCCAGAGATCGACTGTGCAATGGAAACTCATAAAAAATGGATTAAAATGGAGCTTAAGGGAACATATTTTACCTGGAACAAATGAGGAGTTGAATGACGTCCCGGATCAGTCACAATCACCACCGCAAGTTTGCACACAAACAGACCACTATTGCTCTCCAAGTGAGGTAAAAAGTAAAAGTAAATTTTTTTTACCATTTGAAGCCTATTTATAACTTTTAAGTCAAAAATTAGGTTTTGAATGTCATTTTTCTCAATATTTTGATATATTTTGTCGAAAATGGGTTTTACACTTGCTTTTATGTGCAGCGACAGGTCTTTATGCGACTTGGATAGTGATATGAGTTGTATTTTATACTTTTTCGGACTCGGTAAAAACACGAAAAATTCATTTTGGAGTCATCTTTCTACTCTTTTCTGACTCTCTAAACATGAAAAGATTGCCGAGTCCCTTGTCGTTTTCGATCTCGTTAAAGTGGACACGAAACGAAATCTACCTAGTATACGTTTACCCCTTTTTCGGGCTGGGATAGATTATTTACGAAAAAGGAATACCCTAGCCTATCACAACTAGGAGGTTTTCTTAGACATAGTTTTCTACCTTTTCAGATCTGAGGAACTATTTACGAAAAGGGACCGTTGGAGTTTAATTTTCTGCTGTCTTTTCAAACTCTCTAAACATGAAAAGACGTCGAGTTCTTCCTTTGTCGGACTCGTTAAACCCTGATGACATTGGATTCAGTCATAATGACGATATTTGAGTTCCTCCTTCCTAGGGCTCGTTAAATGTACTAGGATGTACTTATATAGCAAGCATATGGTATCCTCTTCAAGCTTGTGTAAAAATAAAGAGGTACTTGCCAGAAATGGTGGGGAAAATGGAACCAACATCATTGCCGTGTCGGCAGTATGTCGCTCTTGAACATGGCACTTGTCTGCATTCATGTCATATTGGGGACATCTCATCTCGTTCTCCACTTGCCTCCGTGGGTTTGGGTGATCCCTTTTGACCTCTCATCTGCTCTTTGCCTCGTCATCATGACCTTTGATATTTTGATGTCAAATGCTGCCAAATCCACTGTCGTGTCGCCATATGTTCAAGAGAAGTTGACCTCTGCAAGTATCAACCTTCCTCTGATTCTCATTTGATCCTGATTCATAAAGACATTATGTTCTTCTGTCTCGTGTCGATGATGTGGGAAACACTATGGCCCACCTTTGATCAAGGTCACTTCCTGTCGACTTCAGCTCATTATCTAGAAAGCTGATCTAGAGACTCCCTTCTGGTACCTTGGAACATGCATGCCTCAATGGTAGGTTCTTCACGTTCGACATGAGGTTTTCATCATTAGCCTCTGATCGAGTGATTCTACGGGTGTTCGATGCCAGCTCATTGATTCACATGTCGTAGATTGTACCTATAGTACCTTCAGAACCATTTTCATTATTGGTGGTACCTCTCGCATCTGTTAACAACTTTCATCATTGGCTGGTAATCAGACGATGTTCTTGCATGTTCGACTTCAGCTCACTTACTCGCATGCTTGAACTTGTACTTTTTTCAGGTTGAGATGGAGCCCAAGACCCTGGATTTTGTCTGTTGGAATCCAGGCTGCGATTTTGTGAATTATTATTAGTTACATGACTCATTCATTAGATGGCTACGACCATACCTGAGTCTCTTTATTGATCCTCACTGGATGGCTACGTCCATACCTTGGATCTGGATTATTGTATACTCTGTTATGGATGGCTATGCCCATGCCACATATATCATGTATTTGAGATATCAGTTGTACTTCCCTATGCAGGTTTTCTGACGGCAGTGTTTTCAGTTGGACACGTTCTCGTAAAGCATTTCACCCCTCTCTCTCGTTCGGGCCTCATGCTTTAGGGGGCATCTATTACATAGAAATTTGTCACCGTCCCTACAATTCCCCGTCCTGCACATTGGAGGGCTAATTCTGTGACATGTGAGCAGTGACATAACCTGGCTGCCCCTACTGGCATTCCACGAGACATCTAGCATGGCTTCTAAAAATAGCCTTTTTATCCTTGGCGCGACTAGCCGGTGTTATGCAGCGCATTGGAAATACTTCAAGGGCATTTAAATTTGGCTTTGTTGGGACATTCACCTGCTTGTAGGGCTTAATAAAGAGTGTTTTTTTTAAAATAAATGGCGGAAGATTGACTCCATTACTTCTGACTGGTCTCTAAATTGAGTTGGGATGTTTGGCCAGGTTCTCCATGTCGTGAGAGTAGTTTGCCACCTCTCATGGAAACTTCCTTGAAGGGATAGGGCCAATCCCATAGGTTGAGAGGATCTAGTCCTCTTCCACCATATATAAGCTTGCCATTTCCCTTTGCAAGCTAATCTCCAAGAGCCTTCATAGCCTAAAGAATGCTGCAATAGTCCTCATAGTGTCAAATCAATAGCAAGGAGATTGACGATTGAAGAGAGAGGCTTGTCCCCATTCCCAAAAAGCTTTACCGAGACGTATTCCGCTGACGACCCGCCGAAGGAAGGTTCAACGTCAGAGCCAGGTTTTATTTTCCTTTGATGAATCAATGATAAGCGACTATTGGTTATGGTTCCACTCGTATTGTTCATTATGATCTTGAGTTGTGTCTTCTCTAACTGATACATAATTGCATATATCGGGTTTTACACTTGTGTTTGTCGTGTTTCTTGTGTGTGTGTAGGTGTTCGATCGCGGTGAGTGAGAGGATTGTGATCTGCTGGAGCAAGGAAACGGGAGCGTCATCTTCTCTACAAACAACAGCGTTGGACTTGAGGTAGGGCTTCTTCGCAAGTTGGTTTATTGCAATTAGGAGCCTGTGCCTTAGTGTGATACGATTGTTGCTAGACCTGAGTTGGGCTAGTAGGGATCGCATCTGTCCACAGAGGGGATTTACCTCTACAACAAATGGGATTCAAATAATCTTGTAATGTACTAAAAAATATTTAATCCTTCCTACAATTTTCGGAAACAAAGCACGATCGCACAATCACATAACAAGTAAGAGAAATATTATCAAATGCATAACACAAGATGTAACTGGGGAAATAATCTGCTCAAAAAACCACTATCTATATATTACATATGGTCAAGATCATGAAACAATACAATGCTATTCCTCACACTAAGAAATCTCTGAATTATGATAACATTCTCACTCTTTCCGATCTAAGCAAGTTTAGTCCAATATTTAACCTCTTACTTGCATCTGCCTGGCCTTCCTTGCTTATGCATTCCTAGGCTAATTGAGCCCCTATTATTTATGAAAATCCCAATTGATGATTGAAAATTTCATATAAGGCTTCTCGATGACCTCATGCGTGACCTGTACAATTTTCTAATTATACAATTTATAGTTATATTCCCTTTAACCTCAAACTCAAGGGGACCTTACTTATAACTGACATGCAACGAATATTTGTAGTGAATTATCAATTAACTGATTGATCAATACTTGTGATCAAATCATATTTAATTCATTGGACCTCTCACTAGGTCATCTCTTAGTTAGAACTAGTTAAACTGATTTTAACTCAATTAATTGAGTTAACTAATTACAACTCATAAATAATTGTAATTGGACCCCCTAAAAGCATGGGAGAACTCTACATGCCTCATCTCTAACCTATAATCGAATTTCCTAAGCTAACTAATTCTTCCTGGCTTAGTTAACTATAAAAATTGTCATGAGATGAAATTACAATTTCTCTTCCAATTTAATTAAGGGAAAATTAAATCAGAAGCCCCCTATGGTACCATTTCTGTGTGCCATTTTCTAGATGCCATTTTCACCAATTCTTGTTTCCAATTCAAAATTTATGTTTTTATATAAATATCTTTTTCATATCATTCCATAATATTATTGAATTAGTACCTAAACTTATGAACCATTTAAGAGCTCTATCCTTCAATGTTGTCGGAAAAAATCTCTATTTTGTAGTGTTTAATAAGTAACCATAATATCTACAAAAAAAATCAAATTAAAAGAGAAATGTTTTCGGATCATATGACCTCATGCCATGGAAGTTAGGAAGGAAATATGGAGGGATTTTCTTCATATGAACACTGATATCAATATCTTAAATGGGAAATCTAAAAGGATCTTCTTCATTGTCATCATCTCCATCCATTTCATCTGCCTTATCTACCACCTCCTTTTCTTCAACCTGCAAAAGTGGATGGTAATTGTGGCTCTTACTGCACCAAGTGGTCAAATGGGGGGTTTGGTGTTAGAGAAGTATTTTTTTATTTTATAAAAAAAATTGAATAAGAATTCTAATGAAATGCAAATTTTTTGTCATTGCAATGAAATATGCCTAATACAATTTTTTGTTCCTTGCAAAAAGTAAAAGAAATGAATTAACTAGGTAAGAAACAATGCATACTTTGACACCTCCCAAACAATGGCACCAAAAAGTGATGAGCCTCAGTATTGCAACAATAATTCTACAACTCCTGAGGCTATCGACATAAATTATTATCCTAGGGTTCATACAAACTTAAGAGGTCTCGGTACTAAATTTGCAATGTGAAATGTGTCCTTCTTTCATTGATTTGATGTAATGAAGTGAATGTCATAAAATCAAGGCCTAAACTAATTGTAGAAATGGAAATGCTAATCTATTTAAAAGAAATTGAAATCTAATTAATTTTCTAGAGAGGAAATCCTCGTAACTTTTGCACAATGGAAATTATATTCTACCTTGCATGAATGTAAATGTTAATCCTATTTGTAGAAATGTAAATATTAACCTATTTTCAAAGTGTAAATGGTACATCAAAAGGAAGCCTATTATATGCAATAGAAATAACAGTGTTGGAAATGGAAACCATAGCTTAAGACTTATGAAACAAAATGAAATCAGTCTTCAATCACTGCATTCAATATATATTTTTTCAATATATTTCATAGGGTTCTTCATAAATTAACCATGAAAATCATTATTATTCTCTTCAAGTCATAAATTTGTCCAATAATCCAAACTTCATAGGTGAATTTAAATGGAGAAGAAGCAAGGCTTAAGAGGTATTTGTTCTTACTCAATAAAAAATTCAGAGCCTAGGGGTCATGATTCGAGCCTAAGAGACAAAAACAAGGCTTGTGGAGCAAATCTAGTCAAGTCTACACGTGCTGCAAGAGTGATACAAGAGGTGCTATAAGGGCCCTGTTTTTCTACGGGAGTGAGGTAGCTTGCCAAATTCCTAATCAAATCAAATTCAAATGAGATGAGAAATTTTTTTTTATTAAGTAGTATTTCCTATGACTTCGTTTCAAGTGGAATCACTCCAAAATACCCATATTAACATGTGCTAAAAATAGCAGAAAATTACTACTCTAAAAACCAGAAATTCAAGAACTAGTGAGCTAGTTAACCTACCAAATGCCTAACCTAATCAAGAGAAAATGATCTAGGGTAAATTTTGATATTAAATTTAATTTTTTTTTTATGACCCAATACAATTGAAATAAACTCAAATGAATCTCATAAACATGTTCTATAAAATAGTAGAAAACTATTAATATTTTGCTACAAGGGACTTCCAAAAATTCTAGATTTGTAAACTAGTAAACCAATCCAAGTAACTCAATGATGAATATGGATTTTCAAAGTTGTTACAAGGATGAATCATGCTTTTTAATATGTAGATAATCTTTAAAACAACTCACTTCAATCATTTAACCAATATGACCTACAACAAAAGAAGCATAAAAATACATTCAAAGGAAATAAAGAAAGTGTATAAGAGGGCTCTAAGGCTCTTGGGATGGACAATACCAAGGATAATCAAATTCATATGAAGGAAACCAAGATTTAGAAGCTAAAAATGGCACCAAACTTCATTATTTGAATCAATCCAAGTACATCCCAGCTAGAAATGAAAGTGGAGTTTCTAACTAACAAGTTTTATCCACAAGAAGACTAATAAATACATGTCTCTAGAGGAAAATTAGAATTTGTACTTATAAAAATATACGGGAAGCATCCTACTTGAAAGGAGGAAGTTTTCCCCTCCAAAATCCCTCAAAAATTTGATATGGTTCCCAACACTAAGAATCTTCTTTAAATGTCAAGGAACACATTCCTAGATTTTCTCAATCATTGGAGCTCTAGAATTTGTGCAATAATTTCATAATGTTATTATCTAATATTGGTCCTCCTACAGTAGGTAGCAAGTCCCTAGATTATCTCATCCTCCAAATCTTCATAATCTCCCCAATATTCTCACAATATTCTATAAAAAAAAATATTAGGCACAAATATGAAATTATCTCTAAACCTTCCTAATGAACATATTAAAGCTAAAAATATGTCATATAATGAAAAAAAGAGAGGTTTAATGTGTTTAGGGATGGTCAGATGGGCCTTAATTTATAATTTGTAGGCCCATAATCTACCTTAATACTATTAAGAGTATTCCCAATATCAGTCACATATGGCTCCAACAATCTTAAAGGATTATCTCCTTCAAGTGAAGGGTGTATGTATATTATCATAAACATTATATATCTGCTCATTATTTATTATATGAAGTGTTCTATATTTCCTAGTGTTCCTATTTTTTTATTGTTTGGATTAAAATTATTGGTGAAATCAACAAGTCCAAGAAAATCTCCAAGGACATATAGTTTATAGTAATGAAAAATTAATGATGCTAGTTGTTGGTGTAGAAATTATACAACAAGAATGTATATCATGGATTTAATATGATCTAACAATGTACTAAAGCTAGATATTGAATCACTTCTACAAATAAATTGTGTAATTAAAAACAAAATTGCCAATCACATGAAGCAAAGAAGAATCAATCAAAACACAACACAAATAATTTTCCAAGGAAAGCTTGCTGCTCAAAACCCCACTATCTTCTATTGTATATTCAGCATGGATACATGAAACAATTACATACAACTATTCTCACAAGAGCCCTCCTGTACTCAGCTAATTTTCTCACAGTCCTGGAGAAAACTGACCAACACATAGCCAATTATCATCCTCTAAACATCCTACCTTGCTTGTGCAATTGATGTGGAATGAAATCCCTATATTTTAGGAATTTTGGACTTCCTTGAACGCACAAGGATCATGGGAAATCCAATGGGTTCTTGGTTGCATGGATGAAACCCAATAATCCTATAACTGATAGTCAACTTCCCTTTCACTTAGATCTCAACTGGGTCTCCACTGGAACTGACATGCATGCATCTAAATAATAGTAAATCCTCAGTTGCATGTGAGATCAGTGATTGTGAATTAAATAATATTTGATTTACTTGATCTCTCACTAGTGTATCTAATTGTTACATCTAGCACAATTAAATTTAACTCACTTAACTGAGCTAAATTTATTGCAACCTGCATTAACTAATGCACCACTGCACTTTGAACTCTGTTACAACTAGAATTACTCTACATGCCTCATAAGCTACCCTCAACTCAAAATTCATGAGCTAACTGATTTTATCACACTCAGTTAACTATTACAAGTTATTTTGAGATTAGATTACATTTTATTTTCCATCTTAATTAAGGGATAACTAAAATATCAATGCACCAACTTTAGCCCACACCAGTGTAGGTGCTGCTAAGACCTCCTGGTCCCACACTAGTGTAGGTGTTGCTTGAACCTCTTAGTCCCACACTAATGTAGGTGCTGAAATTTCTTTTTGAACTTCAACAGTCCCTCTCAACAAGAAAGGGATTATCCTTCAACACGATCTTGTCTCTATGGTATTCAAATTTTCTCCTAGTGAGTGCCTCCGTCAGAATATTTTCATCCTGATCTTCTGTGGGAATGTACTGAAGTAATATTATGCGTCTATGCACATAATCTCTAAGATGGTGGTACTAGATATCTATGTGCTTGGATCTATCATGAAACATAAGATCAACCGAGAGTTTAATGCAGCTTTGGTTATCACTGTCGGAACCATCTGAGAACCAAACAAACCAACCAAGAACGTTTTCATCCATATGGCCCCACATGCAGCTTGAATTTTTTCCATTTAATCTGCCTCTGCTGAGCTGAATGCAATATATCGTTGCTTCTTATTGTATCAATAAAATGTTGTCGATCCTATGCTAAAGATCCCTCCTGATGTACTCTTTCTATCTGATGGACTGCCTTCCCAATTTGCATCCGTGAAGCCTTGAAGTTTCACTACCTATGTTCTTATGTACCATAATCCATACTCTATTGTGCCCCCCAAGTATCTCAAGACATGCTTTCCCACCTTCCAAAATATCTTGGTAGACTTAACCATAGCTTGACTCAGTTGGTTAACTGTGTAGCAAATGTCTGGTCTGGTGTTCACTAAGTACATTAGTGAACCAACTAACTGCCTGTAGACAGTAGCATACACTACCTCTTATGAAGTAGCATCCTCTTTCCTCCAATTTCCTGGAAGAGGAGTGTCCATGGGTTTGAAGCTCTCCATGTGAAACTTACCCAATATCTCTTTGGCATACTTTCCTTAAGAAAAACAAATTTCACCATCCCGCTGCCATATTTCCAAACCAAGGAAATAATGAAGGAGTCCTATGTCTTTCATTTCAAAATCCCTTGCAAGATCCTCCTTGCATGATTGTATCAACTACTCATCACCATTCAAAATTATATCATCAACATAAAGTACAATAATCAATAGCTTACCCTCAACCACAATATGGTACAACTTTGCATCAGCTTCACTTTTGGTGAAGCCCAGTCTAGTAAAATAGTTGTCAATCTGAGTGTACCAAGCACGAGGTGCTTTATTTAGCCCATACAATGCTCTCTTGATTCGACACACATGTGAATCACTGTGGAAGATCTCAAAACCTTCAGGCTGCTCTATGTAAACTTCTTCCTCAATAACTCCATTGAGAACCACAGTTTTCACATCCATCTGATGAATGCGCCACCCCATCTGCGCTGAGTGTGCAAGGATGGATCTAATGGAAGAGTAACTTGCAACTGGTGAAAAGGTCTCATCTGTAGAAATTTGAATAATAGCTTAATTATTCACCAAGATTATCCTAATTACACACTATTTAAGCTTCATGCATAATACATAACCTCTTCTACAATTGATCATCAATTTGCAGAAATAGAAGCAGTCGCATGCGCACATTAAAACATAATAAAGCACACATATAACACAATATGTAATGGGGAAAGCTTACAGCTGAAAACCCCCAACTATCTGTATATTATAATGATAGAGAAAATGTAACAATACATAGCACAAAGCTCCTCACATCTCTCAGCACTATATCACATGCTACACACAAACTAGCTTAGATATGAACAAGTCACAAGTTCAAATCTCTTCCACCTGTCTGCCTGCCTCTACTGCGCAATCCAAGATGAATAATGATGAGATCCAAGTTCGAATCCCACTGGCTTGTACTGCGCAATTCTCATTGGCAATCTCAATCAATGTGTGTGCAAATCTCATGCACATCTATAGTCACAAATCATAGTAGACTCACCCTTTCACTCACCTCTAACACTGGTCTCCACTAAACTGTCCATGCATTGCAGTTAACTGATGTATTCTTTAGTTGATTTATGAGTTAATAATTAGTGAATTAATTAATAATTAATTCACACCACTCATCACTAGTGTATTTATCAATTAGACTAAATACAACTAGTTCAACTAAGTTAAACCGAACACAACTCCACCAACTGTCTCATCAACTCCACCAAACTCTGCCACATGAGTTCTAACTGAATTCAACCATGAAATAGCTCAACTAAACCCTAGGAAAAGGGTATTTCCTTCTGTCAACTGCATGTGCCACATCCAAGCATCAAACTGAAGTGCTCCAAGAGGATAAGATAATGTTTATAGTCCAAATATTATTAAGGGCTAATAATATTTTACTGATCTATTTTTAGACTGGCAGTCTAAAAATAGACTTCGCCCAATGTCTAAAAATAGAGGTCCATCTATTTTTACCAACTTGACCAATCATCCATAAATAGCATCCTGCAACTCATAGACCATGATCCATATGTCTAAAAATAGACATAGTCTAAAAATAGACTTTGAGCCAAAAATAGCCTGCGGGCCCACTTAGTGAAGGCGACTTCTTTTCACTAAGCTCCATCATCTTGTTGCATTTTCAACACTCCCTCTCAACAAGATATGGATTATCTTAAACCCCTATCCTGCCTCTGTGGTATTCAAATTTGATCCTGGTGAGCACCTTCGTCAAGATATCAGCATCCTGATCCTTCGTGGGAATGTATGAAAGTAACATGATTCTCCGCTGCACACAATCTCTGATATGATGGTACCTGATGTCGATGTGTTTGTGGATCCCATGTGGAATCTTTTGGATTACGAGATTTTAATGCAACTCTTGGCCCCTATCATCGTCACGGTAGGCTCCAAGTGTGACCGGAAACGGCTTGGGCTAGGATCTTCCTGTCCATATAGCCTCGCATGCGGCCAAGCTGGCTCGCCATATACTCGGCCTGCTAAGGCGGAAGTGCCATGGATCTACGCTACCCATTGTACCAATATTGTGTCGACCCGATACTGAAGATCCCTCCAGATGTGCTCTTTCTGTCCGTTGGGCTCCCTGCCCAATCTGCATCCGTGAAGCCACACAGCTTCACCTCATCCTCCTATCTGTACCACAAGCCATATCCCGATGTGCCTCTAAGATAACGCAATACATGCTTTCCTGCCTTCCAGAAGAGCTTGGTAGGCTTAACCATAGCTTGCGAAAGCTGGTTAACAACATAGCATATATCGGGTCGCGTATTGACCAGATACATAAGTGACCCCACCAACTGTCGATAAACAGTGGCATCCACTACCTCCGCTGAAGTAGCATCCTCCTTCCTCCAACCTCCAGGAAGAGGAGTATCAACACGCTTGCAGCCATGCATGTTGAACGTCTCCCGATATCTCACAGCATATACACACACGAGAAACAAAACGATCCATCAACTGCTTCTGCAAGTTTCCAATCCCGAGTATTAGAGGAGACGAGTCCTTCATCTCAAACTCCTTTGCAAGATCAGCCTTGCATGAGTGTATCAATAGTTCATCACCTGTCAAAATAAAATCATCTACATAAAGTACAATGATTAGAAACTTACCCTCCACCACAATCTGGTATAGGTTAGGATCCGCCTCACTCTTGGAGAATCCAAGTCCGGTGAAATAACTGTCTATCTGTGTGTACCAAGCACGAGGTGCTTGTTTCAACCCATACATCGCTCTCTTGAGCCTGCACACGTGCGACTCGCTGCTGAAGATCTTGAAACCTTCGGTCTTCTCTATGTACACCTCCTCCTCAATGACTCTATTGAAGAATGTAGTCTTCACATCCATCTGATGAATGTGCCACCCCATCTGCGCTGAGAGAGAAAGAATCATCCGTATGGAAGAATACCTTGCAACAGGTGCAAAGTTCTCCTCATAATCGATCCCCTCTATCTGTGAGAAGCCTCGAGCAACAAATCTTGCCTTGTACTTCTCCACACTCCCGTCAGCTGCCTGCTTCACTTTGTAGATCCATCTCAAACCCACCACTGATTTCCCCTCCGGTCTCGGGACAATCTCCCATGCACTGTTTCTGACAATCGAATCATACTCTTCCACCATGGCATCTACCCATGCGGGGTCCTCCACAACTTCCTCAAAAGAGGATGTCCCTGTCACAACACAGATGCTCACAAGAGTCATGTATCCAGTGTACCGGTCTGGTGACTGTCTCTGTCTGCGCTGTGCTATAGGTGGTCCTACAACCTTCTCTGCATCTTGAGCCAGTCACTTAGCTTCTGTAGTGCGCTTCTGCCCTCTGATGGTTGGCGCTGCTTGAGTGGTCTCTTCCACTCCATGAACCTCATCTTGTGGCTGATCCACATCCCGAGACTCATCCTTAGGAACTAATAGCTCCTCATCTGCATGCAAGTGTGGCTCCCTCTCAAGCAAACACTTCATGGCTTTCTCCTCACGAAATTTGATATCTCGTCGCACAACAGTCTTGCGACTGTCTGGAAAATACACACGATAGTTGTGGGGCATATCAGTGTACCCCACAAATATCCCAACCTCTACAGTCGGCTCCAACTTCTTCCTGGCATCCTTCGTCACAAGAATGTAAACAGGTGAACCAAAAATCCTCAAATGGGAAATATCAGGCCTCTTACCAGAAAACGCCTCCTCGAGTGTACTCATGCCAAGTATCCTGTGAGGAAAACGGTTCTGCACATATACTGCAGTATTTCATGCCTCAGCCCACAAGTGTATGGGTAGGCCCTGATCATGCAACATCGCTTGTGCAACACCCACGATCGTTTTGTTCTTCCGCTCAGCAACCCCATTCTGTTGTGGGTTATGAGGTGCTATGAGCTCTCTTCGAATCCCTTCTGCACTGCAAAAGTCTTTGAATTCGCCAGAGATGAATTCACCACCATTTTCGCTCCTAAGAGCCTTCACATGCTTCCCCGATTCCTTCTCAACCAGCACCTTGAACTCACAGAACTTTGAGTATGTCTCGCTCTTCTTCTGCATGAAGAAGATCCATCATTTTCGTGAATAATCATCAACAAAGATCACATAGTACCTGTGCTTTTCTGTCGAAGCTACTGAGAAAATTCCACACACGTCTGTGTGAATTCTCTCAAGGATCGTCGTGGCGCGACTATCCTTCTCGTGAAAGGTGGCTTTCACAAATTTCCCAAGGTACACCCCTTGCACTGATCTGACTATGCAAGAGTGCCCTTAGGAAGCCCAGTAGAAATCTGCTGCAGTATCTTCAAAGCTCCATGGTGAAGGTGGCCCAATCTCCGGTGCCACAGCTTGCCATCATCCTGGCTCACCACTCCTTCTGCCTTGCATGCCATTTCTACGTAGCCATCTACTTGCAATTGATAAAGGTTCTTGACTCGAACCCCTATCTTCTGGGCTTCTCCAGTTGTCTTACTGTGCAGGAAAGTCTTTCCCTTGCTAAAGACAACATCATATCCCTTGTCTTCTAACATCGCCACAGAGATAAGATTCTTCTTCAATCCTGGTACATGCATCACTT
The DNA here is from genome assembly GCA_034641835.2 of Pinus albicaulis. Classification (NCBI taxonomy): domain Eukaryota; kingdom Viridiplantae; phylum Streptophyta; class Pinopsida; order Pinales; family Pinaceae; genus Pinus; species Pinus albicaulis. The sequence continues at coordinate 886,425,439 of CM076584.1, read as the reverse complement.
CCTTCAATACGAAGGGTTTACCAGACTCCCTCTCAAAGGAAATGGTACCGATACCGGTCGCACTGTATCTACCATCATCGCCCATCTCGATGTGCACTCCAAGATCTTTCTCATCCAGATCTGAAAACAAATCTCGATCTCCAATCATGTGAAAAGACGCACCACTGTCCAAGAACCATACTGATCCCATCACACTTGAGACCAAGCATGAGATCAGCGAAAAATCCAGCTCAAACTACAAGGCTAAGGCCTCTCTCGCTGCAAATCTAGCAGCCTGCTTATTTTTCTTCTTCTGCGGACAATTTGTGGCATAATGTCTGTGCTGGTGACAGTGAAAGCACTTCACCTTGGACATGTCCTGCTTCTTGCCTTTCGCACTAGAATGAGAAGCTTTCTTGATCTTCCCCTTCTTTGCTTTGGCAACCAAAGCACAATTTTCTTCATCAGATACCTTTGATGAAGATCCGTCCCTGGTACTCCGCCTTATCTCCTCTTGCATAAGATCTGACCAAAGTCGCTCCCATCCTGGCAATTTCTCCCGACCATTGACAGAGTCCTGATAGGAATGCCAACTCTTCGGAAGACCAAGGAGAGCCAAGTCTACCAAGTCCTCATCATCTACAGTCCCCCCCACACTTCCCAGCTCATCCCTGCATTGGGTGAACTTCGTGAGGTACTTGGGTATACTGTCGCCTTTCTCCATCTTTATGTTTCTGAGTTTATCCTTGAGCACTAACTTCCTCTGGTCGCTCTTGCTTTGGAATAAATCTTTCAACGCTTTCCACATCAAGTATGGAGAATATTTTCCATGCAGGTTGGATACAATGTGATCCTTCACGCCCTCCAATAGAATCCTTCGACATTTTGCTGTCTTCTTTTACCAAGCCTCAACTTGAGCATCATCAATAGGCTTTAGGACTTCATCATCTATGAACTCCTTCAGCCCATTGTCATCTAACACCGCCTCCATCCTTTCCTTCCATGCAACATAATTCGAGCTGCCCTCAAGTGCATACTCCAATCGCAATCCGTTGAAAGACATTTTGACTTCGACACCAAGAAAACACTGCTGCAAATTCGAATTCCACCAACTCAAAACTCAACCGCTTCTGATCTGTGAGAAAAAAGTATTTCTAGCACAGAGATTGACTGTAGGGGCATTTACTGGATATATCGCCTTTCAAAGAAAGGATGGATCCAGAGGCTACCTTGCCCGCTTACAGACTCTGTCTACTAAAATAAATTGTAATCGCTATAATAGATCCAATGATCAATTTCGCTCCGATACCATGTAGAAATTTGAATAATAGTTGAATTATTCACCGATATTATCCTCATTACACACTATTTAAGCTTCATGCATAATACATAACCTCTTCTACAATTGATCATCAATTTGCGGAAATAGAAGCAGTCGCATGCGCACATTAAAACATAATCAAGCACACATATAACACAGTATGTAATGGGAAAGCTTACAACTGAAAACCCCCAACTATCTGTATATTATAATGATAGAGAACATGTAACAATACATAGCACAAAGCTCCTCACAACTCTCAGCACTATATCACATGCTACACACAAACTAGCTCAGATATGAACAAGTCACAAGTTCAAATCTCTTCCACCTGTCTGCCTGCCTCTACTGCGCATTCCAAGATGAATAATGATGAGATCCAAGTTCGAATCCCACTATCTTGTACTACACAATTCTCATTGGCAATCTCAATCAATGTGTGTGCAAATCTCATGCACAGCTATAGTCACAACTGATAGTAGAATCACCCTTTCACCCACCTCTAACACTGGTCTCCACTGAACTGTCCATGCATTGCAGTTAACTGATGTATTCTTTAGTTGATTTATGAGTTAATAATTAGTGAATTAATTAATAATTAATTCACACCACTCATCACTAGTGTATTTATCAGTTAGACTAAATACAACTAGTTCAACTAAGTGTTTGGTCAATTTAGTGTGTCCTAAATTGCTACATTAATTTGTCAATCCAGGATTCATAAGCTGATGAAGTGTGGCGCACTATATGTGCAAGATAACCTATCTCTTACTTTTTTTTTCGTTTTTGGTTTTTTTCTTTTTTATTTTTATCTTGGTTGGTTTCCTAATGAAAATTCTAAAAGAAAAGTATGGTTATGATTGTTCAAGGCAATGATGTCCTTTATAATGATTTACCAAACTTTCAAACTTCAAAAATATTTTGAAACATACAATGAGAAAATTAGTTCCTAAAAGGAAATGAAAATGTGCTACTATCCTAGTTAAACAAATAGTGAACTATTGATCATGAAAACCATTACCCTTTCTGCTATCTAAACACAAAAGAAACTGTTACTCAAAGAAAATATTGCAAGTAAAGTAGAACTAAAATCAAATTACATCAACTCATTTTCTGACCCCTCACCATTAGTCTCGCTATGGATTTCAGAGGTAATCATAAACAACTTGAGCAATCTAATATCTAATTTGCAGAAAAGTAAACTAATATCAAATTACACACTCATACTTCAATCCCTCACCATTAGTCTCGCTATGGCTTTCGGAGGTAACTGAAAATGACATGAGAAATTTAATATCTATCTTGCAAAAAAGTAAACTAATATCAAACTATACATTCATACTTCAATCCTTCACCATTAGTCTCGCTATGGCTTTCGGAAGTAACTGAAAATGACATGAATAGTTTAATATCTAACTTGCAGAAAAGTAAACTAATATCAAACTACACATTCATACTTCAATCCCTCGTAGTCGCTATGGCTTTAGATAGCTGAAAATGACATGAACAGTTTAATATCTAATCTAACTACTTAAAGCAAATGTGCAAGACTGAAATAAACAAAACAATGCTGGAATTAAACAAAAACTAAGAAAAAGAAATTAGCAGAAGGACAATATTGATTCCATGTCATTAGTCATTATAAAAAGATGTGAAAATGCCCGGGCTGTCTATTGTAATCTGAAACAAGAACATTGATCAATTAACAACAACATAAAACATAAAAGATTATGGACAGAAGTAAAATATAAAACATGAAAGATTATGGACAGAGATGAAATGTAAATACGATGAAAGATGTAATGTATATACACGTGAATGACTATAGCATAATGAACATAAAGAAATGAAGCATGAAACTATACAGTAGTACACAAAACCTCAGTGTGTGCAAGGGCCCTCTGCACAGACCTTGGGGAGCAGCTTTCAGATACGAATTACGCTTTTGAACAAGGTCTTCTCATATATTAAATTGCGGTCATAACAGAGAAACAATGTCACAGCACAATGGCAATGCAATTACATTACAGGGCTACAGAAGATCTAACTATTATGCGTATGAGAACGCATTATTTATAACAGAGAGAGATATAACTAATTCCCTAAAGTCTGCGCTGAAGGAAGACACGTGAACCATTACGTCCAGAGATTTAGCATTATGGCCGTCGTGAGGAGTAAATCTATGGAAAGTGGCTGTTGGATTCAGCTTATGGAGCTGTTTACAGGTGTTGATATGTCTCCCATGATTTAGAAATGGCCACGCAAATCTCCACGTGATGAGAAACAGAGTTCTGTCACTGTGGGACTCTACGGTTGACCACCACTTGGCCACCTTTGACCACAGCCTTCCGAGATGAATTCGACCGAGCCAATAGGACACGATCCATGTCCACATCATTTTGAACTTACCCATGTGGCCCGATTTTCCTGAAGACACCTGCAACATAGACTTTGACAAAATGGCTGCGGAAAGTTACAGCAGCTGTGGAAAGTGACAAGATTCCGCAGCTAAATGAGAAAAAATCTAAATCAAACAGCAGACACAAAACATAGTTAAAAACCATTTTAAAAGCTCTTTTAAAATTAATATGCAATGATATTGGTGACTGAGAAGGTACATGTGAATGAAAAAGGTTTGGAAAGGTGTATAAGAAAGATGGAGATTTGAGACTCAACATACCCCCACTGTGAAGGTGTTTCATGTCCTCATGCAACCAAAATTTGGATAATCCTTCTTCAATTCATATGCCTTGACACTTCAGCCAGTACATCTAGTCCTCTCCTCCTCTTCCTTGGTGCCTCTAACATCCTGGGCTTCTTCATCAAGCACCTGAATTTGATATTAACCAATGCTCTACTTAACTTCTGGCATTTCTTCTTCAATTTTCTGTTCTTTTTCTGCCATAGTCCCAGATGTAGCATGGTATTGTCATGAATGATCTTGTCCAGTTTTCTTTGTTCCTTCAATGCCTCATTTTCATTTTTAATGTGTTTATTTAAAACCTCCAATTAAAAGACTTCTTGTTTCAATGATTGGACGAGATCTTCCTTTGCTGTGTGAGGCTGAGTGGATGAAGTGCTAGGACCCGTGGCTGCCCTTTCTAAAGATTCTATATAATCATATACTTCTTATTTCTTTGGGTCTATCTCAGGTGTCGTTTTTATTGGGTTGTCCCCAAAATTCCGTGGAGGAGAATTGGATTCAAAATCTAGCTGAAAAGGGCTCATGTCAATGTCTGACTGAGAATGAGATGGACTATGTTCAATATCTGACTGAGAATGAAATGAACTATGCTCAATGTCTGACTGAGAATGAGATGGACTATGGCCAGCTCGGGATTGTTCAGGTGTTTCTTCTCCCAAATCAATAAAATGGGGTCCTTTCGTTTGTGTTTTCCTCAACTTTCCTTTAAGTCTGGAACTTCTTCTTACACGCTGTGGACCACTATCTTTTCCTTTTTGTTTTTCTTTTCCCCTCTTTTTGGCCATAGATGACTGTTCCTGAAGATGAACTAGTCTCTCAGATAACACTTGATAATCTTCTTCGGAGGAAGGGGTTTTATGCATAGCCTCAATACTTTTTCTCTCTTTTGATGTTATTGGCTTTTTACCCTTGATTTCTTCCTTCCTCTTCTTTGATAGTCTCCCTTCTCCACTAGTTCTTTCAATTGTAGTAGTAGGAGTGCTTTGAGTTTCATCATTTGTTCTCTTCCTCCTACTCCTTCTTGATGTAATGCCTTCAGGAATTTCTTGGGGTTCTTCAAAGAAATTTCTAATCAAAAATTGTTCCCATGTGTCCTTTTTCTCTTTTAACTATTTTTCAATCAGAATTTTCACAAGACCATGGTGATACAAATGTGGCTCCACGTCCCCTAAATGCTTCTGAACAGTCACAGACATCTTTTTCAAACTATTTAATAAAAAGTATGGTAGATTGAGGGTCTGGTTGTCTAGAAAATTCATCAACAACCAGGTATGATACATATACATTGACCCAAAATGGCCCTCACAGGCGATAAATTTTTGAATAACTAGCAGCAAAGTAGCCCACTCCTCTTTCAAAGCATGAATAGGAATTCCCTTTTTAAATAGTTACATCCATACCTAGGTTACGTAGGATCATTCTCCAGGCTTCATCACTAATGCTTTTGTTCTTGAACCATCGTTCACCTTCTTGAGGAAGTTCTGTGGCAGCTTCTATGGATGCCTCATTCACCATAAATTTAAGGTCCCCAATCTCTACCTCCAGGCCATTGAAAGACCTTGCAAAAGCTTTTGTCACCTCTTTATGGTAGCCTCTAAACTTTTGGATGAACCGAAGCCACTTTTCCTTTTTCAATAAATCTCTGACTTGCGGGTATCCTTCCATGAATTTAGGTCCTTCTGGTTCTGTTCTCAACAACTGACCCATCCTTCTTTCTGCTCTTTTAAAACTTGTCTGCGTGAGGAGGGTTCAACGAAGGTAAGACGACTAAATGAGCGGAAATGAGCACGATGACTGTAGGTAGATATCAGAGAATGGGTATACAGACTATAGTGTAATAGAGAACAAATGGGGTGAAGCGGAAAAGAGAAGGGTTACGTGAGCATGGTGGAAATGCGGCTTTGAGATCAATAGAACAATAGGAGTATAACACATCCAGAAGTGTTTAAAATTTAGTGGCTGCAGAGTAAATGTAAGCACGTTTATACAACGGCTACGGATTTCATGCGGCTGAAAGAAGCCATAGTCAAATCAACCACGTTTCTTCATCACATGTGGAGTATCGGAGTATTAGTGAAGATCGGAGGCTCGATTATGGATCGTTTGAAAATGAATGCAAGGATTATGGGTGGATCATATAAAGATAGTGGAATGGTTACGGATTTTGTCAACACAATCATTGCACATAATGGAGCTATGATTCATAACTATGTAAAAATGTGTTTTAAATGCTATTTGAAATAAATTTTTACTCATACCTTGGAATTCTTGCCATTTTTCCTTATTCTTCAATTAGTTGCTTCTCATTTGATGTCTTGAATGCCCCCTGTCTTCATAATATGTCTTCATACCCGCATTTGATTTCATGATTATTGAACTCACATCTGGTTGTACATTTTTTTTTTGAAAAACAGAGTGGTAGCTGCAGAATCTGCTTCTGGCTGCGGAAACTGGTGTCAGCTGCGGAAACAGATGTCAGCTGCGGAAACTGACACAAATATTATTTGGGTGAATGGAAATAGATGGATGATAACTGACTGAATGAAAATGGTCATGAAAAAAAATTGAAATGAAATGAAGTAAATGAAATGAGGTGAGATGGAATGAAGTGGAATGGAATGGAGTGGGTGGTCACAAAAATTGTGAAATGAAAGAGAGATTTTTTTCTTTTTGGAAAATATAGGGTGTCAGGTGTTCCTAATTTTCACCCTAAATTTTCTATATAAGACTACCAATCAATGATTGGTTTTCAGGCTTATACAACAATTTTTTTTTTTTTTTTTTTAATTTTTTTTTAACTGAAAATAACAAAGGCTAGGTTGGCGGAGAAGAAGAATTCTTCTATACCAGCCTGATTGCAGAATTTTCTTGAAACATTTTGACAAATTCCTCTTTTGAGAGTGGCTTATGATAGACTTTTAATCTGTGGCCATTCACAATAAGAGGAGTTTGAAATTCATCAATGGTCTTGATTCTTACTGCTCCATTGCTAAATATCTTGTCAATCTCATATGGCCCAAGCCAATGAGTCTGAAATTTTCCTTTAAAATCTTTAAACTTGGAATCAAATAATAATGCCCAATCTCCTTCTTGAAACTTCTTCTCTTTGATGTATTTTTCATGCCATTTAGCTCTTTGATATTGAACTAGATCAGTTCTTAGAATTACCTCTTGTCTGATCTCATCTAGCTCATTCAACTGCTCCATTCTATGCTTTTGAGCTTCTGATAAATCCATCCCCAACTGAACTGCTATCTTGAAGGTCTTGACTTGGAACTCAATGGGGAGCGGGACTTCTTTCCCATAAACAAGTTCATAGGGAGAATGTCCTGTTGTATTTCTCCATGTAGTTCTGTAGGCCCACAAGGCTTCAGGAAGCCTTTCTGCCCAATCTCTTCTATGTAGATGAACAGTTTTGGTGATGATACTTTCAAGAACTTTATTTGTAGACTCCACTTGACCATTTGCTTGCGGATGGTAAGGAGTAGATCTTTTGTGCTTGATTTTGTATTCTTCCATCAACTTCTCCACCAAATTGGATGTGAATTGGCTCCCCTGATCTGTCACAATTTCTCTTGGAACACCAAAGCGAGTAAAAACATCCTCATAAAGAAAATGAACAACTGAATTTTCAGTAGCAGATACTAATGCTTTAGCTTCTACCCATTTAGTAACATAATCAGTACAAACCAATATATACTTCTTTTGCTTAGATGGTGGATTAATAGGTCCGATGAAATCTAAAGCCCATTTTTCAAAGGGTTCAATGAGTACCTGTGTTTGCAATGGCATTTCATTTGAAAGGGTAGGTTTCCCTACTCTTTGGCAGCTGTCACACCTTTTGACATATTGTTTTGCATCTTTGAAGAGGGAAGGTCAATAATATCCTAAAGAGAGGATTTTATAGGCCGTCCTTTTGTCTGCAAAGTGTCCACCGCATGGTTCATCATGACATGCCTTAAGAATATCAGGCATTTCATCTTCCCTGACACATCTTCTGATCACAATATCTGGCCCTGTTTTAAACAATTCGTTAGAAATCCATGAATATTTTGAACTCTCCTGAATAATTTTTCATTTTTCACTTGGAAATAAATGTGAAGGAAGTTTCCCTGTAACCAAATAGTTAGCAATATCTGCATACCAAGGAGTCTTAATAGTTACTGCAAACAAGTATTCATCGGGAAACTTATCCTCTACAGGAGAATCTTCTTTAGTATTCTGAATCCTAGACAAGAAATCAGATACTGTATTTTGTTTCCTTGGTCTATCCAACACAGTAATATTGAATTCTTGCAAAAGTAAGAGCCATCTTGTCACTCTGCCATTAGTAACAGGTTTGTTCATTAAATATCTAATTGCAGAATGGTCGGTATGAATAAAAGTTTCATAGCCTGTTATGTAATGTCTAAACTTATTAATTGCATGAACAACAGCTAAAAACTCTTTTTCAGTCACAGTATAGTTCAACTCGGTGGGAGTCAAATTTTTACTGGTATAATAAATGGCATAAGGAACTAAATCTTTTTGACCCAACACAACTCCTAGAGCTGTATCTGAAGCATCCGTAGAAATATGAAAAGGGAGTTTCCAATTTGGTCCTCTCAAGATAGGTGCTTCAGATATTCTTGTTTTCAAAGTTTCAAAAGCTGATTGACAATCATGATCCCATTTAAATTCACAGTCTTTTGTAAGCAATTTGAAGAGTGGAGATGCAATTTTAGTGAAGTTTTCTATAAATCTTCTATAGTAACCAGTAAATCCTAGAAAACTTCTAACATCTCTTTGACAATTTGGAATAGGTAACTTGGAGATGCCTTCAACTTTGATCTATCAACTTTAATCCCATCTCCTGAAATATGATGCCCCAAAACAATCCCTTCAGTAAACATCATAAAGCATTTTTCATGGCTTAATGAAAGGTTTGTTTCTTTACATCTTATAAGAACTTTTTCCAAATTTTCTAATGCCTCTTCAATGAATTACCATAAACTGTAAAATCATCCATATAAACCTCTACACAATCATGGATTAGATCAGAAAAAATTCCTAGTACTGCTCTTTGGAATGTTGCAGGTGCATTACATAACCCAAAAGGAAGTACTCGATAGGAAAAATTTCCCCATGGACAGGTGAATGTGGTCTTATCTTGATCTTCAGGTGCTACCTGAATTTGATTATAGCCACTAAAACCATCCAAGAATGAAAAGTACTTTTTACCTGCTAATGTATCTAATACCTGATCGATAAAAGGCAAAGGAAAGTGATCCTTCAAAGTTGCTTTGTTCAATTCCCTATAATCAATTCATACCCTCAATTTACCATTCTTTTTAGTTACTATAACCAAAGGAGAAACCCATCGGCTATCTGAAATTGGATAAATGAAGTTTACATTGAGTAATTTTTGGAGCTCTTCTTTCACTATCTCCCTAAGATTTAGATTCATCCTTCTTTGAGGTTGTCTGATTGGTCTACTGTTTTCCTCAATATAGATATTATGAATGTAGGTCTTAGGATCAATACCTTTCATGTCAGTATACTCCCATGCAAATTCAGTAGAATGTTTTTGCAAGATTTTGGTTAGTTCTTCCTGTTGTGACTTTTCCAAATTTTTGTTGATATTCAATGTTTTTCCTGGAAAAATCTCAATGATAGAACTACCAAACTCTTCCATAGAGTAAAGAGACATTTGTCTTGATGATAAATATTCTATGTCAGATTCCAACTGAAATTGTGTGGGGTCATATTCTGAAGATGTCTCAAAATTTTCTAATGTGTTCAGAATTTGACTATCCTCACTGATCTCAGAAATGGTGAGAACATTTTGTATAATATCCTCATCATCAACCCATTCATTGTCTCCTACTTCTGTGATTGCTTTTGCTGGAGGATACAAATTGAATTTCTTTGTCGAATTACCATTATAAATGTACATATCCCCAGATCTACAACTAATGAAAGCATCAGTTGTGGCTAGCCAAGGTCTTCCTAAGATAAGTGGATGTCCTCCTAGATTACTCTTGGGAGTCAAAATCATAAAATCTACTGGATATTCCCAAGAATCTAAGGAGACTGAAATATCTTCTAATACACCATCTGGTTTAATAATTGATCGATCTGCAAGTTGCAGTAAAGTAGGTGTAAAAACAAGGTTAGGAAGTTTTAGCTGGTCCATAGTTTGTCTACTCATAATGTTGATAGCAGCCCCTAAGTCAATCAATGTGTTTGGAATTTCTATCCCATTTATATGTGTCTTGACAATTGGACTTCCTGGATCTACATACTTCTGCATGGTAATTTTTCCCATCATGATATCTGCAATTTTTCCCACCAGGTGGATTCTTCTTGTATCTTTTAGTTTCCTTCCTGGTCTTTTGAAACTCAACTCCTTTATTGTTTTTGCTAGAATAGGAATCTCTCAAATGGCTTGTAGCAAGGGAATTTTGATACAAACATTCTTTAATTCATCTAGAAAATCATAGTTAGGCAACAAGATTTGTTTTTCCACCCCTTTATCAATTTGTAATCTTTCAGGAAAAGGCGGTGTGGATGAAGATGCAGGTTGCTCAACTATAGGAGTTGTGGGTGTTAACTTTTCTTTCTCTTTTTGAATGTTTGAGTTTTGAAGAGATGTTTCCTTAGAACTTTTATTGGCTTCAAGAGAGTCCTCCTCAGAGATATCTTGCTCTTGGACATCTATAGAAGTTTTTTCTAAAACTCTACCAGACCTGAGTTGTACATCATTGAGAGGAACAATCATATAGGTAGGAAATTGTTGTCCTTCTATCATGTAACTATTCTGAGGATTTTTATTGTTAGGATTTGGCAATGGCTGAGCTGGAAGTTGATTTGTATTTTGTTGGTATGGAAGCATGAGTTGAGGATTTGGATTTTGCTGAGAAGTTTGTTGTGGAAATGGCAATGAAAGTTGTGGATTTGAGTTTGGAAGTTGTGGAGCTTGTTGATTTTCAAAAGATGGAGGATATTGATAAAATTGAGCAAATCTCCCATAAGGATTTTGCATCCCTTGTACCCATGGTTGATATGGATTTTGATGTTGGGGCCAAGGTTGTTGCCAAGGATTCCAATTTGGTGGGGTTTGAAGATTCATAGGGTTGTTAAAACCTTGAGTTTGTTGTCCCTGCCAAGGTCTTCTTGCAACAAAACAGAGAGATTCTACTGAATTTGGGTCTTCTTGAAAAACAACTTTGAGTCCAGGAATTGAAGGACAATCCTTGATCTCATGATTCTCTGAGAAAATCATACATGTTTCTACAACTTTTGCATCCAAGGGACATTCCCTTAAAGCATGTTTCTTCCTACATTTTGGACAAAAGATGGCTAGAGCATCTGTTTCTGCTTTCTGCTTGTTTTGGATCTTAAGGGTGTCTAGTTGTTCATTAAGGCTCCCTAAGATATCAGTTTTGAATTCATCAAGCATATTGCCAATCTCTGCCCTACTTACTGATCCAGTTGCATATTTGTTAACCTTGATAAGAGAAGGATCCCTATGCCCTTTTCCTGTTTTAGATTTTCCTCTTGAGAGATGGACACATAGTTCTGTTATGTCACGAAGTGGAAGTTGAGAAATGTCTCCTTTCCCCATCATGTTTAAAATATCTATCCATTCATCTCTAATGGATTTTAATATGAGGGCTTTCAAAGTTTCATCATCTAAGTTGCTCATCTTTTCTCTTTTTAAGTTGTATTGAAATCTTTCAAGTAAATCTTCCAAATTTTCATCTTCTTTTTGCATCATTTTGAATACCTCATCCTTGTGATTGGTGGGCATACAATAGTCCAAGTATATATCCAAAAATGTTTGTTTCATATCATTCCAAGTCCTAATAGATTGAGTGGATAATCCCATGAACCATTTCAAATCGGCTCCCTTCAATGTTGAATGAAACAATTTGAGTTTTTGAGAGTCTTCCATATAGTCATAGGTTCGGCACACGACTTCAAACTCAAACAGAAATGTTTCAGGATCCTCACTTCAAAATCCATAAAAGTTAGGGAGGAAAGATGGTGAGATGTTTTTCATTGTTGTATGAGTTTCCTCATCAACTATAGGGAATCCAAACAAGCTGTCTCCTTCCCTATTTCTTCCATTATTACCTTCACCATTGTTGTCTCCATTGTTTCCTCCTCCTCTACCTCTACCTCTACCTCCAAATCCATCTATTATTTCCTCTACCATGATAGTTTCTTTAGAGTCCTCAAAGTCCTCTGGTTCTTTTATCAAGGGAGGATGAAAGGGAGTCTTTTCCTTTTCTTCTTCAGGTGATTCTACTTCTTTGATTACAAGATACTCTCATGTAGAAGTAAAGAAAGGATCCTTTTCTAAATGAGATTTAGTACGTGGTATAGGAGAATCCTCTAATTCAGTTGTTCCTTGAATTCCAAGAATCTTAAGGCTAGGGGTAGATGGTGGTGAATCTTGTCTATGCCTTGAAGAAGATGGAGTTGTGAAAATCGAACTTTTGGCTTTAGCTATAAACCTTCCCCTAGAATCTCTTGCTCTATGCATGTCATTTTTTATTTTTATTTTTTTAAGTTGGGCTAATAATTCTCTTTCTGATCTTCCAGGTCACACTAGGTGCAAGAAGAGAGCATACTTAAGAAATTATTGAACCAATAACTCTCTTTTCTGATCCTCCAGATCACACTAGGTGCAAGAGGAGAGCATACTTCAAGAAGTTACCAATTTTTCCCTTCTTTTTATTGTTTTTTTTTTTAAGAAATTGGCTACCTAGTTACACTTCCCCGGCAACGGCGCCAAAATGTTTGGTCAATTTAGTGTGTCCTAAATTTCTACATTAATTTTTCAATCCGGGATTCGTAAGCTGACGAAGTGTGGCGCACTATATGTGCAAGATAACCTATTTCTTACTTTTTGTCGTTTTTGGTTTTTTTCTTTTTATCTTGGTTGGTTTCCTAATGTGAGATGGAAATTCTAAAAGAAAAGTATGGTTATGATTGTTCAAGGCAATGATGTCCTTTATAATGATTTACCAAACTTCAAACTTCAAAAGGATTTTGAAACATACAATGACAAAATTAGTTCCTAAAAGGAAATGAAAATGTGCCACTATTCTAGTTAAACAAACAGTGAACTATTGATCATGAAAACCATTACCCTTACTGCTGTCTAAACACAAAAGAAACTGTACTCAAAGAAAAGATTGCAAGTAAAGTAAAACTAAAATCAAATTACATCAACTCATATTCTGACCCCTCACCATTAGTCTCGCTATGGCTTTCGGAGGTAATCATAAACAACTTGAGAAATCTGATATCTAATTTGCGGAAAAGTAAACTAATATCAAATTACACACTCATACTTCAATCCCTCATCATTAGTCTCGCTATGGCTTTCGGAGGTAACTGAAAATGACATGAGAAATTTAATATCTATCTTACAGAAAAGTAAACTAATATCAAACTATACATTCATACTTCAATCCCTCACCATTAGTCTCGCTATGGCTTTCGGAGGTAACTGAAAATGACATGAACAGTTTAATATCTAACTTGCAGAAAAGTAAACTAATATCAAACTACACACTCATACTTCAATCCCTCACCATTATTCTCGCTATGGCTTTCGGAGGTAACTGAAAATGACATGAGCAATTTAATATCTAATCTAACTACTAAAGCAAATGTGCAAGACTGAAATAAACAAAACAGTGCTGGAATTAAACAAAAACTAAGAAAAAGAAATCAGCAGAAGGACAATATTGATTCCATGTCATTAGTCATTATAAAAATATGTGCAAATGCCCGGGCTGTCTATTGTAATCTGAAACAAGAACACTGATCAGTTAACAACAACATAAAACATAAAAGATTATGGACAGAAGTAAAATATAAAACATGAAAGATTATGGACAGAGATGAAATGTAAATACCATGAAAGATGTAATGTATATACACGTGAATGACTATAGCACAATGAACATAAAGAAATGAAGCATGAAACTATACAGTAGTACACAAAACCTCAGCGTGTGCAGGGGCCCTCTGCACAGACCTCGGGGAGCAGCTTTCAGATACGAATTACACTTTTGAACAAGGTCTTCTCATATATTAAAATGCGGTCATAACAGAGAAACAATGTCACAGCACAATGGAAATGCAATTACATTACAGGGCTACAGAATATCTAACTATTATGCGTATGAGAATGCATTATTTATAACAGAGAGAGATATAACTAATTCCCTAAAGTTTGCACTGAAGGAAGACACGTGAACCATTACGTCCAGAGATTTAGCATTATGGCCGCCGTGAGGAGTAAATCTATGGAAAGTGGCTGTTGGATTCGGCTTATGGAGCCATTTACAGGTGTTGATATGTCTCCCATGATTTAGAAACGGCCACGCAAATCTCCACGTGATGAGAAACAGAGTTCTGTCACCGTGGGACTCTACGGTTGACCACCACTTGGCCACCTTTGACCATAGCCTTCCGAGATGAATTCGACCGAGCCAATAGGACACGATCCATGTCCACGTCATTTTGAACTTGCCCATGTGGCCCGATTTTCCTGAAGACACCTGCAACATAGACTTTGACAAAATGGCTGCGGAAAGTTGCAGCAGCTGCGGAAAGTGACAAGATTCCGCAGCTAAATGAGCAAAAATATAAATCAAACAGCAAACACAAAACATAGTTAAAAACCATTTTAAAATCTCTTTTACAATTAATATGCAATGATATTGGTGACTGATAAGGTCCAGGTGAATGAAAAAGGTTTGGAAAGGTGTATAAGAAAGATGCATATTTGAGACTCAACACTAAGTTAAACTGAACACAACTCCACCAACTGTCTCATCAACTCCACCAAACTCTGCCACATGAGTTCTAACTGAAGTCAACCATGCAATAGCTCAAATAACCCCTAGGAAAAGCATATTTCCTTCTGTTAGCTACATGTGCCACATCCAAGCATCAAACTGAAGTGCTCCAAGAGGATAAGATAATGTTTATAGTCCAAATATTATTAAGGGCTAATAATATTTGACTGATCTATTTTTAGACTGGCAGTCTAAAAATAGACTTCGCCCAATGTCTAAAAATAGAGGTCCATCTATTTTTACCAACGACAATCATCCATAAATAGCATCCTGCAGCCTCATAGACCATAATCATAATAAATAAATAGACATAGTCTAAAAATAGACTTTGTGCCAAAAATAGCCGGCGGGCCCACTTAGTGAAGGCGACTTCTTTTCACTAAGCTCCATCATCTTGTTGCATTTTCAACATCATCATAATCGATCCCCTCAATATGTGAGAATCCCCAAGCCACAAATTCGGCCTTGTACTTCTCCACACTCCCATCAGCAGCTTGATTGACCTTGTAATCCATCTAGATCCAACCACTGATTTACCGACTGGTCTTGGGACAATCTCCCATGCAATTTTCTTGACAATGGATTGATACTCCACCATTTCATCAATAAAAATTGGTTGTTGCATTGCCTCCTGAAAGGAATATGGTTCAGTCACAATACATTTTCTCATAAGATCCATGTATCTAGTGAACCTTTCTGGAGTCTATCTCTATCTGCGTTGTGAAGTAGGGGCTCCTACATTCTCTGCAACATCAAGTCTCAATCTATTAGCTTCTGTGGTGCGCCTTCTACCATTTCTAATGGATGGCTCTACATGAGTGTTTTCTTCCACTCCATGATCCTCTACATGTGGTTGCTCCACATCTTAAGGCTCATCCTTGGAAACCAATAGTTTCTCCTCTGCATGCAAATCTAGATCCCTTTCAAGGGACAATTGCATGCATTTCTCCTCATCAAATTTTATATCCCGTTGCACAACAGTCATTCTGCTATTTGGAAAATACACCCGATATTTGTGGGGAGTTTCAATGTACCCCACAAAAATCCCAATCCTAGATGTTGGTTCCATATTCTTCCTAGCGTCTTTGGTCACATGCACATAAATAGATGAGCCAAAAATATTAAAATGTAAAACATCAAGTTTCTTACCAGTGAAAGCCTCTTCTGGTGTACTCATGCCAAGTATCCTATGAGGACAACGGTTCTGCACAAATACTATTGTGTTTCATGCCTCTTCCCACATATGCATCGGTAGGCCCTGATCATGCAACATTGCTCTTGCAGCACCCACAATTGTTTTGTTCTTCCTTTCAGCGACCCCATTCTACTATGGGTTATGAGGTGCTATCAGTTCTCTCCAAATTCATTCTTAGTTGTAGAAGTTATTGAATTCGTTGGAGATGTACTCACCATAATTGTCTCTCATAAGAGCCTTCACATGCTTCCCCGTGTCTTTCTCCACCAGTGCTTTAAACTCAAGAAATTTTGAGAATGTCTAATCTTTCTTCTCCATGAAGTAGATCCAACACTTTCGAGAAAATTCATCAAAAAATATCACATAGTACTTATGCTTTGTTGTCGAAGCAACAGAGAATGGTCCACACACATTTGTGTGAACTCTCTCAAGGATCCTTGAGGCTTGGTTATCCTCATAAAATATGGCCTTTACATATTTTCCCTTATTACATCCCTTGCATGTGTCTGAATACATAAGTTTACCCTTGGGAAGACCCGTAGAAATCTGTTGCATGAATTTCAAGGCTCTGTGGTGAATATGGCCCAATGTCCTGTGCCATAACTCACCCTCATCCCATCTCACCACTTTGTTTTCCTTACCTATCAATGTTGCACAGCCATCTACATATAGTTTATAGAGATTCCTAACATGAATCCCAATATTCTTGGCTTGTCCTGTTGCTTTGTGTCACAGGAAATATTTTCCTTCACTGAAAACAACATCATAGCCTCTATCCTCCAACATTGCAACTGAGACCAATTTTTTCTTCAAGCTTGGTACATTCATTACATCTTTTAATTGAAAGGGTTTACTTGAATGTCTTAGGAAGGTAATGGTACCAATCTTGGTAGAATTATACTGCCCATCATCACCCATTTCGATATGCATTTGGAGGTCCTTCTCCTCCAAGCTACTGAGAATTTGTTTGTCTCTCGTCATGTGAAAGGATGCACCACTATCCAAATACAACACCGATCCCAATGCACTTGACACCATGCATGTGATCAATGATAATTCAAGCTCAAATTGCGAGGCCAAAGCCTCACCAAATGCAGATCTTGAAGCCTTCTTGTTCTTCTTCTTTTTTGGACAGTTAGTGGAATAATTCCCATGCTCGTGACAATGAAAACACTTCACTGTGGACATGTTGTGCTTCTTGCCATATTTGGACTCGTATTTGGAATGGAACCTCTTTCCTTTCCCCGTCTTCACCTTGGCAGCCAAAGAACAATGTTCTTCATCTTCATTCTTAGATGAAGATCCATCTCTGGTATTCCGTCTGAACTCCTCCTGCACCAAATCAAACCACAGTCATTCCCAATCTGGCAGCTTTTCCCTTCCATTGAAAGAGTCTTCATAACTATGCCAACTCTTAGGAAGTCCTAAAAGAGCTAGGCTCATGAAATCATCAGCAACAACAATAATTCCAATGCTCCCCCAACTCATCCCAACATTGGAGAAACTTTGTTAAATATTTTGGCATGGAGTCGCCTTTCTTAATCTTGATCTTCTTGAGTTTATCTTTCAGTGCTAATTTCCTATGGTCACTGCTGCTCTGAAATAGATCTATCAAATATTTCCACATAAAATATGGGGTTGCTTTTCCATGGAGACTTGAGACAATGTGGTCGTGTACTCCCTCCAGTAAGATCCTCCTCACCCTTGCCACTTTCTTTTTCCATGCATCAATATTTGCAGCATTTGTCAAAACGGGTTTAGGAACATCATTGTCAATGAATTCCTTCAAACCATTGTCTTTGAGTACCACCTCCATCCTATCTTTACAATCGATATAGTTAGAGCTGCCCTCGAGTGCATACTCCAATCTCAAGCCATTGAAATCCATTTCGATCCTGAATTAGCTGTAGCACCAAGAGATTATTTCTGCAAATTCAAATTCTATTCAGCCACAAACTCAACTCCTCCTTCACTATTATGATTTATTGTGCTCTAATACCATATATATATTATAAAAAAAGCATGTATATGATGGATTCAATCCGATATTACAATGTACTAAAGCTATATACTGAATCACTTCTACAAATCAATTGCGGAATTAAAAACACAATTGCCAATCACATAAAGGAAAGAAGAATCAATCAAACCACAACACAGATAATTTTCCCAGCATGGATACATGAAAAAATTATAGCATATAACTCTTCTCACAAGAGCCCTCCTGTACTCGGCTAATTGTCTCACACTATCCTGGAAAAAACTAACCAAAACATAGCCAATTCTCAGCCTCTAAACAGCTTGCCTTGCTTGCGCAATTCATGTGAAATGAAATCTCTATATTTTAGTAATTTTGGTCTTCCTTGACTACACAAGGATCATGGGCAATCCAATAGGTGTTTGGTTTCATGGGTGCAACCTAATAATCCTACAACTAATATTCAACTTCCCTTTCATCTAGATCTCAACTAGGTCTCCACTAGAACTAACATGCATTCAACTAAATAATAGTAAATCCTCAGTTGCATGTGAGCTCAGTGATTGTGAATTAAATAATATTTAATTTACTTGATCTCTCACTAGTGTATCTAACAGTTACAACTAGAACAACTAACTTTAACTCACTTAACTAAGTTAAACTGATTACAACCTGCATTAACTAATGCACCACTGCACTTCGTACTCTGTTACAACTATAATTACTCTGCATGCCTCACCAACTACCCTCAACTCAAAATTTATGAGATAACTGAGTTTATCACACTGTGTTAACTATTACAAGTTATTTTGATATTAGATTACATTTTATTGTCGATCTTAATTAAGGGATAACTAAAATAGCCATGCACCAAATTTAGCCCATTTCAGTGTAGGTGCTGCTAAGACCTCTTGGTCCCACACTAGTGTAGGTGCTGAAATTTCTTGTTGAAATTCAACAGCTGGAGATCATATAGAGTGGATATTTCAATCTCTTCAATGCTACTTTGTAGTCCACATCCCAAAACATCATATAATATTATCTCCAAGGTATCATGAACATACCCATGATACATTAATTTTGGATGCCTGTTAGTTTCAATATTAATATTGGTCAACCAAAAAAAGAAGGATTGAAAAGAGTTCAAATATAAATCTTAGGATTCATCGGCCTTAAGAGATTTAAGAGATCCTTAAAATTATTTTGAAAGGGGGAGATTCACAATAAGATCCATATTACTCTATGTATTTAGGAAAGAGTATTGATTTCATTAGTGTCCTAATTTATGGGGAAATTCCCTTTACATAAAATCAACAACCCCAAGCCCTCAAGTAGAATTTGTTGGAAATGTTTTGTCATATGATGTTTTTATTTTTCAAAAAATATACTTAAGAATTATGAATATATTTGATCTTTAAATTTTCATGGATATTCCATTGGAATAATTTGTGACATTAGATATGATAAAATTAGTCAAATATATACTTTGTAGGTTCCTTTTTCCTTTATATTCCATAATATTTAATAGATGATTTTGTGTTTAATTAAATAAAATAACTAAAATGTGATAAATGAATATACAATAGGAAAAAAATTGGCCCTAGGAAACCATTATGAGAGAAAACCCAACTACAATGTAAGATTCCTCTACATTATTTTTGTTGAAAAGTATAACAAGGTCGGTCTTCATATTGACTATGTAATTATGTATCCTATGTAAAGAAGAAGACAAAGATAATAAAATGTATTTGTACTTGCTTCATGGGTTTCATGAGAAAGATTTTATTAGAGGTTAAATAGACTTCTTCTTGATGTCTATCTAGGGTTTATCTTCTTCATATAAATGTAATAAGTTTCATATATGAAGGATGTATAAATTCTCCAATGCCAAGTCCAGAGACCATGGAAGAATGGCTATTATTTAGGCCTCATACACCACTGATAGACAAGCCTAAATAATGTGTCAAGTTAGCCTTCAAACAACTAGAGAAGTCGGCCTCCTAAACAATAATGTCGGATCCCAAATAGTCACACTGGTTCACCTAGTAAGGTTAGCTTATATACAGGGGAAAAAAACTATAAATAACCATGTATCCTTCGCATAAAAGGATAGAAAATGTGGATCTCTATGAAAAAAGGTGTGGACTTAAGACAGGAAAACAGTGCAGATAATCTGAAACAGTTTGCAGATTCTTGTGGTAAGGTTCAATGCGTATTTATTGATGGGATTTTAGTGTGAATTTTGAAGTGTTTATATGTTATACAACAGTGCTACAGTATAGGTCATAAGGTGTTGTTGTTCGGATCATCCAAAATCTACATCACATTACTAAAGTGTGGATTTGTCTATATGCTTGATCATGAGTAGCCTGAAGTGCGGATTTTTTTAAAGGGTATAAGCATGAACATGTGATCATTTGGAAGTACGAACCTATCCAAGTATAAGAGAAGTATTCAAGTGCAGATATGTTCAAATATATCTTGTAAAATATTCTAAATTGAAGTTGTTGATGAATTGTGATATTGGCATCTAACTCAAGTTCATTGAGACAGTGGTCTACAAATAAAATAAGCTATTGGAAGGGATAAGAAAGAATGAAAGTAAATCTATGATTCACTTTCCTCATTACAACTTATATATATCAACTGAAGGTTTGAAGAAAGTACTAGTGTAGAATAGTTCACCTTGGTGAAGAGAAGAAGGACCAACATTGAAGGAAATCAAAGAAGTAAGGACAAGGTTTTGGATGCATAAATATGTCAATGGTCTAAGTCTGGGTCATGGTACTTGTCATATGAAATCTATAAGAAGAATTTCTCATGGCTTTTCCTCTCCAACAGGGAGAAGTTTTTCTTTGGCTCTAGGAGCCTAATTCTTGTGTCTTGTGTCTTTTGATAATTGAATTGATGAAAGATTTAATAAGCTAACAAAGGGAAGACATAAGTAAGTTAAGTAATATCACAAGTAATTATCAAGAAGAGAATTTGTATTAAACACCAACACTCCAAATTCTCAACAATTTTCTCTAGTATGGAAATGTGCAAGTACAAAGGAAGAGGTGCTCTCTATGGAGTTACCTAAAACCTATGGTATATTAGGCTACTACAAAAACTTAACCCTCTCTATTTTTCTCTCTAACTTCCCACTCCATGTTTATTTTCTCAACTATGGAACAAAATACAATAGCATATAATGGAACCACTACTCCTCCTAGAAACTTGATATTTAACATAGTTTGATATCAAAATAGGGGTAAGGTTTGACTCCCTCAACCTCAAATAGTTATGGGTTTGTACCTCTAGAGTCTTCTTGAAATTCCACACATGACTATCACCATTTGCATGAGTAATGGGGGATGACATGACATCCTCTCATTCCATGCAGGTCAACATGGTAGGTCATACAAGATGCATAAATTGTTCATATGAACTATTATGGACATGATTCTCACCCCATTGGAAAGGCCTCTAAATGTATAATAGCATTACAGTGTTTGTCACAAGTGAGCATTTTTTGACCCCTAGAAAACTTCATTTAATGCCCCAAAATGGATCTAGAAGATTTTAGACCCCAAATCCTCACAAGTTGTCTCCTCCAATTTTCTACTTTGAAACCATCAAGATGGATTCCAAATAATATAATGATACAATCTAGATAAATATTACAAGGAGAAAAATATTCTTCACTTCCCCTTCTCTCATTGTATTTAGTTGGTAGCATTTGAACATTTCTACCTTATTGGTTACATCATATAGGTTATAAACATATATCTCCCCCACTCCCCATTTTTTATATTCTTTCATCCATGAAGCCAAAATGATTTTGGGTCCTACAATAAATCACCTTTCCTTTAGTTACGTAATATTAAAAAAAAACTTTGAGTAAATATTTTCATAAGAAAATACTTTTTATTCATGGTTCATTTTAAAAATGAAAGCACTAGCTTCTTCAACTATAATTTTATTCTGAAGCAAAGTGATGGGTTGAAAAAGTGGTGTACTAGTTTATACCTCTCTTGTATGGTTGTAGGGAAATAACCACTTCATGGCTTCATGTGGCATCAGGCTTCATCTCGTATTTTATTTTTTATGGATTCTCTATTTTTTTACTTGTTTTTAGGCCCAATAGCTATATGGTTGGTTGTTCTAACTCTCACAGAGTTAGCTTCCTATACTTGTGAGACCTATATGGAGGCTCTCTTTACTTTGGTTCTTAGTTGCACTCTCAGTTGCACCTAAGTAATATTTTCTCAGGGGGAAATGAATCTTTGGCTCTTAAATATTATTATACCCTATCATTGAATGGTTTATTGTGAAGTGATTCAAATAGTTGAGGATATCCCTCACCTTTTCTTCCTCAATTGTGAAGCCTACCTTAACATGCTAAGGAAAATAATGTGGCCCCGAAAAGGAGTTGATAGGAAATGCATGCATAGTGGGTCTCGGGATTCCAGTAGAGCTTAATCTTCAACTCAGTTATATAGAGTGCATACCCCACCATTTTTTCAAGAAAAAATTAATAATGTAGAGGAAGTTATTACAAGTGAAAGAGATGAGCATTTGGATTCTAAATTGTTTTCTGGTATTGTAGATTGGATTCCAAACTCTAGGCATACCTGGGGAATACAAAACTAATACCTCCATATTATATATTTATACTAAAAGTTTAAATCCATACTTGGTAAAGTCCTCCTGGAGAGGAATGACAACAAGGTTGAGATTGCCTATCAACTAGAGGGAATTCAATGAGATTTGGTCGATATCATTACCTACCTGGTTAAAATGAATCTCTTCCTATCTTAGATAGAAGGAAGGCTAAAGTAAGGAAAGTGGCCAACTCAATAGGCCAATATAGCTTACCTTGATCCCATATATATATCCACCTCATCCTTATGTACATATATAATCACTAGTATCTCTATTTTTTTTAGTTTTCACTAGTCAACATCATCAAGAATGTATTTTATTTTAATTATCAACAAACTATGTTTCTTAGTGTTATCACTGGAAAATAGGATAAGAAAATATGACATTATTAAATGTCAGAAAAGGATTTATAAGGCTGAGGCACATTAGAGTATCTGAAATTTTTTAAAATTCTCTAAGGTCAAGAGGAAAAAATCAAATTGTGCACCAATAACATAGGTGAAATGTGCCATTGCGTGCATTTTCCTTCAATAGACATGCTGGTCTGCGTGCCTTTCCCTTAAAAATTTGTGCGGTCCTGGGAGTGGCGGAAGTTATTTTCCGAGACCACTTGACACACTTCAGGAAATGATCCTACACTTGTGACCGCCCAAGGACAACTGCCTAAGCCACCTTGGGATATCAAGGGAGCACACAAAGGAATCGAGTGGCACACAAAGGAATCAATCCTCTCTCTTGGGTCACCATCCACCAATGTACCAAGAGAGGGAAGGAGAATTTTAATTCACCTATAAATGGCCACCAAGAGATGAAAAAAATGAGAGCACATTGTTATGCTAGCCAAATTTCCCATGAACAATCTAGTAGTGTGAAATATAGAGCAGGATTAGAGAGAGGATTCGGTTGTTGTCCATCCAACAAATTCAATCCTTTGGAGTAAAAAGAGAGACCTCGTGACAACAGTTAAAGGGTAAAAACATCCTTGGATTTGGTCTTAGAACTCTAAGGTTCCTTTGGAAAGATTGTAACATAGTATCTTTCTTCCTAACAGTGAGCAATAAGAGGGTACTTTTATTCCAATTTTTGCATTATTGTTATGTTTGACCCTTTATGAGCTTTTGTGTTTATGTTTAGTTTAGTTGTGTTTTATCTATATATATGCATACTATACCATGATTTAGTGTGTTATATATGTTATAGCATGTGTTCACTAACCTTCTAACCATATTTTTCTTCTTGTGACCATAGCTGGGAGGCAATGACCAATCCTCCTAAGCATCAGTGGATTGATACACTTGTGCACCGGATTGATACACTTGTGCACCACAACCACAAGCACGGGATTGGCAAGTCCACTGTCTTTACTTTTTTAGTTAAGTGGTTATGTTGGTTGTGGAGACCTTCTCTTTGCTCTGGAGTGTTGTTGGGACAACTCCCCTTCTTTTATTCTTTGCTCATTCACCCACAGTGAAAGTCTAAAGTTCAGAATTTTTGGAAATTCCATTTATAGGAAAACCACACACTTTTTTCTTATACAAACACAGCGAGTTGCGTGAGTTCAGCTCTGACCTACGTACGAGTCGTACGCCTCTGTGAAGCTTTTCCGTGCGGAAACCAGAGACCAAAATTCTATGCTATTTTCCTCAATTTCCAAATTTTAAAGTGGCTAGCACCCCAGAGAAAAAATTTGAGCACTGTGTGAGGTGTCCCACGACTGTTTAGAACTTGCTTTTGGTTGTGTTTTAGTATTGCTAGTTCCTAGTTTTAAATTTTAAAGTTTATCTCCATGAAAAAAACACATAGTTTAAGTAGGGGGAAATTTACTTGCAATCTAAAATAACTTATTTTTGTGAAAATAGACACCAAAAACACATAGATAATTAGTTGGAGTAAGTGGCCTTAATCCACATATTCTTAGCTAGTTTCATTTTTCCTAGTTAGATCATTAATTTTAGTTTAATTTTTTGCACTAGGAGTTGGGACCGGGAATTAATTATCTTAAGAGAAGAAAGTAATATCTGCTACCTTTGCACCTTTTTGTGACCCTAGGAAAGCATATGAAATCTCTCTTCTGATAATTTTTCATCTCCCTTTAGTTAATCACCGCACACGATTTTCTTATAGTAAGGAGCAATCAAACATAGATTAATATGGAACGTGTAAATGATCACTTCATATCCACATCTTAAAACTGTGTGATTGTTCACTTTTTTCTCACACACTTCCACACCATAAGTTAAGTAAAGACTCCTTAAAAATAACGTAACTGAACTCCCTAAATTTCCCCACAGGGGCCACAAGAAAAATTATAGTTCAAGTTAGGACCATGGGGGTAGGCATCGAATAAGCCACCATGGCCAGTTTACATCTTGAGACATAGAAGTTGACTGAATATGGGGCTTTAAAATTCATGTATCCACCCACGGAAAAGAAAACCCAAGCACCACGGAGACCCGATTCAGAGGGGGTTAAGCTTAGGCCCAGTGCATGTGGTATTATTTGGGGCTACCTGACCCATCTAATGCTCGGTACTGGCAGCTGATTTACCAAGAATCTCAAGACACAAACACTCACATGGGATGGCGGTACTTAGTGGAAAAATCTACGGCATCCTTCTATAGTTGATGATGCAGGCAGCACTAGACCCTCACCCATTACCTTGGTCGATTCTTCGACTGCTGGAAGGCGTCGCCAGTTCTTTCGGGACGTTAGCCTCGGTACCCACCAGAAGCTATCTTCGCAAGGCCCAGTTACAATTGAGAGTTTGAGGATGTTTTAGGTCTCTAGGATTTTGAATATCACGTGCAAAAATAACTAAAACCACTTTTTGATAGATTACTCACATAGAAATAATTTAAAGGAAAATTAACTTTTGTTTTATCTTTTTTTATATGTGTGGTCACCATTTTTTCTTTGATACTTCACCTCTCATATAACTGAAGATATTTTCCAAAACCATACTTATTCGACACCATAACAGATCCAACGGGACCTCATCCATCTACATGTCTTTTGGACCTCCCCCATTACCTGGAGGAGTTCCAAGTCTTTTGCCATTTAGGTGTCAAAGACGGAACACCGACACCCTTATTAGTTCATCCTTTATCGGGGCATATTTAGTTGGGAACCCCTGAGGGTCACCCAACACCACACTAGTGGAAACCCCCATAAGGTCACCACATACCACTCCTTCTACAACCCCTAGGGGGAAGAGGAGCACTACCCATTCGGGGAGCCAAGTGAACGCACAGCTGGGTACGTCATAGAAAAACCCCACATCTAATCAGAAAATTGTGTCTTCATAGTCTGCAATGGCTCTCAACCCACAATGACTATTCTTAGCATCATTGAACTTACCCAATCTAACCAAGTTAGCGAATGACCCTATTTCACACAACTGAACATGGCCCCTCATGCCCACGAAGCTCCCTTCGGACTTTAAAAAGTTCAAAGGGAAGCAAGTAGAAGACCTAGGAAATCACATAATGACTTTCCACTTATGGTGTTCGTCGAACAACATCATTGATGATATTGTTCAGCTAAGACTATTTCAACGCACCTTAACCAGAACAGCTGCGAAATGGTATGTGGAGCAAAATTCTACTACACATGGAACCTTTAGTGCCCTCGCTACCATGTTCCTCACATATTTTCAGTTACTCATCCACCATGATTCTGGGATGGTATTATTGACACATTTTAGACAGACACTAGTCGTCCATATCTTAGACCACCTCCATGAATGGTGGCGATGTCGTAGTTTGTGAAAATCCAAACTTTACGATCAAGTTCTGTTGGAATTATTTCTAAAATGATTCACTATAGGGATTTAAAAATATGTAGCAAACCAAAAACCTACATCTGAAGAGGATACCATCAGTAAATCCCAACAGCTTGAGCTGATTTACATGCAATTAGGATACATTTATAACATCCTGCCTAATGCCTCGCACCTGAAAACTTATAAGGAATTCCCAGGCGTGTCGAACACTGCAGATGGATTGATTTGGTCACTAACCCAAAATCACCTAGGCAGCAGTAGTCAGTACCCCGGTTACATGTATGATCCTAACCAAAACATCCTGCAACCTAGCTACCAAAGTCATCATGCACCTTCAAAGAGTATGACCAATAGGGCATAGTCGTACCACCATAATCAAGGAGGTCCATACCCTTCAGCTCAAGGGACCCAATACACAACTAGAAATTTTGACGGAAGAGCTGCCCCCCAACAGCCATTCACAAACTAGGGATAGGGACCCCAATATTCCCAATCCCCAACACAAAATACAGTCATGCAAAATAATGCGCAGGTGAACTTCGTGCAACCTTTCCAGGCATAACCGCGCTAATCATATAATCAAGAGAATCCTAGCTATCCTCCCAACGTGGTAAGGAAAAAATAAAAAATAAAAACAAAAGTGAAATCCTGGACAGGGGGGAAACAATCAATAACGCCCTCCGCAATCTCAGGCTGGAGGAAAATCCAACTGAAATCAAAACCAAGAGCCAAATAACTCCCAAGGGCAGAACAAGAGGGTGAATCTTTAGACCAAGGTCAATTTATCACCCAACAATAGCAAAAAACTCCCAATGATTCTAGAAAAACAACCATGAAATCTACATGACTGGCGAAGAATCTTTTTTTCAGACATGGAACCATAATTATAATACCCCACCAGACACCAATTCATTAAGGGCTAGCACAAGTGCACCAACAACACCGTTGACTATATCAAAGATAACTATTGAACCTTTTCCAAATATGACTAAGGGACCAACTAGGTGAGCAGGAAACCATTCCAAAGCAGCCCATAACTATAGTATTGTGGATTATTTAGCCCAATCTATTTTCGCAATGTCAGCTTTGTAAGTGTTAAAATCATGCCCAAAGAAAAGGAAAGCCTTACTTTCTGCGTTAGGCGCCATCGAACCTGCCGATTCACACCTAATGGCTTTTGACTTAGATAAAGCCACCCATAGGCTTCCTTCATTGGTCGCCTTCCAGAGATAGGTTTCAGTCCAAAACATCACCATTTACCATTGTATCATTGACAAGGGTGAATCCACATGCATAATTTCAAAGAAAATTTGGTAGAAGTTAGGGTCTCTCGAACTAAAGCAATCAGACATAACATTCAGAGCATACGATGGGTACCCATATGCTCCCGTCAATCTCTACCAAAATGTCCCGGTTTGCTTGGCTGGAAAGACAGTCCTTATAGACATTGAAGTCTTGAATGCTCAACTATATTACAATATACTCCTTGGGTAGAGTTATATGTATTCCATGTCAACCATAGCATCCTCCGTCTTCCAAACCATGATGCTCCCCCATGAGGATCGCATCATTACTTTCGACCAATTGACATACCATGACAAGCGATCCCTAACAAATACCAATTTCATTCTACCATATGTAGACACATCTGTTAAGACACTTACACGGTACCAAGAATATGGCCTCGGCCAGTTCAAACCATCGTCTGTCCTTGGGTCATTTCTAATAGATCCCCATGTTATACCAGGATCATCATCTGATATTGCAGAGGATATGGTGTGCATGATGTCTACATCAAGCACTGAAGCCAGCCAAGAGATGGAGATGAGAAGTAATGACACCAAGACCTCAGCCACCATAGCCTCTCTAGCCTAAGCCACCTCCCAAAACTTTTTCCTCTACCCCCCATCTGGTTTTGTGTCACAACAATTCTTGGCCATAGTGGTGTTTCCAAACTTATCATTTGCAATTCCAGTTTGGTACCTGGTCCCACCTACCACGACAAGAGTCACAAATTTCACTTATACAGGGTTAATCCCCCTCAATCCTAAGGAGGCCCCATTTGTTAAGGATACTATCGCAACTGTCCCATCAAAGGAAATTTCCATCGCAAAACCGATGGTTACGACCAAGAAAACCAGTAAAAATGGGAATAAGGTAGAAAATCTGACCATGCAATGGGAATTACAACCTTATGCCATATGCGACATAGTAGGACACCCTACCCACATCTTCCCATAGCTATACAAGCTAAAACTGCTCCTTATTTTTGCGGTAAATATTGCAACAACAAGTTCGCGTAAAAAGGAACCAGCCACCAAAATCAAGGAAAATCATCACGTACCAACCACACATGCACTATATGTGGCCATTATGGGCATTACACCCATCATTTCCCTAAAATTTTGTGATATATGGATGCCTTACATGCCATCGAGCAATCCTGTCAAGAGAATCCCTCCATCTAGTCAACTGGAGAAGAACCTCACATCATTTCATACCTGCAGGAGGCACGATAGTCACCAGAAAGACTCTCGTTCATATTCCCTCCTCCTATCATACGTTGTGAACTATGCGATGAACTTGACCACTTCATCAATGAATGCGCAGCCCTGGAACTGATCCAAAGGTGGTATCTAGTTGAACGAGTGTATTATGTTGAATTGCAAGAAACATAAATTTCATGTCCGATATGTTCTCGCAACCATACTTTAGAACAGTGCCATTACATCCCTCGATTTCGCTCAGCACTAACTAGTTTATGTATAGCCATTGACGCCTGTCCCTTGAAGATGGCTCTGACACAGAATCCATGGATAGCTCGATGACATAAGAGGATGTGACGAGTAGATCCATCTTCTTCCTGTTAGCTGCGAAGCGACCAGTCGGGGAACCCTTAGTCACCCCCAACCACCCTCCACGGAGAATACCAACATGTGCATTATGTAACACATGCAATCATGTGTTTGCCACATTCCCAGACATAGAAGTGCTACGCCACTGGTACCTTATCACGTTGCCAAACGAACAAGACGGGAACACCCATGTAAGGCTTTTTTGCCTAGTATGTCAGGGCAACCACCATGAGAAACGTTGTACGTATATCCCGCGAGTGTGCCCACTAATCAACATCATCCATACATTAGAAATGCACCGTCAGGATATCATCAATCCAGAGCTTAGACAATATAATGGAAGGCATATTTCCCCCAGGAATCTTACCCCATTTCCACACCGACACATCGAGAAAGTTAGAAAGGTGCATCGACCTAGCACGACCGATGTCCAAACTAGGCCAGCATGCGGACTATGCGATAGAATCAATGCCCAGGTCAACCAGTGAAAAGAACTAAATCACCTCACAAATATATTTTGCATGGTCTCCTCCCTCCCTAAGAGGCACCTCTCTAACCAGGAGAAAATCACATACTGTTATTGTCGGATATGCTCACATATTCACCATACTATGAAATATGAACACCTCCCCAAGCCTTGAGCAGCCAAAGAAACATTAAGTCTACACTCCCCAAAAGAGTTAGACATACCCAAGACAAAAAATAGGAAATGGTAGTAGAGGACCATATCCCCTACA
Source organism: Pinus albicaulis (assembly GCA_034641835.2). Taxonomy (NCBI): domain Eukaryota; kingdom Viridiplantae; phylum Streptophyta; class Pinopsida; order Pinales; family Pinaceae; genus Pinus; species Pinus albicaulis. The sequence continues at coordinate 886,395,380 of CM076584.1, read as the reverse complement.
CCTGATCCCCTCCAAGTGTCCACTTCAGGGACAAACAGTAGTGTTGGTTCCCACACAATCTAATTAATTGGCACAGTGGTACCGTGCACCATTTTCACCGGACATAACCATGAACCAAAGGCATTCCCATTAATGGAAACATTCAAGCACCTTTGCACCAGGCACAACTTCCATCACACGAAAAGTGCTCAGCCTAATGAGGAATCTAGCCTTGCTCTCACGCAAGCTCCCATGATGGAAATTCCTCCCCCACTAAATGCTGATGACAAAATACACCATATATGATTCATATCATCATGTATCGTAACCATGACTCGGGTTATCTACTCATCAGTCATAGGTGTCAAGTTAGCTGCAACTACGAGAGTAGCTGTATCAACAACAGTGCAAACCCAATCCATATGAACCATGTCAACTGTGTCCAGTACCACAACATCGATGATGGAATCCTTTTCATGTATGTTGAACAGCTCCATTAGCTCTGAACCTCTTCCTCATGGCCTTGCATAGACTCAATCCCCCTTAGGATCCTTATTTCATTCAAATGAGGATATCCTTGAAGCCATGACAAAGCCAGATTATCCATGGGATGCAATGCATCACCACTCCTTTTTTCTCCCTATAAAAATGTTCAACCATGAAAAGACATGAAAACAAGAGATTTATACGATTGAATCAAAATATTTCCTTCCATCAAGGAAAGTTGATTGGTTCAAAAATCCCATTTTGACGCTCGATGCGTTCAAGGAAGGGAACATGTCAAACATTTCACCTACCATCAAGGTGAATATCTCTCGAAATCCTAAAAAATTCGAATAAATATCACTAGGGGCATCATATTCAGTAGAAGTGATAACCTCTTACACCCATTTGCTACAAGAGTATCAAGATATCTTCGCATGGGACTACTCAGAGATGCCTGGGATTAGTCCCACTATTGTAGAGCACCTTATTGACACCTGGCCTAATGTACCACCAATATGCTAGAAACAGTGTCAGCTGCACCTATCCAAGGTAGAAGCAATAAAACAAGAAATTTACAAGCTTCAAAAAGTTGGGTTTATCTACCGTATCGCTTACACATCTTGTGTTTGCAACCCAATTCCTGTCATGAAAAAATAGGGCGCCATACACGTTTGCACTGATTTTCACGATTTGTACAAATCATGTCCCAAGGACAATTACCCTACCCCATTCATCGACCAATTCATTGATGCATGTGCTACTCATGAGGCCCTCTCCTTCATGGATGGCTTATTTGGGTATAATCAAATTCAAATCCGTCTCACCGACTGGTACAAGACCATGTTCACTACCCCCTGGGGCACATTTGCATACAGTGTAATGCCATTCAACCTAAAGAACGCTGGAGCCACCTTCCAGAGGGCCATGAATTATATCTTTCATGACTTGGCACACCTTATCATCTCCTACTTGGATGACCTCACCGTCCGATCCAAGAAGCGATCATACCACCTCAAGGATATATGACTAGTATTCTAATGATGCCGGCAATACAACCTATGCTTGAACCCCCTCAAGTGCATCTTCTGCCTCACAACAGGAAGACTTTTAGGTTTTATCATGTCCCAACAAGGAATTAGAGTGTACACCCTAAGATTCCAAGTTATCAAAGAGGTACCTCCACCTCGAACCCTCATGAAACTACAAATATTACAGAGAAAGGCCAACTTTATGAGACGTTTCATCGCAGATTACGCCACTTGCACTCAAGGATTCATGCATCTCCTTCATCAAGACATTCCATTCAAATGGGATTACCAAGCCCAACAACCATTCGATGCGTTGAAAGACACATTGTATTCAGCACCACTGATCAGTCCCCCAGACTACAACAAAGACTACGTCCTGTAGCTATCATCATCCAAGACTCCTTTGGCCAGAGTATTGATCCATGAGGGCCCATATGGGAAGGAGCACATAATCTATTACGTTAGCAAAACCTTATCAGGCCCTACATTAAGATATGAGCTCGAAGAAAAGACTACCCTAGCACTAATTCACGTAGTCCAAAACTTTTTCACTACATTATCTTAAAGACCACAACAGTCATCGCCGATATTAATCTTGTAAAATATCGGCTGACACATCATTTAATGAACCACAAATATTCCCACTAGATAGTTGTTCTGCAAGAATACGATTTATAGTTTCTCTCCCCCAAGAGAAAAAAGGCGTTAATATTAGTAGAGTTCATTACAGACCTCCCAATTCATACCAAAGGATCACCAGTCAATGATTCACTACCAGACAAACATCTCGTCCTCATAGAAACCGAAGACCCTTGGTACGGAGATATCCTCCTCTTTTTACGAACCCAAAATTTCAAACCTCATATTACTCGTGACGACCGTCGGCGCATTCACCAACAGGCCCCCTAATACCTCTTTATGGGAGATGTATTATACTCACGGGGCATCGACACCATATTACGTCGATGTCTCACACACGACCAACCAAAACAAGCCCTTAATGACTGCCACAATGGAACTTGCGGTGGCCACCTCTCTAGAATGGCCACAGCCCAAAAAGTCCTACGGGAAGGATATTTTTGGCCCACTTTATTTCGTGATTGCATTTCAATAGTTAATAGGTGTGATTTATGTCAACACTTCACTCACAAGACAAGAGCCCCTCCCGCTCCCCTACACCCTCTCATCGCACCCAATCCCTTTTGTAAATGGGGGATCGACTTCATGACTTGTAACCCAAAATTGTCGAGAAATCACAAATACATTATTATAGCTATCGATTATTTCACCAAGTGGGTAGAGGCTATGCCTACATATGACAACACCACAGAATCCACTGCACGATTTATATTTAACCATGTCATTTACCGGTTCGACGTACCCAAGGAGTTAGTCTCCGACCATGGGAAACACTTCAAAATCAAAGTTTTTCAGGAGATATCTCAACATCTCAGATTCACACATGAGTTCAAATCACCATACTACCCCTAATCCAATGGACAGGTAGAGGTTGTGAACAAAGTACTCAAAATAATGTTATAGCATATGGTGAATAATAACAAAACAAATTGGCACCACATGCTTTTCTCTACTTTGTGGGCATACCGCATGGCAGTAAAAACATCAACAGGGTTCACACCCTTCCACCTCTTGTACGGGGTCGAAGTCGTGATTCCCATAGAACCCGAAATCCAAAATTTACATGCTGCCATCGAACTCCTCGATGACACCCAACCTCTTGAGTAACACTTAGTACAACTAGAGTTCGTTGACGAATGTCAACTTCAATCGCTCTAGCACAACGAGGCCCATAAGAAGCCAGTGAAAGAATCATTTGATCAAAACATCAATCCTTGTTCATTTATCGAGGGAGAGTTAGTCCTCCACTACAATGTCACAAAAGAAACTCTAGGGCCATGAAAGTTCGAAACCTTGTGGAAATGACCCTACATCATAAAACATTGTCTCCTAAAGGGGGCATACATCTTGACAGAGCTGGATGGAACATGCCTAAGCAACCCTGTCAACGGTCTTTACCTCAAGAAATTTTACCCATAAGGGTGTTACACTAAAATTTGTCACCATGACATTTGACTGTTCATGTGTCTATCACCATCTGTATCATGTTCCCTTAGAGGTCAAAAACACTAATGTTCCTAAATCAAGTCTTGGAATTGTAGAAAAGCTCTCTAAAGCCCTTAAAATTCTACCTATGAGGTTTTTCTATCCTTTCCCTACGCATGCGCTGTTGTTCTATCCATAAACTATGGAAACTCCCGCACTTTTTGTCACTATTACCTGCGCACCCCCGTGAAAAGAAAGTAAAATAAAAAATTAAATTATAGAAGCCTATTTGGTCAAATATTCTCCCAACTGGAAGCTTCTAGATTTGTGGTTAGTTTGAGCTTTATCCCTCCACTCATGGAGCTTACCCCTTGGTCCATGGAACTCAAATCCCTTCATGAGAGGAATCCATCCCCCTATTCATGGAACTGAAACTACCTCCATTTCCCTATAAATTAAGCTCAAGTTTTAGGTTGAAGGGTAGATACTGAAGTAGACTGTACACACATGGTAGATACCAATGCAATTAGAGACCAATTTATACATTTTCTAAGTTGAAGAGAGTTCATACGAGTGCATACTTTCTACACTAGTGAGTTGTTGTTGGCATGATAATGATCACACCCTCGTGTGCATAACTCTATGCTAGTATTTGAAGAGAAAGGCTTATTAGACTGAAGGAGAAACGATTATTTCAGACCCCAAGAGAAATATGTACGACATCAAGGAATCAGGTTGTAAGATTACTCTTTTTACTCAAGATAATACATATGGATCCCTTTTTCTCATTGATTTGTTTATGTGCTTATTGGAATAATGTAGTTAGACTCCTTAATCACTAAGTTGGATTAGCATTTTCTGATTATTATATGTTGCAGATACTTTGATTCTTTGCCTTGTCTTTGATTGTAGGTTCTACTCTTTGGAGAAATCACTTTAGAGCGACAGGACAAAAGACTACATCAAACATTTGGATTTCAAGGTAGGGGCATGTCCTCTCTACTTTATTATAATAATTTTGAAATGTAATTAATCTAGAGGAAAAGGTTTCCAAATGGATCTTTGTTTCTAGTTACTCGCTGGAGTACTAGGTAGATCGCTCTTGTCTGTAACAGGGATTAATCCACGTAACAAAATGGTGACTCCATAGGGGAACTATAACTTAGTTTTCTTTGTTTGTTTTCAGTTTGAAATTTTTATTTTTTTTATTTTGACTTCTCTGAGTTTGGTTGGGTAGATAACTTTTAAGAATCCCTGAAAAAGGAATCTTGTTATTTATTTTTTCCAAGTTTTTCCTTGCCTACGCGGTTTTCGGCATAAAACAGTGTGACAACCTGCACAACTTTTAGTTCAGTGCAGTGTGCATGCACAATATATTCCACTGTAAGCTGTGCACCCCCTGGAAATTTTTGAAAATTTTAAATTTCTCTTTTTTGGAGCCAGATAACCTAATTCTTTAAGTTTTCCCTAATCCATTTACAATCTCATCAGTCTCTATTAAGTTAATTAGGTGTTTTGAATATTCTTTTTTGAGAAATTCTTAATTTGATTTCCTTTGGTTATTACTTCAAGGTTTGTCTCAGTTTCTTAACAATTTTTGCATCTTTTTTATTTTGTTTTTGCGAAAAAAATTCCCTAAATTGTGTCTGAGTGTTAATCGCCTTTGAGTGTTTTTACCTTTGGAATTCTCACCCAATTTTCTTTACATACACTTGATTGGTTTTTTAGATTACATTAGTGAAGGAGAATACCCTTATTGTTCTTTTGCTGATTTGGAATCATCTTGTGTTTGAGAATTCTCTTGCATAAATTACATTTGCATAGTTAGAATTCTCATTTTCAGATTATGAACGAAAAATGTGCATAGATTACATTTGCATATTTTTCAAGTGAATTGTGCATAGATTACAATTGCATAGTTAACATTTTGGAAAAAGCATTGGTTTTTCTTGCTGAAATTAGTGCATTAGAGAATTTTCTATATTTTCTCTTATTTATCAATTTTTTGCATCATTGGAAGTGAATGGAAACTCTCTCCTCACTTTAGTTAGGATTCATCAAATTGAAAAGATTACATTATCATATTCGATTGAATTTAGTTTTGGGTCAGGTCATAACACCACTGGTTTCATATCCATTTACCCTTTTGAGTAAAAAATAGCCAAAATAGCACAGCGCTAAATAAAATTAATCTAGAAATTTTTTACTTCTAGGGCTCTTTCCACCATTCTAGCTTAGGCTAGTACTTTGGAATAGGTTGCAGTTAACGTTCCAAAGCAGTTAAAACAAACAATGGGATCTTGCAGTAAGGAAAAATTCCAATTGTTGCATTTTTACTATGGGAAGATCTTCTTAAAATATTCAAGCACGAGATCATGTCGGACCCAGTGAGGTAATCGTACCTATCTCATTGGCAAAGATAGAAGATTTGCACGTAATATAAATGATAAACCTCATATTAACCATTGTCGAGGAGCCTGGGGTCACTTGTTGGCAAACCTCAGTTTTACCATGTCGAGGAGCCTTCAAGGGAATTGAGCTTGATAATTTTCCCTCGCGTGTATATTGGATTGTAGACTTTTCCCCCAGGTGAATTTGTCTCAATTGGTGACCTTAGTGGCCATAATATTTAGAATTTTTCCCAAGGTGGCGATGGAGGGAAGGTCCCACTATAACTATAAGAGGCGTTGGCTAGTCTCACTTGGACTTTCCACAGAGTACTCTTCACTTCGAGATGGCATAATGAAGTTAATTGCAACAAAATTTTTCATTAAGCAGGTTTTTAGGGTAACTGTTCCAACCGCCAGTTTCCACATTAATTTCCATGACGTTGGATTTCATCACCAACTAGTGTTGTTATCGTGGAAACATACTGCTTGTGTGTGGTTTGACTCCTAGGTTTGATAGTGCATGTTCATTTGTTTGTTTTTACTTTTTAGAGACCTTAGGTGTGGATTGTGAATTTTAATTGTTAATAAATTTCACTGAAGTTGAATATAATGGAAACTGTTCTAGAATTTACCAGCTAAGGAACCCCTCTTCAAGAGAATCATAGCACTTTTCCTTTCTTTGGAATGGTTGGTCCTTCTTATATGGCTACATTGGCATTACCTGGATTTACCATAGGTTTACCGGTATGGTTATTTTCAACTTTGTTGACCTCCAATACTCAAATTGTTCCAACCCAACCGGATACTTCACCTCAACAGAGTTCACCATCTCAACATCACCAACGTCATGTTGACCCTTTACCTTCTTCACCCAACATGTCTTCCTCCCTTTCTTCTTCTTCGCTCAGTAAAAGCCTTGATGCTATTAACCAGGTGACTAATAAGAAGAAGAAAGGGAAGAAGAAGAAGAAGCAAGATAAGAAAGAATTCAACCAACCAACCATGGTTGTAAGTGTTAGTAATGTTGAGGAAACCTCCAACCTGCATCACAAACCCAAATACCCTTGCAAAATTTTTAAGGGTGACCACTCCCTTATCAATTTTCCTAGTATTCCTAAGGTCTTGGAAGTATGGTCAGAAAATTCTCTTCAACTTATCATTGATCCATCAACCAGTGATTGTCAGGTTCCAAGGAAAAAGGGTAAAGTCAGGTTTCCTTGTAGGTTATGCAAAGCGAGTCGTCAAAATCACATTTTCCCTCACATGAATGAAGCCTCAAAATTGTTGGAAAACCTTACTGTTCCATAGAAAAAACTTCCAACTGGTTACCGTAAACTTTCTCCCAACGTACCGTCAATTGACGAAGTGATTGATTTAATTCCAAGTACAGTCAATCCCACTCTTCCATTGAAGAGTGAAACTCATATCACTCAGGTTGATGATCCATTAGTTGATCAAGTGGTCGACTTTATTTCTCATTCGGTTGATCCCACTCTCCCTATAGAGAGTGAAATTCATACCACTCAATTTCTTCTTGTTACATCATATTCTTCTATGCCAGGGGGCATTTCACCTGTTTCTACAAAACCCCCTCCAAATACTGAGGTATTATATTTTGATTGGAATATACTGACAAAACCTCGTCTTCCTTCTTCCACTCCTTTCCAAATCATTGTGAAATCCTGTGGCAAGAATTTGCATCACGCGAATGTAGATGAAGGCGCTTCTGTTAGTACTTTATCCTCGACTGCTTGGCAAGCTTTGGGTTCCCCTCCACTTGTGCCTGTTACACAGAATTTGTCAGCTTTTAATATAACCGTTAGTGAACCTTTAGGGATCCTTCCTAAGTTTCCTATTACCTTGGAAGGCAAAACTGTCTGTATTGATCTTATGGTAGTACGAGGCCCCTTGGATTTCAATTTTCTCCTTCGGTGAAACTATGTCTATGCAATGAAAGATGTCGTATCGACACTCTTTCGCGTGATGTATTTCCCTCACAATGGAAAAATTTTGACTGTTGACCGGCTTTCATTCGTTAGTCTTGATTCAACTACCAAGCATCTGACACCCCTAAATTTCCCTTTTACAGAAGTGGTATCTACCTCACCACGGGTTAATTATGTGGCAACCAGTCCCATGTTTTCAGTTACCAATGCAAGTGAGCCTCTCATTAAAAAATTAAACATGTCTTTGTGAGAATAGTTCCCTTTATTGTGTCAAACTCATTAAAAAATGAATCAGTTCATCATTAGGATGGTTCTTTTCCTATGTCAACTTCGTTAAAAAATGAAACAGGTCTTTTTGAGGATGGTTGTTTTACTGTGTCAACCTCGTTAAAAAATGAATCAGGCAATGAGCATAGTTATTTTCATGTGTCAAGCTCATTAAAATAATGAAATAGATCCTCTCCTAATTAATTCAAGTCTTTCATACAATATCGTAAATGAACCTTCAGGGGTGGGGTGTCTAATTTACTTGATAACAAGCTGCGGAAATTTAGTAACCAGTAGTCCACTTAGGTGAATGAAATGAAGCTTTGGGGGTATATGCTCTTGTAGGTTACGCTTGGGGGGCATTGAAACTTATCTCAAGCTTAATTTTTCCTTTGTTTCAAGCTTGTGTAAAAATGAAACAAACCCACTTTCAAGCATGATTTTTCCTTTGTTTCAAGCTTGTGCAAAAATTAAACAAACCTATATCAAGCACAGTTTTCTCTTTGTCTCAAGCTTGTGTAAAAATGAAACAAACCCATCTGAAGCATAGTTTTTCTCTGTTTCAAGCTTATATAAAAATGAAACCTATCTCGAGTCCCTTTCAGTTATTATTTTCAGGACTCGTTAAACTCAGGAAAATCCTGTGATTATTTTGCTATCTTTCATTCTCATAAAACATATGAAAATTCTGACTTCTTTCCCTCTTTTACTGCTCGTAAATTATATTGAAAGTTGGCCATATGAGTACAATTTTTATCACTTTTTCAAACTCGTGAAAACTTAAGAAAAAAAAGAAACCATGGATTCCTCTTTTAAGCCCTTTTCAGACTCTCGAAATATGAAAATATCGCCGAGTACTTGACTATTCAAACTCGTTAAAGTAAATGAATAGTCGTCCTTTCAGTATAATTTTACCCCTTTTACAGACTGAACTAGACTAATTATGAAAAAGGTATAAATTGACTAATCATCGTTAATATAGTTCTCTCCTGCCTTATTTTATCCTTTTTTGGGCTGAGAGACTAAAATTACAAAAAATAACAACCATAGAGTTTACTTATGTTTTTCTTCTGACTCCCTAAAACTGAAAAGCATTGATTTCTTCCTATACTGGACTCGTTAAAATTTGATAGTAAAGGACCTGTCGATTACAACAGGACCGAACCACTCCTTCTTGGGGTTCGATTTTAATACTAATATGGACTCATCTGAAGGATGAGCTTACACAAACAAGCAAATGTTATCCTAGTCCTCAAGCTTGAAAAAAATAAAGAGGTACTTGCCAGTAATGGTGGAGGGAAAAGAGAGAAAAAGAATTCAGTTGTCACCCTTGTTTAGAAAGAAGCATGCCACTCTTAAACACTACACTTTGTCACACTTGTACCTGGGTTGGGAAATCCTTTTTCTAAAATTTAATCCAACCACATTGAAAGTCTTCAGCTGATTTCTGGGTATTAGCTTTAGGTCAAATGCTACCAAGCCATCTGCAGTGTCGTTATGTGTTAAAGAGAGAGTTCAAATCAACCATTCTTTACAAACATTTGTCTCCATTCACGTTGACCATCCCTGAGTCAGTCCTTGCAAAATATTTCTTCAAAAATTGATCTAATGGTTTCGTGTCATGGGCTTTCCCGCGACAGATCACTTTATATCAACATCAACTCATCATCTATAACTTTTATCTAGAATCCTATCAATACCTTGAGATATATATGCCCTAATAGTAGGTTTCTCGCCTTCGACGATAGGTTTCATCATTGACCTTCGATCAAACGATTCTATGAGCGTTTGACTGCAAATCATTCATTCACACTTCACAGATTGTACTGGAGTACTTTGAGAGCCATTTTCATTATTGGTGGTTTCTCTCACACTTGTTAATGGTTCACATTATTGACCGGTAATCAAGTGGTTTCTACCATGATTGACTTCGACATAATCAGTCACATGGATATATTCGTACTAGTTCAGGAAGCAAAAATCAAGACCCTGAATCTATTTTCCACCATCCAGGTTGCAAGTAGTTTTATTTTTCATGATACAGTAGACTACACATGAGATATGGCTGCATCCATACTGTCTAATTTTGATGTAATATTAAAACCATATATGTACTAGAACATTTAGTTAGTTTTTATCTGAGTATGGGAATGCCTACCTCAACGATGATATATATATATATCTGTGTGTGTGTGTGTTTGCATTGAATGTTTTTACATGTTTTTGATCAGTGTCTCCAATCCAATCCTCAGAATGAGAAAGCACTTCACTCTTCAAAATAACCTCATACTTTGCACTTTACAGGGTAATCAGTTACACTAAAATTTCTCACCATGACATTTTACTGTTCATATGGGTCTATCACCATCCATATCATGTTCCCTTAGAGGTAAAAAACACTAATGTTCCTTAATCAAATCTTGGAATTGGAGAAAATCTCTCTAAAACACTTAAAATTATACCTGCGCAATTTTTCTAACCTTTCCCTGTGCATGTGTTGTTTTTTTGTTCAGAAACTACAAAAACTCCCGCACTTTTTGCCACTATTACCTATGCATCCCCTTGAAAAGAAAATGAAAGAAAAAAAAGTAAATTCTAGAAGCCTAGTTGGTCGAATATTCTCCCAACTGCAAGCTTCTAGAGTCGTGATCAGTTAGAGCTTTATCCCTCCACTCATGGAGCTTATCCCTTGGTCCATGGAACTCAAATCCCTTCATGAAAGGAATCCATCCCCCTCTTCATAGAACTGAAACTACCTCCATTTCCCTATAAATTGAGCTCAAGTTTTAGGTTGAAGGGTAGAGATAGAGGTAGACACACATAGATTGTGAATGATAGAAGCTAACTTATACAGTTTCTAAGCTAAAGAGAGTGCATAAGAGTGCATAATTTCTACACTAGTGAGTTTTTTTTGGAATGAGAATGATCACACCCTCGTGTCTATAACTCTATGCTGGTATTCAGAGAGGAAGGTTTATCATACTGAAGGAGAAATAATTGTTCGAGACCCCGGGAGAAATATGTACGGCATCAAGGCATCAGGTTGTAAGATTACTCTTTTTATTCAAGATAATACATATGGATCTCTTTTTCTCATTGATTTGTTTCTATGCTTATTGGAATAATGTCAATACTTAGAATCCTTGATCACTAAGTTGGATTGGCATTTTTTGAGTATTATATGTTGCAGATGCTTTGATTCTTTGTCTTGTCTTTGATTGCAAGTTTTACTCTTTGGAGAAATCACTTTGGAACGAAAAGACAAAAGACTACAAACGTTTGGATTTCAAGGTAGGGGCATGTCCTCTCTACTTTATTATAATAATTTTGAAATGAAATTAATCTAGAGGAAAAGGTTTTCAAATGGATCTTTTTTTCTAGTTACTCACTGGAGTACTAGGGAGATCGCTCTTATCCGTAAGAGTGATTAATCCACGTAACAAAGGGCCAAGAGGGCTCATCCCTAGAGTCAACATACAAACACCAAAACTTTTTTTTTTTATCAAATACTTGTCACAAAAAATGCTATAGTGTCACAAATGGATTTTCAACCCAACCATTACTTTGGATTCGCTGATGGAGCATCGCAATGGTCTCAAAGTTTAGCAGCAGCCACCTGGGTCATCTATCACCCTGAATGATCACCATTCTTCACCAACGGAGTATGCATCGGTTCAGCAACAAAAAATCAGGTAGAATATCATTGGGCACATGTGTGACGCCTTCAATCAAGGCATTCACCACTTACATATCTACCTAGATTCCTAGTTAGTGGTGTCATAGTTAAACAAAGAATTTGAGGTACAGGATTCGCATTTGTTGAGAAAATATTTGCGTGCAAAAATATTAAGTCGTCAATTTAATCACATTACATTCACACATGTGCCAAGAAATCAAAACCAGACAACATATCGCATAGCTAACCATATCCTAAACTCAAATGCATCTCGTATAAACCATCATACATAAAAACAAAAAACATAAGAAACATGCATATCCATCAGCACAACACATTATCCATAGACACATATCAATAGGGGACACACCATATAGCTTCAAAAAACATCTCTCTCATATATATATATCAAAAAATATATGTATGAGTACAAAGTAGAGTCATGTATCTGACTCATAAGTCAGCTAAAAAATGCATCTATGCAAGTCGGAAAAAATAAGGGAAGCATCCTCATAACGGGTGCTTTCCCTGTGTAAAAGAAGACTCTAGGGTTGTACCCCTCTAGGTTGGGAACCTGGACCCACGGTTGTTCCTAGTACGAGCACTGAGGTCGTTGTCAAGACTGAGGTCGCCACCTGACCTAAAGTCGGTCGATAGCCCCCCTCACAGGCTATCAGCGTCTCCAAACAGAAGTCATCCAAATCATCAAAAAACCCACGGGTAGGCATGCCTTGGGTAAGGCAACCCACTCAGCCCCACGCATCCTCTAGATCACAGGCCTTGAACTCTAGACCATCCATCTTCTCCGTCACCTCTGCAACATGATCCTTTGCCACCTCAATGCGAGCGATCGCCACAGATCACTTGGTAGTAGCCGAGCTACTACCCTCTCCAGAGGGGCTAGCCTCGCCACAGGGTACTCCACCCTGAGGCTGCGTTGGATCCCCTCCCTATCCCCCAGCTGGGAGTGGAATGCCTTGAGGCCTTCGGATCAGATAGTGCCCCACCAACTGAGCCACGGGACACCCTGCATCGCCAACATCTGCAAGAGTAACAAAAATATTTCAGTGTCATCACATTACACACATAAATCATAAATACTCAAAAAATGCAGAATAAAAAGTAAAAAACCATACCTGATGGCCCCCATGCATATCTTGTAGGAAGACCCATATTTGGGTCTCCTCGGAAGTCCATCCCAGCATACGGGTAAGGAAGGAACATCTGAGGATTGGCCTCGAACCAAGCCTCTAGAGTGGATTTCTGGTAATGCCCCAACCATCCTCCCCCACTGCGAGGCATCACGAGGGCCCACCTCCTCATACGAGGGTCACGAGGACCCCTAGAAGGCACTGCCACCACAAGCCTCAGCAACACTACTCTCTCGTAAATGATGCTACACATGATGCTAACATACGTAAATAACTTAGATTCATCACGGACCTTAGAGAGCTGAGCCGTCGTAGCAGTGACGGGAAAAATAAAAAAAGTGCTCGGCCCTCAACTGATGCAGAACACCAATCTGTGGGCTTGATGCCCGATTGGGTGACGACGACCCCATCAATTGCACAATCACCTCCAAATCACATCGCTCATCCAGGTTAGTCATAGAGGCCATCTGAATACACCCCTCCATGAGAGGCACCCCGCCACAATGGTTAGCTAAGAATTGCTGAAGATCCACCCTCCCAGGGGGAAGTGGATAAGGGAGCGCCTCACCCTGAGGCAGTAGCCAGGTCACAAAATATATATCCCTCTTGGGATGGATAGCTAGCTTGTACCCCTGCAACACCATAACCTTGCACCGCATGTTCTAGCATTGGATCAGGAAGCGCAATAGGTGATCTTGTGATCGCAAAAGTTCATTCTCCAAGAACTTGAGAAGACCCTATCTCACCAACTACTGGCGTGCATTGACATCATGTGCCACGAAAATCCAGAGGTCAGGCTAGTCCCTCTGCCTCCACAAAAACCTGTCATAAAAACATGCATACATCAGCAACATAGAAACATCCAAAACTTGAAAAAATTTCACAAAAAATTTCCAAATTTTTTTAGCTTGGTTTTCATGCCTATACCTTGTACAAGCGTGGAAAATGTGCACTGAAAGCCCTCACAGGCGCGAAAATTTCATGCAAACCCCTTAGTTCTATGCAAAATTTTTGTGTCTGTTTCTTGATCACCCGCGCAGTCAAGGCCAGAAAAAGATAGGGATTTGTACCAACCTAGTTTGTATGGACACCTGCCTAGTCACACTAAAAAAAATAAAATGTAGGATGTCATGGGGCTTACATGGCTCAAGAATCGCGAATCCTAGGTACTCAGGGTAACCACAAAGGCAAGAACAGCTCCGCATAAGCCTCTGACCTCTCAAACACTCAAATGTCATGAATGAGCTGAAATGAGCCATATTGGCCTATATGTCACCCTTTTCAGATTGTTTGGAGGACCATAACGAGAGCTCAAAGGTCCCAAATTCAGAACCGAAAGCAACACACTAATCAACACCTCATAACACCCAAAGGAGACTCCACACATTCACTCCCCCGGAAAAATAAATCTCCAGTTCTGGCAGGTATGCCTTCTCTTATCTTCTGTTCATTCAGCACATGTTTTCAATATTCTTCAAATGAGGAGATGCTTTCACTTGGGGTATTTTTTGCAGGTATTTTACAAACCATCCATCATTCCATATACTAAAGGTTCCAGAGTAGGTATCATTCTACCCTCAACATAATAGAGTCCTAGAAAAACTCTGAATATCCTGACATAATTTCTCCACAAAAAATTAACCATGGGTTCCAAACACCTGACCATATTTATCATCTCCCCACCTTTCACATGATAAACATCCTTGATTGGTCGGTAGAGCCTCCCCCTATCAATGGCGTCTGTCACTCAAAGTAGACCACACATGAGAAAAATCACAATGCCATGGCTATACCACTTCAGTCCGAGAAGAACTTCATGTCCATTCATCCACCGTGCATCAATTCAAGTTTTACCATATTAAAATAAAACCCCTTTTCTTGGACTACCATTTTTTGCAAGCAAATCGAATTCGCACCACCGCGTCTTGCATTTGGACTACCATACCTCCATCATCATATTCCATCTGTTATATTTTCCATCCACTTCATCACCCCCACACAAGATACCAACCAATGGGGCCCCTACCCTCAGCAAAAACACCCTCCTCACATCATCAGTGAGAGAGCACTTTCATGTTTTGGGACACCCGTCTCTGTGTTTTGTACAATCCAATCCCATTGTTTCATTCTTTTGGTAAGTGTACAAAGACCTCAAACAATGAATAGTCCCCCACTCATCCATCCATTTTTCTCCCATGGCATCAGTCCCTAGTCACCATTGGTCGTAGCATCACACCTTTCACACAAAGCCACCACAAAATTCATATCCAAAATATACCCACCTTGGACGTCCTATCGACTCCAGGGAGTCTCTCATCAGAAATAGTTATGACTACTGCCAAGCAGCTTTTTTATGCTCCGACCTTGGGCCACTGAGTTCCCATCATCAGTTTTCATTCACCCCTTTCCACCATGCCAAATATGATAACTTGGTCCCTTGCATCAGAAACTCTCTCGTTCGGTTGAGGCTTCCTTTTTGTCCACTTCAACTCACATTCTCCAAAAAGGAAGCAGTATTTTGGATGGTTCCTCACCACAATAGGGGCATTCTCAGGTGGGACTATGGGAATCATCATTGCCCATAGATGTCATCGATCCTCCTAACATTCGACTACGGCACAAGATTTCATGTCAAGATGGTGTCGTACTTTACAACCATTGCACTTTGCAAAAATTCATCAAAGACTCGTGCCATTGTAAGCATCTCTGTCAGAAATGCTTATACAAGAAATGATTACAAAGGAAGTTCCTAGTCATACACCCATGCATACAATGAGAATTTATATGTCATACCAATATTATGCATGTGGGCACCACATTCCACCTATTGTCAAAGAAAAAATTCCCTAAGGACATCAGCAATCGTCATCATCAACCAAATCAGCAGATCACTACCATACTAGTGACACAAACAGAACATTTTTCTATCAGATAGATTTGTTTAGCTAGCCAAAGCATCACGAGCATGGTACATGGCCGCCTCGTAGAAAAAATGTATTTATTTTATCATACTATTTCTTGCAGGGTTCCCACAGAACATGGTCACTCTTCTACCCACTGTAAGGGGTTTCCAACCTTTAGTTGTACGTGGGTCTCTCTCTCTCTCTCTCCACATAGTACATAGAAAAGAAACTATAATGTATTTCGACTACACATTTCTTCCTAGACCTCACACATTAGGGGGCAACTGTTATCACTGGAAAATCGGACAAGAAAATATGAAATTATTAAATGTCAGGTAGAAGGAATTACAGGGTTGAGGCACACTAAAGGATCTGAAAAAATTTAAAAATCCCCACAGTCAAGAGGAAAAAATCAAATTGCACACCAAGAACACAGGTGAAATGTGCCTTTGCGTGCATTTTCCTTCTATAGGCGCACTGTTCTGGGCGGCTTTCCCTCAAAAAGCCGTGCGGTCCTGAGAGTGGTGAAAGTCACTTTCCGGGACCACTTGACAAACTTTAGGAAATGATCCTACACTTGAGGCCGCCTAAGCCACCTTGGGACCTCAACGGAGAACACAAAGGAATCAAGTGGTACATAAAGGAATCAACCCTCTCTCTTGGGTCACCATCCACCAATGTACAAAGAGAGGGAAGGAGAATTTTAATTCACCTATAAATGGCCACTAATAGATGAGAAAAATGAGAGCACATTATTATGCTTGCAAAATTTCCCATGAGAAATCTAGCAGTGTTCAATCTAGAGCAGCAGTAGAGAGAGGATTCGGTTGTTGGCCATCCAACAACTTCAATCCTTTGGAGCAGAGAGAGAGACCTTGAGACAAAAACTAAAGGGTAAAAACCTCCTTGCACTGGGTCTTAGAACTCCATAGTTCTAAGGGTCCTTTGGCAAGAGTGTAACGTAGCATCTTTCTTCCTAACAACGAGCAATAAGAGGGGACTTTGATTCCACCATTTGCATTATTGTTATTTTTTACTCTTTATGACCTCTTGTGTTTATGTTTATTTTAGTTGCGTTTTATCTATATATATGCATACTATACCATGATTTAGTGTGTTCTATATTTTATAGCATGTGTTCACTAGCCTGCTAACCATATTTTTCTTCCTATGACCATAGCTTGGAGGTAGCGACCACTCCTCTTAAGCATCGATGGATTGGTACACTTTTGCACCAAAACCACAACCACACTTAGGTATCCTTTTGATATAATTTTTATCATCTATACCATGTTATTCTCTGGAATTTATGCTACTATTTTGTACCAAGATGATCCAATTATTCCATTGGTGAGGTTTCCCATGTGTCCAACCATGCTAGAAGGAGCCAACCCTATTTTAATTATGATATGATTCAAAGTAAATGATGATTATAAAAAACATAATAAAAATTTACATTAATTTAATATTAATATTTATTAAATAATTTATTAATAATAATATTAACCAATCAACATATTATAACATTTACAAGTTTAATATTTAATTAATTATAGATTTATTTCATTAGTTCTTCTTCTTCTTCTTCTACTTCTTTTAATGAATAAAAAATATAAAAACGATAAAAAATTAAAATAAAATATAAATTCTTTGGTTAGTTCTTTTTATATTTTTTATTACTATTTATTACTCATTTGGTCCTTCTTTCATATCATTCATAATTATGTCTTGAAGATGGATCCCAGTTGGGATTTGAAACGTCGATTACTCTCTGATGACACTTGGATAATCCGAATTTTTCTCTTTTAATAGAAGAGTGTTTAATTACAAAAAGATGTTATTTAGCAAGAAGTTAAAGCCACCAATGTGGTGTGATTTCATGTGTTTTCCATATGGAGATGCAAAAAAAGTTTCCACATAGGGGTTATCTACTTTAAGAATTTTTAGTTAAAGAAAGCCCCTTCCTCAAAAAATGCATGCCCATGCATTTGACTAAAGAAAGAGTTAAAAGTAGTATAAAACCAAGCCCTTGAACACAAGGTTATCTTATAAAAACAAATAAAGTGGCATATCCATATATTGGGATATAGGTGCACTTTTTTCTTATTTTTAGAGTACTTTTGTGATTTACAAGCATATAATATTTTTATCATGTTTCCATACCAGGGGTAGAAATAAAAATGGGTATTAAAAATGCCATGGAAAAAATGGATACCTAGGATATCCTATAAAAATAGGGGGTTTTAAAATAGTAAACATGTATTGAGTGGGTGGTTCAACGAAAGGATATCGAGGGGGATTTTTCAATTTCTAGTGAAATGGGGTATTCCTTAATATCCCATGAACAAACTTGCTATGTCACAAGTTTAGTGAGTGAAGCCTCTATGGTGCTCTCCTTGCATCTAAAAGCCTTTGCAAGATGGATCACTATACAAATTGTATATTAAATAAGGGAATTATTATGCTTGGAAGGTGGGTATAATAAGGAAGAGACAACTTAAAAACAAAGATGGCATGGTGGATGAAATCATGAGGTCGTGTAGATGGGTAGAGATTTGAATTCTTACCCATGATAGACTTGTGAAATAGAATAGACTAGTATGAGATTATAATTCCAAACTTATTTTTGAATATATGATTATAATTTGGAGATGAGATCAAATAATTATTGCATGATAATGACCATAACATGTATATTTTCTTGATGGTTAATATAGGAACAACTAAACAATAATGACATGAATTGACTTCTATTGGACTCATTGCAACTCAAAATAAATAAAGTGGGAGTTAAAATATGGGATGTAGGAGGTTTAATCACAAATATTTTGGAAATTTGAAGGCTATGTTATTGCGACTAGAGTTATTGGAACCAAAAAATTGATATTTCTTTATTATTCTATGCTAGAGACATGAGGGGAAACAAACTAGCTTGAGGTAGTATGGAATATCATTCCCTGGGTTCTATAGGCTAAATGAAATGAGGGCTTGTTGGTTAGAATTGATACAAGGGTTAATAAACTATGAAATTATTTTTATTGGAGTTCCGAGAGCCACAACTCTGAGATTTGGCTAGTTTATGTGAGAGCAATAGAATGGAAGTGGGATATCCCAAGGGACTATGGAATAAAGAAGGGAGTACACTTCCTTGGCTTGTGCAGACCAAGGGTAATGAGAGATTATTGTTGGATTTGCTAAAAAAATCATTACATTATTAAATTATGTAATATAAAAATTGTATATATGTATACTTGTAAGGTGGCGCGCACTAAGGATAGTGAAAAAACAAGGAGGAGGGGAAATTTATACCCTATTTTTAATCCCCGTGAATTTTAATGCAATTATACATATGTTAAATAGGTTGGTGAGCCAATACATTTTAGGTTTCATAGGTTGTATTAAACAAAGGAAAAAGAACCTAGCATTGTAATGTATCCATACAATTATTAAATAAAAATATGAGGGACATTAATATTAGGGATACTATGGTTCCACAAGAGAGCGGGGTAAACGAGGGTTTAAAGGAAATACCATATGCCTAGAATCATATTCCAAATTCATAAATATATTTTCTTATTGTTTAACTATCCTCATTTTCACTTGTTAAACCTAATGATTAAAACCATGTAGGTGTTCGCTGGAAATTCATCTCAACTAGTTAAGGAAATGTATCCCAAGTACATTCATAATGGGAACTGTGTAAGAGGTGGGTGAGAGGGTCATCTCACTTAGTTATTATAGCATGGGTTGAGTACAATGTTTTTGGGAATTATGAGAGATTCAAACATACATGGGGGAAAGTAAGAGGAAATTCAAGTAAAGAGAGGGATAATTTATGGATTACTACGAAGAAAATAAAATCAAATAATTTGGGGAAAAAAAAAGGGGTCATCTATATTGTGTGTAAAAATATCCATGAGAGGTTGGTGATTGTCATTTTAGATGCAATTATAGTTGAAATCCTTGCAGGCCCTAGCAAAGATATTTTTCATCGATTTGTGATGGAATCCTATGGGGTGTGAGGATTGTCGGAGAGATTATGGTGTAGAGAGAAATTTTATCCTTGGTTATGAAAAAATAATGGGGAAGAGGGATGAGTAGTTAGAATCAAAGTAGTTATAATAAATCTAGGAACTATGTTGAGAAATAGTATGGCATGCAAGTGATGATATTTATGTTGATATATCAACCAAAAACATTTGAGATTTTTTCTTGAGAAATCCTTTTATAGTTGGGTTTGTTGAGCCCCATGCTAAGATATTCCTATTTATTCTATGATGGAGCCTTGTAGGGGATGGAAATTGTCAAAGGAATAATGGTGTAGAGAAGGAAATATCGTCCCTTAAGTTGTGCAGACTAATGGAGAAGAGAGATAAGTGGTGGCAGTTGATGTTGGAGTCA
Source organism: Pinus albicaulis (assembly GCA_034641835.2). Lineage (NCBI taxonomy): Eukaryota > Viridiplantae > Streptophyta > Pinopsida > Pinales > Pinaceae > Pinus > Pinus albicaulis. Next base: position 886,375,089 of record CM076584.1, on the reverse strand, counting down.
CATCATTATGAAATTAGTGAGCATTGAGCAACTGCATGGATTATAGCTAACCATATGAGTTATTTCCTCCTTGTGGACTTATAGCCCCAGCTTAGAAGTGGCTTATTTTTAAAATAAATAGAGTAGTAGAGCCTACAGTTGGGAGAAACATCCCTCATTTATATCCAATTAGTGACATTTTCTTATAAGATAAGTGTTCTAGTCACTAATGTCATTTATTGTTTTAATTATGTGTTTAATGTTGCATTTTACTATGTATTTTAGTGTTTTTATGTTACTATGTAGGCTTTAATAGGTGCATTCAAAATTTTAATATTAATGTTAGTTGCATTAGTTCATATGCCATGCTGCATGCATGTTTAATTTGGTAGAAGATTTTTATTAAATTGTACTTTTAGTAACATGACCTAGAATAGGTGTCTTGGTACGTTACAAAGTGGTAGCAAAGCATTTTCGCTTCGTACGGTAAAAAATATGTTAGAATACCATCAACCCTAATAAAAAGTGTGTCATGTTACCCATCAATCACTAAATATCCATAGTGATACCCAGTATTTTTGAAATCATAGTTGTATCCACCAACCATAGTAGAAGTCAAGGAGTGAAAGTTTAACCTTAGTGCAATATATGTGAAGAAATATGAACATGTGATCATTAACGTTATATGGTCCCTCAACCTTTAATGCAAACCTAAGAAAAAGTCACAAAGTAATCAACTAGAAGAATAGTGAACAATGTTGAAATATCTTATATTAAAATTAACCTTGTGTGAAGATAAAAGAAAGGTTAAACCTCACTAAACAATCAACTCTTGGTTGATTAAGAACTACATAAATTTAAATCCCAATTATCATCCAAGAAAGCTACAAACTACAGTGGCATCACAAATTTGATTGAGAAGCCTGACCCTCCATTAAGAAATTTCCTTGAAACTCTCACTTTGTTACATTTTATAGGCAAATCAAATAATTGGAAAAAAAATGGGTAAATTGATATATCAATTTATTATTTCATCTTGATATAAATAAATAAATAAATTAGTTAGTCTGTTCATTTAAAACTCGAAAAAAAACTTTATATGCACTTAGTAAATAGCACAAGGCATACCTATAAAATACCATAAGTAGTTCATATTATTCAAGTACTTTCCAAAAACTTTATATACACTTAGTAAATAGCACAAGAATATTTGTAAATTTATTCAAAGATATGTGTGTCAAATACCATAAGTAGCTCATGTTATTTAAGTACTTTCCTCAGTTTACTCATAGTAATGATAGTTTATTTCAATGATAAGATTTTAATTTTAGGTTTCTCCTTAAATTTAAGATTATGCTAATTTTAATTTTATGGTCAAGCATAATAGATTATTGATTTGTCATATTATTAAGTCAATTTCTAATGAAATGCGTCACCAAAAACTGGTGCATTCGATTAAATTTAAAGCGAAAATAAACAATGCAATTAATCTATCCTTGGGCAACTTCTCATTAATTTAATCAAATAACACTTACTAGTCTCTCCCTAAAGGTAGAGGGACTATTGTAAATGGTTTGTGTTTTTACAGTAGTATCACTTGTAAATCAAGAGATTTAATTTAAACTTTGAGATATTATTGGGCCTCATATCAAGGTAATGTAAAGGAATAAATGTTCAGTTTAAAATTTAGAAAATACATGATATGCTTACACTATTTATATAAGAAGGTGAAAATTCCATAGTTGTCACTTATTATATCTTCTCAAATCTTGTAAGTTTGGTTGCAAAACAAGAATGAAGGTTGGGGATAGAGTTGTAGAGCATGAATGAAGTTTTATGGTTCAATTACACAACAGGAATGAAAAAATCATTCTCAAGATTGATTGATGTATAGATGGAATGTGTTTAGCCTTAAATAGTGAACTTTGCATGGGATTTAACATCAAATTTAAACATAAACTCTACTTGGGACTTCACCTATATTGTTAAACATGTAACATAGAGCAAGGTTATCAATATGTAACAAAGATGGCTACACAAAAACATTAAATTTTTGTGAATTAATGCTAACCTCAAGTCTAACGTTAATCTAATTCAATATAATGCAGTGTAAACGTATGATTTATTATCTAAATATTATTATTTATTATTATTATAGATATGGAAACTACGTAGAGAAAAAATGTGGAAGGCCCTAAACATTAGGAGATATTATAAGTGACAACTAAGTATGCTTTTGCATGTATGGAATTTTGATGAATTTTAGACGAATAACAAGTTGGCGTGAACCATTGTAGTGAACCTAATGGAATAGGTTGTTGGGAAAAATACTGAGAGGGGGGGGGGTGAATCAGTATTTACTGCATATTCAAAACTTTTTACTTTTTCACTCTCTAAAACCCATACGCTACTTTCCTTCAGTAAACTCGCGTATACACGCGGATTTCCTTCATACAACTCGCGTATTAGCAGAGATCTAAATATGCAGACATTTATTAACTTAGTTCTTTGCAATATTCATTCATCTGATGTTAAGTTAACAGTAAACATGTGAAGTAACAACAGAATAAACCATCACACAAAGCATCACACATGAACACCGGGATTTTTAGGTGGAAACCCAAGTCGGGAGAAAACCACCGCTGCAGTTGCTCAGCCTTCAATATTTTATTATAGAGAAAACATCTTACAACATATGTGCGCGGCGCGGAACTCTCACAGGCCAACGAGGCACTCACACAACGCTCGTTTACCAGCCTCTCCTGGAAGGGAGCTACGACCCCCTGATCTCGTTTACCAGCCTCTCCTGGAAGGGAGCTACAACCCCCTGACTGAAGGCTACAACCCTCAGCACCTCTATGGACCACGTTTCATCAATTTTCACACAGGATCCAACGCATCTTTTAGGATACCACTTGCAGGCCGCGTTTCATCATATTTTCAAACTAGACCCACTCCATACTTTTAAGCACAGTCGAACATGAAACAGATACATATAACTCACTGACAGATATCAGTAAACCAGTAGAACTGATCAGACATTTTCTTGCCACAGACTTTAGCAAACCCTAGTTTGCATACGCGCTTTCCTTTCACTGATGTTGCGTATATACGCACTTCCGTTCACATAAACCAGCGTATACCTCTGTACATATTACAGAGTTCATTTTATTGCGCATACGCGCTTTCTCTTCATCGAAGCCGCGTATATACGCGCTTCCTCTGCGGCGAACTAGCGTATAGATCTTCAACCATTATAGAGCAGCATACTTCTTCAGATCAGATATTCAGTTCAGATTTAACTCTTCACTTCATACAGATGTTCGCCTCATCACAGATCTAAACATTCAATGAATAGATCTAGGAGATACAAAAACATTTCAGATCTAGTTTTCCTTCTTCATCATTTTCTTCATTGGTGCATCACAGATTTAGATCTATCATCAAACTGTAACCCTTTCCATTCAGATATACTTCAGAGAGAAGTATTCATTCAAGCTCGGACATCTTGCACCCACTCTCATGATTTGCACAATGAATTTCTTCTCCTTATATAGGTTTACCCTTTTTCAATACCATGAGCCTTTTTTCAATACCATGAGCCAAAACAATACCATGAGCCCAAAACTACATTACTTCCGATGGTATTCCTGGACGGGGTCATTTAGACGAATCATTACCCAATACAATGGGTCAATACCATGGTGGTTACCCCTGGTTTTGCACTTTATGAGCGCTTTTACCCATACGCGACTTGGCACGTTGTTTCCCGCGTGCATACGCGACTTCTCCTAGGCAAATCCGCGTATGCCTTGAGACATACTCTTTTCATCATAGATCTAGCACATACTGAATTTCTTTCTTCATTCCCTTCTGTACTCACTGTAGATACATCAGATTTACTTCATCAAGAACATATTCTATCAAGCACAACTTCATCAAGTAAGTTGCCATATTCTTCATCAAGTGGGTTGCCATTCAATGACAACACTTAGCATCATGTTGCTAATTAACATCATTTCATATCAGATTTACATCATTTACCAAGTCCATCAAGTCAAGAATAACTTCATCAGGTGTATTGCCATCAAGGACAACACTTGTCAACAGTCTCATGTCTTCATCTTCATTCAGTGGGTTGCCATCAAGGACAACACTCTGCATCATATTGCCAACAATCTCCCCCTTTGGACTTGATGGCAACCACGATGGTGTTTGGTTACCACAACAGATAGGTACATTAAGAATGCAATGACACCATGTCACTCTCTCCATTTTTGACACCATTAAAACACCATGTCACTCTCCCCCTTTGACATCAAGGGAAAAGGGCAGATCAAAACCAACACACTCTCCCCTTTTCTCCTCATGTGGAAGAAGCGTTCTGCAGATCTGATATATACTGAAGTGACCAAGCTCCCCCTGAATTCATGTTGAAGTTTCAAACATATTTTCCAATGAAGTACATGACTCTATGAAATTATTATCACCAATGACTCATACTTACATCAAAGATCCATCCAAGTGGATTTACATATTTGACTCAGCTACCCAACCAAGTGGGTTTACAAATTTATCAAGTCCTTACATGACTGAATATTACAATTTTACATCATGGATCTCTACATGACCTTTTCATCAAACTACAAATATAACTTTAAGACCAACACCAGAAAGTCCTCAAGAAAGAGAACATATTTTAGAACCATCATAATGCCAACAATGCATTATACTCACCAAGGCTAGGGCTCCCTCTGAAAATGTGCATCCAAACATCCTTTCCAAATGACTAAGGCTCCCCCTTAGTTAGTGCATCCTGAACACTTTCACCAACAAGTCATCAAGGCATCTTTTTCAAAACATTTAGAAATAGAAATATGAGAACTGGAACACCACCAGAGATACCAAACAGTATCAGAGATACCAAACAGCACTGCAGCTGTGCTGAAGAGAGCTGACTCCAAACAGAAAATTGTCAGCAATTAGACATACGCGATTTTCTGTGCATGAACTCGCGTATATACGCAACTGTGTTTCAGGAAACCCGCGTATCCAATACCATCTTCTATATTTTAACCAGATCTGATTCTCGTGTGAGAAAAAGAAAGTGTTCAACTTCTTTCTGAGATATTTGAATGCTTCCCTGGACTACAGATAGATAGAACAGTGTAGTTGTGTCTTCAAGCGTCATCCAACGGTTGTAGCATAAGCACATTAGTAACCAAGCCTTCAGATTCTTTGCATCATCAATACAATCTTTCCAAGAGATATTATCACACCAGAACAACATCTTCAAATATGTGTCAAGCAATCATCCATGTGGTCCAATATCATCAAGATCTTCAAGATTTAACATGAAGTAACATATGTAGGCAAAATATCTCAACCATAGTAACAAACTCTACATGATCTATTCTTATTTCTGAATCAAACGACATCCAACTCATCCATGTGTGAGCACAAAAGATACTTATCAGAAACCAGGGCTCAAAATCTCATCATAATAAACCATGTACCAAGTCATCATCATTTGAGCATGAGTATCATAAAAACCAAAGAGTAAGCAGTCATATTGCCAACAATGCAATCATTAGTATTCAACCTGCTGCTCCCCCTGAACTAGTGCTCCTTCTTAACTTGTGCAACAACATATGTTCATCAGTAAGTTATCAGCAACAATCTCTGCATGAACTGTCCCTATCTCCGAATTATAAGACTTTCATCTCAGCAACAAAAACTCTTCATCAACAAGCAAACAGGACTCATCCATAATCTTCAACATAAGAAACCATGTATCATATCATCATTATTTAGAACTAAGAAACTAAGTTGATACAGAGTCAATAATACAGTTATTAATAGTCAGACTGATGCTCCCCCTGAACCTCTGCTCCAGATCTTCAGCTATCATATAAATTCTCTTATCATCAATGCATATGCGACTGTGTTTGCTGGAACTTGCGTGTATACGCGACTTTTGTTCATAGAACCCGCGTATGGAAAGTGAAGCATAGAAATTTTTCGCATTCCTTCATCTCCCCCTGAACTTGTACTTCTTGTACCTGTCTTCTTCATATCAGATGCCCTGTCAGAAATACATATAACCAGAATAATCAAATTAATCATGAGAGACATCATACATTGCTCCCCCTGTGACGATACATTACTAAATCTCATAATGCATCCCACATCATTCCTGCAGTTAATAAGATAAGTAAGCTTCAGAAGTGGATGACTGCAGTAGGGTCAGAATTCCCTACGTTTTTGATCGGTCTTCCATCTTTTTCCAGATTTGTTTGAACTTTCTATTTGTGTGCTGGAAGTTATCCAACTTCTCATATCTGTTCAACCTTCATTCCTTTTCTGCATGTCCATACTCGTTACAAGAATAACATCTCATGTGTCCAAAGAAATAAGCATAAGAATCATAATGAGTATTTCTAATCTTCCTCCTTTTACAATCAGCTGCTTTATGTCCATACTTGTTACACGAAAAACAATATCCCTTGAAGAAACCAGAGTACCTTTCTATGTAGGATCTGTTAGTTTGTGGCTGAAATGATCTGCTCCTGCAATTTGCTGCAACATGCCCATAATTATGAAATTTAAAGCATTCAACATTATTGACTCATTTCCTTTGAGATTTCATCATTGATGGTTGACCTTTTGTCTCTTTCAATGCTTCAGGTTTTGTATTGACATCCTATGAGGTTTTTGCACTTCCTTGTGAGCTAGATTCTCCTTTAACAGTTTCATGGAAACCAAGACCAAGTTTGATAGCAGGAGACCTTTGATTACTCAGAATATTGTCCAAAATGTTAGTACTATCTTGAAACCTCAAAATTTTAACCTTTTCTTCTAATTTACCTTTGAGAATGTTTACCTCAACCTCCAAGGCTTGACATTGCTTCATCAAGCTTTCTTCTTTCCTTCTTCCATCTTCTACTTGATCCTTCAGATTTAGAATCTCTTCTTTCAACCAATTTTCATTTTCTTCACATGTTTGTTGCAGCTCTTCATTCTTCTTATTTGATTTTTCCAGATCTTCTTTGAGAGAGATGATTTCTGCTTCAAGTCCTTCCTTTTCAAAATGGCAGGGGTTCTTCATTCTTCTTATTTGAATCTTCCAGATCTTCTTTGAGGGAGACGATTTCTGCTTCAAGTCTTGCATTCTTCTTGTTTGATTTTTCCAGATCTTCATTTAGATCGTTAATTTCTGCTTCAAGTCTTGTCATTCGATTGGATGCATAAGCATGGAACCTTTGGGACTTGTCTATCTGTCCATTCAGTATTTCTATCTTTTCTTTCATTTGAGAGATCATTTCTTTGTAGATAGAGTCTTTCTCTTTAAGTGATCTTAGTTGATCTTCAACTTCGATCTTGATAGCTTCCTCTAGACCCAAAGCATTACTTTCACTATCTTCACTATTGCATACACCAGAAAGTGAATCACAAGAACAACTGTCAATACCTGATTTATCTTCTTCATTTTCTGCTGCACATGTTTTCTGAGCTATCTCCATTTCAGTAGCCTTCTTCTTTTGCTTTCTTCCCATTGCGACGGATCTCCTTCAAGCGATCAAGCTTCTGCAGAAGGACCTGCTCTGATACCAATTGTTGGGAAAAATACTGAGAGGGGGGGGTGAATCAGTATTTACTGCATATTCAAAACTTTTTACTTTTTCACTCTCTAAAACCCATATGCTACTTTCCTTTAGTAAACTCGCGTATACACGTGGATATCCTTCATACAACTCGCGTATTAGCAGAGATCTAAATATGCAGATATTTATTAACTTAGTTCTTTGCAATATTCATTCATCTGATGTTAAGTTATCAGTAAACATGTGTAGTAACAACAGAATAAACCATCACACAAAACATCACACATGAACACCAGGATTTTTAGGTGGAAACCCAAGTCGGGAGAAAACCACCGCTGCAGTTGCTCAGCCTTCAATATTTTATTATAGAAAAAACATCTTACAACATATGTGCTGGTGCAGACTCCTACCAGCACGCAGGCACCCACCTGCGCTCGTTTACCAGCCTCTCCTGGAAGGGAGCTCCAACCCCCTGACTCGTTTACCAGCCTCTCCTGAAAGGGAGCTACAACCCCGCAGTGAGAGGCTGCCGCCCTCACTCCTATGGACCACGTTTCATCAATTTTCACACTGGATCCAACGCATCTTTTAGGATACCACTTGCAGGCCAAGTTTCATCATATTTTCAAACTGGACCCACTCCATACTTTTAAGCACAGTCGAACATGAAACAGATACATATAACTCACTGACAGATATCAGTAAACCAGTAGAACTGATCAGACATTTTCTTACCACAGAATTCAGCAAACCCTAGTTTGCATACACGCTTTCCTTTCACTGATGTCGCCTATATACGCGCTTCCGTTCACATAAACCAGCGTATACCTCTTTACATATTACAGAGTTCATTTTATTGCGCATACGCGCTTTCTCTTCAGTGAAGCCGCGTATATACGCGCTTCCTCTGCGGCGAACTAGCGTATAGATCTTCAACCATTATAGAGCAGCATACTTCTTCAGATTAGATATTCAGTTCAGATTTACCCTTTTTCTTCAGACAGATGTTCGCCTCATCTCAGATCTAAGCCTTCCATAAACAGATCTAGTAGATACAAATACATTCCAGATCTAGATATTCTGCTTCATCATTTCTTCATAGGTGCATCATAGATTCAGATCTATTATCAAACCTTTACCCTTTCCATACAGATATACTTCATAGAGAAGTATTCGTTCAAGCTCAGACATCTTGCTCCCACACTCTTCATTTGCACAATGAATTTCTTCTCTTTATATAGGTTTACCCTTTTTCAATACCATGAGCCCATTTTTCAATACCATGAGCCAAAACAATACCATGAGCCCAAAACTACATTACTTCCGATGGTATTCCTGGACGGGGTCATTTAGACGAATCATTACCCAATACAATGGGTCAATACTATGGTGGTTACCCCTTGTTTTGCACTTTATGAGCACTTTTGCCCATACGCGACTTGGAACGTACTTTACCGCGTACATACGCGACTTCTCCTAGGAAAATCCGCGTATGCCTTGAGACATACTCTTTTCATCATAGATCTAGCACATATTGAATTCCTTTCTTCATTGCCTTCTGTACTCTCTGTAGATACATCAGATTTACATCTTTAAACAGGTTCATCAAGACATATTCTATCAAGGACAACTTCATCAAGTAAGTTGCCATTCAAGGACAACACTCAGCATCATATTGCTAACAAACATCATTTCATATCAGATTTACATCATTTACCAAATCCATCAAGTCAAGAATAACTTCATCAGGTGGTTTGCCATCAAGGACAACACATGTCAACAGTCTCATGTCTTCATCTTCATTCAGTGGGTTGCCATCAAGGACAACACTCTACATCATATTGCCAACATAGGTAATAGAAAGGAATGTACTAAGGCGCATTGGTCCATAATTTTCATAAGCCAAAGCCTTGAGGTCAAGATGGAAATCTGAATTAATGATCAAGGAGATGTTGTACTCATGGTCACTTGAGGTGAACAAGTCTTTAGAAAATATTGGCATTGATTTTGCATCATAAAAGTTGAGCATTATTACATAAATTACAAGTTGGGCATTGTTACATAAATTACAAGCATGGCATAGAGAGCATCATAGTCATGGCTGGTCTTTTAAATGTCAATAATGATCAACGTGGGGTAGGTATTTTGTTTTACTTGATTTATAATATTAAACTAATATTAAAAAATAAACTAATAGTATGAGTTTTAAAATTTAAATATACTAATATTGGCCACATTAAATTAATCATATTGGCCACATATTGGCCACATTAAATTAATCATTAATAGTAATATTATTTTTCAGCGGAAGTTATAATGATTTCAGGGCTGCTAATATCAAAGGGAGATTTAATAGAAAACGAATAGGTCCAAATTCCGATTCTTTCCCACTTGGCATTGGAAACCCAACTAATGCCCAATTCTAGGTCTAATTTAATATGTCACTAACGTTAAAACCATACAACTGTCCGATACAAACAACAATTTTCACTACCAACTCTAACATCAAATGTAACAAAAATCATCATGAACACATAACAATTGATGTAACAGGATAATAACGTGCCAACACCAACACCAACACCAACAAAAAATTGATGTAGCAGGATAATAACGTGCCAACACCAACAAAAAATTTAGAAATCCAATGCTGGTTGGTAAGCTCACCCCGAAGCTTTATCTATCCATCCCATTAGACTATAGGTTTCAGGTTTGATGGGCCACAAATGATAAGTGGATGATTGTATCATTTTACTAAATCCAAGTGGTTGCAATAAAACTAAATGACTTATCTAATTATGACAATATTAAAATAGAAAACCAATATGATGATATTCTTAAAATAGATAAATAATTGTAAATTAACTTAATTTAAATTATTAATATTTATATTTATAGCATACTCTTAAACAATTAAATCATACAACAATAGGTTTGACTTAGATTTGGAGGTATGACAAACTACTAATGAATTCACACATAAATGAGTCATCTCAACCCTACAATAAAATAATTGATACACGTGTAATCTATAATATCTATCATTATAGATGAGGATGGTTTTATAAAGATATCACATATATATTGTCTTATTTGGATTTTGTTGATGGTGCTGGAAATTTGTAAACCAAGGGGGTCTCCTTGATGTGAAGTCTCAGTTATACCTCATACCATTTGGAGTAGGAACCCCATCTGAATTATCAGTTCGGCTGCCATGTATTCTCGTAGATTTTTCTTAGCTATACAGTTAAGCAAAAGATAATAATACACAAGTATCTTCAGATCGACAAGTGAGTATGCCTTGTGAAATGTCTAGTTGCCGAAAGTATCAAGGTCCTTCTACCGAATGGGAAGAGAAAAGTGGGCCCTTTAAAGAGAAGTAATAGTACTAATATAGAAAAGGCATACAAGAATATATATATATATGAATGAATTGTTTATCAACCAGCGAAATAGTTCACAAGCAAGAAACGATTTTTAAAGAAAATACAACACACCTTCAACGAGATAAGTACCAAAGCCACCAAAATAGTTCAATTTCCTTAGTATAGATGAAAAACAACATGCATCGCAAACATTTAAACAATAGTAGTACAATATTTACAACATATGCATGAAAGTGTGTTGGATCAACGAGCTTCTGAATTGAGTAAAAATTCCAAGATACATCAAGACAATGAACACCACTAACTCCAATAGTGAAGCATTAAAGTAGTCACTTGCTCCTCCAAAAAAAATATCTTCCTCTCCAATTATTGGTAGAATGAGCTAAAGAGAAAAATTTTATGCACGAACAATGAGGGTGTATATATAAAAAATGGGGTGATCCTTCATCTCCCTTATGATTTTTGGACTACCCTCATGATTGTTTGACTTATCATGACTTTTCAACTTCCTACATGACTCTTCACATTACATAGATGACTCTTGGACTTCCTCTTTACATTACATTTTCCAATATACAATTACATAATCCATGAATGATGTGACACATGATGGCTCATGACATGACATGACATAACACTGATGACATGGACTACATGATGACATGGCAATGTCAAGTGACTTTTTGATGTTTCTTTCTTTGTATCTTGTTGAAAATATGGTGCATGTTCTTATTCTTCCTCCTCCTTATGACTTGAAGACAAGGAGTATTCAATGTGGTATTCATCTTCCATATTCTATTATAGTCCAGTGTTCCTTCATATTCTATCATGATGATCATCTTATCTCCTCAACTCATTATGTGTCTTCTAGCATGTACTCCTTCATCATCATCTTGCCATAGCATGATAGAGTACCTACATCTATAATTCATTCATGACAAGACGACAATAGTCCGATATATTCCTAGTCTAATATGTTGCAAGATGATCCACTGATTGAGCCCGAAATAGGTGGCAGGTTCAGTAAGAGGCTCAGTGACTGCGCAATTGCACATCTCAGGTAGTCAAGGGCCCACCTTGAACCTTGAGACTACGCAATGCGCATTTTAGGCTATATTGATCCGGATTTATGCAGGAATGAAAAATAATAAACATATAACCATAAATACAAAGATGCAGCAGAAATAACACTTCATTTCATTAATATCAAACAACTGAAATTTGCTTATAGACAGAATGTAAATAAAACTAGCTAGGGCGCTGGTAGCTATCTCTGAGAAGAGATGTGGCGGCTACCGGCCTCTAAATTGAGTTAAAATGAGGCTTGAGGTCCTATTTATTATTTAGAAACAATGGGAAATCCTAAACATCCAAAACCCTAACCCTAGGAGATGAAGCGCCAAAACTATGGGCCCCATTTGGGTAAATTGGTGTTTCAACTTCCCGGGGACATAACTTTGGCATACGATCTCTGTTTGATGCGTACCATACCTCGTTAGAAAGATCTATCCGAGGACTAAAAATTTCAAGTGAGCAACATCGGTCCATGGACCCATGTTACTCCCCGTTTTCCCAAAAAACGTTGTTTAGGGCCTCAAAACAGCTTTGGAAGTTCAAGACACGAAAAACTGCTAAAAATAGTAAGTTGTGCGGAAACTGAAAAACGGAAAGAGACAATGGTGGGGCCCCAAGTGGAATAGGCGAGTAACCACCAATATCCACTTGGATCATTTCTCCCCCCTTAGAAAGCAATGGTCCCCATTGTGTTAAGTTCCTCCACGAGATGAGGAAATTTCTGCTAAACTTGGTCCCTGGTGAACCACTTTCCTTGGTGTAGGAGTTGGCCAAATTTGACAACCCGATACAGTTGGATCTTCTGTTGGCGAGTGTTTTTTATTTTCATGTCCATGATACAATCTGTGGTGGCCTGTTCCATGCAGTCTGGGTTTAACTCTGTTGGTGTGAGTTGTTTTGCAATGTCAGAGGTGTCTAGTAGAGGTGGGAAGTAAGGACGAAGACGATCCACATTGAAGACTGGGTGCAGACCAAGGAATGGTGGAATACTAAGCTCGAAGGCATTTTTCCCTACAGCCTTGGTGATGGTGTACGGCCCGTATCGGAGTGGCTGAAGCTTGCGGTGGGGTCCAGTGAGGCGCTCCTTCTACAAATGTAGCCATACTTTGTTGCCCACCTAGAATTTGTGTGGCACCCGGTGTTGATCATGGCGTTACTTGTACTTGGAATTGGCTCTGTCCAATATATCATGAACCTGTTGGCGGATGTGTTGAATGCGCTCGATGAAGCTATTTTCTTTGTCAACTTTAGACTGGACATGAGTCGAATCGGCCTGAATAGCCGCAAATGGCATGGCTACGTCAATGGGACATAATGGTTGGAATCCCAAGCCCACCTGAAAGGGGCTATGGCCGATTGAACTATGGAGAGCCCGGTTATAACTATGTTGTACATAGGAGAGGCTCTCGTCCCATGTGCATGGATGCTTTTAATTGTACATGCATAGAATGTGTACAATCATTCTGTTGATGACCTCTGTCTGGCCATCTGTTTGGGGATGGAAAGATGTGGACTTGGTGAGCTTGGTGTCCAACATTGACCAGAGGCTGGACCAAAATGTGCTGAGGAACCTGCTATCCCAATCTGATATGATAGACCGTGGGATCCCAAAGTGCACCCACACTCGTTCAAAGAAGAGTTTAGCAGTGGCTTCTGCTATGATATTCTTCTTGTAGGCCGCCATAATGGCCATCTTCAAGAATCTGTCGATGACCACGAAAACGCATTCATTTCCATTCTTACTAGAAGGCAGGCCCGACATGTAATCCATGGAGATGGATACCCAAGGTCGACTAGGGGTAGGTAGTGGATTATATAGGCCTTGCTTCTTGATGGTCGGTTTGGAAATGGCACAAGCAGTGCAGGATCTGATGTGCTTCTCGACATCCTTTCGAAGGTTCGGCCAATAGAAATAATTCTGAGTACTGCTACTGTTTTCTCGACCCCGAAATTCCCAGCGACTCGACTGTAGTGTGCTTCCCATATCATCCTGGCACGCTCGCCCGAAGGAACACAAAGGTGTCCCAGGTGACATAAAAGTGCATCTTAGAGGTGAAAATTTGGAACTTGCGTACCCCCCAAGAGTGCCTTGTAAGTGTGGTCGAATTCTAGGTCACTCTCGTAGAGAAGCGGCCAATCATAAGTCTCGTGCGCACAAGAGTTGAGAACAATGGTGAGCACCATGATCGGTGGTCGGTTGAGGTAGTCTGCAACATTATTGGTGCTACCCTTCTTGTACTTGATGTTCCATTGAAACTGTTGCAGATATGTGGACCACTTTTGATGGCGATCATTTAGAAACTTCCCTTGTGTCTGTATGAACTGCAGGGGCCGCTGGTCTATGTGGATGATTGTTTCCTTCCCCAAAATGTAATGCTTCCATTGTCGACAAGCTTGCACAATGGAATAAATTTCTTTGTCATAAGTGGGATACTTGCGAACTGTGTCAGACAATGTCTCACTGTGATATGCCACTGGATGTCCCTGTTGAGTAAGAACTGCCCCAATAGCATAGTCAGAGGCATCTATCTCGATCTCAAATGGCTGTTGCAAGTCCGGTAAAGTGAGCACTAGGGTAGAACAGAGGCGATTTTTCAATTATGGGAACTCCTTCTGTTGATATTCCGACCAAAAGAATTTTGCTCTTGCTCCTCCCTTGGTGACTTGACTAGAGGGCCAAGTGATAAGAGAGAATCCCAACATGAGCCTACGGTAGAAATTAGCAAGAAATAGAAAGTCAAAGCTCATGATAGTGGTATGTCAGAAAATCCTGACTGATTTGACTTGGTCGATCCATTTGTACCCACTTTCACTGAATAATGTATCCTATATATTGAACCTGGTCATGCCAAAGTGTACTTCTTTTCCTTTCTCCAAACTACATAACATGTGTTGCCACAAAGATTTGGAGTGACTTGTTTGATGCAGAAGGTGTTCTTCCTAAGTATGGTCGAAGATCAATATCATCCAAGACATCGTTACAAATGAGTTGGTGAATGGCTGCAGATCGGGCTTCCATTGTCCATTAAGGTTGCGACATTCTACCATTGCGAAAGCTTCTGGTGACCAGCCATTCGAAAAGGCCTTCCTTGGCTTTGAGGGCAGTCTTCCACACATAAGAGGGTTCAATTGGTACTTGGTGATACCCAGACTTGAGGTCGATCTTGCTGAAATATTTTGCACCTTTGAGTTGGTCCAGAAGGTCATCAATCTGTGGGATTATGTACCTATTCCAGAAAGTGATCTTGTTCAGCGCCCAATAGTCAATACAGAGTCTCCACGTCCCATCCTTCTTTTGTACCAACACAATCGGGCTCCCATAGGGCGATGAACTTGGTCGGATGTGACCTTTCTATAGTAGCTCCTGAATATGCCTCTTGATTTCATCGTTCTCCAGAACAGAGTGCCGATAGATCGGTCCATTGGGTAGCGACGCACCTGGGGTCAGATCGATCGGGTGCTTGACCTGACAGTGCATAGGAACCCCTATGGGTGAGGTGAAGATGTCCCCATACTCCTCCACAACCTTATCCATTTGTTGTTGTTGTGCAGAGGATCCCTGTCTGGAGGTCGTGGCCACAGTGTTCTTCTTTCCCTAAGGGCGGATCATCAGGAAAACGAATTTCCTGGTTTGGGAAATGAGCTTACTGCATTTTTTTGCAGTAACCAAAGAGATAGCGACAGAAGGTGGTACCTCTGGTATCCTGTATAACTTATTTCCCAAAGTAACAATAACAACACAAGGCCGAGACTCATACATAGCATGACACTTCCACAAGTATGGTTGTCCTAATAATACATCAAAAACATCAATAGGAGCAACGTCACATAATACCTCATCCGTGAAGGGCTTGATGCTATAGGGAAGGCGGCACTGTTGGCTGACGCGGAGATCTCGTCCTTGGTGAAGCCACCCGATGGTGTATAGATGTGGGTGAGTTGTGGTCCGCAAGCCCAACCACTTCACAGCGTCTGTTGAAATGAGGTTCTTTTGGCTCCCATTGTCGACAATGAATTGTACTCGGGAGCCCTTTACCCACATCTGGGAGTGGAAGAGACATTCCTCCTCCTTTGGATCTTCTGGTTCCCCCTTCTAGATCTTCGTAGTGGCAACAATGGCATTGGGCTCCGCATCAATAATATGTTTCCCTTTGTCATTCCCCTTGTCAAGTTCTGATTCAGATTTGAAGCATGCATCTTACTCAGAAGCCCTCATCTCGGCCACCAGCGACTGCTTAGCTTGACACTCACTTGTGTTGTGAGTGGAGCTCTTATGGAACTCACACCACTTTCCCGTGTCCTTCTTTGGCTTTGCAGTGTTATTCTTTGCTTGTGGCTTCGACAGGTTATCTTGAGTCACCATGCCTTGGCTCTGTCCTTTGTTCTGCGGTTTGGGAGCACTTTTCCCTCGCCTTTGATTTGCAGATCCAAAGTCTCGCTTCTTCTATTTAAATTTCTGCTCAATCTTGGCAGGATACCGCTATGCCGTACCAAGCAAGGAGATGTCGAGGAACTCCATTTTTGTTGGAAATGTTGTCATTGATGGAAAAGGAGATGGCAAAGGAGACAACATAGATGCAAAGGAGATGGAAAAAGAAGACTATTGAAAGGCAAAGAGAGAAAAAGAGGCAGCAAGATGTAGAGAGGGTCAAGCAGTAGCAAAAGAAGAAAGGCAGTAAAAGAAGAGGATGTAGAGACAGAGTATAGAGTACAGTAACACAGTGAAATAGTCATACACAAGACAGAGGATGCAGAGATAGATAATACAGAGAAAGAGCTGTGAGATGAAATGGTCGAGCAGCAGAGAAAGGCTGCAGAGAGTACAGTGAAACAGAGATAGAGAATACAGAGGTAGAGACAGAGAATAACAGAGGTAAAATAAGTAAGAGAAGAACCAAAAAGCAAAATAACAGCGGGGTTATGTGTATATGGGTTAAAGCACAATCTGTACATTTAAACGAAGAATGGAGGTTTAATAAACAATCAAAGCGAAATTATAAAATACCAGAACCCGGAGTTAAGAATGGAACCATGAGGAATAGTGAAGGAGGTTTCAACGGAAGAAACAACCTGTATCGCGCTACCCCTGAGTGGTAAGCTGAATTCACCTTTTTGAACGCGATCTATGTCGCTGATGGCCAGGTGTCCTAAAGTGGTTTTCAAATACAACTTTTTTCGCATAATTTTGGAGAATTATGTGACGAGCATATCAGTTGTGCGATATCGTGCATCATCCGTCGGATGGGGGTCCAAAGCTCAGTTCGTGCGCGAGAGCAGATTGACCGTCCGATCAAAGAAGAAGTTGCGGGGAAAAGAACCAAGGCTGTGGGACCTACATTCATAGCTGAGGGGCCAAGTATTATACGAAGTCTTGTGTATTATGTGTATTATGAAAGTTAATAAACAGGCAGAAGGTAAATAACAAAGCAGTGTGGGCCCGAAGGTTATCTTAATTCACAGTTGTAGTATAAAGCCTGAAAGGCCTTTCATATGTGTCGGGGGTTATATAAATTGTATTGTGAGTGCAAAGGGATACTCTGGGCCCAAGTATAGTTACATGAAGTTTTGAGTTTAATATATGGCCTAAAAGTAAGTTACATGCTCATGAATGCAATACATTATGAAGTGTTGGGTTAATGTTATAATCCATGGTTGAAAGGTTATAAACGCTTGCGTCTTTAATTAAAGGCATCAAGTCCATTGTTATAACGTTAAGTGATAAGGTTGGGAATATGCAAGTGTTTATTATATCAGGTTCAAACCTTAGAGAGCGGGTTAAGAAGGTTTTGCGTCAAGTTAATACACTTGACATAATAAACAAAGGAAGGGGTTCAATATAATATGAGCATTGTATTAAATGGGGACCCAAATTATAATACAAGGCATATAAAACATTGTATATGTGGATATAAGTTGCGGTGGGCCCAGTTGGAGTATCACGTTAATCGTTAGTGATTAACCATTGGAGAAAATTCTGAATGGTTGAATTGTTTATATATATTAATTTTGGACCCCGACTATGTTGCAGATTAACGAAGAGGTAACCCAAACTTTAGACAGTGCATTATATCATTATAAACAAGGCGAGTTAAAATAACTCTAGAACCCGAAAGGTTATATTACTACATATATTAGTGCTGGGCTTAAGCCTGAGTCAAAGACTTAATATAATGTTGAAGGAAGATATTATATGTGTAGTGTGGGACCCCCCCCCCCTCCCCCCACATAAAATTCCAAGAATCTTAACCCAAGCTGAAGGATACATAAAGGCTGATATGGGCAAAGTATATATATATATATATATATATATATATATATATATATATATATATGTAGAACTTTATATACAGGGGACCAACGAAGCAGTATATGGTGGGACCCGAGTCACGAATCACATCGGAGAAAAGTATGGCAGTGGAACGTGTTGACAAAAGTTATGATTGAGATAGGGGACCCGATTCATTTATAAATGGTGAGTCTCATATTTGTTTGACTTCCACCTTAAAGTGCATCGGAGCAATTCATCGCATTGGAGGTGAAAGAGTAACATACAACTGAAAGTTCCGATTGCGATTGAGCGATTGGATGATAGCCGTCGGATTTGCTGAAGGATGGACGACAGATATGAGTTGTTTGACTACATGGTGGGGCCTTTGTCAATCACATCGGAGAACTTCAATCGCATCGACACAGTGAAGTGGAAGTGAATAGTGAACCATCACATCGGAGTAAAGCAGAATATCAGAACATACAATTCAAAGTTCCGATTGCAATCAATCGCATCGGAACCATCGCAAGAAGTGTAATCGCATCGAAGCACAAGAAAAGATCGATTAGTTGAATAGAAAAGGAATTTTATTTATTAAAAGGATCTATTATGATTATAACACTGAAAGGAATTTACGTTACACAGAAAGGGAAGTTTATATGGTAAAAATGCTTCATTATTATGCCGAGAGTTGAATTGCGTTATATAAAAAGTGCAGTTACATATATGCAGCAGTTACACCACGACAGTGAACAAGAGAGCAAGCAGAGCCAAAAAAGACAGACACAGTCATAGAAAAGACAAACACATGGTGATCCAAAACTGAATAGGTTGTTTTGTAATCCATATTGTAACTGAATGTAAACGTTTTTTGATTGGTTTATATTGTTTGTGATGCACTGGAAAGTCTTCATAGGAAATCAAACTCCACTGTAAAACTGAAAGCTGTATAAATTGCTGAAATTTTCTTAATGAGCTGGATAAAGAAGTGAGGAGGCAGAAGGCAAAGAGTCAGGGCTATTCACTTTGAATTCCCTGTGGAATACGAATTGTTATGAGGCAAACTGTATAAAGCATATCACATTGATATGCAGAGAGAGGTTAAAGAATGCAGAGTATGAAGAATTGAGGCAGAGAAGATAAGAAAAAGGAGGAGCAGAAAGAGATGCTACAGAACAGAGCTGATATCTAAGGTAAATCAACAAATATTTTCTTTGATTGAGTGAGGAAGTTGGAGCTTCCCTATGAAGTTGAAGCTTGATAGATGTCAGTTGTAGCTAACTGAGGTTGGAGCCTCCTGTAGGTTGGTGCCTATAGAAAATCAGTGGTGAGAGGGAGTTGGAGCTTGCCTTTGCATCACAACAATAATAAGATGTGGTTTTCCCCCTTTATGGGTTTCCACTTATATCTGCTGTCTCTGTGTGTGTTGCCTATGTGCTGATATGTTCTATCCAATCTGCTTAATTCTTGCTACTCTCATAATAATTTTGGTGTAACATTATCTTAATACTTGCTGCTACATATTAAGACTATTCACATATTAAGTTGGTTATAAAATGAAGTAGTAAATAAGCTTGATGAAAAGTTTTAAAAAGCTCATGTATGTATTAAACTGATTCACCCCCCCCCCTCTCAGTTTAACTAAGGATTCAACAATTAGTATCAGAGCCAAGTTCCTTTTGTACCAGTTTAACCACTGAAAGGAGATCCTAGGTCCCCAGGATGGCTAGTCAAGAAGGAAGTTCAACCAATAAAGCCCCTTTCTTTATCGGTGCTAATTATGCCTTCTATAAAATCAGAATGAGAGCATACATAATGTCTCTAGGAATAGAAATTTGGGCTGTTGTGGAATTTGGATATGCCCCAAAGGCAACTGACTCAGAGAAAGAAGCTAAACAAGACTTTGTAGCTAATGCAAAAGCCATGAATGCAATCTTAAATGGACTATGTGAAGCTGACTTTATCAAAGTAATGCACAGCAAGACTGCCAAAGAAATGTGGGATACTCTTGAAAACATCCATGAGGGAAACAAAAAGGTAAAGACAGCCAAACTTTAAGTATATAGAGCTCAGTTTGAAAATTTAAAGATGAATGATGATGAAGATATTGGAAGCTTCTTCTTAAGAGTTGCAGAAATTGTTAATAATATGAAAGCTCTTGGAGAAACCATACCAGAATGTGTAATTGTACAAAATATTCTAAGATCTCTTCCACCCAGCTTTAACCCCAAGATTTCTGCCATAGAAGAAACAACTGATTGGGAAACCTTGACCATGAACCAGTTACTTGGAAATCTAATAGCCTATGAGATGAGGCTCCCACAGAAGAAGCCAAGTGTGAGGGAGGCAACCTTTAAGACAGAGAAGAAAAAATAAGAAAAGGAAGATATATGCTCTTGCTCTGATGAAGAAGAGGCCAAATTTGTCAAGAAACTGGATACAGGCTTAGGTAAATATAAAGGTAAACTTCCATTTAAATACTTTAAATGTGGAAGAGTTGGACACTATGCTGCTAAGTGTCCTCATAAGAAACAAGGAATCAAGCTCAAGAATCAGAGAAAACTACATCAAAGAACTGGCAGAAATGAAAGAAATTCAATAGAAAATCTTTCTATGCTCGACAAGAAAATAGTGAATCTGAAGACTCAGATGAACCCTCAAGTGAAGAAGGAACCTCTGAATTCATGTTGATGGCCATAGAAGAACTTGAAGGACTCCTTATAGAAGATGAAGAAGAAGGTGAAGTTGATCTTGAGAGGGAGCTAAGAAGTGCCCTGGATGAGATTGACAGACTCAAACTGAAGTGAAAAAAACAAAAAGACATTCTCCTCAAGTATGTAAGAGAAGAAAAAAATTCATAAGTCCTCACTTAGCTGAAAGTAGAGCTTGAAGAAGCCAAGAAGATAGAAGGCATGTTACTTAAGCAAATCAAGGATAAAATTCAGGAACAAGAGAAGTTGGAAGAAGAAGTAGTATGCCTGAGGAAGAAATTAGAAAATTCCCAAAGGAAAGTGTTTATAAATTCTTCTCAAATGACAAGCTCTGGTAAGTTGAATGAAATTTTGGATGCTCAAATATCTCCTCTGATAAAAACTGGGATAGGCTATGAAGGATAATCAAGTAAAGGCAAATAAAAGGAAAACAAAAATATTATTTTGGTAAAAGCAAATAAGGATGATGAAACAACTCAAATGATTCCTACAAAAGAAGAAAAATGCAATGAAGGAGACAGAAACCAAAAGGAACCTCTAATAACAAAGAGTGAAACAAATACTTAGCCAACAGAAAAAGGCTCATATGCCCCTGAGTATGTCAAATTTGGAAGCCATCAAAGGAGATTATTTCCTCCTATGAAAAATGCCGCCTGTTATGCCTACCACAAGCTGGGACACATTGTTGCATACTATCATACAAGGAGGATTAATTCAAACCAGCAAATGATGTAAATAGTGAAGAGATTATCTCAAGCAAACAAATGGAGAAGACAACCTTTCATCAGGTATGCAAACTGCTTCTATGGATATTGTTTTTACTGTAAATAATTTGGCCATAAAATCACAAAATGCAGAAAATATGGAAAAAGACTGATGTTCGAAACCTCAAGGAGTTTTATGAATCATGGAGAGTTTACTCATACTCATAATCCTGCTAAAAATATGATTAAATGTTGTGTATGCAATAAAATTGGACATATGCCTTCCAAATGTCCTCTCAAGGAATGTGAGTCATCATCTCAGAAAAGGTACCAAACAAAAGGGTGCAAGCAATGGAAAAAGAAGGTGAATAAATGTGACCTGGCTCTAATAGCTCAAGACCTGAAAAGCCAATGGTATTTGGATAGTGGTTGCTCAAAGCATATGACTGGAGATAGAAGCAAGTTTATAACCTTTGATGAAAAGAAATCTGGAAATGTTACTTTTGGCAACAACAAAGCAGGGAAAATCAAAGGAAAAGGCTCAGTCAGTCTAGATAATGGCAGAGGAAAGGCCCAATATGTACTATTTGTGGATGGGCTGAAAGAAAATTTTCTGAGTGTCAGTCAAATGTGTGATAAAGGTTGTGAAGTTCTTTTTAGAGCATAAAACTGTGAAGTCAGATCAAGCACCACAAGAAATACTATGCTCAAAGGTGTTCGAACAGAGAGTAATGTCTACATAGTGAAGAAGAGAATGAAGCATGCCATCTAAGCAAACTTGAGGAGTCATGGTTATGGCATAGGAGATTGGAACATCTTAAATTTGACCATATCATCAGACTGAGCAAGAAGAAAGTTGTCAGAGATATGCCAGCAATAAAAAGGCCTTCAAATACAATATGCAAATCATGCCAATTGGGAAAACAGACCCAGACATCCTTTAAGACCAAATATGAGCTATCAACAAGTAGGCCACTTCATCTTGTACACATGGACCTGTGTGGGCCTTCAAGAACTAAAACACCAAGTGGAGAATCCTACTTCATGCTGATAATAGATGATTTCTCAAGAATGACATGGGTTTAATTTCTCAAATATAAATTGGAAGCACCTGAGAAATTCAAGATATTCAAGGCATTGGCAGAAAATCAAACGGGATTCAAGCTAAAATGCATCAGATCAGATAGAGGAGGTGAATTCACAGACTATGACTTTGCAGACCTATGCAATGAACATGGGATAAAGCAACAGTTTACTATTGCAGGGACACCTCAACAGAATGGAGTGGTAGAGAGACAAAACAGGTTTGTACAAAAAATTTCCAGAACCATGATGCAAGAAAGTAACATTCCCCAAACCTTCTAGGCAGAATCAGTACACACAACTGTGCATATTCTAAACAAATCTCATTTAAGACCAAACAGTGACAAGACTCCTTATGAACTATGGCATGGTAAACCAACATCAATCAAGCACTTTAGAGTCTTTAGAAGCAAGTGTTACATAAAGAATAATGATGAAAACGTGGGGAAGTTTGATGCAAGATTAGATGAAGGAATATTTCTAGGATATGCATCCAAGAGTAAAGGTTACAAGTGCTACAACAAAACACTTCAAAAAATTGTGGAAAGCATTGATGTAAGATTAAATTGATGAAGAACTACCAAACAAGACAAGAAGTATGGGTTGCAGCAATCCTCCAGAAGATTATGAAGAAGAGAACCAAGATGATTATGAAATAAGAAAGACAACAGAAGATGTTGAACTGAGCTCGAAAGCCCCCTCAAGATACACTCAAAAGAACCATCCAGAAGATCAAATCATTAGGGACAAGAGTGTAGGAGTCTAGACAAGAAGACAGATAACTGAACATGCAGAAGAGGTATACATAGCTACGTTATCACAAATAGAGCCAAAGAAGTTTGAAGAATCTAGCAAAGAAAAATATTGGGTGAATGCTATGAATGAATAATTGGACCAAATTGAGAAGAACAATACCTTGGAATTAGTTCCAAGACCCACTGAGAAAAATGTCGTAGGCTCAAAATGGGTATTCAAGAATAAAATGAATTAACAAGGACAGGTAATCACGAATAAGGCCAGACTTGTATGCAAGGGATATTCACAAATTAAAGGTCTTGATTATGATGAAACATTTTCCCTTGTAGCCAGAATGGAAGCTATCAGAATGTTTCTGGCCTTTGCATGCTACCATGACTTCAAGGTATATCAAATGGATGTGAGATCTGCCTTTCCGAATGGAGATCTAGAAGAAGAAGTCTACATGGAACAACCAGAAGGATTCTCTTTAACAGATAAGGAAGACTATGTGTGCAGACTAAATAAGGCTCTATATGGACTGAAACAAGCTCCTCGTGCTTGGTATTCAAGGTTGGATAAGTACTTTCAAAAACAAGGCTTTAAGAGAGGAGGAGTAGACAACAATATATACATAAAAGCCCATGAAAATGAACTCCTAATTGTTGTAGTATATGTTGATGACATCATGTTTGGAAGCAACAAAGACGAGCTAGCAAAAGGATTTGCTAAAGAAATGAAATCAGAGTTTGAGATGTCTATGATTGGGGAGCTCACCTTCTACTTAGGACTTCAAATTCAGCAAAAGAACACAGGTACATTCATCTCACAAGAAAAATACTTAAAGGAGATGTTGAAAAAGTTCAAATTGGAAGACTGCAAACCTGTGTCAACTCCCATGATCACTGGATGCAAGCTATGTGCTGATGATGGATCTGTTGTTATAGATCAAAGACTTTACGGATCCATGATAGGAATTTTGCTATACCTAACAACATCAAGACTAGACATCATGTTGGCAGTAGGACTTGTGGCTAGATATCAAGCAGCACCAAAGCAAAGTCACCTTCTAGCAGTCAAAAGAATATTCAGATATCTACAAGGAACTGCACAGTATGGGCTATGGTATCCAAAAGGCAAGAGCTTCACTTTGATAGAATATACAAATGCAGATTGGGCCAGTTGTGTGGATGACAGGAAAAGCACAAGTGGAGGTTCATTATACTTGGGAAAAAGTCTGGTGGCATGGCTAAGCAAGAAACAAACATCTATCTCTCTATCTACAGCAGAAGCAGAATACAAAGCAGCAGCAGCATGTTGCACACAAGTCATGTGGATGAAGAAAAACCTCCAAGGCATGAAGGTAAGCATTGATGAACCTATCTCTATCAAATGTGATAATACAAGTGCAATAATTATATCAAAAAATCTTGTACTTCACTCAAAGACTAAACATATCCCAATCAAGTACCATTTCCTAAGAGAACAAGTAGCACATAAGGTAGTCAAGTTGGAATATGTGCCAACAAAAGAACAAACAATAGATATATTCACAAAACCTCTTACTAGAGTCTAGCCATTCGAATATCTGAGAGACAAACTAGGGGTAGTGTCTTCAGATGCTACTCTCTGATAGAAAAAGAATGCATCATTCCAAGGGGAGAACAGAAAATAAGACATCATTCCAGGGGGAGATCAGACAACAAAGAAAGTCACAAAAGAGCTAGAGAAACTAAGCAGAACATGAAACAGGTTCTTAGGATTAGAATAACATGGACGAGATTTAAAAGCACATAGGGAAATAGGCAACCCTTTTCCATTGATGTCAAAGGGGGAGGAAGAGCAAGCAACAGAAGAAAGGGTCCTAAAAGGAAAGCAGAGGAAGTGTATTTCTATCAATGCCAAAGGGGGAGACTGTTGGAAATGTTGCATTGATGGCAAAGGAGATGGCAAAGGAGGCAACATAGATGTAAAGGAGATGGAAAAAGAAGGCTGTTGAAAGGCAAAGAGAGAAAAAGAGGTAGCAAGATGTAGAGAGGGTCAAGCAACAGCAAAAGACGCAATGAAATAAAATAAGAGGATGCAGAGACAGAGTATAGAGTACAGTAACACAGTGAAACAGTCATACACAAGACAGAGGATGCAGAGACAGAGAATACAGAGGCAAAGCCATAAGATGAAACGGTCGAGCAGCAGAGAAAGGCTACAGAGAGTACAGTGAAACAGAGACAGAGAATACAAAGGCATAGACAGATAATAACAGAGGCAGAGATAGAGAATAACAGAGACATAGAATAACAGAGGTGGAACAAGTAAGGGCAGAACCGAAAAACAAAATAACAGCGGTGTTATGTGTATATGGGTTAAAGCACAATCTGTATATTTAAACGAATAATGGAGGTTTAATAAACAATTGAAGCGAAATTATAAAATACCAGAACCCTGAGTCAAGAACGGAACCATAATTAAAAGTGAAGGCGGTTTTGGTGGAAGAAACAACTTGTATCGCGTTGCCCCTGAGTGGTAAGTTGAATTCACCTTTTTGAATGCGATCTATGTCGCTAATGGCCATGTGTCCTAAAGTGGTTTTCGAATACAAATTTTTTCGCATAATTTTGGAGAATTATGTGATGAGCATATAAGTTGTGCGATATTGCACGTCGTCCGTCAGATGGGGGTCCAAAGCTCAGTTGGTGCGTGAGAGCAGATTGACCGTCCGATCAAAGAAGAAGTTGCGGGGAAAAGAACCAAGGCTGTGGGACCTACATTCATAGCTGAGGGACCAACTATTATATGAATTCCTGTGTATTATGTGTATTATGAAACTTAATAAACAAGCGGAAGGTAAATAACAAAGCAGTGTGGGCCCGAAGGTTATCTTAATTCACAGTTGTATTATAAAGTCTGAAAGGCCTTTCATATGCGTCGGGGGTTATATAAACTGTATTGTGAGTGCAAAGGGATACTGTGGGCCCAAGTATAGTTACATGAAGTTTTGAGTTTAATATATGACCTAAAAGTAAGTTACATGCCCATGAATGCAATACATTATGAAGTGTTGGGTTAATGTTATAAGCCATGGTTGAAATGTTATAAACACTTGCGTGTTTAATTAAAGGCATCAAATCCATTGTTATAACGTTAAGTGATAAGGTCGGGAATATGCAAGTGTTTATTATATCAGGTTCAAACTTTAGAGAGCGGGTTAAGAAGGTTGTGCGTTGGGTTAATACACTTGACATAATAAACAAAGGAAGGGGTTCAACATAATATGAGCGTTGTATTAAATGGGGACCCGGATTATAATTCAAGGCATATAAAGCATTATATATGTGGATATAAGTTGTGATGGGCCCAATTGGAGTATCGCGTTAATGGTTAGTGATTAACCATTGGAGAAAATGCTGAATGGTTGAATTGTTTATATATATTAATTGTGGACCCCGACTATGTTGCAGATTAACGAAGAGGTAACCCAAACTTTAGATAGTGCATTATATCATTATAAACAAGGCAAGTTAAAATAACTCTGGAGCCTGAAAGGTTATATTACTACATATATTAGTGTTGGGCTTAAGTCTGAGTCAAAGACTTAATATAATGTTGACAGAGGATATTATATGTGTAGTGTGGGACCCCCCGCTACATAAAATTCCAAGAAACTTAACCCAAGCTGAAGGATACATAAAGGTTGATGCGGAAAAGTATATATATATATATATATATATATATATATATATATATATATATATATATATATATATATATATATATATATATATATATATATATATATATATATGTAGTGCTTTATATACAAGGGACCAAGGTTATAATATGAAGCATATGTATTATTGTGCGTGATATTAAAAGAACAAAAGGTTCTATTGTTCGGGCTTAAAACAAACGAAGTAGTATACGGTGGGACCTGAGTCACGAACCGCATCGAAGAAAAGTATGGCAGTGGAACGTGTTGACAAAAGTTCTGATTGAGATAGCGGACCTGATTCATTTATAAATGGTGAGTCTCATATTTGTTTGAGTTTTGCCTTAAAGCGCATCGAAGCAATTCATCGCATCAGAGGTGAAAGAGTAACATACAACTGAAAGTTCTGATTGCAATTGAGCGATCGAATGTTAGCCGTCGGATTTTCTAAAGGATGGATGGTGGATATGAGTTGTTTGACTACATGGTGGAGCCTTTGTCAATCGCATCGGAGAACTCCAATCGCATCGGTGCAGTGAAGTGGAAGTGAATAGTGAACCATCGCATCAGAGTAAAGCAGAATATTAGAATATACAATTGAAAGTTCTGATTGCGATCAATCGCATCGGAACCATTGCAAGAAACGTAATCGCATTGGAGCATAAGAAAATATCGATTAGTTGAACAGAAAAGGCATTTTATTTATTAAAAGGATCTATTATGATTATAACACCGAAAGGCATTTGCGTTACATAGAAAGGGTAGTTTATATGGTAAAAATGCTTTATTATTACACCGAGAGTTGAATTGCATTATATAAAAAGCGCAGCTACATATATGCAGCAGTTACACCACGATAGTGAACAGGAGAGCAAGCAGAGCTGAAAAAGACAGACACAGTCACAGAAAAAACAAACACACGGTGATCCAAAACTGAATAGGTTTTTTTGTAATCCATATTGTAACTGAATGTAAACGTTTTTTGATTGGTTTATATTTTTTGTGATGCACTGGAAAGTCTCCGTAGGAAATAAAACTCCACTATAAAACTAAAAGCTATATAAATTGCTGAAATTTTCTGAATGAGCTGGATAAAGAAATGAGGAGGTAGAAGGCAAAGAGTCAGGGCTATTCACTTTGAATTCTCTGTGGAATATGAACTGTTATGAGGCAAATTGTATAAATCATATCACATTTATATGCAGAGAGAGGTTAGAGAATGCAGAGTATGAAGAATTGAGGCAGAGAAGATAAGAAAAAGGAGGAGCAAAAAGAGATGCTACAGAACAGAACTGATATCTAAGGTAAATTAGCAAATATTTTCTTTGATTGAATGAGGAAGTTGGAGCTTTCCTATCAAGTTGAAGCTTGATAGATGTCAGTTGTAGCTGACTGAGGTTGGATCCTCTTGTAGGTTGGTGCTTGCATAAAATCAGTGGTGAGAGGGAGTTGGAGCTTTCCTTTGCATCACAACAATAATAAGATGTGGTTTTCTCCCTTTATGGGTTTCCACTTATATCTGTTGTCTCTGTGTGTGTTTCCTACGTGCTGATATGTTCTATCCAATCTACTTAATGCTTGCTTCTCTCATAATAATTTTGGTGTAACATTATCTTAATACTTGCTGCTACATATTAAGACTGTTCACATATTAAGTTGGTTATAAGATTAAGTAGTAAATAAGCTTGATGAAAAGTTTTAAAAAACTCATGTATGTGTTAAATTGATTCACCCCCTTCCTCTCAGTTTAACTAAGGATTCAACAATTTCCTCCTAAATGTATCTGTGCAGACAACTGTAATAATTTAGCACCAGATGTTTCTCTAAATCTTTGATACCCAACTTGGTGCGCAGGGTATGGAACAAATTCGTCAGCTCATGCACATATTGATCCCTTTGTTGTCGTAGCATGGCCCATTGTATGTACTTTTCCTCATAGCTCCCCATGGGATAGTATTGTTCCTTGATGGCGTCTCAGAAAGAATTCCAAGTGGGTACTGCCGAGAATAGAGAGGGTTTTGTCTCATCCTTTTTCTCACAGTGGGTTTCCCATCAGTCCTTGACATGGGGGGCAGCTTTGAGGAGTGAAAAAATAATCTTCTCCCTGTCAGAAAAGTCATGAACCAAGAAATATCCTTCTAATAGATTCAACCATCTATCTACGACATCTGCATCTATTTGACCCTCAAATATGGGAATGTCAAGATTTACTTGTACCTTAAAAGGAATTGTGCCTCCACAGTGGCTGCTGGATGCATATGCGCCGCCGGTGGGTAGCCGTTGAAGGATCTGAGCAAAGTTATCCATCATCGCGTTCCTTTGTTTTACGAGGGCCTCCTCGAGCAATATTTTGATAGGATCTCCTGCTCCCTCATCTTTCTTTCCGTCCCCCATGGGTTTCCATCGGGGTTTGCGAGACTGATCCTGCAAAGGTTCCACCAGATCGAGCCCTAACTCCTTATACCCAGACCTCGTTGGCGACATGCAAAGAAGGTGTTTTGTCAATTTAGTGTTTCTAAATTGATATCATAAATCATCGACTAGGGCTAGTAAAATGTTGAAGTGAAGTGCACCATATGTGCCTAAGTATCCTCTTCCTACTTTGTTGTGTTTAGTGTTTTTCTGATGTTTTTGGTTTTATGTCCTAATGTTATTTTATGCTAAGGGGGGGAAACTAAATTAATAGCAAAGAGGAAGAAAAGTAAATGTTACTGAATGCACTAAAACAGAATTTAATTGCAAGATCTATTCTAAACAAAAAAATGCTAATTCATGGATTTTAAAACTGTTAAGAAAGTAACTCATAACATTAAACTGAGTCCGATTCGTTTCATTGGATATATATTGGAAAAAACTGAGAAAAGGATTAGTTCTGGTGTGATGAGGATCTCCTAGAAAACAATAACTTAAAACATTACAGAGAAATCTTATTCATTGTTATAGATTTGTTGGAACAACTTGAGAAAAAGATCATCTGTAATATAATAACATGAGAATCTCTTACATAATTATAGAACAAAAAATGCCAATAACTCAAAATAATATAACTAATTCTCATTCATATAATAGTGATATGTTAGAAGAGCTTGAGAACAAGAATAGCTTATAAAATAATGAGGATCTTCTAAATCTAACTAACAGAACTGAAATGCAATTAACTCAAAGTACTACAGCTAGATCTCATTCACGTATTAAAGATATATTGGAAAAGATTTTGAGAAAAAGATTGACTATATTACTATGAGGATCTTCGACATAAGTAAACGACATAAAACACAACGCAAAAAGACGAACTCATAAAACTGCCTGAGTAAGGAATATAACAAAACAAAATTAAAGGTTACTTATCTAGAAAGCGTGTAAAATCCTCTTCAGATAGCAGGGGCCCTCTACTATCAGATTGGCATACGAATCTTTAACTCCTTAAATTTATCTCTAGAACAACATCAAAGTTATGCTCCTTTAATTAAAATGCTCAGAAACAGAGTATCACAGTATTCGAAAACTAAAAATATCAATTGTCTTTCTCGGTTAACCGAGTTATTTTTATAGGCAATTACATAACTGATATTGAGTAAAAATAGGCATAGGTGTCTTCTACAGTCAAAATCAAACTAAAACTCCTGTTGAGGACTCGTGATTTGTTGAAGGAAAATCAAGAGTCCTTATCCTTATAGAAATTTTCTTCTTGGGTTTTAGCTCTGTCCACGTGCATAATCACTTCCAATTTTTACCCAGCCTTCGTGGATGACAAGGAATGATGCAGGAGAGTTTTGGAGTCTAACCATATATGTCTTTCCCTCAGATGACACCTGTAACTTGTTTAAACACTAAGATAGCTACGGAACATATGACTAGCTACAGAATGATTGCATTCTATAGCTAAAACTGCTCAGAAATAATTAAGACAACAAAATCAAAAAAATACAACCAGTTAGTCATTGCACGTATTCTTAAAGTGATTTTAATCATTCTTATTGATATTTTAGGCCTATAAACGATAAAGGATTGATGGAATGAAGCGGATTTTGGTGAAAAGAAAAGACATTTTTAGGGCTCAACATACCTCCACTGCAAAACTGTTGCATGTCCTCATGCAATCAATCCATGTATTCTGAAACTTCAGCAAGGACATCTAGCTTCATTTTTCTACTTTGCTTGGTGTTCAATGGCATTCTAGGCTTCCTCATAAACAACTTGAACCTTAGATCTATAAGTGTCCTGTTCAATTTCTTGTTTTTCTTCTTCAGCTTCCTACTAGCCTTATACAATGTTTTCATTTGCAGAGATAGAGTTGTGTTCATGTCACTTTTCAGTTTGACTTGTTCCCTTAAAATTTCATTTTCATTTTTTATATGCCTATTCAATACCTCCAATTCATATTTGTCTCTTTTCAACACTTCAATTGGAGGTTCTTGTGGACTGGGAGTTCTTTCTCTATTTTCTGAGGCTCTTCTTTCTAATGATTCAACATAATCATAGATCTGTTGTTGGGCTGGGTCTACATCTGGAGTTCCTCTATCAGAATCTTCTTGATACTGGTATTCAGGAGATCTGTCAATTGGTATCTCTTCATCTTCAATATCTATGATTCCTGCTTGCTTGACTCCTGTCTTTTTCATTATGCCTTTAATCCTATGACTTCTTCTCAGTTTAGATGGTCCCTCATTTTTCTTAGCATCCTTTCTTGTTACCTTTTCCTTTTTGAGTTGTTTCTTGATTTTGGCCAATTTTTCAAAGATTATTTCCTCACTGTCTTCTTGTGTTGATATGTCGGTTTTGTTTTCAGCAACTTTTCCCCTCCTACTTCTCCTTACAGGTTTTTCTTCAGACAGAGTTTCTTTAGGTTCTTCAAAATGATTTCTCAAGAGGAATTCATCCCAACTATCTCTTACCTTCTTCAAATGATGCTCAATTAAAATTTTAATTAAGCCATGATGATATAAGGTATTTTCTAAGAACTGAACCCTTTTCTGGACATTAGAAGCCATCATTTTTAAACTATTGAGCAGGAAAAAGGGAAGATTTATCTCTTCATCTAGAAAATTCATCATGAGTCTAATGTGATAAACATATAAAGTGCCAAATCTCCCCTCACAGGTTATGAACTTTTGTAGAATCAGCAACATATTTCTCCATTTATTTTTCAAGGCTGAACTAGGAATGCCTTTCTTAAATACTGAAATGTCCATACATGGTGTTTTTAGCATCTGTCTCCAGGCTTCATTGTGAAATTCTTTGTTTTTAAACCAATGCTCCCCTTTCCTCGACAAATCTGTTGCTTCTGTTATGAATGATTCCATGAAAATGAACTTGATATCACCAATTTCGACCTCTGACCTTTTGAATGATCGGGAAAATGACTTGGTGACCTCCTTGTGAAATCCATTGAACTTATCCATAAAATTTAGCCATCCAACCTGCTGTAATAACTCTTTAATCTGAGGGTAACCTTCTAGATATTTAGTTCTACTTGGCTCTGACCTTACAATAAGTCCCATTGCTTCCTTTCCTTAGCTTCAATTCACTGCTCTATTTCTGCTCTCCTGTTTGAGGAAGAAAATGGCTGTAGAGGGTTGTCTTACTCTAAAAATGGCTTCTCTATTTCTGCAGATAGGAATTGGCTACGGAATATAATGGCATTGAGTGGATACAAAATGAGTGAAATACGATAAGGGTAAATCATAAGAATGATTGAGTTTAAGAGTTTGTCATGGAGTAAAAGATCGCGAGGAAATCTCATGAAGATTTTCAAAATCATCAATGAATGTTT
Source organism: Pinus albicaulis (assembly GCA_034641835.2). Lineage (NCBI taxonomy): Eukaryota > Viridiplantae > Streptophyta > Pinopsida > Pinales > Pinaceae > Pinus > Pinus albicaulis. Next base: position 886,342,066 of record CM076584.1, on the reverse strand, counting down.
CGGTCTGATGACGTGACCTAATAGGTCACTTCTAAGTACTGACCGTTAACTTCTAATTAATGATGATTTGATATGGAGCGGAATGGAAGGGATTTGTTCAATGATTTTATGATAGGCTTGATCAGTTCAAATAATAAAATAACTTTATGAAACATACATATGACTTAACCATATTATATCTTTCATAATTTTTCTATCAAAAATCATTTCAGACACAGTTTTACCTTAGCCCCTTTTTCTTGATTTTTGCTGCTTTGATATGCTTTGTCTTTCATCTAAAAATTATTGATCTTTTAGACTCCATAATCCTTTTGATTCATATTTTTTTTGCTGAAGTAGGTTTGTAGGATCAATTGGCTGCAGAACAAGTGACTACTGAATAGATGGTTGTAGAACAGATGGCTGCTGAATAGATGGCTGCAGAATGTACCTATAAAAACTTTGAGACATGGAATGAACGAAATGAAATATGGATGGAATGAAGTATAAAATGAAATGAGATGGATCATGAAATGGAGTGGAATGAAGTATGAATGAAGTGAAATATGATGGAATGAAATGGATCATAAATGTGGAGTGGAATGAAATATGAAAAGTGAGCCTGCAACTTATGACTTTATGATACTTGATTGCAGAAAAAGAAAAATTTTGAAAATCTAAAGTGTCAAAAGAATTCTGATTTTCACCTTATCTTTTCTATATAAACATTCTAATCAATGATTAGTTTTCATGTTTATACTCTTCTTCTTCTTCTTCTTCTTCTTTTTAGCATTTGATGACAGAAAATACAATTAAGTTAATGAAGAAGAAGGATTCTTCTTCATTAACTTCACATCACTGTTCTCTTGGAATTTCTTGACAAATTCTTCTCTTGAAAGTGGCTTATTATACAATTTCAATCTATGACCATTTACAAGAAAAGTCACCTTATCTTCATCTATTGTCCTGATTTTTATTGTTAAATTGTCAAAGATTTTCACAATTTCATATGGCCCAAGCCAATGAGTTTGGAATTTACCTTGGAAATCTTTGAACTTTGAATCAAATAAGAGAGCCCAGTCACCTTCTTTAAATTTGTTTTCCTTAATGTACTTATTATGCCATCTAGTCCTTTGTTGTTGGACTATACTTTTTTTCTAGACTGCATCTTGTCTGATCTCATCCAATTCATTAATATGCTCCAATCTGTGCTTTTGTGCCTCTGTTAGATCAAGTCCTAGCTGAACTACCATTTTGAAAGTTTGAATCTGAAACTCTATGGGAGACAAGACTTGTTTTCCATAAACAATTTCATAAGGGGTATGACATGTTGTGTTTCTCCATGTAGTCATGTAGGCCCACAAGGCTTCAGGAAGCCTGTATGCCCAATATCTTCTATGTAAATGAACAGTATTTGTTAGGATCCCTTCAATGACCTTATTGGTAGATTCCACTTGGCCATTTTCTTGTGGATGGCAGGGAGTGGATTTTCTGTGTCTGATTTTGTACTTCTCTACCATTTGTTCCACCAACTTCGATGTGAATTGAGCTCCTTGATCTGTAAAAATTTCTCTTGGGACACCAAAATGAGTAAAAATATCCTCAAAAAGAAAATTAACTATAGATGCTTCAGTAGTAGAAAGTAATGGCTTGGCCTCTACCCATTTGGTAACATAATCAGTGCAAACTAATATATATATTTTTTTGTCTTGATGGAGGACTAATAGGTCCTACAAAATCTAAAGCCCATTTCTCAAAAGGTTCAATATGTACCTGAGGATGCAATGGCATTTCACCTGAAGGAGAAGTTTTCCCTACCCTTTGGCAGCTATCACACCTCTTGAAATACTCTTTAGCATCTTTAAAGAGGGATGGCCAATAATATCCTAAATGAAGGATATTATAAGCTGTCATTTTATCAGCAAAGTGTCCACCACAAGGTTCATCATGACATGCCTTGAGAATTTCAAGCATCTCGTCTTCTCGAACACATCTCCTAATAATAGAGTCTGGACCTGTTTTGTATAACTCATTAGCAACCCATGAATATTTTGCACTGTCATAAATAATATTTCTTTTATCTCTTGCATTCATAATTTAAGGAAATTTCCCTGAAACTAGATAATTGGAAATGTCAGCAAACCAAGGAGTTTGAGTAGAAATTGCAAAAAGATATTCATCAGGGAATTGATCTTCAACTGGAGTATTGTCTTTAATGTTTTGGAGTCTAGATAGGAAATCAACTACTGTATTTTTTTTTCCAGGCCTATCTAGAATGGTGATGTTAAATTCCTGTAAAATAAATAACCATCTTATGACTCTGCCATTAGTAACTGATTTGTTCATTAAATATTTAATTACAGAGTGATTTCTGTGAACAAAAGTTTCATAGCTTGTTATATAGTGTCTGAATTTATTTATGGCATGAACAACAACTAAGAACTCTTTTTCAGTTACAGTATAATTTAACTCCGAAGGGGTCAAATTTTTACTTGTATAGTAGATGGCATAAGGAATCAGGTCTTTTTGTCCCAATACAGCTCTTAAAGCTGTATCTGAGGCATCTGTTGAAATATGAAAAGGTAATTTCCAGTTAGGCCCCCTAAAAATAGGTGCTTCAGAGATTTTTGTTTTCAGGGTCTCAAAGGCTAACTGGCAGTCAGGATTCCACTTGAATTCACAGTCCTTGGTAAGTAGTTTGAAAAGTGGAGATGCTATTTTGGTGAAGTTTTCTATAAATCTTTGTAATATCATGTAAATCCTTGAAAACTCCTAACATCTTTTTGACAACTTGGAACTGATAAATTAGAGATGACTTCAACTTTTGACTCATCAACTTTGATCCCATCTCCTGAAATGTGATGCCCTAGTACAATCCCTTCAGTAAATATCATGAAGCACTTCTCCTGACTTAATGAAAGATTTTCTTCTCTACATCTCTTTAAAACTTTTTCCAAGTTTGCTAAGGCTTCTTCAAATGTGTTTCCATAGACTGTGAAGTCATCCATATATACCTCTATGTATTAGATCTGAAAATATTCCTAATACTACCCTTTGAAATGTTGCAGGTGCATTGCATATTCCAAATGGCAATACTCGGTGAGCATAGGTACCCCAAGGACAGGTAAATGTGGTTTTGTCTTGATCTTCAAGTGCTACTTGAATTTGATTATAACCACTGAACCCATCTAAAAATGAAAAGTACTTTTTGCCAGCTAATGTGTCTAACACCTGATCTATGAAAGGTAGGGGAAAATGATCTTTAAGAGTGGCTTTGTTTAATTCCCAGTAGTCAATACATACCCTCCATTTACCATTTTTCTTTGGTACAATTACCAAAGGAGAAACCCACTGACTATTTGAAATGGGATAAATAAAGTTGACATTTAACAATTTCTGCAATTCTTCTTTAACAATTTCCCTAAGGTTTGGATTCATCCTTCTCTGAGGTTGTCTGATTGGTCTACAATTTTCCTCTATGTAGATGTGATGAGTGCAAGTCTTAGGGTTTATCCCTTTCATATCAGACAACCTCAGAAGAATGTCTCTGTAATATTTTGACTAGCTTTTCTTGTTGAAATTTATCTAGGTTCTTATTTATGTTTAAGGTTTTTCTTGGAAATATTTCAATTGTAGAGCTGCCAAATTTATCCATGGAGTAAAGAGACATTTGTCTTGATGATAAGAACTCAATGTTGGATTCTTCCTGAAATTGTTCGTGTTTGTATTGTGAAGAGGATTCAAAATTTTCTAAGGTATTTAGAATCTGGCTATCTTCATTAATTTCTAAAATAGTGAAGAGAGGTTGTATGTCTTCTTCATCCTCAATCCATTGAGTATCATCTAACTCTGTAATTGTTCTTGCTGGAGGATACAAGGTAAATTTCTTGATTGAACTACCATCAAAGATGTACATATCACTGGATCTACAGCTAATGAAGGCATCAACTGTAGCTAACCAAGGTCTTCCTAGTATAATAGGATGTCCTCCTAGATTATTTTTAGGAGTTAGGATCATAAAATCCACAGGATACTCCCAAGAATCTAAGGACATTGGAATGTCTTCTATTATCCCATCAGGTTTAATCACAGATCTATCTGCTAATTGTAATAATGTGGGTGTAAAAATAAGATTAGGAAGTTTTAGTTTGTCCATGATTTGTCTACTCATGATGTTAATTGCTACTCCTAAATCAATGAGTGTGTTTTGGATCTCAGTTCCATTGATGTGTATTTTAACAACTAGATTTCCTGGGTCTAGATACTTTGGAATAGCAATCTTACCCATCATGATGTCTGCTATTTTTCCTACCAGTTGAATTTTCTTTGTCTCTTTTATTCTTTTTCCTGTTTTTTTCATGCTCAACTCCTTTATTTTCTTTGCTAAGATTGGAATTTCCTTGATAGCCTGTAATAATGGGATCTTAATACAAACATTCCTTAACTCATCTAGGAAATCATAATTAGGCACCATAATTTTTTTCTCTACACCCTTATCAATTTGTAATCTTTCTGGAAAGGGAGGTGTAGAGGTGGATGTTGATGGCTGCTCTAATATAGGAGTTGAAATTATTGGTTCTTTTTATTTTTATTTTTCAATATTTGGGTCTTGAAAAGATGTGCTCTCTTCAAGACTTTTATTTACCCGTAGATAATATTCCTCAGATTTGTTTTTCTCTTGTATGATTACAGAAGGTTTCTTCTTTTCAAGTATTCTTCCAGACCTAATTTGAACATCATTAAAGTCTAAAGGAGTGATCAAATAGGTTGGGAACTGTTGACCTTCTATCATGTATGTGTTTTGAGGATTTTTATTTTTGGGGTTTGGTATAGGTTGGGCAGGTAACTGATTTTCTTTCTGAGGGAATGGTAATGGAAGTGGTGGATTTTGATGTTGTGGACTTTGTTGAAGGTTTTTTTGAAGATTTTGTTGAAGAGGGAAATTTGGATATGGTGTATAGGATGGTGGATATTGATAATACTGGGGGTATCTTCCATAGGGATTTTGTGCTCCTTGTGCCCAAGTTTGAGATTGATTTTGGAATTGGGGCCAAGGTTTCTACCAAGAGTTCCAATTTGGTGGGGGTTTATTATACATTTGATCATTGAATCCTTGTGCTTGAGGTACCTGCCAAGGTCTCCTAGAGAAAAAATTGAGAGATTATGTGGAATTTGTAGGGGTTTCTTCTTGAAAGACAACTTTAAGACCAGGAAGTGAAGGAAAACTCTTGGTCTCATGTTTTTCTAAAAAAATTGCACAAGTCTCTACTATTTTTGCATCCAAAGGGCACTCTCTCAGGGCATGCTTCTTTCTACATTTGGGACAAAATATTTCTAAGGCATCAGATTCAGCTTTTTTCTTGTTTTATAACTTAAGGGTGTCTATTTGTTCACTAAGACTCCCCAAAATGTCATATTTTAATTCATCAAGCATATGTCCTATTTCTACCCTACTTACTGTTCCAGAAGCAGACTTACTTGCCCTTGCAAGAGCAGGGTCTCTTGGTCCTTTTAGAGTTTTAGATTTCTCCCTTGAAAGGTTGATACATAATTCAGCTATTTCAGGTAATGTGAGCTGAGATATATCCCCTTTTCCCGCCATATTAAGGATATCTAGCCATTCATCCCTAATTGTCTTCAACAAGAGGGCTTTCAAAGTATCTTGGTCTAAGTTTTCCATTTTTTCTCTCTTGATGTTATAGTTAAATCTTTCCAACAAATCTTCCAGATTTTCATCCTCTTTTTGTACCGTTTTGAACACTTCCTCCTTATGGTTGATTGGCATACAGTAATCCAAATACCTCTCTATAAATGCTTGTTTCATATCTTCCCATGTCCTAATAGAACTATTGATTAAACTCATAAACCATTTTAATGTTGCTCCTTTCAATGTTGAAGGGAATAGTTTAAGTTTTTGGGCATCTTGTAAGTAATCATAGGTTCTACATAGGACTTCAAATTCAAATAGGAATGTTTCAGGATCTTCACTTTTGAGTCCATAAAAGTTTAGAAGGACAGAGGGTGAAATATTTTTCATAGTTGCATTGGTTTCTTCATCTATTATAGGGAACCCAAAAGAGCTTCCAATTTCCCTTCTACCTCTTCCTCTGCCTCCTTCTTCACCTCTACCTCCTTCTCCTTCTGCACCTCTACCTCCTTATCCTCTACCTCTACCTCTACCTCCTCCAAATAGTGTATTTTATCCATTAAAGACTCCTCCTCCCCATTCTTCTTCCATGGTAGATTCTTCTTCCTCACTAGGAATTTATAATTCTTCAGCTGGGATGTGTTCTCCTGTGGAAGTAAAAAAGGTTATGTCTCCAATAGGGCTCCTTGGATCTTCTTCTATGACAGCTTCAGTAGATGAAGTGGGAGGTCTCTCTAATGGAATATCTGATCTTAGGACTTCTGTAAGTCTATGATCAGTATAGTATGGATTGTGGGTTTGAGTTGGAGGTGTGCTACCTCTTGGTCTTGGTGGGATGAGTGGTGTTCTGGGAATCAAGCTTCTGCTTCTTATAAATCTACCCCTTGAGTCTCTTTCTCTACGCATATCATTGTTTTTGGGAGGTAGGAAATAAGGCTACCTAGTTACACTTCCCCGAAAATAGTGCCAAAATTTTTACTCAATTTAGTGTTTCTAAATTGATATCATAAATCATCGACCAAGGCTAGTAAACTGTTGAAGTGAAGTGCACCATATGTGCCTAAGTATCCTCTTCCTACTTTGTTGTGTTTAGTGTTTTTCTGATGTTTTTGGTTTTATGTGCTGATTTTATTTTATGCTAAGGGGGAAAAACTAAATTAATAGCAAAGAGGAAGAAAAGGAAATGTTACTGAATGCATTAAAATAGAATTTAATTGCAAGATCTATTCTAAACAGAAAAATGCTAATTCATGGATTGTAAAATTGTTAAGAAAGTAACTCATAACATTAAACTTAGTCCAATTCGTTTCATTAGAGATATATTGGAACAAAATAATAAAAAGGATTAGTAATGGTGTGATGAGGATCTCCTAGAAAACAATAACTTAAAACATTACAGAGAAATTTTATTCATTGTTAGAGATTTGTTGGAACAACTTGAGAAAAAGATCATCTGTAACATAATAACATGAGAATCTCTTACCTAATTATAGAACAGAAAATGCCAATAACTAAAAATAATATAACTAATTCTCATTCATATAATAGTGATATGTTAGAAGAGCTTGAGAACAAAAATAGCTTATAAAATAATGAGGATCTTCTAAATCTAACTAACAGAACTGAAATGCAATTAACTCAAAGTACTACAGCTAGATCTCATTCACGTATTAAACATATATTGGAACAGTTTCTGAGAACAAGATTGACTATATTACTATGAGGATCTTCGACATAAGTAAACGACATAAAACAAAATGCAAAAAGACGAACTCAGAAAACTGCCTGAGTAAGGAATATAACAAAACAAAATTAAAGGTTACTTATCTAGAAAGTGTGTAAAAGCCTCTTCAGATAGCAGGGGCCTTCTACTATCAGATTTTCATACGAATCTTTAACTCCTTAAAGTTATCTCCAGAACAACATCAAATTTATGCTCCTTTAATTAAAATGCTCAGAAACAGAGTATCATAGTATTCGAAAACTAAAAATATCAACTATCTTTCTCGGTTCACCGAGTTATTTTTATAGGAAATTACATAACTGATATTGAGTAAAAGTAGGCATAGGTGGCTTCTACAGTCAAAATCAAACTAAAAATCTTGTTGAGGACTCGTGATTTGTTGAAGGAAAATCAAGAGTCCTTATCCTTATAGAAATCTGCTTCTTGGGTTTTAGCTATGTCCACGTGCATAATCACTTGCAGTTTTTACTCAGCCTTCGTGGATGACAAGGAATGATGCAGGAGAGTTTTGGAGTCTAACCATATACGTCTTTCCCTCATATGACACTTGTAACATGTTTAAACACTAAGATAGCTACGGAACATATGACTAGCTACAGAATGATTGCATTCTATAGGTAAAACTGCTCACAAATCTTTAAGACAACAAAATCAAAAAAATACAACTAGTTAGTCATTGCATGTATTCTTAAAGTGATTTTAATCATTCTTATTGATATTTTAGGCATATAAACGATAAAGGATTGATGGAATGAAGCGAAGTTTTGTGAAAAGAAAAGACATTTTAGGGCTCAACAGAAGGATCGAGAAAAAATAGACCGCTCTGATACCACTGATCTGGATTTATGCAGGAACACAACAAAATAAACATATAACCATAAATATAGAGATGCAGTGGAAATGACACTTCATTTCATTAATATCAAAGAACTGAAATTTTCTTACAGAAAGAATGGAAATAAAACTAGCTAGGGCGCTGGTAGCTATCTCTGAGAAGAGATGTGGTGGCTACCGGCCTCTAAAATGTGTTAAAATGAGGCTCGAGGGCCTACTTATTATTTGTAAATAGTGGGAAATCCTAAACAGCGAAAACCCTAACCCTAGGAGATGAAGCGTCAAAACTATGGGCCCCGTTTGGGTAAATTGATGTTTCAACTTCCCGGGGACGTAACTTTGGCATACGATCTTCGTTTGACGCATACCATACATCGTTAGAAATATGTATCTGAGGAATACCATACCATACCCATGTTGCTCCCCGTTTTCCAAAAAAAACGTCGTTGAGGGCCTTAAAACGGCTCTGGAAGTTCAGGACCGAAAACTTGCTAAAAATAGTAAGTTGTGCCGAAACTGAAAAACTAAAAGAGACAATGGTGGGGCCCCAAGTGGAATAGGCGGGTGACCACAAATATCCACTTGGATCATACACTGAGCAAACATATTACATAGTTGGGGAGCTCAGGGGGTAGGTTGAGGGCTTCAGCACTGATTTTGTCAAATGCACAGTTTTGGAAGGAAAAGGAGGTCAGGTGATTGCACAATTACGTAGTTCAAGAGATCAAGGGTTGGGATTGAGGACTGATACTGTATAATGCACAATTTAGGCTTAACTAGATAGATGGTTTGCATATTTTTGGAGCTCAAGGTTCAGGCTTGACCACTATTATTGCATAGTGCCCAATACTAGAAGGAAGGAACTGTACATTGTGTAGTGCCAAGAGTCAGGGTTGCAACTTGAGGTTTGATACTACACAATGCGCAATTCAGTAGGGATGGATGAGGTTAATGTTAACACCAGAAAATCGTACGCTACAAAATACATTAAATGCTTTCCTAAAATAGGTACAAATCAAGATTTTCCATCCAAATACATCATGGAAATATTAAAAAATAAACTTCTCCTAAGGTCATAAAAGGAAATTTTTGACATTGCACTAGAAGAAAGGAAAAAATGCATGACCGCACAACTTTTTTTTTTAAAGTCGCATGGTCAAACGAAGGGAAAACTCAACATTATGGGACGAATTCCCGCACTTGGAAAGGGGATTCCCTGACATGTCCAGTCAAGGAAAGCTGAATTGAGGTCGCCCTGAAGATATGCAACCATCAATGGAGTCATATTGTCCTACTCTTGGGTCACTATCACTCTTGAACCAAGAGAGGTAATATGGGTTAAAAAAATTCTATATAAATAATCCATGAGAAGAGAAAAAAAATGAGGCATTGTTATGTTGGCCAAATTTCCATCAGAGAAACACCACATTTCTTTGTTGAAGCAAAGGAAGTGAGAGCATTATCATGTTGTCCATATTTCTTGTAATCAATCCAACATCTTAGTGAGCATAGAAGAGTCCACCATTGGAGAGTCTTCACACTTCTTTTGAGAGAGAGGAGAAGCTTGCTAAGAGATTGAGGAAAGGGACCTCCTTGCTGAGGATATTTGAGAACCATAGCCCAAAGGATTCTCTGCAAGTTTTTTTAGTATTCTATTGTATTCTTCTACCACTAGCAATCAACAAAGGTTGTATTTTTCCATTATTGTGTTGACTTGTTTCTCTATTTAGTATTGTGTGTATTTGTCTCTTTTGTTTAAGTTCATGTTTGTAGATGTATTGTTTTCACTATTTGCAATTCATTTTTTTGTTTAAGTGTGATCACTAATAGCACCAACTATCTTTGTGATTCTTTGTAGGGAACAACCAATTGTTAAGGAGGTGTTATTTGGTACTCCATTGCCACAAAAACACCAAAATAGAATTGGTGACTCCACTAGTTTATTTTCTTTTTTCTAACGGTTTTTATGCAAGACCTCCTCTCTACGTAACCACTCTACAAGGTTCTCATTACCTCTATAGAATTTTCGCAAGACCCCTGGGACCTGTTTTGAGCATCAGGCTATGATTTTTCATTCTCTATTTTGGCCTGCTCGGATTTTTCTCTAAAATATGTGTCGCAATGTGTCTGCATTGGAAAAACACGCGTTACAATCGTACACTGCAAGAGACATTAGAAATTGTTTAGCAAGAGGTACAAATAAATATTTTCATGCAGATAACATCATGGAAGGATACAAATTTAATTTTTCCTAAGGTTATTTGAAGAAATATTGAACCGTTCACCAAAAACAAAGGAATTTTGCGTGGACTGTGCGCCTTTTTCTTCGATAGTCATGCATTCCAGGGAAGGGGGAACTATCATTTTCCGGGATCACTTCTCACACTTTGGGAGTTCATTCTCTGACATGGCCAGTCAAGTTCAACTGACTTGAGGTTTCCCTGAAGATATGCGACCCCCAATGGAATCCTCTTGTCCTACTCTTGGGTCACTATCACTCTTGGGCCAAGGGAGGGAAGATGTGTTCAAAATTTTATATATAAAAAATCCATGGGAAGAGAAAAATATGAGACATTTTTATGTTGGCCAAATTTCTCTCAGAGCAACACCAAATTTCACTCTTGAATCAAGGGAAGTGAGAGCACTAGCATGTTGACCATATTTCTTGTAATAAATCCAACATCTTAGTGAGAGAAGATGAATCCACCATTGGAGAGTCTTCACTCTTCTTTTGAGAGACAGGAGAAGCTTGCAAAGACACTGAGGAAAGTGACCTCCTTGCTAAGGATATTTGAGCTCCATAGCTCAAAGGATTCTCTTCAATTGTTTTAATATCCTATTGTATTCTTCTACCATCGTCAATCAATAAAGGGATTCTTTCTCCATTGATACATTGACATGATTTCTCCATTGAGTATTTTGTTTTATTTGTCTCTTTTGTTTAGGCGTATGTTTCTTCATGCATTACGTCCAATACTAATCATGATTTTTTTGCTTAAGTTTGTTCACTAGCGGAACCAATTATCTCTATGGTCCTTTGCAGAGAACAACCAATTGTTAAGGAGGTGTTATTTGGTACCACATTTCCACAAAAACACTAACACATGCGCGGTCACCAGAAAGTAAGAAAAATCCTTGTATTTTCATTTTTTTAGGTGATTGGAAGCCTTTAATGAATTTCCTTCACCTCTGCACTGTGTTATTCTCTATTTATTTTTCTTGATTGTTGTGCTAACCTTAATTAGTGGAGAAATTAGAGTATTTTTGTTTATTTTATATATTTTCAAGAACACACATAGTTTAATTAGGGAGAATAGTAAGTGGCCAAATTCCACACATGTTTTTCAAACTATTTTGCTAAAGTTTTATGCAAATCACATAGTTTATTTAGTAAAGGAGTAAGTGACCCATAATCCACAAATATTGCTACTAAACAAGCTATTTTTATTTTCATTAGGTTTGGGACTAGGGCCAAGTATTAGTATAGAAATCAAGTAATATTTGTTTCCCTTGCGCCTTTATGTGAACCTACGTTTGCATATGAATTCTTTCTTAAATCATTCAGATTCCCTATCTCCCTTTAGTTCCACATAGTGTAATTGGAAGGAGTGTAAGCGGCCCATTTTCCACACATAATTGTTTTTTATGCACGGCACAATCAAAACTTAGTGTAATTAGAGGGATATAGTAAAGGATCATCGCATATCCACATCTTATCACACTTGGTATGTTCACTTCACCACACACTAAGAATTTGTACGATTCGTATAGGAAGGCATCCGGTGCACGTTGATTTTTGTACGTAGCTTATCGTTTCTTACCTATTTACACCCTAATAAAATTCAAGACAATTAAAAACAACCATAACTTCAACCAACTAACTCTCCCCACAAGGGTCATAAAATAATTAATAGTTCAGGTTAGGAACATTGGGGTTAGACATCTCATAAGCCTCCATGGTCATTTTATATCTACGAAACATATAAGTTTACATCTAGGGTGCTTAAAATCATTCAATCATCCCACAAAAAATAATATCTGAGCATAAAAAAGACTCGATTCATAGGGGGTTCGGCTTAGGTCTAGTGCAGGCAATACTCTTTGGGGCTACCCAACCCATATAGTACTCGGTACTGGTAATTGGCTACCAATAAGCTAAAGACTTGAATTATCACGTGGGACTAAGGTACTTTAGTGGAAAAAATCTAGGGCATCCTTTCCCTATAGGTGACAGTGTGACCAACACTTGATCCTCATTTCCATTACCTTGGTTGATTCTTCGGACGCTGGAAGGAATCTCCAGTTCTTTCGGGACGTTTCCCTAGGACCCATCATAAGATATCTCCACAACACCTAATTTCTTTAAGAGTGGAAAGGACGATCAGGTCTACATAGGATTTTTTATCATACACAAACAAACAAAAACCATATTTTTCTTAATTGATCACATGGCTTAATATAAAGGAAAATTACCTTTCCATTTTCTCTTTGTTTTATGTATGTGATTATATTTCATTGATAGATATCTTCTTCCCTCAAAAAACATAAATTATTTCACATGCTAATCGGCACCATAGGGAACCCCATGGATCCCCATTGGTCTAGAAGTTTTTAAACCTCCCCTTATTACTGGGAGGGGTTCCAAGTCTCCTGACATTTAGGAATCAAGGACGTCACATTACCACCATTATAGGATCTTCCTTTATCGAGGAAACTTTTCTTGGGACCCCTCCCCGACAAAATACACATTTCATGACTTCGCAAGGGTCACCAATCACTGCCCGTTTTGGGAGCCCACATGCCACTCCTTCGGATAGCCCTAGGAGCATCCAACAAGGTAGTCTTCCTCTGACCTCCCCACAGAGGACCCCTTTTCATATATATTTCCAAAATCGTTTCACGATGGCGGATAACTCGCAGATACCTTTCTTAGCATCTTTAAATCTACCATATTTAAGTAAGCTAGAAAATGACCCAATTACACATGGCCTTAATTGGAAAACTATGCCCACCAAGCTCCCTTCATACATTCCAAAATTTGAAGGAAAGAAAGGGGAATACCCAAGAAACCATGTCATGACTTTTCACTTGTGGAATTCGTCAAATAGTATTACAGATATACTATCCAACTACAACTTTTTCAGCGCATCCTTACAGGGCCTACAACGAAATGATACATTGACCAGCCTTCTGCATCACATGGAAGCTTTAGTTCTCTAGATACAACATTCCTCACATTCTTCCAGCTCCTAATTCGGCATGAATCAGGACTGGAACTTCTCACCCACCTTAAAAAAACACCCATTATACACATATCGGATCATATCCATGAATAGTGGAAACGTCGTAGCTTGTGTAAAGCACATTTTGAAGATAGAGTCCCCTTGGAATTATTTTTGATATCTCTCACATCATAAATTTAAAAATATGTGGAAAATTCATCCATGTGTAATGAGGAAGAATCCATTAGCAAACCTCAACAACTAGAGCTTATATACACCCAGTCTGGATATATCTTTCATGTTCTTCCAGATGCCCCGCTCCTGCAAAGTTATAAAGGGATACCATAAGAATCTAATGTTGTTGATGGATTGATAGGTTATTTAACCAAAAATCGACCCAAAAACACCTATCAATATCTTGGTTACTCGTTTATTAGTCAATCATTCTATAATACACAAAACACACCACATATAGGATTCTACCCCAGTGAACCTATACCATTGCAAAATCTGGATAACAGGGTTAACCAATATAATCCCCCATAGGGAGAACAATACCCTCCCCCTTAGGGAAACCAATACTCATATAGGAACATGGGTGTAAGATCCTCATCCCATAATGCATACACCAATCAAGGACAAGGAAACCAATATTCTCCTTTCCCCGCACAAAAAAAAATATCCCACCAACACAAAATAATGCAAGGGTTAATTTAATGCAACCCTCCCATGCTAAAAAACAACCATCATTTGACCAAGAGAATACAAATAATCCCCCTAATATTTCTACTAAAAAAAAAAATATAAAACCAAAGGGAGATCCTAGACAAGGGGGCAACAATCAACAACTCCCCTTGTGAATACAAGTTGGGGGCAACCCCAACTGTAGTCATATCTAAGAACAAAACAAAAATAAAGCTCAAAGGAAAAACAAAACCACTAGTCTGAGGAAAAATCATTATTGTTCCATATGTGGGGAATATGATCATTACACCCACCATTTTCCTCAGCTCCCTGAGTTGAAAAGAATTCAGGATAATAGGGGACAAGGAGGGAAAAGCCAATAAACTACAGTAATGCAAGAAAATTTCCCCGATTAGGGAGTTTTTAATACTCAGCAACATCAAACACCCTAGAAAAACCATCCTGGAGGTAACACCCATAATAAATCTAATCACGATATTTGCATTGCAGGAGAAGACATTCTCCTTCAAATGTGAAATCGAAATTATGAAGCTCCCCCAGAGACCAACCCATATACCTCAAGCACAAACGTGCCTATAGGACCATTGAATATTCCTCGGATACTTATAGAACCTATTCCAAAAATGGTAAAAGTTGTGTTGAGGTGCATAGGACATAATTCAAAGGTTGCTCATAGCTACAACATATTCGATGTCTTAGCTCAATCCCCTTCATCTATGTCAGCATTAGAAGTCCCGCAATCTTTCCCAACCCAACGGAAAGCCCTACTTTCTACATTAGGAGCAATTGACCCTTCTGATTCTTGCTTAATGGTTTTTTACCTAGATAAAGTGAGCCCACAAATCCCTGGCTACTCATATCTACAGCATAGTCGATGACTTAGCTCAATCCCCATCAGCTATGTCATCATTAGAAGTCCCGCAATCTTGCCCAACCCAATGGAAAGCCCTACTTTCTGCATCAGGAGCAATCGACCCTTCTGATTCTCTCTTAATGGTTTTTGAACCCACGAATCCCTTCTCTAGTCACCTTTCAAATCTCAGTTTCAATCCAGAACATCACCATTCATCATTGCATCATGGACAAAGGAGTGTTCACATGTATCATGTCAAAAATAGTTTGGAAAAAGTTAGGATATTCGAACCTAAAACCATATGTCATCATGCTTAGAGCATCTGATGGGCACCCTTTTGCCCCTGTAGGTATATTTCAAGATGTACCAGTACATCTCACTAGCAAGATTGTGCTGATTGAAATTGAAGTATTAGATGCACAATAGGATTATAACATCCTTCTTGGATGAAGTTATATGCATGAAATTACTTATGTAATGAGAACAAGCCAGTAACCGCCCTAGGCGACGTTCTACCATATGTAGAGTCTTCTACCATGTTGGTTACAACATACACAGAATTCACTCCCAGAAAATTTAAACCATCCACCCTCCTTGGAACATACCCCAGAGAACCGTCAGTGTTTCCAAGAGGATCTCCAGAAACTGCAGGAGTTGCAGTGTGCATGATGAGTTCATCAAACACCCAACTGAGTCAAGAACCAAATCCTAATACCACAGGTGTCACCACTACTGACTCATCATTTCTCTCATATGCCATCACCCAAACCCCCTTTTTATATCCCCCTCCATGTTTTGTCTCGCACCAAGTCGTGGCAACACTCACATTGTCAAACATGGCTCTTGTGATATTGTTATGGTATTTTTCTCCTCCAACCATGTGAGGAAACTAATGTATCACCTATACAAGTGTCATTCTTTTTACCTCCAAGGATGCCATCATAACTTAGGAGGCACCCATATCGACAATAGTCGGTGCCACTAAAAAGGATAAGAGAAAATGGAAGAAGGTGGATACCTCTAGTATTCATAGGACACCTCCACCTTATTCTTTATGCAATGTAGATGGTCATCCTATCAACACTTTCCTAGAGTTAGAGTAGTTAAAATCTCTCCTACATGTCGAAAGTATGATCGTAAACCAAACTCCACCTACTAGAGAAAAGGTCACAAATGTACAAAGTAAGGCATTACGTACCAACCATTCATGTGCCATATGTGTGAAATACAGACATTATACTGACCATTTCCCCGAAATCCCTTGATATAGAGATGCATTACATTCACTCATGCAATCCAATTCTTGGGATCCATCCACAACACCCATGCAGATAACGGAGGATGGATCTAGGAAAATATTGTACATATGAGACGAACTAGTGTCATGCTCGTACCCACCACACCCAACCCCACAGGTGACAACAACAAAAAATAAAGGCTAGAACTCATGTCCCGGTATGCACCTTGTGCGATGAACCCGATCATTTGATCACTCAATGCCAAGAATTAAGGGCATTTAACCGATGGTACCCAGTAAATTGTGTTTCCTAAAGCAACTTATCTAGGCACAAACATCATACTTGTCAGATTTGTGCAAGTAACCATCATGTGAGACATTGTCCCCACCTTTCCCAATTATGCTCTATATTAGACTTGATGCATCGATTCATTGTTGAAAACTCTAACTTAGTCAGTTCAAACTTGAAACTTTCGTAAAATACCAAAACTCAAGGGGATGAAGCATCTAGCTCCATCTTATGCATGTTTGAAGATAAAATACCAAAAAAAAAAATCCAGCCTCCTTTAACCATCACTGACCTAGACGTAGGAAAATTACCAAATGCCCAAAAATCGCATGGTCTAAACCAAACCTCCCATGTGCCCTATGCAATAAACCAAACCACCTGGTAAACCAATGATGGGATTTGTCCAAGTTAGCCGATACTTTTTGCATAGTAACCCTTATCCACCAAATTCATCTCTCCAACAAAGAAAAAATTACTCGCTACTATTGTCACATATGCTCTCAATTTCATCACACCAAGAACCGTCAATATCTTCCACGATTGCGAGCATCCATATCAACCTTAAACTGAAACTAGACGAGGAAGCCACATCATGCTAAAACTAAGACCCGAATATGGAAATCATGCATAAATGACCCATATCATGACCAAAACCAAGCATCATTCTCTTACGCTATTATTAGTATTGGCTCGCATACCATTTACTCGGTGAGTACCTGCCCTATGTGCGACATTTGCAACAGTAGCTCTCATAGTACATAACCATGCCCTATGTTACAAAAATTTTGGCATCTTAGGATTCAACGCTAGTTTCCTATTGAAGAGCATACATTTTCCCCTTTCATATCAACAATTTTGCATGAACTCCCCCTCACTCAGTACAAACCAACCATTATGGAAATTGTTCCATCACCTAATACTGAGGACACACAACATCACATACAATTCATCTCATCATTTGTGGGAACCATGATTTGTGTTGTTCGCTCATCATTTTTTGGTGTCGAGACCACTACAATGATTTTACTAGTATTTATACCATCGACGGTGCAGAATGATCCTATCTGCACTTTGTCAACTTCACTTGGTTATATGACATCAACCACTGAATCATATTCTTGTTTTTCATCCAACACTATTAGGCTTGAACTCCCTCCTCATGACCTCGCGCAAACCAATTCACATTTAGATCAAATCTATTCTGGAGGCCATGAAGAAACCTAAATGTCCATGGGATGTCATGCACCATCATTTTCTTTTTCTATTTCAAAAAGTGTTTGTGCCTAGCAGCACACCAACCCATTATATTTCTGCCATATAATCTAAAGACTCTCTGCCATTAGGGAAAGTAGATTGGGTAAAAATCCTACCCCATCGCGTGATGCATTTGAGGAAGGAAACATGTAAAAATATTTCACCTACTGTTAAGGTGAATATTTCGAAAAAACTTGGAAAGGTTGAAGAAATATCCCTGGGGGCAGCATGCTCTCTAGAATTAGTAGCCTCATACACCATCTTGTTACAATAATATAGGGATATTTTTTCATGGGATCACTCAGAGATTCCAAGAATATGTCCCACCATTGTGGAACACCATATTGACACTTGGCCCAATGCCCATCCTATTCGACAGAAACAACGTCAATTAAACCCCTTTAAGGTAGAAGAAATCAAACAAGAAATAGATAAACTCCACAAAGCAGGATTTATCTATCCAATTGCTTACAAGTATTTGGTTTCTAACCATGTACCCTTCATGAAAAAATAGGGCACAAATCACGTTTGTATTGATTTTCAAGATCTAAAAAATCTTGTCCCAAGGAAAATTAACCCACACCATTCATCAACCAAGTCATAGATGATTTTGCTAGTCATGAGGCCCTATCCTTTAGAGATGGATTGTCTGAGTATAATCATATCCATATTCGCCACATGGATCGATACAAAACTACATTTACCACCCCTTGGGGTACCTTCGCATACCAAGTTATGCCATTCAGCCTTAAAAATGTTGATGCCACCTTCCAGCGGGCCATGAACTACATATTTCACGACTTGGCTCATCTCGTCCTCACCTATTTGGAAAACCTCACTATACAATCCAAGATGCATGTTGATCATTTGGAAGACCTCCGCCTAGTTTTTCAACGATTTTGACATTATAACCTATGCTTGAACCCTCTCAAGTTTGTTTTATGTGTTAACACCGAAATATTTTTGGGATTCATCGTCTCCCAACAAGGTATTAGATTCAACCCTCTCAAATTCCAAGCAATCAAATAAGTACCACCTCAAAAAATATTGAAGAAGTTACAAATCTTGCAAGGTAAGGCTAACTTATTATGACAATTTATCCCCGACTATGTCACTTGCATGTAGGGATTCCTGCCTCTCCTTCTTCAAGACATCCCTTTCCAATGGGATGAACAAGCCCAAAAATCATTTGAAGCTTTAAAAGGCACAATGTCTTCATCTCCTTTGATTATCCCACCCGAACATAATAAGGACTAAACCCTATATCTATCTGCATCAAATGTATCCATTGTTGGGGTGCCAGTCCAGGACAGACCAGAAAATAAGGAACACGTAATTTATTACATAGCCAAGAAATTATCTGGGACTACATTGAAGTATGACCTAGAAGAAAAAAAAACCTTAGCCCTAGTACATGTAGTATAGAAGCTTTGACACTATATCATCCGTCGAACTACCACTGTCATAGAAGCTATAAACCAAATGAAATATTTTCTCACTCGTCATATGATGAATCATAAATAAGCCTGATGGGTAGTTATACTGCAAGAATTTGATCTGTAATTTAGCTCACCTAAAAGAGAAAAGGCGCACATCCTTGCCGAATTCATCATGGATCTCCCAAAATAAACCCAAGGATCCCTTGTTAATGATGCAATATTGAATGAACATCTTTTCTTAGTTTCAACAGAGGACCCTTGGTATGGCGATATCCTACTCTTCTTACGAACTCAAAATTTCAAACCTCAGCTCATTCGTGATGACCAAAGGCGCATACGCCATCAGGCCCCCAAAAACCTCCTTTTAGGGGACGAGGCATCTACACCAACCTCCGTAGGTGCCTCACTCACGACCAAGCCGAGAAATTCCTAAATGAATGCCACAAAGGGGCTTGCGGAGGCCACCTCTCGGGGATGGCCGCCGCTTAAATGTAATGATCCTTTTTTTGGATTCTCAAGATTCTATTTCAGAGATGGACTACATAGGAATTTACTGGATATGTCACCCTTCAAAGAAAGGGTAAGATATAGAGGCTACCTAGCCAACTTTAGACTCTATCTATAGAACTTGGAATAACCCCTTTTTAGGAATTTCAACAAGGTCTTCAAGGAAAACATTGTATAAGTAAAAATGAGCAAGAATAACGTAGATCAGGGTTGGGTTCCCCTCATTTATGTTTTATGTGACTTATATATGGAATTTCATCAGAAACAAATCAGTTTAAGCACATTAAATAGATCTCCCAAAAAGTAGACTAGCTAAAATGCACCCAAAGGGGAAGGCTGCAGTAAAATGCAAGCACTGCTTCAGGAATTGCGCAGTTTTAGCTAATGTTCAATGGAGATTAGAAGTAGGACTGATATCTCAGTATTACAGTAGCAAATAATCATTATGACAAATCCCTTTCATTATACAGTGGAAAGCATGAGCCAATACAGCAATAAATCTTCAGAAAAGAGAGCAAATGCACATGTAAATTTGCAGAAATGCTTCAATAGTGTTATTTTCCAGGAGGTTCAGCAGATGTGAGTTACAACTTAGATCTAGAGTAGATCTATGGATAAAATATCAGATCTATATCAGATCTAGAAACTCTATAGTTTTCTCTACAAGATCCATGTTGGGTATGTGTTATATTCTTTCCACGATTAGCCCCACGTGCTGTATGTTGCACCGGGCGCAGTAGGGGGGTCACAAGGGGGGCGGCAGCCCCCCTGTCGGGGTCCGGGGCAGCGCCTCGGAGAAAATTTTTTGGTGTGCAATCCCACTCATAAGCGGACCCACCCATGTTTTGTGCATGAGTTTGCACATGGTTTTTTTTGGGGTACGATGGTTTTTGACTCCTGGTATTTTGTAGATTTGGTCAAGGGAACTACGGTTATGTTCTAATCCAGGGTTAATGGATTAGGGTTTATGTATGCTTCGGCATGTATATATATGTGTTGTAACACTAAAAGGAATATAATGAAAAATCAAGCTGGTCATCCCGATTTGGGATCCAGGGGAAAATCTCTGTGTTTATTTGTTTTATGTTTTATGCTCTCGCTATTGTTTATTTTCTGTTATAAGATTCGTGTGTAGATAATTTCTGTTCAGGGTTAAAACCTACAATCCACTTGGAATTTTGACAAGAGCATGCATGAATAAGAGTAGATCTAAGAAACAAGTTGCAAATATGGAAACTACTGCACTAAATTTCTGAATATGACATTACATTACAATGGATCAGCTCTGAACATAACATAGATCACCAAGCCAATTCTTGGATCACCAAGTGGAAGGCAAGCCCAGCATAAGAGATCTCTGATCTAAACAATGAGCAAGACAACCTGCAAACCCACATACATAAATGACACAGTTTTCCCAGTGGGATAGCGTTGTGGCTCAAGAGACACAGAAAACTACTGAATAATAGCATATCTGAAAGTACAAGAAATGGTTCTCTCTTCCAAGAGGTCAAAGGACCCACTACATGGAGAGAGACTCTCAAAATACACTAGATCTATGCAGATCTAAATCACCACTTGTTGTAGCTTGTAGAGACAGCAAAACCCTCACTGGATCAACGCTGCCAATGTAAGTAGGAGCTTGGCCTCAAGCCTGATAGTGGTTCACTTTAGCAAAATTTCCTCCTTGAATCATCAAAGGAAGAGGTGAAACTCTTGCATAGGAATTCCAGATACAATCCTCCACTCAAAAATAGAGAATGGTATTTGTCTAATCAGACAAATACTTTAGAAATATGATCTATCAACAACCTTCTCTTGTTGCCCTCCTTTTCCTTTTATAAGACGAGGAAGCTCTTGCAAACCCTAAACCACTTTGATGAGTTAACCCTCTTCACATTAGAGGCTCCCTTCTAGAACTGCGTTGTCCCTTTTGGAGATGCAATGAACCTAGACAACGTTGTTGATTTGGTCAAGGTTGACCCAGTCTTTAGCTCAAACCTCTTTCACACCTGCAAGTGATTATTTACATAGCCCTAATTTGTCTTTGTTCACATGGGCATTGATTTATTCAGACTTTTTAGGAGTTTTACATGTCTTCCTTTATTCATAAAACATAAATTAAAACAAAATTGAATGTTTCCTCTTAGCTAAGGCTAAGTAGGAACATTACAGTCCTCCCCTCCAAAATTTTTCTTGTCCTCAAGCAACTAACAGGGTAAGATTTGTAGTTCTTCTCCTTCTCCATTGATGGTACCATCAAGAATCAAGCTTTCAGCATGGATTAAGTGCTCACCAAGCCAATACATCAGAAACTGCTCCTCCAATGCTTAAATGATAGGGGCATAGTCTACCCCTTCAAGAGTGTAAAACTCAACAGAAATAAACATGGGTGAAGCAATGTCACATCTAAAACATGTATCATGAAGTACAGGATAAAGTTCCATCCCATGTGGTACATATACACTGCCTAAATTTTGTCCATACAAACCCATAAACAATATCAATATGTCATCTAAGTATGGAAGCAAAATCTCATATAGGCAAATTGAAATTTTCACTTGAGGAGGTGGGTCACAATCCCACATAAGGTACCAACGCAGTGCACTCCTTGTTTTGAGTAGATCTGAGTGTGATAGGTGGTACCCCCACCACATATTTTCTGCATGGGTCACTTTGACATGGCTGAAAGTGAATCCCTCATTAGGTGCCTTTGGGAAGCACCCATCATGATAGATAATATCCCTTTGCATCTCAAGGGAGTGGCCAGCTTTGGGATTTTTATTGGCCTCATCAATGCCATGAGATCTACATGTAATATCACTCCCTGTAGGAGCCATGGCTTGCATACATATGGTAAGATAATGTGTGAAATCAGAAAAATAAACATACTCCATAAGATCAGATTCTTTACCATTCAAGTCTCCCACACACATAGAGTTAGGCATGGGCTTTTCTCCTCTTTTAAGAGAAGAAAGAGATGGTTGAAATGTCTCCTGCATAGGATCCCTTGGCTGCCCCATCTCCTCATAAATATTTCACTCTTGTAATTGCTGATGTAGTACCTCCCACTCATAGTGTTGATGTAGTTCTTCCTTCATACCCTCCCAATCAAAACTCTTCAAGATTAGGGAGTATATCTTTGCCGACTACATATAGCTGGAAAGGAACTCTTTGTGTGTTCTTTTTAGTATCTCTTGCTTAATCTTGGAGGCTTGAGACAAGAATACTTTAAAAATATGATAGATGACCCCTTCATGGACCAAATAGCCTCCTCCTTGCTTCATGCCATCTAATATCATCCTGGTGTGCAGATCTTTGGAGTACTCCACAAGGAGTTGAGACCTCCAATATGGATCTACACATCTCAAAAAAGACAGCACTGCTGATGCATCTATGGTGGTGCTTGCTTTGTTGCTGCTTGTTTTTTGGGCATTATGCATGCAAAAAAATTTTGTGGAGAGGCTGATCCTCCCCCTTGCTTCCTCCCACAACATTGTGGCTCTCTCTTCCATTATTTCAGCACTTGGTGAGGCTTCCCCCACAGAATCTAATGGCATCCAAAGTGGCTTGCCATGATGTAGGAATGTTCCTTACAACATTCTCATAAACATGAGAGAAGGAACTGTGAGGACCCTTCACCCAGTGTGCAATTCCATCTTTGTTGTGTGGGTGGAAACATCAGGTGAAGGGTAGGTGTGCATGCCTTGAATGATTTTTTGTTTCCCACTCTTCAAATCCACCCATTCCATCTGCAAGGCCTTCCAATCAGTGGTGAATTTTCCCAAAGTAATCAACCACTGGACACCCAAGATGATGTTGGTGTCTGGTATGTCCACTACAAAGAAATGGTCCTCCAAGGTGTAGGTTCCCATAGTCACAGAAAGTGATGGAACATACTGCATGTACTACATAGTTCTATCTCTCGGAACCAAAACAGAGAACCCATCAAAAGTATCAGTAGGGATCCCTCTCTTCTGCGCAAGGTGAGCATCAATAAAGTTGTGGGTTTCCCCACTTTCAATCAGAATAGACACTCTTTGGTTCATACTGAACCTTGCACTCTAAGGGTCAAATACTTGGGCACTCCTCTCAAAGAAGCAAGAGTCCCAGTGGTTGGAGCAAAGTCTCCTTCTTCTTCTTGGGATGATGATTGATCCCCCTCCTCATCATCACTAGCACTGTGACCTCTCCTAGGTCTATCATTTCCCTCTTCCTCCTCAAAATCAGAGAAGACTTCGATATAGTGTGCTCTTCCAGTAGCACATCTATGTCCCGATACCCATGGCTCTTGATAAGTGAAACATAATTTCTTTTTCCTGAACTCCCTCCAGAGATCAATGTCAAGAGGTTTCTTCAGTGAGCTCTCCTTTGATGGAGCGGCTTTCCCCTCCTTCCCCTTAGAAGAGTGAGTGGCTTTGCTTGGGGAGGTTTCCTTTGCCCTTGGCAAGGCATCTTGGATATCTCTAGTTCTGTCAATGGAATCATGCAGAGTGATGGGCTTGGTAGACTTAACCAACCCATGCAAAGGTTCTTCCAAGCCATCAATGAACATGTAGACTCTCCTTGCTACTGATAGATCAGGGACCATTACAGACAACCTCAGGAATTTAGAGATATAAGCCTCTGCATCTCCTGTCTGTTTAAGCTTTGCCAAGCTTATGAAAGGGGCATCCATATCTTTCCGATCAAATCTCTCCACTAGTCTCCTAGTGAACTCAGCATATGTGGACACATTGATGTGCCCCAATGTAGATAGTCCATGAAACCACCAGTTGTGGGCTTCTCCCTCAAAATGCAGCACAACAATATTGATGGCTTCTACTTCGAGCACCTTATTCAACTGGCAATAGATGTCCAACTTCTCCACCCATGCTTTAGAAGAACAAGAGGGTGATCCATCAAACTTAGGCAAGAAGAACCTGTCCATAGTGTGGTGTCTCCCTTGAAGGAAACCTCCATCTCTGTACTGCTGCCATGGCCTCATATGGTCCTTGAGATGGCAAAAGTCTTGAAATATCAAGTTATCCTTGAAAATTTGACTTTGTGAGTCATATTCTACAAAGTAACCTTCCAAATAGGTTGGCTCTTGCAACGCTTCATTCTCTACATCCAAGAAGGTAGGCATTGTAGAGCGTTGTGAGGCTTGGGGAGCTTGTGGCAAGCTCACAGGTTGACCAATCCCAAAATGATACATATTAGAACTTTCTCCTTGATGGAATCTCCCAAGGGACTCCCTCATTCTATCTATCCTCATCTCCTTTATTTCCTTTGATAGATCTTGCATAGGTTCCAAGAGATTTTTTGCAAACTCCTCTGCTTCCTTATCTTTATCATTCACAGATTCAAGGGATTTCCCCTTGTCTTGACCCTTTTCAAGGTCAACAGTAGTATAGTCATACTTTCTATGACTTCTATTCTGATATCTCCTATCCCTCTCTGAAATAGGATCTTCATCTTCGGAATGCAACATGACTGGTGCTCCAATGCTAGCACAAGCTGTGCCAAGAGTGGAGCTCTGATACCACTGTAATGATCCTTTTTTGGGATTCTCAAGATTCTATTTCAGAGAATACAGAGGAATTTACTAGATATGTCACCCTTCAAAGAAAGGGTGAGATCCAGAGGCTACCTGGCCAACTGTAGACTCTGTCTATAGAACTTGGAATAACCCCTTTTCAGTAATTTCAACAAGGTCTTCAAGGAAAATGTTGAATAAGTAAAAATGAGCAATAATAACACAGATCAGGTTTGTTTTCCCCTCATTTATGCTTTATGTGACTTATATATTGAATTTCATCAGAAAAAAATCAGTTTAAGCACATTAAACAGATCTCCCAAAAAGTAGACTAGCTAAAATGCACCCAAAGGGGAAGGCTGTAGTAAAATGCAAGCACTACTTCAGGAATTGCGTAGTTTTAGCTAATTTTAAGTGGATATCAGAAAGAGGACCTATATCTCAGTATTACAGCAGAAAATAATCATTATGACAAAGCCCTTTCAATATACAGTAGAAAGCATGAGCCAATACAACAATAAATCTTCAGAAAAGAGAGCAGATGCACATGTAAATTTGCAGAAATGCTTCAACAATGTTATTTTCTAGGAGGTTCAACAAATGTGAGTTAAAAATTAGATCTAGAGCAGATATATGGATAAAATATAATATCTATATCAGATCTAGAAACTCTATAGTTTTCTCTACAAGATCCACTTGGAATTTTGACAAGAGCATGCATGAATAAGAGTAGATCTTAGAAACAAGTTGCAGATCTAGAAACTATTGCAGTAAATTTCTGAATATGAAATTACATTACAATGGATCAGCTCTGAATAGAACATAGATCAGCAAGCCAATCCATGGATCACCAAGTGGAAGGCAAACCCAACACTAGAGATCCTGATCTAAACAATGAGCAAGACAACCTGCAAACCCTCATACATAAATAACGCCGTTTTCCCAGTGGGGCAACGTTGTAGCTCAAGAGACACAGAAAAATATTGAATAATAGAATATCTGAAAGTAAAATAAATGGTACTCTCTTCTAGGAGGTCAAAGGACCCACTCCATGGAGAGAGACTCTCAAAATACACTAGATCTATGTAGATCTAAATCACCACTTGCTGCAGCTTGTAGAGACAACAAAACCCTCACTGGATCAGTGCTGCCAATGTAAGTAGGAGCTTGGCCTCAAGCCTGATAGTGGTTCACTTCAGCAAACTTTCCTCCTTGAATCATCAAAGGAAGAGGTGAAACTCTTGCATAGGAATTCCAGATACAATCCTCCACTCAACAACAAAGAATGGTATTTGTCTAAGCAGACAAATACTTCAGAAATATGATCTATCAACAACCTTCTCTTGCTGCCCTCCTTTTCCTTTTATAAGACGAGGAAGCTCTTGCAAACCCTAAACCACTTTGATGAGTTAACCCTCTTCACATTAGAGGCTTCCTTCTAGAACTGCGTTGTCCCTTTTGGAGATGCAATGAACCTAGACAGCGTTGTTGATTTGGTCAAGGTTGACCCAGTCTTTAACTGAAACCTCTTTCACACCTGAAAGTGATTATTTACATAGCCCTGATTTGTCTTTGTTCACATGGGCATTTATTTATTCAGAATTTTTAGGAGTTTTACATGTCCTCCTTTATTCATTTATTCATAAAACATAAATTAAAACAAAATTGAATGTTTCCTCTTAGCTAAGGCTAAGTAGGAACAGTACATTAAAAATCTCTACTTGTCGGTTACTTATATCCCATCCTATTTCATGACTGCATCAAAGAAATCAAGATATGCAAGTGATTCCAACGCCACACTCAATGGGCACAAGCCCCTCTAGATCCCCTACACCCCGTCATTGTAGCAGGCCCCTTTTGCAAATGGGGCATAAACTTCATGACATACAACCCCCCATCATTTGACAACCACAAATACATAGTTTTGGTTGTCTATTATTTCACCAAATGGGAAGAATACATGCCTACATACAACAACACTGCAGAAACCACCGCACGGTTTTTCTTCAACCATGTCATCACCTGATTTGGTGTACCTAAGGAATTGGTGTCAGATCATGGGGAATATTTCGAAAATGAAATATTCCGTGAATTTTCCCAACACCTTGGTTTTTCTCATGAGTTTGCATCACCATCCTACCCCCAGTCTAATGGCCAGGTAGAAGTCATCAACAAAGTCCTTAAAACAATCTTGCAGTGCATGGTGAACAATCACAAAACCAATTGGCACCACATGGTGTTCTCAGGACTATGGGTGTAATGCACAACTGTCAAAGCGTCAATAAGGTTCACACCCTTCCAATTAGTTTATGGGTTGGAATTTTTGCTTCCCATTGAATGCAAAATCCCACCATTCACTCGACTATCGAACTTCTCATTGATACTAAATACCTAGACCAAAGTTTGGTACAGTTAGAATTGGTCAACAAAAGTAGATGAGAGTATCTCCAACACAACGAAGCCCACAAAAAAAGGGTCAAAGTGTCATTTGATCGCAACATCACCCCTTGATCATTTACCGATGGAGAATTAGTCCTACACTATGATGTTGCCCAAGAATATTTAGGACCTAGGAAGTTCGAGACATTATGGAAGGGTCCATACATTGTCAAACATTTCCTCCTTAACATAGCATACATTTTATCAGATCCTGTTGGGACATGCCTAAAAAAACCTGTCAATGGACTCTACCTCAAAAAACTTCACCCATAAAGGAAGGTCCTCAGTACCCTAGAATAAATATGTATGCACCATAATTTTTTATGATGATCACGTCATTGTGGTCTTATTCTAAAAAGAGATCTCTCAACTTGTGTCGTAGATGGATCATTCACCAATCTATCATTACAGATTTGTTGATGATGCCTCTCAATGGTCACAAAACCTCCTTGATGTCGCCTATGCCATATCCTCTCCTAATTGGTCATTGTACATCACTAATGGACTTTTTATCAGGTCAGCCACCAACTATCAAGCCAAAAATGATGTCATCATAGGAATTTTACTTGATGCCTCCCTCCAAGGAATCAACCATCTACATGTCTTCCTTGATTCCCAGTTGGTTGTATCACAGTTAAACAAAACCATTCAAGTGCATGATCCATGCCTCTTTATCAAATACCTGCATGTACAAATATTAGCTTGAAGTTTTGATCACATCACATTTACATGTATACCAAGAGATAAAAATAAGGTAGTTGATCTCATAGCTAACCAAATCCTAGACTATAATGCATCACATGTATACCATCGACCATAAAAGCATCAAATCCATCATACACATAAAAAAAAAACATGAAAAACACAATAAAAAATATATATATGTACACATCACGAGAGATGTAAAAATACATCTCACATATAGATATCAAAAAATATGTGTATGTCACAGTATACAAGAAATTATTCCACTGTCTCATCGCTAAGAAAAAAATGTCATAAAAAAAGATAGGGGAGCATCCTCATAATGGGTGCTTTCCCTGGTAGATACATAAAAAATCTAGGGTTGAGACCCTCCATCTCATTCTCATGGACCGATATCAACATCGGGAGCAAAAATAGGGTCATTTGTCACCACCACAAAATTTATGCGATGCAACATTAGACGATGCACCCGCTCGCCCACCATTACTTTCTCCATAACAAGATTTTCCAAGTCATCATAGTCCCCTATGGGCATACCTCTATTAAGGGCCTCTACCCTGTCCTAAGTGCCATGATAGTCATGCATTTGGGCCTCTACTTTTTCCAAGCAAGCCTCCATTGCCTCAGCATGCTCTTTCCATCGATCAGTGTACCAACTGTTGTTACACTTCTACCGTCCCCATAGGGTCCACCAATATCTAATTGACGTTCTAGCACCGGTCACGTAGGCCTAGGATGAGGCTTTGGATATCTTTGTATCTGAGTAATGGGTATCACTCCTACAACACCCATGTGTCTAGGGTCATTTCCTACCAAGTAGGCCAACAGTCGCCCCCCAGGCCTAGCATATGCAAGTAAAAAAACATGGTATCAATGTCTTCATATAAAACACATACATATAAACATGTAAAAATACTGAAATTCAGAAAATAGAAATATCATACTTGCTGGTCTCCATGCATAACCAAGAGGGAGACCCATGTATGGATCCACCTGGAAGTCCACACCATGCTATGGATACTCCAAAATAAACTACGTTTTGGAGTTAAACCAACCCTCCATGGAGTTTTTCCATTACCTCCCCAAAGCTCCACCACCGTCTCATGGTATAACAGGCTCCCATCGTCGTATCCTTGGGTCCCTAGGAGGCCCAGCTGGCACAGCTAGTGTAACACCCTCTTCCTACATCTATCCAAGTAATTGGCCAACCAGGGTAAACATGTGACGATAGGATACTAATATGAGATCCAACCTCCTATATGAACTTAAGGAAGTGGAACCGACGAAAACACCAAAAACACACCTTACACTGCAACATTAATATCCCTGGGAGGTAACCCAACCTTCCAGGGCCCTGTTCCATGAGGGGGAACTAAGTTTTAGCCCCTTTGAGGTTGATCCGCGGGCTTGTAATGGAAACGTAGTGGATCTAGACCCTAGATCCATGGGATAGCCTCGTCAAGGTAGCGGCTTAGGCCGAAACAACAAATTTTCCACCCGTGGCTCTCGGATATGTGCCACATTTTCAGCCCCTGAGCCCAGGTCACTGCCCATAACTTTGTGTAACTTTAGGAGAGGGTAAATAACATTAAAAAAAACATATGGAAGCAATCACATCAACCGGAACTTATCCGACCCCACCCAGCCATAATAGGAATTTTGTCAAACATGTCACAAACATAGCATCTACAGGTATGAACAACAGATTTAAACAAAGGGGTCTCCTTCTTATCTGAGAATGGCTAAGAAAAATTGATCCCCTACATCATAATCTACCATACAATCATTTTTACCATAGATACATTGTATATTCATTTACAATTAAAAACATGGAGAGAGCCATACTTCATCATTATTACCATACATGCTTATAACCAACATAATACCAACAGAAATACCATGGAGACATTAGAAATAGAATACATATATAAACCAATGATTATACTCATCAAATACCAAGGCATTGAACCTTTCATTACTGAATGTAAAAACCAACCCGTAATGGAACTTCCATATTCCACCCAACCATATATATGGCTGAGCCAAATCTCACTTCAGCTATTCATCCTCGTTCCATAGTCCAAGCATGAATGTGAGACTTAATAAAACACATCAATCAACACCAAACCAGGGCTCTAGAGGCTAAAATGTCTCAACCCCAAACTAGTGATTCCACCTCACAGTCAGAAATCACTAACCATCATGGATTGATCTCCATCCAAGCTGCTCCAAGGCTCAAGAGTGTTTGTTCCAACCAAGGTTTCCAAGGCTAGTAACTCAACCCAAACTGTTATAGGGCTTCCAAAGAATTTTTCCAACCAGGGCTTCCAGGACTAGTAACTCAAACCACATAGGGCTTCCAGAGCGCTTTTCCAACCAAGGCTTCCAGGACTAACTCAACCCACATTTTTCCACCATACTTCCAGAGCATTTTTCCAACCAAGGCTTCCATGAAATAATAACTCAACCCAACAACTAACGGAATCATGAGAAACAATCAGAAAACAAACAATGCAAACAAGCCCACAATACCATGGTTGTCCAGGAAATGGCCAGGCTAGGAAAATCCATTGTCAATCACGGCCATCCTCCATGCCCATGATATATCATAATCAAGAAACCACATGCAATACCATGCATGTAAAAACTAGTGAGGAAATAATACATGCAACTCGGTACCTACACTCAAAATCTAATGTATATGTTGATCTCGATATCCTCTGTGTGTTCCTGCTCTTCCTTTTCTTTCTTTATCGAAATTTCCAAATATTCCACTCTCTCCAAGAGTGCTCCAAGAATACTCTAAGTGATAAAGAGTATGAGAGATAAAGAGAATAATGAGAACTCTAAAACTGAGCTCACCAAGCCTTTCCCAATGATCCTCACAAGCCTTTTTATTAATGAGACCTCTATTTTCCTAATTTTCCTCCTCACGTGTAACCAGTGACCTTTTACCTTCCTTTTCTCCTATTTTCCTTTATTTTTCCTAAATAAAATGCCAATTAATGTCTCATTCCTTTCTAAATCCTTTTCCTTTTCCTTTGCCATAATAAACTGAATGAACACCTGCTAGGATGTTTTTCCCACCATTAAACTTGGAATACATGCCCCATCAACCATGGTATTATATATGCTTACATGAATTTTTTTACCAGGGTTGTTACAGAACCCTCCCCGTTGGGGGAGCACTGTCCTCAGTTTTCAATGACACCTACAAACCAAAAATATGCTAAAAACAAAACATAATACCTATGGAGCTTTATAACACAACTCATTACAGTATTTACAATAAAAACCACATATACTCATGCAAATTTTCTTCAACCAACAAATAACCATACTATCTATGGATCTTTATAAACCAGCTCGATACAATATTTACAATAATATATACATACACATTTTCTCAACCAACAGATAGAAGTATGTGATGCCCATATCAGCAACAAGGGAAACTAGAGGCTCACACCTCCACCCTCAAGGTAATACTAGGATTTCTCCTTCCCAGGAAGTCCAAAATCCACTACCAAAGTCAAAGTTTCATCCAATGTTCAGTGCTACAATCTCGCGCCACTTTTCCTCTCAGTGAATAGTTATCGACTCATTGTTCCAGGGCACACTCCTAATGTGCATTTGATTCCATCTATAAATGATAATGACCAAAAAAAATCCATCCCCTACCTTCCCTTCTCTGCTACATAGTCCCTCGGGAAATCTGGTCATCCCCTTCCGTGTAGTCACTCACCTTCCAAGTTCCGCTGGACCCCCATCTCGGGTAGTCCATCCCTTAGCAAGGCTTCCTCTCATTGGAAGATATAAAAAAAAAGGCATGTACCTTCCTCAAAACCATCATACCAGTCATATAATGCTCATGGAAATCAATGGACACTATTGGTTACTAGTGTCCCACAATGGCCCAGCTCCTGAAATGCTTTGCCAACCCAATTCTACATGTTCCAATTCCTTTTCTTGTTACTGCTAATTCTTGCAATCAATTTCAACCACCCAACCGGGCATTGCATTCTTTCCTGTGGCAAGCACATAATTGTCATTAGATTTAGAATAAACTGAAATAACTTCAAACCATACCTCATTGGTATCTCTTCAACAAGGTACACTTGCAATCATGCTCACTTCCTGTCACACAAGTCAAACTAGCTATTTGATCAAACAATCACGTACAAACATATCATATCAAGCTAGCTCAAAATGAAACCATCATAGATCAAAACTATAAATCAGATACAATCATAATAAACCATAATCATAAATCACATGTAACCATCATAAGTCAGAATCACATATCACATGCATAATAGAACTGAAGTAAAATATCGATACTTATCCTTCATTAGTACTTACTTCTGTCTTTGTTCTTTCTATACACACGTCGGATCAGTTGCCACACTAAAAAAGCACCCAATGCATTCTCCTCAACCATGTACACATGCACACAATGCACAACACATACACGCAATGAAAAACATGTACATCCACACAAGGTGTACAACACCATACAATACATACACCCATGCCCGGTTTATAACATAAAAATATATATAATCCTATACCTGGTGTACAACACAATACATGTACATACCCATACATCTAGAGTACAATACAACACAATACATATTCCTACACCGACATACAACACATACACCTACACATGGTGTGCAACAAAACATAATACATATACATACATATACGTACATTGATTACAATACGACGAATACACATGTCATGATACCACGACTACACCATGCACATACACAGTACCACATGCCCCCAACACATGTACGACATGCACAGAATACCACATGTATACTAGTACCATATGCACAAAATATACACAGTACCACTTATACACAACGTACCTTCACAACATGTGCTCAACATCAGATGTACACAGCACCACCTGCATGATGTGTACACAATCCCAAATGTACATTGCACCACCTGTACAATGTGTACACAATACCACATGTACACAACACCACATGCATGACATGTACACGACACCATATGTACATAGCACCACATGCACGACATGTACACGACACTACCTGCCAGGAAGAATTTTAAGGATGGAAGTTTATCTTAAAGTTTAGAAACCTTCGCGAATCTTACTAGTCCCCAATATGTCAATTGTAAAACTTTTAGTGATAATTTTGTAAAAAAATATAGGTTTTTAATTATTTCATATTACTATATATATGATTTAGGCAATTTTTAGGGTAAATTAATTTTATACTAAAATCTGGGCGGATCAATTTTCAAATAAATGGGGATTGGCGAATCTTTTTTTTGGAAAAAACATGGAAAATTAGCCCACCTGCGAATATTAACCCCTAAAATTTTCCCCGCCACCTACACACAACACCACATGTGCAACCTGTACATAGCACCACATGCACACAACACCATACGCACTTAGCACCATATGTACATGATGCACACAACACCATATGTACGTAGCACTGCATATTCAACATGTACATAGCACCATACGTACACAACACTGCATATCCAAAATGTGCATAGCACCATATGCACACAACACCACATAGTCAACATGTGCACTGTATGATACGTACACAGTACCGCATATCCAACATTTACATAGCACCATCTATACCTAGCACTAAATATGCAATATACACACAACACCATATATATAGCAAGCATACAACATCATATGTACACAATACTACATATGCAGCATTACGCATCACCATAGTTACAATCACTGAATATACAATATGCACAACATATACACAAAAATAGCAGTTTACATCCATATACTAGACATTGACCCCACAAGCAACCTTTCTTCTAGTGTCTTTCCACTATTCATGCATATCCTAGCATATCGCAAATCACACTACTTTCACATCGTTGATGTACCTCTCAGCATTACATGTCCATAAACATAGGCATAGTACAAGCATATAACATTAAATCATATCCACATGATATTGACCTCATAGATCTATCAAAGTTCACTTAATTCATCATAGCTAGGAACCTCTTCATGTCATTCTCTTGCATAAGAAATAATTCCTCCACAAGAATTATCCTTTAAACCCAGTCATACATTGACATACATACATACATATATAAAATAATTAGCATAAAACAATCATGATCCTGTCAGAAAACGTCATACATACATACATACATCTATACATACAAACAATAAACATAAAACCATCAATATCCATGATGACTTTGTCAATCAACAACATACATATATACATATATATACATAAAAATAAGGAAATCATGATCTCATTATATAGCGACATGAATACATGCATATATACATATATAGACATCATTATAATTATGATCACAACATGATTACCAGATATCATAATGTCTAGGTTGAGAGAAATTCCTTTATCCATGCACAACATGAATATCATTGAGAACAATAGTTCCAAACTTTAGCCAAGGAATCTAACACTTCAAATCCATTTTATTTACTTTTTTTTTGTTTCATTTCTCATGTTTGTACTACCACCATCTATTTATCACAATGGACCCAACTTGTCCAACCGAATATCATATTCTTACCTTCTATTGTGCTCACTCCTAAACTGAGCTTCATCTGAGTCTCACACTACCTATTGGGTACCACAAAGCTCTTCCCCAGCTCCATTAAAATAATTTTTCCCCAACCAATTCCCAAGGCTCTCAAAACATAAAAATACTAGGACATGAGAAAACAAGAAGAAGAACATGAAGACCAAGGAAATATGACACCACAATAAAGTGGCATGATCATGCACTAGATGAAATCAAGACCGCAAACAAATAAAAAATACCAAAAGCACAGGACTAGTGAAAAACACCATGACTCAACCCCCATGGTTCCCAATGCTTCCAAGTAAAGCTCATCCCAAGCCTTATTCAATACTTCATGGCAGTCTCTTTTGCCATATCCCTGCATCATACTTCCATTACCACACAATTGCCAGCGCATAAATAAATATGCCAATATACTTTCTATCTTACCTTGTTGTTCCAAGCACACTGACCTGTAACTGAACACACATGTCAGCCATATGTATCAACATCAAGACAACATATCTATCAATTCAAAATCAACTTTTACCAAGACTAAAAATCATGTCATAATCCATCGGTCAATTCACATTCATCAGTCATAATACATAATGCTACAACTATCACCTACTTACACTCAGGTACATATCATCCATCCCAACACGTGTGTTAGTACAACCATATTAAAACAAGACAATTTCTTCATGCAATCTTACAGACACATATACTCATATCATGCAATTAATCAAACATTCAAACAACTTGCAAACATACCATTCTAAATAAATCAACTAGATGATGTAATGGACACAAAATCTCTCAAACACCAAATAGATGACATAATCAAGTACACGACATAAGAAAACTCATACCTTAATGTATCTGATGGGAGGCTATCTTATCTTCACAATCAATATGGATTATAACAATATAACTTCACAATAGAAAAATTCAACCTAAATAAGGTCATAATATCCATAATATTAACTAGCTAATAGGTTCACATCATAGACTCATAAACAAATCTCATTCATGCATATCCCTCACACATGCACAATTAGTCTAGATTAGTGAAACACCCTATCATAATTTGGTCAAATCATACTTGAATTTCTTAACCCTAACCAACTACATAGGCCAATCATGATACATGTAGCATCAAGATCTTAATGTGATAACCCTAATAGTCAAGTTACTAGCATATAACAACAATCAGTTCATATATCATGCTCATCAACAACATGTAACCTAATCATCAATCTAAATATCATACAACAATGATAAGTTGACCCGTAACATACCCATTAACAACATGTAGCCTACTCATCATGCTAACTATCATACAAAAACAATTAGTTAACCTATATCATACTCATCGAGAAACAAATAACATAATCATCAAGTTATATCATCATAAAACAACAATAGAAACACATATAACCACATATTACTATCAATCATGAGTATCTGACACATGTGCATATAACTACACTAATAAATTAGCATCCACCATGCATGACTAACCCATGCATGTACATATAACTAAAATGATTAACTAACATCTATCATGTATGTAACCATAACAACAATAAAATGAACAAAATATATATATAAGTAACCCTATTGCATATAACAATCCATGAATTACATACCTGCTTGCTAAGCATACAAACTTGTATGACGATCTGCTATTATCCCAAAGTCCATTTTTGCAACTTCACCTTAATGATCTGCATCTCCTGCTTTATCTTAGCCAATACATTAGCATCATTACATACCAATATCATCATGATGACCTAATTGCATATAATGACCTTATGCACAACAACCTCATTAAAACCAATGCAAACTTGACCATATGCACCCACTTGACATTTATAACCAATCATGAATGACCAATACAGGTCCCACATATAACATCACATAAGAAAGAATACATGGAAAACACAAAAGAATGGCCAATACGTGACCTACCATAAAGAATCAATGCATGTACAATATGTAACAATATGTAAGAAACCATGCATGAACAATGCATAAGAAATAACAATGCATAATCAGTCATACACTCATGACAACATGTTGACAACAACACCATCAACACTTCCATGTAGAAACTACCATGGCCAACACAACATGGATGCAACAAGCACATATAGACCACAAGCATACTACACATGCATGCAAGCAACATAAACACATGATTAAAGCACTACCCATCAAGTTTGAAAGTTGAACCATTCTGAGATACCACTTTGTGGTATCAAATATCAGACATCGAAAATAGAAACCAAACACCACCATAATTCATACACAACAAACACATAGAACATAAGCATGATGAACATATATGTAATTGACATGAATACATAATCAACACACACAACCTAAGGAGAGTGCAACTTGGCTCTGATACCACTCTGTAACACCCTCTTCCCACATTTTACCCAAGTAATCAACCAATTAGGGTAAAGATGTAGATAGGTTACTAACTTGAGATTCAACCTCCTAGATTACCTTAAGGAAGTGAAACTCATGGAAACATAAAAAACACACCTTACATTGCGACCTTAATATCCCCGAGAGGTAACCCAACCTTCCAAGGCCTTGTTCCCTGAGGAGGACCTGAATTTTAGCCCCTTTGAGGCTGAGCCATGGGCTTTTAAGGGAAAGGTAGTGGCTCTAGACCCTAGATCCGCTAGCTATCCTTTTGAATGTAGAGGCTCAGGCCCAAACAACGAATTTTCCACCTGTGGCTCTAGGATCTATGCCACATTTTCAGCCTCTAAGCCTAGGTCACTACCCAAAACTTCCTGTAACTTCAGGAGAGGGTAAATAACATTAAAAAAACCATATGGGAGAAATCACATCAACTGGAACTCATCTGACCCTACACAGCCATGATATGAATTTCATTAAACATGTCACAAACATAGCATCTACAGGTATGAAGAGAAAATTTAAATAAAGGGGTCTCCTTCTTATTTGAAAATGGTTAAGAAGCATTACTCCCCTACATCATAAGATACCATACAATTATTTTGACCATAGATACATTGTATATTCATTTACATGTAAAAACATGGAGAGATCCATACCTCATCATTGTCACCATACATTCTTATAACCAACATAATACCAACAAAAATACCATGGAGACATTAGAAATAGAATCCATATATAAACCAGTGCGTATACTCATTAAATACCAAGGCATTGAGACTTTCATTACTGAATGTAAAAACCAACCCAGAATGGTAGTTCCACATTCCACCCGACTATAGACATGGATGAGAAAAATATCACTTCTATCAATCACCCTCATTCCATATTCCATGCATGAATGTGGGACTTTATCAAACACATCAATCAACGCCAAACCAGGGCTCTAGAGAATAAATTGTCTCAACCCCAAACTAGTGATTCCACCTCATGGTTGAACATCACTAACTGTCACAGATTGGTCTCCTTCCAAGCTGTTCTAGGGTGCAAGACTATTTATTCCAACCAGGGCTTCCAGGACTAGTAACTCAACCCCAATTGTTACAGGGCTTCCATAGCATTTTTCCAACCAGGGCTTCCAGAGAATTTTTCCAACCAAGGCTTCTAGGACTAGTATCTCAACCAATAGTTGTCCATCAAGCTTCCAGAGTGTTTGTCCAACCAAGGCTTCTGGGAACTAATAACTCAACCAAAAAACTAACGGAATCATGAGAACCAACCAGAAAATAATCAATGGAAACATACCCACAATACCATGGTTGTCCAGGAAATGGAAAGGTAGGAAAAACCACTTTCAATGTTGGCCATCATCCATGCCCATGACATTTCAAAATCAATAAACCACATGCAATACCATGCATCCCAAAACTAGTGAGGAAATCATACATGCAACTTGATATTTGCACTCAGAACCTGTTGTAGATGTTGATCCCGATGTCCTTTGTGCTTTCCTGCTCTTCCTTTGCTTTCTTGGTCCAAATATCAAATATGCCACACTCTCCAAGACTGCTCCAAGAATACTCTAAGTACTCAAGAGTATGAGAGAGAGAGAGAGAATAATGAAAACTCTAAACTGAACTGACCAAGCATTACCAATTGCACCTCAGAAGCCTTTTTATTAATGAGGCTTCTATTTTATTCATTTTCCATTATTTTCCTTCATTTTCCTCCTCACATGAAACCTGTGACCTTGACCTTCCTTTTATCCTATTTTCCATTATTTTCATAAATAAAATTCCAATTAATGTCTCATGCCTTTTCAAAACCTTCACCTTTGCCAATTCCCTTAGCCATAATAAACCGAATGAACACCCGCTAGGATGTTTTTCCCACCATTCATCTTGGAATACATGTCCCATCCACCGTGGTCTTATATATTCTTAAATTAATGTTTCTATTAGTTGTTACAGCTAGAAAGGGTCAGAGTATGACCACCCTCTCATACATGATGCTACACAAGATACTCGCATAGCAGAAACCATGACGCACCCCCCAATTCACCTGTGTGAGCTAGGACGTCATACCCATGTAGATGAAACATAACCAATAAAAGAAGTAGCCTGCATGAAGTGGTTGAAGGACTGTTATATGTGGCCCGAATAATCTATTGGGCGAACATGACCCCACTAGTCATACAATCATGGACAAAGCAACACACTCTGTCAAATCAACAATCGAGGCTACTTTGACGCAACCCTCCTTAATAGCATTGGGCCCACAATGGCCCTCACGCTCCACCCAATGTCAGATGTCCACATGCCCAAGTGGCAGTGGAAATGCTGGAACCTTCCCATGAGGAAGAAATCTAGTAACAAAGTATATGTCTATCTGAGTTGATATGGGTAAATAAGCTTGCCTGTTGGAACAAGGTCTCCCACAAGCTGCGAAACTGGTCCATTTTGAATACTTTCGATTAGATTTAATCTAGCGCAGGGGTTTTGTGGTGGGTCAAAGCCCCGAAAGCATTGTAATGGGTAAAAGGGTAAACCAGGGGTCCAAAAACCACGGTTTGCGAACCATAGGAACGTCTAGGCTAGATTATTATAAATAGAGGAACATTTTTGTATTGTAAGGTAAGAATGATGAGCTATTGATGTGAATTGTGGTTTAAGATATCTGTTTGGGTTTTGGGGAAAGGACTCATGTTGGCTGTGTGCATGGAGATCCAAGTCTAGCTGTGTGCGGATCCTGCTGCTGTGTGCGCAAGATGGGAAGGGAATTGTAAGGAAGAACTAATGAATGAATGAATAAGAAAGGTTGATAGAGAATTGAATCTGTGAGTACTCTTTGTGTGAATTGTTGGTAATTACTACATTGTGTATTTTCTATATATGAGCTGCGAATATCTGTGTAAGTGTGTTTTCTGTATCTAGATCTGTTATGTTCTGTTATGCAATACTGTGCTACTGTCGTAAAAATATAATTATAGATCTAGTGCACGTGGATGCAAATCTAGACCTAAGTGGCCCTATGCAGAATTAGGTAATTTGGGAATTACAGGGTCTAACGTAGCCCTGCTTGCCTTACCTATCCTTTCTCAAGGTGTGGAAACCTAGTTCCAGCACCCACCCATACTACTTCGAGTGAGACTTTGACCTGCCAAATCGTGTCACTGCCGAAAGGGCCAGTAGTATAGGGGTTTGTTGGCAAACCTTGAGCTCCGAACCTAGGTCAAGACCCCTCAAGCCAACAAATGGTTCTGTTGCCGAGACCTGGAGAATCTTGAGAAAGGGATCAGGTAATGACAAGAGAATATTGGAAGCCTGAAAGAAAGGAAATCAAATACTAGTTTGAAAAGTTGTTGAGGTATAAAAGGTGTCTTTTTAACACCTATTTATCCTACATTAATTATCAATCCAGGTACAACTTTTTGTTTCAA
This sequence comes from Pinus albicaulis, assembly GCA_034641835.2. Taxonomy (NCBI): domain Eukaryota; kingdom Viridiplantae; phylum Streptophyta; class Pinopsida; order Pinales; family Pinaceae; genus Pinus; species Pinus albicaulis. Next base: position 886,301,243 of record CM076584.1, on the reverse strand, counting down.
GAGTGTACTCTTTCTAAGGCTGCAATTCAATCTAAGAGTAATGCCTTGCAATACGTAGTACAGTGTTATAAACACAAGAGTAAACAGATGCTTGGAAATGAAATCTAACTACAATGACATAAACTTAAATGCTCTGAAATCCAATCATTCACCCAGCAATCATCAGTCAAGGATGGAGTAGTGATAACTCTTTCCTTTAGCAACTGATGTAATTGAAATCAAATGAGAACAAGATAATCAATCTGAGAACCAAGGTAGAAAATAACCAGATGTCCTTTACAGTTGATAATCTCGTACTAAAGCAATTAAATGGAAATGGAAATTGAACTGAATCACTAATGCTGTTAATGAAAGTAAACTAGGCAAGATTTCAAAAGTAAAACCAACTCTTTGCAGGAATGAAATAGACTATAAACTAATTAACCGAAATGAACAACAAATCTGGAACTGAACAGAAATAGAAATGAACAGCAAATCCTATCTAATGAAATTGAACAACAAACTCTAACTAATGGAATTGAGTAGCAAATTCTATTGAAAAATAATCAGCAATCGGAACGAAACAACAAATGGAATGGAACAGCAACTGATAAATAGTGTAGCTTTGTTAAAGCATAACAAGGTAAATTATACAGAGATTAAGATTCTTGGTAAATTCGAAAGGAACTACAACGCAATTCACCAATGTAACACACCAATACTATGAAGCAATTAAGCAGTAAACTATTAAACTTTAAATTTGTAATGAAAACAAATGCAAACCATCACACAAAAACAATTGAAAGATAATAATACAAACAGCAGATGGATCCACCAGGGTCGGGCCCTTAGCCACCAGTGAAACACCACTGGGCTACTCCAGAGTCAAGAAATGGAACGGCAACTAGATCATGTATTAATCAGGAATAATAGCGTTTACAACAGTCACTCTCTGATCACAAGAGTCAATGAGAAATTACAGAGTTACAAAAGGATTTTCGATAATAATCATTTTGTCCCTCGATTTCTACAGGCACTACCTTTTATAACGATTCGGTGGACAATACAAGAAACAACTATAGAATTTGAACAGTGATCCATCACAATTGAAAGATCCTGAGGGATTCTCTCCTTTTTCTTCTTTTAGCTAACGCTTGGTCTTCTTAGGTTGTAGCTGTGTTGTTCCCTGCCTTACTTTAGATGTGCATTCTGATTTCATCCTTCTTGTCTGGATACGGCCCTTTTCGGGAGGAACAGCAGTTACTCCTACTTTAGCTTTGCCTTTCGAATGGTGGTTTTCCCCTTCATTTGTTTCCTGTTGAGAATAAAATACAATCTTTAGCCAATTTTCACAATAAACATTAATCTTTACAATTCCATCATAATCCTTCAATATATCATCTTTCTATAATAAAAAGAGTTATGTTCAAAGGAAAAAGATAAAGAAATGCATGGTGAATTCATACCTTTTCTAATGCTCAACACACCCCCCTGCTTACCATTTTTCATGTCCTCGTGAAAACCATAGTTTACATGTGAAGTAGTTAGAGAATAGGTTGGAGAGGGTTTTCATTAAGAGGTCTAAAACCATGATTTGTAGCTAAAGCTTCAAAGATGTGCCCTGTCTCTCCTTTAGGTAATTCGTATTTGGATTTATAGTCTGTTGCAGGATACCATATAATGGAACTTTGAAACCTACAACCTAGCCAGTATGGGCCTTCCCTCAAGATGAGGTTACTATAGGGAACCAGGCAGTCAGCAGCTAATCCAAAATTTCTATAATTAAATGGCTCTCTGTCTTGAATATTTCGATTGGAAATCTTCCATCGGACTTTAGCTACTACATAGGCCTGGTCTTTGATAGATAGAAAATATTCTACCCCATCCAATACAATTGCTTTGTGGACGGGTCCCAATGTCTGGATCACACCCTCTTTTGTCATTAGACTCTTCTTCCTAGCCCATAGTTGTAATGGGTGTCTCGGTTCACCCCTAACCCAAAGGTCTAACCCATTTTCTTGCCTCTGAAAAGTATTTTAGGCCTTGAGCCATTTCAACTGGTTGACAGCAAATGAAATAAATGCTTGAAATTGGATATCGCCCACAAAAGGGCTGGGATTTGTCTCCATTTCCCTAGCTAATATAAAATTGTGCAAATAGAACTCACAGAGCAGATGCTGGAATTTTACTCCATATAGTTTGCAGCAACTTATAAAATCATCTATAGTGTTTAATTCTATAGGTTTTCCTGCCTTAACAACCTTAATTTTTAACTGCAAATATCTTTCTAATAAAAACAAAGCATAATTTTTGGCAGGGCACCTACATGCTAGAACATCTGTGTATAAGGAGCAGAGAGTATCCATTTGATTCTGAACCATTTTTAATCTATTCCTTACCTATTCAACTTTCTCTTCTGCCTTCCAACACTTATCGTAGGCTTCAGCCTCTGATGCATGGATTTTCCTTAATTTCTACTGTAACTCTTTGTATTTTCTTTTAGGAATGGTCTCCTCTTCAAGCTTTTCTCTAGCCTGTTGAGCCTGTGCCAGATCCTCTTGGAGTTTTTCTATAGTAGGGTCTATTAACAAAAAAAAATTGGGTTAAAAATCAACCTGGGTGTTCTTATTACAATGTCGAGTGCCTACAATATGTGTCTCTTTGTTGGCCATACTGCTAGAGGACAATGCTTCGGTCTGAACATATTTTTCACAGACCTGTACATTTTCAGTTTGGGCAACTGCGTCCATAGCAACCACCTTTTGTTCCTTGTTATCCTGAATGAGTGTGGGCTCAGTTTGAGTCTCCATGGTCCCTATATTGTGGGGTTCCATTTTGATAGCTACATTCTTCATTTTCAAGGTTCTTTTAGATACTTTCCCCTATTTTAGCACCCTAATCCTCTGCCTGAGTTGTTTTACTAGCTTTTGGAGCTTTTTTCGTTCCCTCCACAGCTTCCCAAGTTCATTTTTCTTCTTCTTCTTCTTGGAAGGAACAAATGTTCCTTTTCCTGTACTTGGTTGCTCAGCTAGGGTTTTCTCTCCAGTGGTCGTGCCTTCACCCAGGCTTGCTTCTATATTTTATATTTGGGACACTTCCCTAATTTTCTCATGCTCCTAGCTACACTCCTCAGGGGAAATAACCCTAGTTGGTTCAGTTTTTCCTCGAGGTTTTTCTTCATCAGGAATTTCCTCAGCCGTATCTTTGTTGATAACAACTTGTTCCTGCAATTGGGCTATCTCAATGTTGATATTAAGCGGACTATGAGGTTGTATGTATTCACTCATATAGGCCAAAATTTGGGCCAATTGGTCCTCCTATAATGGACTTTGTGGTGGGCTTGCAATGGAGGTTCTGGGAGGTTTTGCTTCCTCTCCTTCATTTTCACTGGTATGATTACTTTCTTCCTCTTCACCGGTGTGGTGATTTCTTTCTTTCTCACTGGTATGGTGAATTCCTTCTTCTTCACCAGTGTGATGACTTCCTTCTTCTCCACGGGTGTGGTGAATTTCTTCTTCTTCCTAATTTCCTTCTTCTTCGTCAGTGTGATGACTTCCTTCTTCGAGTTGCAGGAGTTGTTCATCTTCCGAACTGGGAAATTCTAAGGGTTGGATGTTGCTACCCTAAAGACTTCCTATCATTCCCATACTTCTCCTAATCCTGGAGGACTGTCTGCGCTTTAAAGGTTTTGTTGTTGTGCTAGTAACTCTTTTACATTTTGGGGCAGGCAGGGTTGTTCCTCCGTTAATTGATAATATCAATTCTTCCCAACTGGTCTACTGTTGGGTAAGGATTTAACTCACTATTAATCGGATTAAACAATGGTGGCTTACCATCGTTGCTATATGACGGGATTTTTTTATGCTCCGGGAAGCATCATGCAATAAGAAATTTAAATATGCAGGCAAGTTTACAGTACATTTTTTCTTTAATATTGCTAATAACTTAAGGTGGTGCGGTCTTACCACATCCTTTCTGCCATGGCATGTGATGTAGATCTATACTAATTTCGCCAGTTCTGTCCATGGTTCTCCTAAAGTTGTTGACTAAACTCCTTTCCCTTTGATGACCAAGGTTTGTCCTTTGTCCTGAAAAAGATTCATGGCTTCTTGAAGTTTCACTTTTTTATGGGTCCATATGGGTCCTTCCACTGGCAGACCAGATACCTCAGTGATTATTGCGTCTATTACTGCTATTTTCCTACCTCTAACCATGGAAAAGCCTTCCTGCAAGTTCTACAAAAATTCAATGGCTATCGTTTCATGCGGTTGCTGCAGTCGTGTGAGGTAGGTAATCCATCCTACTCTCTCCATTATTTCTCGTGCAGCGTTGGAAACTGCTAGCACCTGTGGCTCACTATGTATTTCTCATCCTCCCATTCTGTCTGCACACTGTTAATTCTTCCCAAATGCATAGAAATTGTAATGGAACAACACCTTGTGTATATCGGCACAATACCGTTAAACTCTTGTTGTTTCCGAGAATTTGATGAACATAGGGATTCAACTTGCATGTAGGCATTAAAAGGCATACATGCCTCCCCTGAAAGATAATATGTCGTCCTCAACTGTCGAATAGAAGAGAAGCGTGCTGCACAGCAATTGTACAACATTGAAAGGCATACATACTTATGATATGATCAACAAATTATCGCATTACTGAAATCGATGAATATTTTGAAATCGTGAGTAGATATGGAAACGTTATGTAATGATTTCGAACATAAGGGAAAAGGACAGCTGATGTACAAAGTACTTATGTGGTCATTATCCACATAAACTATTATGATCAATTTATAAATCAATTTCATGCATAATAGGTTCCAAACAAAGGGTTTAGGATCATACTCTCATTTTATATTAGATAAATATATAATAAAAGGGTTTAACATTACTATTGATTTGTGAAAAATATGACTCCAATGCCATCAGCAGAGCTCTGTTGCCCATAGGTGTCTATAACCTTGAAAAAGTTTCTTTTTCACCCTTGGAACCATTATCCTTTATTTATGCTTAGGGAAGTGTTGTGTGATGCCAATATGGAGGCCACTGTGCTGGCTTGGGAACTAGATGAATCCCAATTCCATTCACCAGGAAGGAGTGAAAGGTGGGCAGGTCGGCTCGTGATGAGACCTCCTGTTCCAAGGACTTTTTATTTTTTCTAAGCTGTCCATGTGATCATATCCATGGTGTGGTGGCCATAGTGGGAATGCCACTTCACTGCTTCTTTATGATCATGGTAGGCTGGCTCTTGATGAGACCCCCTATCCTCCATCTGGCATATGATAGTATTGTTAGTAATCATATATAGAGATTTTTCTTTTCTTGCTTTTCTTATAGCACTTCCTACTTATATATAGAGGATGGCTCAACACTCCTTAAGAGTAGGGATGGAGGAAGAAGTATGAACATCTCAATAGAGAAAATATTCCCTTATTATTCAATAAATCAAAGAGAGTTATGAAGATTTAGGGAAGAACCAACATGATAAAGATAATCGATCATATTAATTTTAGTGAAATTAAAGACAACAAAGTGATATAGATGGTTGTGTCCTTTCCTTTTTTCTATCACTACAAAACAATTTATTAAAAATGACAATTTCTCTTGATTTTTTTTATTCTAGTAACATCTAATTTGTGTGCATTTGCATAAATTGTATGTTTTCCTTTAAAAGAGTCATGAAAGGTTCACAAAAATCGTCAAAATGTTGTTCTAAAACAAGAAAAATACACTCCAAAAGTGATGTTCCTTAAATGGAACAACAAAAACAATCTGCGAAAATGCTATTCCTTTTGAAAGGAACAACAAAAACAATCTACGAAAATGATGTTCCTTTGGAAAGGAATAGCAAAAACAATCTATGAAAAATGTTGTTCCATTGGAAAGGAACAACAAAAACAAGCGGGAAAAATGTTGGTCCTTTGGAAAGGAACAACAAAAACAGGCGAAAAGATGTTGTTCCTTTGGAAAGGAACAACAAAAAAACTGGTGTTCCTCCGGAAAGGAACAACAAAAATAGGCAGAAAAACTATTGTTCCTTTGGAAAGGAACAACAAAAAAACTTTTGTTCCTTTGGAAAGGAACAACAAAAACACACGGCATAAACTATTTTTCCTTTGGAAAGGAACAGAAAAAATTGTTGTTCCTTTGGAACAACAAAAACACACGGCAAAACTGTTGTTCCTTTTTAAAGGAACAACAAAAAATCACGGCAAAAACTGTTGTTCCTTTGGAAAGGAACAGCAAAAACACATGGCAAAAACTATTGCTCATTTTTAAAGGAACAGCAAAAGCACACGGCAAAAACTGTTGTTCCTTTGGAAAGAAACAGCAAAAAAATAAACACACAAACACGCTATTTCTCAAGAGGAACTATTGTTGTTCCTTAAAAGGAACAACAGTTGTTTCTTGAAAAGAACAGCTTGAGAAATAAACTCTATACAAAAAAACAAGCAAAGTAAATAGAAAAGCTTATGTACAGGTTTCAAAATAAAGGAATTATTCAATGAATGGGTGTTAAATAGGATTTATCTCCCTCAGCAAGAATCTGCATGGTAAAATCTTCTCGTAATTGCTGGCAAAAGGATTCCCGATTAAGCGGTTTATGGAAAAGTCGTACTCGATGATTGTTTGCTATGAAAGAATGTCCAGATCCATCAATGGTAGTTAATGTGATGGTGCCATTATCATACACTTGTTGTATCTCATAAGGTCCAAGCCGTCGTGTCTGGAGTTTTCCTGGGAAATCCTGAAACCTGGAGTCATATAGGAGTGCCCAATCTCCTTCATGGAATATTTTCTCTTTAATTAGGGTGTCGTGCCATTTTTCTCTCTGCTGTTGAATTAATGTAGTGTGTTGAAGAGCTGAGAGCCTAATTTCATCTAACTCATTGATTTGTTGTAATATTTTGACCTAGGCTTCATTTAAGTCTAAACCCACCCCCTGGGCTGTTCTTAATGTCTGAATTTCAAATTATGTTGGAAAGATGGGTTCTTTTCCAAATACCAATTGACATGGTGAATACCTAGTGGTATTTCTTCATGTTGTTTGGTATGCCCACAAGGCTTCCAGCAATCTATAAGCCCAGTCACATCGGTGAGATGCAACTGTTTTTTTCAGTATAGATTCTATCACTTTATTCGTGCTCTCTACCTGGCCATTTTCCTATGGGTGATATGGAGTTGTGATTTTGTGCTGGATGTGGTAATTTTCTAATGTTGCAGCGATTTTGTTACCTACAAATTGCGGTCCTCCATCTGTAATTACGTCCCTTGGGAGGTTGTATCGCACAAATATTTGGAAAAGGAACTATATTACAGAGTCTTCTGTAGCTTTTGGAAGTGCTTCTACTTCAACCCATTTAGTAACATACTCTGTTGCAACTAGTATATATGTTTTCTAATTTGATGGTGGGCGAATAGGACCAACAAAATTGAGCGCCCAACGCTCAAATGGCTCGATTACTAACTGTGGGTTCAAAGGCATTTCATCGGACTGTCCAGGGCGTCCTACCCTTTGGCAACTATCACAGGCTTGTACAAACTTTTTAGCATCTTTCAAAATTGTAGGCCAGTAATAGCCTGTTTGTAAAACCTTGTGACCAGTCCTACAATCTGTGAAATGTCCGCCACATGGCCCATCATGGCATGCTTTCAGGATGTCAAATATTTTTTCCTCTCGGACGCATATCCTAATGTGCATATCCACTCCTGTATGAAACAGGTAGCTCCTAATCCAAGAGAATCGGGTACTATGTTGTACTATTTGTTTTCGTTCATTGGGCATTAGATGCTTAGGTAATTTACCTACTGCTAAATAATTTTCAACATCACCATACCATGGGGTTCTAGCAGTAACAGCAAATAAATGTTCATCTGGGAAGTGATCCTCGACTACTGTTGCATCTATTGGTTTTGGCATTCGTGAAAGAAAATTAGCTACAGGGTTCTCCTTTCCAGGTTGATCCTTTATTGTGATATCGAACTCCTGCAATAGAATCAACCATCTTGTTACTCTACCATTTGTAACAGGTTTATTTGCTAAAATTTTTATGGTAGAGTGATATATATATAAAACTACATGATACCCAGTTATGTAATGTCCAAATTTATTTACAGCATGTATTACGGCTAAAAATTATTTCTTAGTCACAGTATAGTTTAATTTAGTAGGAGATAGATTTTTGCTAGTATAATAAATTTCATATGGTTTTTTATCTTCTTCCCTCCCAAGGACTGCTCCAATAGCTGTGTCTGAGGCATCAGATGAAATTTGGAATGGAAAATCCCAATTTGGGCCCCTTAGCACTGGGGCTGTTGATACAAGCTTTTTCAGATCCTCAAAAGCATGGTCGCATTTATCTGTACAAATAAAATCAACATTCCCTGTTAATGCATATAAAGGTGCAACTACTCGAGAATAATTCTCTATGAATCTTCTCTAATAACCAGAAAATCCGAGAAAGCTACGTACCTCTGTTTGTGTGGTAGGAGTAGGTATTAACAAAATTAACGGAATTTTAGCTGGATCTACCTGTATTCTAGCTGCTGAGATATAATGACCTAAGATGAGTCCCTCAGTCATCATCATGTGATAATTTTCATGGCTTAAGCAGAGCCTAGTGTCAATACATCTTTGTAACACCTTTTCCAAAGCTTCTGATGCTGGCTCAAAATCATCTCCCTAAGGTGTGAAATCATCCATATATACTTCAAGCCCTTCATTTATTAAATCTGAAAAGATGCTAAGAATGGCTCTCTGAAATGTAGTAGGGGCATTGCATAGGCCAAAGTGTAAAACTCTATAAGAAAATGTCCCCCAAGGACAGGTAAAAGTAGTTTTGTCTTGGTCTTCAGGGGCAAACTAAATTTGATTGTATCCATTGAAGCCATCGAGGAAAGAAAATAATTTCTTTCCTACTAATGTATCTAATACCTGGTCAATGAAAGGAAAGGGAAAGTGGTATTTCTGGGTTGCTTTGTTTAGTTCTCTGTAGTCTACACATATCCTCCACTTTCCGTTCTTCTTTGGCACCACTAATAATGGAGAGACCCACTTGCTATCAGATATTGGGTAAATAAAGTTGACATCCAACAGTTTTTGTAATTCAGATTTCACAATATCTTTAAGATGAGGGTTTAATCTTCGTTGGGGTTGGCGAATGGGTCTAGCATATTTTTCTGTATAAATGTGGTGTGTACATAACTGGGGATCAATTCCCTTCATGTCTGGATAATCCCATGCAAAAGATCCCTTATATTTTTTTAGTAGTTGGACTGTCTTCTTTTCTTGTTCAGTAGTCAGGTTTTAGTTAATGTTTAGGGTTTTTCCTCGCTAAATTTCTATAATTTTTCTATTGTAAACAGAAGTGGTGGGTATTGATTGATCATGAATGTCTTTCAGGGGATCTTCTTCTTCTTTATTATCAAATGTTGCCTTGATCACGTGACATTGCAAATGGGATCTGATTTTTGGTTTATTGATGAAACTGTTAATAATGTCATCCTATGTTTGGTCTTTAAATTCGAGGGCATATTCTATGGTTAATGGTGATCTGATGTTTTCCATGAGGTATGATACAGGTTGTTTCCCTGTTTTCATTATTGATAGACTTGGCTGGGTTGGGGGATATAAAGCTAAATTCTTAACATAGTTCCCTCTAGTTATAGTCATGTTGCCTTGTCGGTAGCCAATGTAAGCATCGACAGTTGCCAGCCAAGGTCTACCTAGGATCAACGGGTGTCCATCTAGCCAGTTTTTGGAGTTGATAATCAGGAAGTCAGCAAGGTACTCCCAAGAGTCTATAGATACCATTACATCATGTAGTGTGCCTTCTGGCTTGACTACCGATCGGTCAGCCAATTCCAATAAAGTTGTTGTTGGATCTAATGATGTAATGCCAATTTTTTGACAGGTGGTGGTTGTTAGGATATTAATTGCAGCTCCCAAATCAACTAAGGCATTTGGAAATGATTTTACATTGATTTTCACCATCACTATAGGATTTCCTGCCTCCTCATACTTTACAGGTGCTTCCATTCCTGATAATAAGTTAGATAGAGTGTCGACTACTTGGACAGTTAGGTTAGTTGTTGTTCTACTCTTTGGCTTCTTTATACATAGTTCTTTGATGGTTTTTGCATAAATAGGGATGTCTTGGATAGCCTGGAGGAGAGGGATTTTATACACCAAATTTTCAATTCTCCCAGAAGATCAAAATCAGGATATTCTATTGGGCGAGGTATGATTAGTCGTTCTGGGAATGGTGGAGAAGAGGTGGTTGCTTACTCTTGAGTTTGTTGTTTAACCACATTCTCCTTGTGCATTGTTTGTTCTGAGGGTAACGGGTTTTCAACTTGAACATTTTTGTATCCCTCTGTTTCTATTATGCGCCTAGATCTTAGTTGAAGGTCATTTCACTCCCTTAATTCAGTTTCTAGTTATGGTGGTTCCATTATTTGAATAGACTGAACCGGCCTATTATTAGGGTTTGGGTTGGGTTGGGCTGGGAGTTGTTGTCTCAAGTTGGTCTGGGGATTTTATGGCAATGTATAAGGTGATGGAAGTGTATATTGAGGGATAGGGATCATTCCAGCTGGCTGATTTGTCAGTCTTTTCCAGTTCGACTGCCAGGTCTGACTCTGCGAGGTGGAGGGGGACCATTGTGTTGGATAAGTATTATTTTGAAAAAATGGTGGATAGTAAGGAAAGTTTGGCCAATTGGTTTGATTTGTTTGATATGGCCATGGTGATGTAGTAAATGGCTGTTGTGACCAATTAGGAAAAGGTGGTTGATTTTTCCACATTCCATTATATTGCTGAGAATTATATTGAGGAGACTGAAAAGAAGAGAATGGATCAATTGGCATACCTGTTTTTCGTGGCTGCCATTTTCGATGTTGATTGAGCAGGCATACCATTTCTGATTCTTCTTCCGCCTCTTTGTAGACTGCTTTCAATCCAGGGAGCAAGGAGAAACCTTCTGTGGAGTGATCTTTTGTGCAGATGGCACAGACTTTGACTATATCCAGCGGGCACTCTTTGTGGCTGTGTTTCTTTCTGCATTTAGGGCAGAATATTGCCAAATTTTGTTCTGCTTCTTCTTGCTTTTTTTTAGCTTGCATGATGTCGAACTGCGTTGTTAGAGTCCCTAGAATATCAGTTTTAAAATCTTCTAGTAGATTGCCAATTTCTACGCGGGTTATACCTTCACTGGAGGTCTTACTATCTCTTGTGATTATGTCACGTTCTGCTGACTTTAGCCTTATGCTTCCTCTTGAACTCCTGATACATAAATTAATAATGTTAGAAAAAATTTCCTGATATATATCACCTTTGCCCGTGATGTTTAATGTTTCAACCCATTTTTCCTTCAGCCCTTTAAGTAATGTAGTTTTTAACAAATTATTAGGTAAGGGTAAAGATGCATAGGGTGATCTCTGGAGGTTGTATTGAAAGCATTCTACATATTCCTCCAGTGTTTCATTAGTTTTTGCTGTCATCTGAAATATTTTTTCTTTTAATTCCCTAGACCTACAGTAATCCTGATATTTCTTTAGAAATGTAGCTTTCATTTGATCCCAGTCATTTATAACACCTCCACCTAACCCCATAAACCATCGTAGAGCTGCTCCTTTTAATATGGAGGGAAATAATTTTATCTTTTGGGGGTAGGTGGTATAGTCATACCCTCAGCATAATACATCGAATTCAAACAGAAATGCATCTGGATCTTTTGATGTTAAACCATGAAATGTAGGAATATGTTGGAGGGGAATGGCTTTCATAGGTGCATTAACTGCAATGTCCACAATGGGATATTGTAGTGTGGAAGTTTGAGGGGGTTGATGGTTCTGGTTCTGGGCCATTTGATCAAATATGTGCCAATATCCTTCTAGGATTTCTAGGGAATTATTCTTAGGCTGACTAGAAGGAGTAAGAATGACTTTGACAATGCTTCCTTGGTCTATAATAATGAGTGTTCCTTGCTGACCTACTATCTGAGGAGATTCAGGTCCTTTAGCTCTATTTTGAATGATGTTGACAACACTTCCCTTGTCTGGGTTGCTCACTTTTTGGATTACTTCAAGAGGAGATTTTGGTTCTTCTGTTTCCCCTATTTCTCCTCCTCCTTCATGGAGATTACTAGAGTTCCCTTCTTGCAGAGAAATTAGGCGAGAATTCTCAATTTCTTGGGGATCTTGCTCAATTTCTTCTGTTTGGCTATGGACCTCAACAAAGGCTACAGATGGTGACTCTGTGGCCTGAAGGGAGCTAGTAGGTTGTCTAGAAGTAACTTTCCTAGGTCCTAATAATGGCTGAGATTCGACTTTCTTTAGGATTTAGTCGATGAAAGTTGTTCGCCCAAGGGTCACCTGTCCCTTAGGTTTTTAGGGTTTAGGAGAATTTTTTTCTATTTAGATTTTATATTCATTCAAAAAAACACAAGCATTCATTCCTACCTAAAAATTTTACACAATTTTGCTGTGAAGCGAGCTGATGAACAAGTTTGTTCCTTGCTCGATACGTAGGTTCTTACCTTCTGTTTTTAATACCCAAGTCTTCCCTAGCAGAAAAAAATCAAATATGCATCACTCTTTCTAAATGGCATACACTCTCCCTGGCAACGGCGCCAAAATGTTGAGGTATAAAAGGTGTCTTTTTAACGCATATTTATCCTACATTAATTATCAATCTAGGTACGACTTTTTGTTTCAAGAGTGTACTCTTTCTAAGGCTACAATTCAATCTAAGAGTAATGCCTTGCAATATGTAGTACAATGTTATAAATACAAGAGTAAACAAATTCTTGGAAATTAAATATAACTACAATGACATAAACTTAAATTCTCTGAAATCCAATCATTCACCCAACAATCATTAGTCAAGGATGTAGTAGTGATAACTCTTTCCTTTAGCAACTAATGTAATTGAAATCAAAAGAGAACAAGATAATCAATCTGAGAACCAAGGTAGCAAATAACTAGATGTCATTTACAGTTGATAATCTTGTACTAAAGAAATTAAATGGAAATGGAAATTGAACTAAATCACTAATGTTGCTAATGAAAGTAAACTAGGCAAGCTTTCAAAATTAAAACCAACTCTTTGCAGGAATGAAATAGACTGTAAACTAATTAACCGAAATGAACAGCAAATCTGGAACTGAACAGCAATAGAAATGAACAGCAACTTTAGCTAAGAAAATTGAACAGCAAATCCTATCTAATGAAATTGAACAGAAATCTCTAACTAATGGAATTGAGTAGCAAATTCTATTGAATAGGAATCAGCAATCAGAACGGAACAACAAATGGAATGGAACAACAACTGCTGAAAAACGTAGCTTTGTTAAAGCATAACAAGGTAAATTATACATAGATTAAGATTCTTGTTAAATTCGAAAGGAATGGCAACGCAATTCACCAATGTAACACACCAATACTATGAAGCAATTAAACAATAAAGTATTAAACTTGAAAGATGTAATGAAAACAAATGCAAACCGTCACACAACAATAATTGAAAGATAATAATACAAACAGCAGATGGATCCACCAGGGCCGGGCCCTTAGCCACCAATGAAACACCGCTGGGCTACTCCAGAGTCAAGAAATGGAACGACAACTAGATCATGTATTAATTAGGAATAATAGCGTTTACAACAGTCGCTCTCTGATCACAAGATTCAATGAGAAATTACATAGTTGCAAAAGGAGTTTCGATAATAATCGTTCTGTCCCCCGATTTCTACAGGCACTTCCTTTTATAACAATTCGGCAGACAATACAAGAAACAACGATAGACTTTGAACAACGATCCCTCAGGATCGAAAGATCCTGAGGGGTTCGCTCCTTTTTCTTCTTTTATCTAATGCTTGGTCTTCTTAGGTTGTAGCCGTGCTGTTCCCTGCCTTACTTTAGCTATTTGTTCTGATTTCATCCTTCTTGTCTGGATATGGCCCTTTGCTGGAGGAATAGCAGTTACTCATGCTTTAGCTTTTCCTTTCGAATGGTGGTTTCCCCCTTCATTTATTTCCTATTGAGAATAAAAGACAATATTTATCCAATTTTCACAATAAATATTAATCTTTGCAATTCCATCATAATCTTTCAATATATCATCTTTCTAGAATAAAAAGAGTTATGTTCAAAGGAAAAAGAGAAAGAAATGCATGGTGAATTCATACCTTTTCCAATGCTCAACAAAAGCAGATCCAGGAAGTTGCGGTAAAAGAAAATCACAGCAAAAATTTAACGGAGGAAAGGTGGAAAAATAGGTACATTCTGACAGAAAGCTACAAAATATTCTTTGTGACATTTGTGATCGAGCTTCAGGGGTGGCTAGCCAGACATGTAGAGTTCCATAAGTGCTGGAAGGACGAGCAAGTCACTCAGTGGATCCCGGAGCTGATTCAGTAGCTGGAGAGGACTGTTAATACTATCACACGCACAGTCGATCACTGGGTGGACAGTGTGCTAGGAGGATTTGTGACAGAATTTGCCATCGACCAATTTTTCTCATACTCTGAGGCCGAGCGACGATTCTTTAAAGGGTTCCGGGGAAATTTTTTTAAGATATTACTGTGTGAAAAGAGCATTCTATGTAGTCATACTGATTGAATGACCCCGGATATAGACGGAAGCGTGACGCACAGTGGTAATGACAAGAGAAGTGCTGGAAGGATGAGCAAGTCACTTAGTGGACCCTGGACCTGATTCAGCAGTTGGAGAGGACTGATAATACTATCACACGCACAGTTGATCACTGGGTGGACAGTGTTCTAGGAGGATTTGTGACAGAATTTTCCATCAATCAGTTTTGTCTCATACTATGAGGTCGAATGATGATTCTTTAAAGGGTTATGGGGAAAATTTTTGAGGACATTACCATTGTTGATTAAGATATTACTGTGTGAAAAGAGCATTCTGTGTAGTCATACCGACTGAATGACCACGGATCTAGACGGAAGCTTGACACGCAGTGGTAAATACTATCGGACCAACCTTGACAAGGGGAGATCCACCTATAATCCATTGCAAGAACTAGCTGCGCAAGATCCCCCGACTACACCACCACCTAGGCAGCACAAAGGTAAGAACCCTCCCATACCACCAACCCCATCGGGCAGCGATATGGTTGCGCACCTGATATTACCTACTTTCAAAGAGGCAGGGGATGAAGATATGGACCGCTTTTGGTTTGTTGCAGACTTCGTCTAGACTACACAGAATGTGGCAACCGATACGATAAAGAGGGTGTAGTTGTCCCTAGTGTTTGAGGATAGGGCACTAGACTGGTATATGAGATACATTGCCCAGAATTGGGGTGCATCTATTCAAGATATCAAAGACGCTCTAAAACAACAGTTACGAAAGCCAAAGTCTTATTCTTAGCTGGTAGAAGAAGTAAAAGACTTCAAACAAGGTGTGTCTGAGTCGGTATGGGAGGTTGATCAGTGGTTGAAGAGAGCAATCAGGGAAGGAGGATTCGAGTATGATGATAGGAAACACACAAAGTGGTTCATCACTATGTTGTTACCTCACCTGCACACGCCAATGAGTCACCAAACCTTTGAATCGCAGGAAAAAGTTGTGGAAGTCGCTATGAAACTAGAAGCTGCACCCAAAGAGGATACGTCGGTAGGGGTACAGAAAATTAAGGAATAGCTTGAGGCTATGCATATAGAAATTCTGAACCTACGAAAGGAGAGAGGAAAGGATGGCCGTGCAAATATATGGTCCATACGATGTCAGGTATCTAGCCACACAAAGGATCAATGTCCTCTACTAGCAGATTCCATGCAGGTAGGAGGACCTTGTCTGGTGAGCCCAAGAGCAAGTGGGGAACCCATCCTAGCACGACCAGGTTTGAGCAGACTTGTGCTATGGTGTGATGACTTCCTTGTAGCTGGACTGCATGATACTAACCATTTCCCTCGGCTAGGTGCGTATGTCCCAAAGTTGAAGCAACAATGGTGCAGGTTTTGTCAGTTGGTAGGACACGATGATAAAAACTGTCGTACTTATGACTTGATGATAGATCGGGGGAACTTATATAGGGTACAATCAGACCCTGTGTCACCAAGGTCGTATGTGCACTTGGGAGGATCCCCATCCCGAGGCAGAGGAGGTCGGGGAGGAAGCGCAGGACGAAGACATGAGCAGCTAGTCTATTATAACTATGGAGAGATAAGACATTTCACCAGAGAATGTCCAAATCCCACCTAGCCATCATGCATTTATTGTAGATAGCTGGACCATGTGGTGGAGGATTGCCTTATTTTAATAGCCAAAATGCAAGAAAAACAGCCCACTCCTACGCAGAATGTGCAAAGAGTTAAAACCGAGCTAAGAAATATAGATCCAAGTGTAAAAGTCATGATGCACAGTGAGAGGATCACCTAGGGCACAAAGGAGGATCTTGCCTCTCGGGAAGGAGTGAAATTCAATGAATAGGAATTACTAGCAGCCAACACGCAGTTGCCGAACAAGATAGGGGAGGGGGTTGATCCCTTCCTACAGGCATGCCTGAAGCTACTATGAAATCCACAGGCTGTAGAGAACATCCAAGCATTAATGAATTCCTGCGCAGCTCGGCCTAGTTTGATTCCCGGGACCAAGGATGTACACGAACTATACAGTTATAAAAAATGCACTGGAAGAGAAATGCAATTGACTGCGCAAATTGGTGACTACGAGAAGGATCAAGTTATTCTCGATCTAGGGTCAGATGTGAACGTGTTACCAAAAAATCATGGCAACGAATGGGAGAGCCTAAATTGTAATGTTCCACCATCCAGTTGCGTATGGTGAATCAAAAAAATACCATCCCTCTAGGAAGGTTGCCAAAATTCATGGTAGATATCGCAGGAGTAAAAGTCCTAGCTGACTTCGACGTCATAGAAATTGTGGAGGATGGGGATCCGTACTCCGCACTCCCAGGACTGGATCGGGCTATAGACATGGGGGGTGTCATCAATCTCAAAAAGCACAACATGGTGTTTGAGAACAACGGTACACGTGTAATAGTACCACTAGATCCAGCAGAAGGTGCGTGGTATACCGAGCCAACCTACGAGGAGGAGGAAATAGATCACATTTACAAATGGTTCCGTTGCTGGGACCTGGAGAATCTTGAGAAAGGGATTAGGTAATGACAAGAGAATATTGGAAGCCTGAAAGAAAGGAAATCGAAGACTAGTTTTAAAAACAGATCCAGGAATTTGCGGTAAAATAAAATCGCAGCAAAAATTAACGGCGGAAAGGTGGAAAATTAGGTACATTCTGACAGAAAGCTACAAAATATTATTTGTGACATTTGCGATCAAGCTTCAAGATTACCCCACACTCCTAGGACTAGACTGGGCTATAGACATGGGGGGTGTCATCAATCTCAAAAAACATATCATGGTGTTTGAGAACAACGGTATGCATGTAATAGTACCATTAGATCCAGTAGATGGTGCGTGGTATACCAAGCCAACCTACGAGGAGGAGGAAATAGATCACATTTACAAATGGTTCCGTTGATGGGACCTGGAGAATCTTGAGAAAGGGATCAGGTAATGACAAGAAAATATTGGAAGCCTGAAAGAAAGGAAATCGAAGACTGGTTTGAAAAGCAAATCTAGGAATTTGCGGTAAAATAAAATCGTAGCAAAAATTTAACGGCGGAAAGGTGGAAAAATAGGTAAGTTCTAATAGAAAGCTACAAAATATTCTTTGTGACATTTTCCAAATGTGATCTATGCTACACAAGATACTCGCATAAAAGAAACCATGAAGCACCCCCCAATTCACTTGCGTGAGCTGGGACGTCATACCCGTATAGATGAAACAGAACCAATAAAAGAAGTAGCCTGCATGAAGTTGTTGAAGGACTGTTATATGTGGCCTGGATACTCTATCGGGTGAACATGACCCCACTAGTCATACAATCATGGACAAAGCAGCACACTCTGTCAAATCAACAATCGAGGCTACTTTGACGCAACCCTCCTTAATAGCATTGGGCCCACAATGGCCCTCATGCTCCACCCAATTTCAGATGTCCACATGCCCAAGTGGCAGTGGATATGCTGGAACCTTCCCATGAGGAATAAATATAGTAACAAAGTATATGTCTATTTGAGTTGAAATGGGTAAATAATCTTGCCTCACAACCATCACCTGTCAGTCATCATCCCAGCAGTGGATCAAAAATCGTAGGAACCAATCCTACAAGCTCAGGATGGGGTTCTGAAGGAACTTTAGTAACCCCCACCGAGCTAGGTTCTGGCCCACTGCTAGATCCTCAGCCATTGCATCCTACACGGTCATCCAATCCCTCTCCCTCCAAATCATCCTGCCATTAAAAGCTTCAAAAAGCTAATTTTTGGCCCCTTAAGCTAAAAAAAATGAAAAAATATGTGTTTTTACCAAGCCTGTGCCTTTAGCCAACACAAGTGCACACATCGCATGCCTTTCACCTACACAAGTGCATGCATCGCATGTATTTATGATGAACAATCATGCATTGTATGTATTTATTCGACCATAGGTCGTGTCGACAACCATGGCTGGTCGACGCGCTTGTACTCCACACAGATGTGTCGATGATGCGTTTGTGATTCACACAGATGCATATGAGTTATGCTTATGCACGGCATCACCCAGTAAAGCTCATGGCTTCACACAGTGACAGCGTGACTCATTTTGAATCGCCTGTGTCGTCCCTCAAAAATAAACCTGAAAAGCCAAACAGGGGACCCCTGTACTGCCTACCTACCCTACAACTAGAAAAAATGAAAAGGGTAGGGTACCATCTCCTACCTGTATCTCACCACGTGCGTCTCGGGTACTCTGGTTGACCACAACGACAAATGTTCTGAAAATATCCTCTCACCTCTCAAGATCAACATTGAAAATGAGTTGAAATTGGGCCCTTTTTTCCTACATATCTCCCATTTTTCCATTTCCCTAGTGCCCATAATAGGAGCTCAGGACCTATGTTCTCAAAATGGTGAGAGACACAAGGATCAATATTGTATCATCTTCATCATGGAACTATTTGTGAACACGTTCTTGGGGCACCTATCTATGTGTTTGTACATCCAAACACCTTTTACATTCTTTTGGCAAGTGTACAAATATGTTTTAGGAAAAAGACTCCCATCCATATTTTTTTGTTTCATACCTGGTGGCAATTTCTAGTCACCCTTGGTCGAGGCTTAGTCGGGGCTTGCACGTTAAGTCAAAGCATACTTACACACACCTTGGATTTCTTACCGACTCCAGGGATACCCCTATCAAAAAAAAATTAAAATTTCGCCACTTGCATTACAGTTCTGACCTCGAGATATTTTTCCATAACCATTACGATAGCCTGCTCTTGTTATCATGCCTTTTTAACCCACCATGTTACAATATGCTTCACCTGAATCCTTGATTCCTTGTATCAACACTTTTTGGATGGTTGATGATTTTTTCCTGTCCACTTCACCAATTATATTCCAAGATTGAGGTTGTACCTTGGATAGGTTCCCCCTTTAAGGAACATCCCTGGGTGGCACAATGGGAATCAACATTGCCCATTGATGTCGTTGATCCCCCTGAAATCTGACATCAACACCAGTTTTCATGTCAATTTGGTATCATACTTCATAACCATTGTATCTCTGCCACTTAGTCAAAGACCCATGCATTACTAAGAATATATTTCAGCAATGCTTAAGCCACAATGCACGGGAGTTTCCCAAAGTTGAAGACACATGAATATCACATCACTCAAAAAGTGCTTCATCTAGAAGATGCATGGGAGCACTGAATTCAGTCTATTTTTTCAAAGTAAAATTCCCTTGAGGACATCAGCAATTATCATCACCAACCAGCAACATGTCACTTACCACATTGTGACTTGACGAAACCAATATTTTCCAGATTGTATTAACTAGTCATCATAATGAACATGGGATATGCTTTCCTCGTAGAAACATTTATTATTTTATCACTCAAGTTTCCTACAGTGAAAGGTTACACTTTCTATTGTCAAGGGGTCCCTCTACTCATCTCCACTTCAAGTTACTCTCTCTCTCTGATCCAGGTGGATATTGGTGGCCACCAGCCTATTCCACCTAGTCAGTTTCATCATTTTTCTTATTTACTATTTTTAGTATTTTTTTGGGTGTTGAACTTCTGGAGCCATTTTGAGGCCCTAACAGGTGTATTCCTTAGAGATGTATCTCCAATGAGGTATCATAAGTGCCAAACTGAGATACTATGACCAAGTTATGACCCCGGGAAGTTCGCTGCCCAACTAAACCCAATGGAGCCCATAAACTCTTGGTGTTACATCTACTCGGGTTAGGGTTTTGGTTTTTTAGGTTTTTCTCTTATTTTTCAATAATAAAAAGGCCCTGGAGCCTCATTGTAACATAGTGCAGAGGCATGTAGCTACCTCATCTCTTCTCAGAGATAAGCTACCATCGCCCTAGCTAGTTTCTGTCCATTCTATCTACAAGCGTATTTCAATTGTTTGATATTAATGAAATGAATTTTTATTTCTACTACATCTCTATTTTTATTTTTATTTTTGTTATTTATTTCGTTCCTGCATAAATCCAAATTCAAGTTATGACTCCATGAGGGTTTGAAACATATTTCAGTTTCAATGTTTTGTAGTAATCTTCAGTAAACTTAATGCACGTGCCACAGTCTCCACATATCATATTAGAGAGTGAAAATATCTCATTTGAAAATATTTTTTATTATCTCAAATGGGTTTTTTACGGAATTTTATTTTGTTTCCTAGTTTGAGAGATATGAACAATTGAAGTTACACTTGTCTAGAACACTGCGCCATCGCGCATCCTATGAGTTTGTGGAATAAGTTTATCACCCAAAAAGTCATCAAATTTCAAGTGTCTTACATTACTAGAAATATTTATTCAATAACTTAAATGGGTCTTTGACGAAATTTTATTTCATTTCCTATAGAAGAAGTAATCAGCAAAGTTGCAGCAAGAGTTCCATTTCAACCAAGATTTGGATTAGTGGTATCAGAGCGTCTTCTATTCTCAATATTTCTTTGCATGTCCCCAATGAGGTTAAGGTATAAGTATCTAGGGCTCGATCTGGTTGAACCTTTACAAGATCAGCCTCACAAACCCCAACGACCTCCCATGGACGAAGAAAATAAAGACGAGAGAACAGGAGATCCTATCAAAATATTGCTTGAGGAGGCCCTCGAGAAAAAAAGGAACGCGATGATGGATAAAGTTGCCCAGATCCTTCAACGACTTCCCACTAGCAGTGCATCTGCATCCAATAGCCACTCTAGAGGCTTCACTCCTTTCAAGGTACAATTCAACTTCAACATTCATTTATTTGAAGGCCAGAGAGATGCAGACACTGTAGATAGATGGTTGAATTTTCTATAAGGTTATTTTTCGATATGTTGGCTTGAGGGGTCTTGACCCAAGTTCAGAGTCTATCGGGCAACCAAAAAACCCTTCAACTACTAGCCCTTTTGGCAATGACCTGCTTACATAGATCAAAGTCTCACCCAAAGCTGTAAGGTGGGGGTGCTAGAACCAAGTTTCCGCACCCTGGGGAAGAAATTGATGTGGTGGCCCTAAATAGTTTTATTGCATAATTTATTGTAGATTGGAAATAGATGCATCCATATACAGAATAATACTTATCAGATCAGCTTGTCATGAATACAGATAACGCATATAGCAGATGGATCACAGATCAACCTTGTCGCAGATAAATGACAGAATCAGATAAAGCGCAATAAATCAAGCAGATCTATTCATGTACTTCGTCATCAACAAATATTCACACATAAAGAAAAATTTACTTGCGCAAATATAATAGAATTAAATCAATCTCAAAGCAATAACAGTAAACATATATTCCAGACACATAACATAATTGCTTTGCTAAAAACAGTCCTTGTATTAGGTTCAAAAGTTCAGTACAATCAGAATTTCCCCTTACAATTAACCTTCTACGCACACAACCAATGGAGTCCACACACATATAGGACTAAGTCTCCGTGCACACAGCTAGCAGGAGCCTTTCTACCCAACATAGACTTACAAAAATGTATCATAGAAGCATAAACTTACTTATATCATCAATGTTACTTATCAACTTACATAATCGATTTATTTATTTATATTCATCCAGCGCGTGGATACTATGGTCTCAAACCATGCTTTGAGGCCCAAAGTTTACCCTTATAACCCATTTACATAAAATAGGGTATTTTACCCACCCCAAAGCCCCTTGACTTTTCCACGCAACGCGCATATGCAAAATTACATACAAAAAGTTACCCAAATTTTTCCCCAGGGAAACCTGCTCCAACAAGCCCCCAACACCAACCTGTGACTCATCTCAAGTCACTGTGGGGTCATATCCTTCTAACTTCTCTACTGGGGTAGCTATGGTGGGGACTGTTAGCACATCAGTGCATACTTGATTGTTCTTATCCTCTAGTGCAGCACGTTGGGCCTCGGCTGCTCGCCATGCTTCATCGACACTCTGATACTTATATTGAAGTTCTACTGCATGTTTCTGAGCTTCATTGATGTCGTGGCAGGCATGAGCTTCATGAAACTGTAGCTCGTCCATGATCATGTTGTGGACCATGTGTAATTTCCCTATAGGCAACACACTCAAATCAATATTAATCTTTTGGCAGGCTTTGATATGCGCGCGCAGTAGCTAAGAATATACTTGAATGGCTTGTTCAGATATCTGAACCAAACACACTTCTCCTGTAGAAGGAAATAATGTTGTGATGGGTTTCGCGCCAATAGTAGACATGCTTGTTTTTAACTGGCTCACTTGTGCAACGCTCACCTGAATCAGGTTCGCTTGAACTTTGAGCTCTTGTATGCCAACCTGTACCCCATCAAGTGCAGCCTTGTACTGTGCTTCCATGTCCATCCACATATATTTTGTTGCTGTTGTGACCATGTTAGCTATTTCATTGAATTCATATTTAGTTAGTGTTAGCTCTTCTTCTCTAGTGGCCTTAGAGCCCTTTTGTTTCTTCTTGGATCCTCCTGCGGCCTGTTAACCGGGCTTTGTGCCCTTAGAATTTTGAACTTCCACCAGCTCCTCTATATCTTTAGGCATGGCACCATTCTTCTTAGGTGCAGTGCCCATTTCCAAATCAATCATTTCATCAGTTGTAGTCGGCATGGCCTTTGATCCTGAGGTTTTTTCAGTTATTTGTGTACTAGTGTGAGGTTTGGTAGGCATATTCTAAATATATGCAGACGCACCTTCCATGGTCCGCGGCTCCAGCCAAGCTAGTGGCCTCTCTTCAGTGACGTGCAGAAAGTCGTCCTCAATGACGAGATAGGGAAATTTTTACCAAACTCCTTCAACTGCGCCCTTCACCCGGATTTGAATGTTGTGGAAGGTGGCCTTAAAATATGAAATCAAATTTTACTACACATACAAATTTGGAGAGAGCCTTGGTTTGGACTGAATCACCTAAAATATAGAAGCGTCGAAAAAGACCCAAAATATCTTGTTTTCCATAATGAGCGTGGGGACGAAGGAATTCCATAGTGTGGCATGTCGTGCAGCTTCACACATTTGTGGCTCTATGTTTGGAAACTGCATTTCCTCAGGGGTCTTCAATCCAATTAGGGCTATCAATAGCGGGAGCCAAGAATAATAGAAGTTATTTCCCTCCTCTTGTGCTTCATCCATGTTCCACAGGAATTCTTTTCATAAATATTGAGCCCAATTATATATTACTCCATTCTCGCATTGTCTTGTCAACGCAATGACTTGCACAGGAACCTCCTTAAGTATACACTTCTATATAATCTTGCAGGCCAATATGATCATCCCAAATTGGATGGCTGGATCATTTATTTCGCTTACTATGAATCCTCTACTGTGGCATGAAACCTGATAGGTCATTTTAATTTTATCTGCCACCTTCATTTCTTGTGTCTTTCCTCTACAGTCATCCATGGGATCTGCACCTTGATCAAGCAGGTCGATGATCCGATGGATTAGTGTGACATCAATGGGTATGCGCTCTCCCAACCATAAGGCTTCATCATGAACTAGCATGAGTAATTGGTGCAAAAATATATCATTTATTGGGTTGTGCCCGAAATGTGAGACCTACAATAAATTCAGAAGTCGTGCCTTGTACAGGCCTAGCACCCATCGTTGGTTCCACGTGCATGAGCCCCCCCTCATATGGTACACGGTCTAGATAGCACTCGAGTGAAAGCTCAGGGAACTTATCAAAATCCGCAAGGTCCCAATCCTCCATCCTTAGTTGCGCCACTTTAGCAAACATATCTCCTTCAAGCGGGACATTATCAGGAATTAAGGGCATGTTAATGTAAGACTTCAAATTTTCAATATCCTTCGAGACCTTAATAGACGCCTTGCGCAGTGAAAC
This sequence comes from Pinus albicaulis, assembly GCA_034641835.2. Classification (NCBI taxonomy): domain Eukaryota; kingdom Viridiplantae; phylum Streptophyta; class Pinopsida; order Pinales; family Pinaceae; genus Pinus; species Pinus albicaulis. The sequence goes on along the minus strand of CM076584.1, from coordinate 886,276,832 downwards.
ATATGTCGGAAACTACGAGAATGGGACCACTTCGAGCACATCCTCCTCTTCCATAATGGTCTCATGGATCTCCCCTATGGGTCTCTTCTAAAGTTCAACCGCAGTGGAGTGCAGCTTTGGAGTCTTCTCCCTACGGGTTTATGGGTCCCCGACATCTGACCCTTCTTAGTCTTTTCCGGTGTAGGTGCCTCAGCGATTGACGCAATAGGATCCTCTTCTAGGCGCATAGCTATTATTTTTGGCGAGATAACATAACCAAGACCCCTACGACGCAACTCCTCCTCAAATAACGAATCCAAACCAGAAATAGGCAATGAATAATATGTTGAAATCATAGAGCTCCAGGCAGACAATTCACACAGAAATAAAAGGGAATTATTACGACCCCTTAGGTCATATTTATAGTTTTGGAACATCCTCAGTGGTTCCTTATGCATTAATTTGGCTCCATAAATGATAAAACGGTTCCAAATATGGTAATATTTCCTCATTAAATGCAACCTATATGCTCCCTTAAATGGTAATAAAATTGTGTTTTCCAGATTTATTGTTCCAACGGCTAGATTTTGGCACCTATGCGACCTATTTAACCTCCTCGTGCAACTACCGTGCACACGTCATGCCTTTATGTAGAGATTCAACAAGAATATTCAACACCTACGCCTAGTGCATTAAGCACCTAGTTACATTCAACACCCGGTTGCATTAATCACCCAAACTAGGGTGGGGCCCACAGTGCTATTTTTGGGTGCATGTATATTTTTACTATCCCTTAATTTAGAAGGACATTAAACTGTAATATATTCTCAATGTGGACTTGAATGAGTTAACTGAAAGTGATAAATTTAGTTAGCTAGTGGATTTCGAGTTAGAGGCTGTTGGTGAGGCATGCAAAGTAATTCTAATTGTAACATAGTTCGAAGTGCAGTGGTGCATGAGTTGGTGCAATCTGTAAATCAGTTTAACTCAGTTAAGTGAGCTAAATTCAGTTGTGCTAGTTGTAACTAAAGATACACTAGTGAGAGATTCAGTGAATTAAATATTAATTAATTCACAATCAGTGATGTCACATGCAACTGAGGATTTACTATTATTAGTTGCATGCATGTCAGATCCATTGGAGACCCAGTTGAGTTCTAGGTGAAACGGAGATTTACTATTAGTTGTAGGATTCTATGCTTGCACACATGCAAGAAAAAACCCATTGGAGTTCCCATGATACTTGCGTAGTCAATGAAGGAAATAATTCCTATATTTTTGGGATATTTACCATTAAGTATTGCGCAAGGAAGGCAGGTTTTCTGGAGGCTGATAATTGGCTATGTGTTGGTCAATTTTTCATATGATAGTGTGAGAATTAGCTAAGTACTGGAGGGCTCTTGTGAGAAGATTTTTGTATGTAATTATTTCATGATCCATGCTTAGTATACAATAGAAGATAGTGGGGTTTTTAGCTATAATATTTCCTCAGGAAATTATCTGTGTTGTGTGTGATTGATCTTTCCTCATGCTCATGTGATTAGCGATTGTGTTTTTAATTCTGCAAAATATTTCTAGAGGCGATTCAGTATTTAAATTTAGTACATTGTTAGATCGGGTGAATCCAAGATATACATGTTTGTTGTATAATTTATATATGGTATCAGAGAATAAGAAATTGCAGAAGTGAAATAGGATCTGAGTTTGTGACTGGATAGAATTAAAATTTGCAGAAAGACTTTCTTGGTGCTACAGTTGATTCAAGATCGAAATGGATTTCAATGGCTTGAGGTTAGAGTATGCACTTGAGGGAAGCTCGAAATACATTGCTTGGAAGGACAGGATGGAGGCAGTACTTGAAGACAATGGATTGAAGGAATTCATTGACAAAGATGTTCCTAAACCCGATGTTGCAGATGTTTAAAATCTTGATGCGTGGCAAAAGAAAGTGGAAAAGGTGAGGAGGATCCTGTTGGAGGGAGTATGAGACCACATTGTCTCAAGCCTCCATGGGAAAGCCATGCCATATGCAATATGGAAGGCTTTTACAGATCTATTCCAAAGCAGCAGAGACCATAGGAAATTTCCCCTCAAAGATAATCTCAGGAAGATAAATATGGAAAAGGGCGACACCATTCCAAAATATCTCACGAATTTTGTCCAATGTCGGGATGAACTAGGGAGTGTGGGAATAATAGTCATTTATGATGATTTGGTGAGATTGGCTCTCCTAGTACTTCCCAAGAGTTGGCCCTCTTGGACAATCTTCCCCGTTCATCTCTTTCAGAAGAAAAGCATTCTGACCCCGATAGGCAGCAATTTTAAAGGGTCCTTTCCAGAGATTTTCGAACTTACCATGCTTACCCTTTTCCTTGTTTCTTGCATCCCATTTCAGCACCACTTCTTCCAATTGAAATTTGTCCACTTTTGCTTTTCTATCATATATTTTATTAATTCTCTCTTGCAGCTTGAACATGTTTTGGAAAACTTATTCTCTAGTCTGTTGCGAATGGATCATTTGATTTATTCTTCTTTGCATATGATCATCTTCACTTCTAGCTCCATGCAGAAGTTTGACCACTGGAACTGCGAGAGAGGTAGGAAATACCGTGTCAAATCCATATACTAACTCAAAGGGGGACATACCTATGCATTTCTTATAACTCACTCAATCTGCCCAAAGTGCATTGACCAACTTCTTATGCCAACTTTTCTTGTTTATTTCCAACAGCTTTTTAATAATGTTGACCAAATATTTTTTCGAAGAATCAGCCAATCCATTGCCTTGTGGATGATAAGCGGTTGAGTGTCCCAAAGTGATGTGATACTTGTTACAAAACTCAACCATTATTTTTTATTTGAAAGTTGCTGCGTTATCAGTAATTAACTTCTTCGGGCAACCAAAACGAGACAAAATATTATTCTCAAGGAATGAAATTATTACCGCATATGTGGCTTGTCTGGTGGGAATTGCTTCAATCCATTTCGTGAAACAATCTGTCATTGTGAGGATCCATTTATGCTGAGCTGAAGAAGAAGGATGGATCTCACGAATGAAATCCAAAACCCATTGCTAAAAAGGAGCACTTACCTCAATGGGCTTAAGCGGAAAAGGTTGCAATTTCTTCCTCCCTTCAAAAATATGACATTCATGACAACCTTTAACAGTCTTATACACGTCAGCAAAAAGAGTCGGCCAATAATATCCTGCTCTCAAAATTTTTTTGGTCGTCGTTTTCCTGAAAAGGTGACCTCCGCAATCTCCCTTATGAAAATCTTCCATAACCTGCTTTGCTTCTTCTTCCACCAAACAATTTAGAAAAACACCATCGGGATATTTCCAATAAAGTGCATTGTTCAAAATGCAAAACTTAGCAGCCTTCAATTTCAAAGTTCTACTTTTGTTTTTAGCCATCCCTGGTGGCGGTGACAAGTTTTGGAGCACATATACAATATCTGAATACCAAGTAGAATGAACAAATATTTCTGATACCTGAATTAGCGAACTTTCTTCGTTTTCCTCGGACATAGCAGAAATGAGATTAATGTCCAAGGCATGCAAATTTGATTCAGCCATCAGCTTAGCCAGCCCTTGTCCTTTGATAAGATTTGTAGGCTTTATCTCCACATCATACTCCAACAAGGCAGCAATCCATTTGCCTCGTCTACCTTCTGGATTTGTTTGCACTAAAACATCCTTAACATTAGCATTAGGAACATAAGCAAGAATATGAGAATGCAGAATATATACTCGAAAATACTTCAACACTTTCACTAAAGCAAGAGCTTGCTTTTCAATGATGTTATACTTTAAGGCTGCATCTCTTATGGTTTGGCTGAAAAAATAAATTGGTTTTTCATGATGATCTCTTTTCTGCATCAATATTGCTGCCATAGTATGTTCCGAGACAAATGAAAACAAAATAAAATCCTGAGTATAGTCCGGGCTGATCAAAACCGGAGTTGAAGATAGATCCAACTTCACTAAATTGAAAGACTTTACATACTCCTCAGTCCACTTCACTACGCTATCTTTCTTAAGCATGTTTGTAATCTCCCTTAGATGTTCTGCAAGATTAGGCACAAAGCGGCGCAAGAAATTCATCTTACCATTGAATTATTGGATATCCTTTTTGTTTCAGGGAAGATCAATTTGCTGAATAGATTCTACTCGAGCTGGGTCAATGTGGATGCCATCTTTTGAGATAATATGACCAAGAATTTTTCCCTCATCCATGGCAAACAAACTCTTCTTCGGATTGAGTGACACACCATAATTTCTACATCGCTGAAAAACAATCTTCAAATGGTAAAGGTGCTCTTCATATGAATTTGAAAAGATTGTCAAATCATCAAGATACACAACTAGAAAAAAATCTTTCTCATTTTCAAATTCCATATCCATTGCTCGCTGAAAGGTCGCACTAGAATTCTTCAAACCGAAAGGCATTTTAGCATAATGAAAGGTTCCCCACAGAGTGGTGAACGTTGTTTTGTCTCTATCGTCCTCATGGACCAGAATTTGGTTATAACCTGAATAACCATCGAGTAGTGACATACGAGATGCTCCAACTACTTGCTGAAGTATGTGATCCATTTTGGGCAACGAATAATTATCTTTCAAAGAAAGCTTATTCAGATTCCTAAAATCAATGCACAAATGAATCTCACCTGTTTTCTTGCGTACGGGCACCAAATTAGAAATCAAATATGAAAACCTTATAGGAACAATGATACCAGCCTTGTACAAATGATTCACTTCCTTCTTAATTGAGGGCAGCAACTTTGGATTTATTCTTCTCAACTTCTGCCTGAAGGGCTTTTGATTTGGCTTGATAGGAATGGTGTGCTGAATTATGTTTGTATCGTATGTCTTTAAATCTCAATAGTCCTAAGAAAATACATCGCAAAAGAAGACAACAAACTGATATATTTTGCTTTTACTTCTGGTGGCAATGCTTTGGACAATTTCACCATCTTTGGATTCTCAGCTGATCCAATGTTCACATCTTCAACTCCCTTTTCGGTTGGCCTCAAGGTTGGGTTTCTAGCTACGTCATCTTGATCGAAAAGCTCCTCTAAAGGTATTATACCTTTAGGAATGACATTATCCTTCAGCTGCAATACTTCCATCTGATTTACTTGCACATCAGCCCCACCATCATCATGCTCCACATCAATTGAAGTGTCTTTGAATTTTCCTTCATTTTGCAGAAATTCGTCAATTTCTTCGTCATCTCTGATTGTCCAGAACAGTCAGATGATGCTTCACATGAATTTCAAATTTGTTACTTGAGTTCATCGGAATTTTTAAGTTACTTGTTGCCTTTGCAAGTGCATCTGAAATACCATTCTGAATACGAGGGACACAAGTCAAAGTATAGTCTGAAAACAATTTCAAGATATCAAGAACAGCATTTCGGTAAGCCCGCATTCGAGGATGCTTAGCTTGGTATTCACCTTTCACTTGCTTGATAACCAAATCGGAGTCGCCATACACTACAATCCTCTTAGCATTCAACTTTCTAAGAATTTTCAGACCAGCAATTAAAGCTTCGTATTCAGCCTCATTATTTGAATAATCAAAAGCCAATTTATAAGAACAGACCCTTACATTACTCGGTACCTTGTTTGGGGTAGAAAAAGGGTTGCGTACCCAAATTCCAATTCTAGCACCATCACTTCCTACTGCACCATCAAAATCCATGGTCCATAAACCATATTCATCCTCTTCCAAGTGCTGAAATTATGTTTGCTCTGGTATTTCTACTTGTTGTCCATCAACTTTTTGCTGCTGTCGGAAGGTTGATTGCTCAGCGAAACTTTCAAGTTTTTGTCTCTCTTTCTTCAAAACCTCTCTGAAATTCTCGGTGATTTCTGGAATGTCTTCTACTTCAACTAATTAGATATTTACATCATTGAAACTGTCTGAATACAAAACAAATGATTCTAAATCTGTATGTACATAGTTGATTGGATGATTTACCAGTTTCTCCTTGCTAGTGATCATATACTTCATCTTTTGCTCCCGATATAATTTCCTCATCTGACCAAACATAGGAATAGTAGCATAGGAGAAATCAAGCTGCAATGTTCCCTTTAGTTTCGCTCCCCAAGATCTGGAAAGAAACATGCCAAATCTAGGAGGAATATCTGCCACAACCACATCCATCAAAACATTTTTAGTTGGAATCTGATCCAAACTGACCACCAAATATTTGATAAGCCCAATGCATATTACTCTACTGGAATCGAAAGAATAAAGATCATGATACTTTCTAGTGATATCCAATCCCAATTTCTCCATAATTTCCCTCGACATGAGATTATGAGATGCTCCGGAATCAAACATAGCATTGTGTAACACAAAATCATGCAATCTAAGGCTGATATAAAAAGGAGGCACATTACTATTTGGAGACTCACCATCCAATGCTGGACCAAAAATCAACTTAGGTTGATCATATTCCAAATTAACCATATCATAAAATGGATCTAAATTCAAAATTTTAGACACCTGACCCTTATAGCTGCTATTCTTCATCAACTCAGTCAAAGGAATGGAAACTTTCAACTTAGCAATTTCATTTTCTAAGTTAAAAACTGAAATTTTCTCTACCTCTTTAGCTTGAACATCCTTCTTTTCAGTTTTCTCCTTTGATACAATTGGCTGATTGGATCTTTCATTTGCTGATGTGGATTTGCTAGTAGTGGGATCAGCTATTTCTTTTCCCTTCTTCTGTGCCACGAGTGAATCATTCTTTAGTGCTAAAAATTCCTTTCTCTTTTGAATTGGATTAATAGGGACATCTATGTTTCTAAGTGAATATTGTCTCTGTTGGGCGGTCAAAGAATTCATGTATCCCCTCTGATACTCATCAGACTCTTCTTCAAGAGCTGTCTCATTTTCCAAGATGAAATCCTCATCTTTTTGTACAGCTGAGTTTTCTGCATACTCCTCATCTTCAGTGATAAAAGTTTGCATATCATCAGGTGTAAATAAATGATTCTCTTCTCCTATTACATTCTCTTCATCATCTGATTCCGGACCGACAAAATTCTGATGTAAGGGTGTCTTCACCTGCTGTTGTGCTGGCGGTTCTTGTACTCACTGCTCTCTTTGCTTGATTCTGAATTGCGTTTGCTGCTGGCCACGGAAGTTAGGATTTCTGATCTACGGTTCAGGCTTATCAAGTGTTAATCTTTCAAACATCTTTTCCATCTTCCGAAGCATTTGATCTGACGTGGAAACCTCTTCCTTTATTGCTACTTTATTTTCAGCTCTCATTCTAGCTCTCCTGGCATTCAAATTAGCTTCAACATTGACTACAATTTTTTGCATATCCTCTAAAGTGGCCGAACTTCTTTCTCTCAATTGATAATCCATGTCAAGATTGAATCCACCCGGAAACTTAATTAAAGCCGACCCCCTAGGTGGCTTTATCTCATCAGGAATTGCATTGTAAATAGAATTGAATCTAATACAATAGTCTTGAACGGACTCACCAACATTTCGCTTGATATTGTCATATTCTGAAAGGATTGAAAGAGGATCTTTCTGCACTTCCCATCAATCCAAGAATTGTCTCTGAAGATTATCCAATGTAGCAATACTTCTAGCCGGCAAAGCTCTGAACCACTTTCTTACTTCTCCTCCAAAGGTTTGTACAAACAATCTCATTGTCACATTCTCCGCATCAATTTCATGAAGGTCAAAGAAATCTACCATTATGTCCACATGTTGCTGAACAGTGACACTTTGAGGAGTTCCATCAAACAATGGAATTTTGCTTTGATAATATGCGGGCATGTCATCTAAGTTTTGAGGCAACGCGAGAGGTGTAAATTGGGCAGCCATTGCTCTGGGTGGATTTACAATCGGTCTTGGAGATATAGGAGGAGTCGAAGAAGTTGATGTATGAGGTGTATGAGGTGTGGACGGAGGCGACACTATTGCAGATAGTTGATCAAAAATAGATGGTTGCACGGGAATGGTAGGAATGAAAGGAGGCTCGGTAGGAACTTGTGAACCGGATGTAACTGCTGATGACCCAAGAGTTGCAGATGCAGACTCTATGAACTCAGGAATATTTGTTGCCACAATGTAGTTTTGAATATTAAAAATGTAACTGTCAGTGGATCTATTAGCCTTTTCAATTTCAAGGTACTTGATAAACTCGGGATTTATGACAGTAGAACCAATAGCACTTTCAGACTTAGTCTCAAATAACGAAAACTCAAATTGTTCGTCAAACTCAAGATCTTCAAGGTACTCAAAAACAGCGGGACATGAATGAGATTTAAATAGAGGAATCACAGGACTTTCTCGACGAAGGATTCTCGAAATAAGATTGGGATTTTCATACACAGGAGGTGGATCGGGATCCGGATTTGCTCTGGTATGTCGTCTGGAAGCCAGTGTGTTGAATTATTTTCAAAAATCAAAGGGACAAAACCAACTTGTTCAACCTATCAAATTCTAAACTCATCATCCAAAAGTCTAGAACGATCTGATGTACTGGGGAAATTTACAAGCCAGGTGTTACGTTTACAAAATAAACCGGAGATTGACTGAAGCAGCGTTTATCTACTTTCGCTGATGAAAAGCAAGAGCGTTTCGAAGGCTACCTAGCATAACTTCAGGCTCCGTCTGTAGCTTATAAAATGAATAACACTAAAAATCAAACCATTTTATTCCCCAGTATGGTCGCCACTATGTTATTGCCTAAATCTACCTCAGGCTGAAGGAAGGCAGAGTTCAGGGTAACATCAAACCACGCTTAATCTGGTAGCTGGCCCTACCAGATCAAGAGAGGGCTCTCTCCGGGTCAATCTCAGCAAAAATAATTAGTGAGGCTTGAGATGACTTGAAATAAAGGCTAATTTTAGGCTAGGTATATATGTGAAAGAGTTTGATTTGATTTTGAGGGTTTTGTTGGATCAAAGGGAAAGGCAGTTTTTGGGTCTGGGAAATGATCAGTTTTGTAGAGGGCTGAATGGGGAAAGAAAGGAAAATGTTCTGATGCTTCGAATTGAATGAAATGGATAGCTCAGACTGGGGAGGAGTTGAAGAGGGCAAGAAGGATTCAAGAATCCTCTTCAAACAGTTGAAAACATGAAAAATTAAACAAAACTTCAAGGTAGAGCACTGCAAATCTAATGGATTCCACCTTTATCACTTATTTGTTTAATTTAAGAATAAATAAGAAGGGAAATGATACACATGAAACTTCAGTAAACTTAGAATCACAGAGAGAAACACACCATCAAAACATAGAGCCACATGGATCCCAAAGAGTGCTGCAAACCTTGGTCTATTTCTTTGCCAAAATGCAGAGATGAAATGTACAATGAAGCTCAAAGCAATCCCAAGTGTCCAACCCTAAAAATGACTGAGAAAAAACAAGATATAGACAAGCCTAACTCATCCCCATGCCTCTAAGGGTCGAGCTCACTATTTTAGGAGCTATTTCAACAAGATCTAAACTAAGAACTGAAAAATAGGCAGTGGAACAACTTGCCTCTATAAGATAAGAAACTGATTTATTCAGTTACAATTCACTTTTTGGCGAATGAATCTACTTGCATGAGTAAAAATGTGAAAAAATTACATAAAAGTCATGAAATTACATCAAGTTACAGTAAGAGTTGTACATGTGAAGATAAAAAAGTGAAACTGGCAAAAACTAGGCGAAAAACTGAGTTACTAAGTGAAAACTAGGCCAAATTTCCCAATGCGTCGCGCCTGAAATCTCTATGTGTCGCGCCACTTTGAGGCTGATTTTGAGGGCCTTCCCGGAGTCCAAATTGAGTGTAGGATAGCTTGTTGGAAATATATACCTGTATACCTTCCAACGCAAGTGGAATTTCTAAATTTGGTTGCCATTTTCCCCTCCAAAAATCAAATCTCCCAACACTGCTTCCTGTGTGTCCAAAAAGTGGCAGAAAGGCCATTTTTAAGGTGTTTTTGACCCTTCAGGCAACCGAAAACTTGTCAAAATCCTTAGGTATAGGCATGCATAAATTTTGATGAAAATTTCAAAAATGCAAAGTTTTCCTCAAGAGGAGCTGCCAATTATAAGTGCGTGCCAAGTGGCACAACGCGTTGGGCAGGAAAATCTGTTTTAAGGCCAAAAATTTCAAAATTGACAAAAAATTTCCCAAATTTCTTGAAATTTGGGCTGAAGGTCCACCATCAAGTGCTATGCTGAGCCAAAGAAGCTTCAGCCAAAATTTGGAGTCTATCATGCCTTTTGCGACGCTTTAGTGCCCTCTTTAGCTTTGCCTTCAGGATCTTGATTCTCGCCTTGCAAACACGATTCCTCACCCAATAATGGTTCTTCATGTGCCTTAGCATGTTATTTTCCTTTTTTTCCTTCTCCAGCAGCTTCTCCAAATGAATATTTACCCTTTCGAGCCAAGTCTCTCGATCAGCCTCAATTTCTCGCTCAATGGATGTCATCTCGGTTTGGCTTCTTTGGGCAGCTTGCCGATTCTCACGGATGTTTTGCAACTCCATGACAGTTTGCTGATCTTCCAACTGTTTGTTTCACTGCTCTAGATATTTTATGATCCATTTGGATCTTTTCAATTTGACGGTCAATGTGTCTATCTCCGCCTTCTTCTCCTGAATTGTCTCTCTCAACTTTGATCTTGGAGAGCTCAAATCCTCATCAATCAATATGAAACCTGTATCTTGGCCTCCTGAAGGCCCCTCATCCTACATAGGCCTCTTACCTCTATCCTATACCTGTACCTGTGCTGCTGATGATGGCAACGAGACCCCTTCCACCCCAGGTGGAGATAGTACTCGTCGGGCTGCTGCAAATAATCCTTTAGTGCCTCTCTGATAAGTGATATACATCGTCACACTAGTAGTCTCTGCCTCCTGACCTCCATACTGATGTGAAGGTTCACCTGCATCATGAAAAACCTCTGGAGGAACCTGAGGAGCTGTGAAGAAATCATTAGAAATGAAATCTTCTCATGAAATACCCTGCAAGCCAAGCTGATGCACCACCACGATCTTGATGAGTGCATAGTGATAAATACTATTGTACTGCTACTCGGGAGTTTTCCTCTACATGAGAGTGGTCATTTTCTCGATATTCCAGCACATGAAATAAGGGATGTTCATCATCCTCACCCTGGTGAAATGCATCAATAATCTGATATGGTAGGCATAGAGGCGTGAAAACCAGCCCTCACAACTGAAATATCTGATAATGAGTTTCATCAGAGGTGCATAGGACTCCTTTAGGAATCAGAATGGGAACACTCTGCTGAGTTGTCTCACAAAGCTAGGCCTAATATATGGTTCATAATGCACTCTATCCACCTGTTGTCTTTTTTTCCATTGTTCACCCACATTCGGTACTCCGATTGCTTGAGAGATTGTTTCCGGTGTCAAAGTGAAAGTTACACTGACAAGGGTGACCTGACCATCATGTAAATTCAATACAAACAAATGAGCCAACTCCTGATGATAATGAATCCTAGCAATCATTTCACAAAACTGATAGCATGACTGCTCTCGAAAACATGCCTAGCAAGTGGACAAGCCTGCAATTCAGCCAATGAGGTGGGCTCCTCTCTCACATGTCTACCACTCTTATGAGGCCTTCTAGGTGCATGTTTCTCAGTGGTGGAATCACTATCTCGGTCATATGATGTATCAGTATCTGTCTCCATGATGTCCAAGGTCTATGCAAGGTGTATGTTGGCTTGTATGAGATGAAAATGAGAATTTGGGTACTTTTGTTTTAGTGCCAAATGGATTGTAGTGTGGGAGGGACTGTTGGGAAATAGGGCAGTGGGGACAATGGACTTTAACCAAGTGGAATTTGCCTTTTGAAAACTTGTGATTTGATAAATTTAGGGACAAGGGACAGCCACTTGATTTTTTGGGGTAACTTGGGATTTGGGGAAATTTTGCAAATGGGATAGGGATACTAGGAATGAGATGGGTATGAGTGGCTTTAGGGATGTAAGGGGATAGGGGATGGACTGTAATGATAAGATAACAGTGAGAGGGAGGAATAAACAAAGTGAGGAATGGAAACGTTTGGCACCAAAATTACTTTCAAAACCCAAAGGAGGCACTTCTCAACAAGATAATAGGGTTTGGATTTTGTGTATTAAAATTCTCATAATCAACCACATAATCAACACCAAGCATGAGTTATGGGCAATAGAAGATCACATGGACTTACTTGGAGCGAGAAGGACCGAATCAATTTGGAGTTTTTTGAAGCAATGACAAAAATTTGTGTTTCGGCCCAATGCGCCGCATAGTCAACCCAGTGCGCCACACCCCTCTGATGCGCCACGCACATTCAAATTTACACACAGTCAGCTGGCTCAATGCACCGCGCTCAGCCTATGTGCCACGACCACTGCCCAATGCGTCGCGCCCCTCAATTTCAACACAGTTCAGCCTCCAAACTTGTTTCTTCACTCCTCCACGATTTTCTTTGGCTTGTTGATGTCTTCGGCATGAAAATTGAGTTTTGAATTTGGAAATATCTTATATATACCAAATATTTTAATTTTTCATTTGAAAAACCCACTTTGTAATGTTTGTAAAACTTTGACACTTCACTTTTTAAATGAACTATGTTTTGCTTTCTTTTGGTTTTTGGACTGAAGGATGAGTTTCTTGTCTATTTTGTAGGGATGGATGGCATGGAATTTTGGCAAAGGAAACCAGGGCTGCGAATGGAGAATTATTACAACTGAAAAACTTAAAAATTACATTGCATTTATTACATAAGGATAAATAAACAATTTTTCTTCAAAACAGAGTTTTGAAGAAAAAATCGTTATCGAGCATTATGATGATGAAATTTTTGGAGTGAAACCTTATTTGAAGCTTCCTCATGTGCCTGCTGGCCATTATTAGACATTTTGAGACCTGATTAATAAAACCCTAGACCTAATGAGACTAAAAACCCTAATATGACTCCTTGCCAACCAAGAGACCAAACATGACTGTAAATGATTTTGATGAACAGAACTAGGCCAGCAGGTACAAGACATGAGGGATATGAGTGACAAGACCCTCCCGTCAGATGATCCATGCTCCTAATGGAATGCAGCTGATTAAACTGAATGAGACACATAAAATGAAATGCAACAAGAGAAATTTGATCTCTGACGGAGGGATGAAGATACCGACTCTAACAGCTTCCATGGTGAGGAAGGGGAAGGGGAAGAAATTTCATTATAAATCTGAGTCCAAGAATGGAAAGAAGCCGGACATTTCCAAGGTGAAGTGTTTTCATTGTTACGAGCATGGGCATTTTGATACTAACTGTCCACAAAAGAATAAGAACAAGAAGGTTGTTGGATCTGCAGCTGATGAGGCCCTTGCCTCACAATTTGAGCTTGACTTATCATTTATCACATGCATGGTTTCCAATGCATTGGGATCTATGTGGTATTTGGATAGTGGTGCTTCCTTTCACATGACGGGAGATAAGGAACTTTTCACTGACTTGGAGGAGAAAGATCTCCAGATGCATATTGAAATGGGAGACGATGGAAGGTACAGTGCTACTGGGATTGGTACCATTACCTTTCAGAGGGAGTAAGGTAAACCATTTCAATTAAAATATGTGATGCATGTACCAGGTCTGAAGAAAAATTTGGTCTCAGTCACAATGTTGGAGGATAGAGGCTATGACGTTGTTTTTAGTGATGAAAATATTTCCTACAACATAAAACAATGGGTCAAGCCAAGAGGATAGGGATTCAAATTAAGAATATCTACAAGCTGGAGGTATATGGCTGCGCAGCAATGATGGGCAAGGCATATTAATTGGTGAGAAAGGATGAGGGTGAATTATGGCACGGGTGATTGGGCCATCTTCACCATGGAGCCTTGAAAGTCATGTAGCAAATTTCTACTGGTCTTCCCAGGGGTACACTTGCGCAGTCAAAAACATGCAAGGGATGTAATATGGGAAAATATGTAAAGGCCACCTTTCATGAGAAGTAAAAATGAGCTTCAGGGATGCCTGAGAGAGTTCACACGGATGTATGTGGTCCTTTCTCGATTGCTTCAACAACAAAAAAATAAGTACTATGTAATCTTTGTTGATGGATTTTCTTGTAAGTGTTGGATCTTCTTCATGTAGAAGAAAGATCAAACATTCTCTAAGTTTTGTGAGTTTAAGGCACTGGTGGAGAAAGAGTCGAGGAAGCAAGTGAAGGCTCTTAGGAGCGATAATGGTGGAGAATACATCTCTAAAGAATTCAAGAACTTCTGCAGCAAAGAAGGAATTCGAAGAGAAATCATAGTGCCTCATAACCCACAACACAATTGGGTTGTGAAGAGGAAGAACAGAACTACTGTGGGTGCAGCACGAACAATTTTTCATGATCAATGCCTACCGATGCATCTATGGGCGAAAGCATGCAATGAAACTCTATATGTGAAACACCGTTGTCCTCGTAGAGTACTTGGCATGAGTACACCTGAAGAGGCTTTCACTGGTAAGAAACATGATGTTTCACACTTTAAGATTTTTGGCTCATCTGTTTATGTGCATGTGACCAAGGATTCCAAGAAGAAGCTGGAACCAATAGATGAGGTTGGGATTTTGTGGGGTACACTGAAACACCCCATAATTATCGTGTGTATTTTCCAAATAGTAGAATGATTGTTGTGTGATGGGATATCAAATTTGATGAGGAGAAATCCATGCGGTTGTCCCTTGAGAGGGATTTGGACTTACATGTGGAGGAGGAACTGTTGGTTCCAAATATGAGTCTCAAGATGTGGATCAACCACATGAGGAGGTTCATGGAGTGGAGGAAATCACTCAATCATAGCCATCCATTAGAAATGGCAGAAGGTGCACCATGGAAGCTGATAGGTTGAGACTTGATGGCACATCATGTAAGAGCCCCTACTTCACAGCGCAGACAGAGACAGTCTCTTGACCGATTTACTGGATACATAGGTCTTATGAGAATTTTTTTTGTGATTGAACCATATTCCTTCTAGGAAGTAGTGCAGCAGCCTACTTGGGTTGATGAAATGGTGGAGGAATATGAATCCATTGTTAAGAAAAGTGCATGGGAGATAGTCTCAGGACCGGTCGAAAAATCAGTGGTTCGATCGAGATGGATTTACAAGGTAAAGAAAGTTGCTGATGGGAGTGTGGAGAAATACAAGGCCAGATTTGTGGCCCAGGGATTCTCACAGATCGAGGGGATAGATTATGATGAGTCTTTTGCACCTGTTGCAAGGTACTCTTTCATAAGATCCATCCTTTCACTCTCAGTGCATATGTGATGGTGCATTCATTATATGAATGTGAAAGCAGTGTTTTTCAATGGGATCATTGAGGAAGAGGTATAAATAGAGCAGCCTGAAGGTTTTTAAATCTTCAACAGTGAGTTGCATGTGTGCAGGCTCAAAAGAGCGTTGTATGGGCTGAAGAAAGCACCCCGTGCTTGGTACACTTGGATAGACAGTTATTTCACCATACTGGGCTTCACCAAAAGTGAAGTAGAAGCAAACTTGTACCAGATTGTGGCTGAGGGTAAGCTATTGATCATTGTTCTTTATGTTGATGATATAATTTTGATTGGTGATGAGTAGCTGATAAAATCATGCAAGGAGGATCTTGCAAGGGAGTTCAAAATGAAGGACATGGGACTCCTTCATTATTTCCTTGGATTGGAAATATAGCAGCGATATGGTGAACCTTTTTTATCTCAAGGAAAGTATGCAAAGGAGATACTGGGTAAGTTTAACATGGAGAGCTGCAAACCCATGGATACTCCTTTTCCAGGAAATTGGAGGAAAGAGGATGCTACTTCTATGGAGGTAGTGGATGCTACTGTCTATCAGCAATTAGTGGGTTTGCAAATGTATCTAGTGAACATGAGACTAGAGATTTACTACGCAGTTAACTAGATGAGTCAAGTTATGGTTAAGCCTACCAAGCTCTTTTGGAAGGCAGGGAAGCATGTCCTGAGATACTTGAGGGGCACATCAGAGTATGTTCTATGGTACAGACGGATGGATGGAGTGAAGCTGCATGGCTTCACTGATGCATATTGGGTTGGAAGTCCATCAGACAAAATGAGCACATCAGGAGAGATCTTTAGCATTGGGTCAACAACAGTTTCCTGGTACAGTAGGAAACAAAGATCCATGGCACTTAGTTCAATAGAAGCAAAATACATGGTATCAAGTCAAGCTTCATGTGAGGCTATCTGGATGAGAAATATCTTGGTTGGTTTGTTTGGTTCTCAGATGGATCCGATAGTGATTCATTGTGATAATCAGAGTTGCATTAAACTCTTGATTAATATTGTGTTTCATGATAGTTCCAAGCATATAGATATCCGATATCATCATCTCCAAGATTTTGTGCAGAGGAGGATCATGTTGCTTCAGTACATTCCCACAGAAGATCTGGATGAAAATATTTTGACGAAGGCACTAACAAGGAGAAAATCTGAATACCATAGAGACAGGATCGGGGTGAAGGATAATCCCTTTCTTGTTGAGATGGAGTGTTGAGATTCAAGAAGAAGAGTCAACACCCACACCTAGTGCATTAAGCACCTGGTTGCATTAATCACCCAGACTAGGGTGGGGCGCATAGTGTTATTTTTGGCTGCATGTCTATTTTTATTATCCCTTAATTTAGATGGACATTAAACTGTAATCTATTCTCAATGTGGACTTGAATGATTTAACAGAAAGTGATAAATTCAGTTATCTAGTGGATTTCGAGTAAGAGGTTGTTGGTGAGGCATGCAGAGTAATTCTAGTTGTAAAAGAGTTCAAAGTGCGATGGTGCATGATTTGGTGCAAGTTATAAATTAGTTTAACTCAGTTAAGTGAGTTCAACTCAACTATCTAGTTGTAACTGAAGATAAACTAGTGAGAGATTCAATGAATTAAATATTAATTAATTCAAAATCAATGATCTCACATGAAACTAAGGATTTACTATTATTAGTTGCATGCATGTCAGATCTAGTGGACACCCAGTTGAGTTCTAAGTGAAAGGGAGGTTGACTATCAGTTGTAGGATTATCTACTTGTACACATGCAAGAAAACACCCATTGGAGTGCCCATAACACTTGTGCAGTCAAGGTAGGCAATAATTCCTATATTTTAGGGATCTTTACCATCAGGGATTGCGCAAGCAAGGCAGGTTTTCTGGAGGCTGAGAATTGGCTATGTGTTGGTCAGTTTTTCATATGAAAGTGTGAGACAATTAGCTAAGTATTGGAGGGCTCTTATGAGAAGATTTTATTATGTAATTGTTTCATGATCCATGCTTAATATATAATAGAATATAGTGGGGTTTTTAGCCGTAATATTTCCCTAACAAAAATTATCCGTGTTGTGTGTGATTGATCTTTCTCCATGTTCATGTGATTATCGATTGTGTTTTTAATTCCGCAAAATATTTGTAGAAGTGATTCAGTATTTAACTTTAGTGCATTGTTAGATCGGGTGAATCCAATATATACATGCTTGTTGTATAATTTCTGCACTTTCTTCACATCTTCTATCCCTTATGCACAGACCCAATACTTCGGCCATATAGTCATTTGGTGCGCGCAGGGAGAGGGGCATCCCTGTATGGCTTCAATCGGCTCCATTGACATACCCGGGAAGATATTCTCCGCTCAGTATGGCTAAGCACACTACACCTCCATCAGTGATATCTTTAACAATATATGGCCCTAGCCAATGCATATTCAACTTCCATGGGTGGCGTGCAAACTTTCTATTATATAACAAGACCAAATCATCTTCCTTACACACCTTTTGCCTGATGTGCCTATCATGCCATGCATTTTCACGCGCCTTCTGAACTTGCTGGTGGAAATTGGAAATAAATTGAACTTCTTCAAGTGCGACCAACGTGACAACCTTGCTAGCAGACAATGTGTCCCAACAATATCCCAAATGGCACACATAATATACATTTCTTCAAGTTCAGTGAGATCTGATACTTTCTACAGGAATCCAGCATTAAGCACAGATTTGAAACATGCTTTTTCAATAGCCAAAAAATAGTCCAATCATCAAAGTACACTTCCTGGAACTTATAGATAAACTCCTTGAAGGTAGCTACTACTACGCGTGAGAAGATGGAAGGCACATTCTTCAACCCAATGGGCATGACTGTAGACTGAAAATATCCCCATTCTTTTGCAAAGGTAGTCTTACTGCGATCTTCTGGCGCAATCTTGATCTGATGATACCTTGAAAACCCATATGTGAATGAGTAATATTCTTTTCCTCCGACATTGTCCAAGATCTCACCAAAGAATGGAGTTGCGAATGGATCATGCACACAGGCATCATTCAACTTGCGCAGCTCTACATAGATCCTAATTTCTCCTTTTCTCTTTTTGTCTTGTAATACCGTGGGACTCACCTAGTTAGACTCTTCTACTAGCTCTATGATTCCTATAGCAGCGATCTTATCCAACTCTTACTTTACCTTCTATTTATATTTTGGATTCAATCTATATGGGTGCTGCTTCATCGAGTGTGCATTAGGTTTCAGAGCGATCTTCATGACTCCAAGCTCTCCAATTATTCCTTTCAATTCTGAGAAATTTGTAGGGAATAAGTCCTCATACTCTATTAGCAGCTCAACAACATTTCCTATTGTGTCATCATCCCAATAGTCTCCAATATTCACCAACTTTGGTTGCTATTCAGATCCAATATTCACCTTCCAAATATTTAGAGGTTTTGCGACATCTAGTGAAGTGATCAAGGTCCCAACAAATGCACATTGTCCCTTAGATTTCAGAGTTATGGTATTCCATGGATCTTCTTCAACCATCAAATTTATGCAATTCACAATATCCTTCATCTGCACATCCCAGGTTGCCAAAGCACGCTCAACCGTTGGCTTTGTTTTTTAAAAGATAACTTCTTGAATGTTATGCAATTCTTTACCAATCTTGACAAGCCCACTCTAAAATTTGAATGTTAGAATGAAGCTCTCTGTTAGTGGAGACCATTCACTAGTACCTTGGTGGAACTTTGTCTCTAGATACCAATCAGTAGGTACCTTCCCCAATGTATGAATGAACATGTGGAACCATTACGGTCTCAATTCTACACCCCATACCTGACTCCATTTAGCCAAATTTCTGCGTGTATCATCTTTTCCAAAGTAGAATTATTCCATTATGATAGTTGGACATTCAAGGCATAATCTAATCATTTGCATGCATTCATCCCAATTTCCCATGTTTTCTTTATGATTCTCCAACCATCGTGTTGGAGTAGCGTGCAGTCTGAGATCCAGGGCATGGAATCTTTGTACAGTTATTTCAAGTCTTCCTAAAAGCATATTTACATCAATTAAACCATCATAATGCAGTAATTCGCGTACCTCAGATAATATGCATCGAAGAGATATGGTCACTAGATTGTAGCATAGTGCAGATACTTCATGTAATTGGTTTTTCCAATTCTCTAATTCTTCATTAGAATCTGAGAAGCAAGAGTTGCCTTTTTCCTAATTAAGACCTCCATCAATCGTTGGGTTGATCCAATATTCATCGCATAAGGTCAGCTTATAGATATGGTCAATATCATCATCAACACACACAGGTTTTGTGTGCGTCTCTCCTTTTGCAAGATCTAAGGGAATGATAACTTTGGTTCCATTGTTTTAAAACTCCATTCTTATTTTCTTTAGATTTATGATATCATCCATATCAATAGCCTAGTCCAATCCCAACAGTGTAGGATAAGGATCAGTATCATCCACAATTTGTATAACATCAAAATCGGAAAGTACCTTAAAACCTTCAATACTGACTACAACTGGCGACATCCTTCCTAATGGAATGATTTTCTGTTGATTTTCCATGCGTAGTTGAATGGTATACCATTCCAACTTGGGTTCTCCCATGCACTATCAAGTTTTCTTAGGCAATACATTCGCATCGGACCCTAGATCTAGAATAACCTAATACATCTCATAAGCACTGATCTGAGTGGTCATATGCATCTCTCGAGCCATTCTCCTCTTATTCTTATAGATTTTGTTGACAACTTCTTTTTCTATCAATGGTTCTTCCTTTTCTGTGTAGTTATCTATCAGGTTGTGAAGGTTATCTACCACTTTTTTGTTGCACAACAAATTAATGAAAGCTTGTAAAAATGGCTTGATTTCTTCATCTACCCCTACCTCCTTCATGGGTTTATCTGATGTTGATGCGCTTCCCTCTGCAAACCCCTTTCGCGCTTCAACAAAATTCTCCTTTGCACGTTTTAAATCAAACCCATCGTTATTCTCAGGTTCCTTATGAATCCAAATTCCAGTATCCGGCTTCTCTCCCTTAACCTCATTAGTCGTTGCACTGCTCCTAGTGACCACATTCACACTAGGATCTTCCTCACAGATTTCTGCTCTAACCATCTGAAGATTTTGCGCTAGATTCTAGGTATTTTTCTCCTACATCTTAGAAATTAAAATAGGGAAATATTCTATTACTTAGTCAAACTGTCTACAACACTTACATGATTTTCACGCCAAATTTGGACAGTCGCACGCATAGTGACGAGCATCTCCGCAGTTGTAGCAAATAACTTGCCCCCTTCCTCGACCAACTAATCCACCTCCTCTTCCTCTTCCTCTCTTCTAAAATCCACTACGCCCAGAGGGGGATGCTGGTGAGGTAGGTTCGTCCTACTTTATATATATTTCAGCCTTGTATAACATCATGTCAAAATTTTTACAGTGTTGTTCATCATGTCACAACGATAAACATAATCTAAAAAACAATTGCAGGTTGATACTTTCCAACCCTTACACAGAAATCTGTTGCATGAAAACCTATAACCTGACAGATCGCACACCATACTATACCAGTTGTGCTCTTCAGCAGGCTAGGTCCTCCATCATTCATATAATCATTTAAGACATGACATTGATCCTTATGATGCCCAACAGCTTTAAATTGTATACACAAAACCTCTGCGCACACCTCCTTGCCCTTATCTTTGCATAGATTGTGAATCTCCAAATGTATTTCTTCTAACTGAATTTGGACCTGTTGAGTTCCAAGCGCAATAGGTTTTGGCGTAGCTTCTAATTTCATCGCAATCTCCATAGCCCCAGCCTATGTGGAAATATTCTGTTGACCCAATGGCTGGCACAGCTGTGGGAGAAGCATAACAATAAACCACTCCTTTTGTTTGGTATCATCGATAGTGAATCCACCATCTATGATAGTGCGCTTCACTTGCTGATCTTCCTCCCACATAGATTCATTTATCTCCTGGTGAATCTCTTTCAATTATGTAACACACTATGCATATGACTTAGGTTTCTTAAATTTCTATTTTAGGGCATCTTTCAATTCATCCAGAGTGGCATTAGGGTTTTCTTGTACATATATGATATACCAATCTAATGCGCAATATTAGAAAGCAGTGAATAATTTCACTTTCTTAACATCATCATTATTAACCTATTTTTCTCTCCATGTAGCATCATTAACAAACCGAAATTGCTTAGTATCTTCACTTCCAATACCTATGAAATTAGGTAGCTTCATAGACGCAACCATATCTGCACTTGGGGGAGGTGGAGGTGGAGGTGGAGTGGACACTTTGTGAGATGAGTGTGGCAGTGGAGTGGATGGGATCTGAAAGATGGTCAAGGATCCCTGATCGTTCTGATTTCATGAAAATTCTTCTCAGGAGTCTCCCTCTTCTTCGAAGTGTGTAGATTCACTAGAGCTACTAGTTTCTGGCTTTTCCTCACTATCAGATATACCCTTGAGCGAAATATAAACAAATCCTTCTTCTATGTATGCACAGTAAATTCTTCCACTACATGTAGTTGGGACTCTTTGAGACATTCACACAATATGTTGGCACAGAGAGCCTTGTTCACATAATAGCATCTTCAGAAATGACTTCAAAGAGAGAAAAAAATTACCTCTAGGACCCTTGAAAATCTTCTTTCTGCTTTTGAGTATGACACAAACTTATCAATCACAAATTAAGTCACAAATCCTCCCAAGACATGATCGATCCAATGATCTATCACGCGGGTGATATTATTTCTTTTATTTTCTAATTGTTGCATTAATTCAAGAGTCTACTCAGTAATTGCGTTGTCCTTCGCGCAAGTATTAAATTCAGTCAATCACACAAAGAACTCGTTCAGCTTAGCTGCAAAGGAGAAAAAGAATATCTCATGAAGTTTTGTATAGATGTACTTCTGAAACCACTTTTTAGGTGATATCTTAGTACTTTTATTCTCTGGGATCGTGAATTCAAGGATCATCCTATCCAACCAATCTTGTAATTCGTTCTACGTAGGTGTCACAACATTAAATCTCCCTCAAAATGATCCAGGTCTTGGAAAAAAAACCATTTGTTGGCTTGAGGGGTCCTGACCTAGGTTTAGATTTTATCGCGCAACCAACAAACTCTCCAACTACTAGCCCTTTCGGCAATGACCTGCTTGCGCAGATCAAAGTCCCACCCGAAGCAGTATGGGGGGTGCTGGAACTAGGTTTCTGCATCGTGGGGAAGAAATTGATGTAGTGGCCCTAAACAGGTTTATTTCAGAACTTATAGTAGATTGGAAATAAATGCATGCATATAAAAAATAATGCTTATCAGATTAGCTTATCATGAATACAAATAACGCATATATCAGATGGATCGTAGATCAACCTTGTCACAGATAAATAAAAAGAATCAGATAAAGCACAATAACTCAAGCATATATATTCATGTACTTCATCATCAACATATATTCACGCATAAATAATATATTTACTCACACATATTTAATAGAAGTAAAGTGATCTCAAAGCAATAACAATAAACAAATATTCCAGACACATAACACAATTTCTTCGCCAAAAACAGTCCTTGTATTAGGTTCAACAGTTTAGTACAATTAGACTCTCCTTACAATTACCCTTCCACACACACAGCCAACAGATACCACACACAGCTAGGACTAGGTCTCCATGCACACAACCAATAGGAGCCTTTCTACCCAACCCAGACTTACAAAAATGTATGACAGGCATAAACGTACTTATAACATCAACGTTACTTATCAACTTACAGATTCGATTTATTTATTTATATTCATCCAACGCGTAGATACTATGGTATCAAAACATGGTTTGAGGCCCACAATTTTCTCATATAACCCATTTACATAAAAGAGGGGCTTTGGGGCAGAGGGACTTTGACCCGCCCCAAAAGCGTGCATATGCAAAATTACATACAAAAAGTTACTCAAACTTTTCCTCGAGGGGTACTTGCTCGAACATGATCCATGATTTCTCTGACCGACATTAGAGGAAATTTGAGCCTAAAAGTGGCCTCCTAAGGAAAAATAATAAAATAATAAAATAAAAGTTACGAATTTTGGAGGGAAAACAAGAAAACTATTTTTTAGTGTATTTTTGGCTTATCTCCTTATAGTTTTACTCAAATTTCAAGTTTAGACACTTATTAGACCTAGAATTAAATTCCACACCCAACGAGTACTCATTATGCATATTTTTGAGAAGACCCACATTGATAAAAATGGCATATACATTAAACACGTGTTAAAACACACTTTTTTAATGTATCTGCAATTTTTATCAAGGTTGGTCTTCTCAAAAGTATGTATAATGGGTACTCGTTGGGTGTGGAATTTAATTATGCATCTAATGAGTGTCTAAACTTGAAATTTGAGTAAATTTATAAGGAGATAAGCCAAAATAACAATTAAAAAAATAGTTTTTCTTCTTTTCCCTCCAAAATATTTACATGTACCTATTTTTAAATTTAAATAATTTTGATTGGTTTACATATTCTGACATGGAAATTACATGAAAAATTCATGGGCACTTTTAGGCTGAAATTTCCTCTAATGTAAAATATTACTTTTTCACTCCTCAATGCCGCCCCCATGTCAAAGACTGGTGGGAAACCTACTTTGAGAAAAAATACGAGCGGGAACCCTGTTTGTTCTCGACCGCACCTACTTGGAATTTGCTCTGAGACGACATCAAGGAACAATATTACCCCGTGGGGATCTATGAGGACAAATAAATCCAATGGACCACACTGCGACAACAAAGGGATCAAGATGTGCATGAGCTGACGAATTTGTTCCATACCCTGCACAAAAATTTCAGTATTAAATATTCAGAGAGACATTCGGTGCTAAAGTACCACAGCTATTTGAATGGATACGTTCAGGAGGAAATTGATTTCCTCAGCATTACCTCACATCGCGTGACATATCAATATGCCACCAAGATCGAGCAGAAATTTAAGCAGAAGAAGCGAGACTTTGGATCTCTGAATCCGAAGCCAGGGAAAGGCACCCCTAAACCATAGAACAAGGGGAAAAGCCAAAGCGGGGTAACTCAGAACAACACCACAAAGCCAAAGAAGGACACGGGGAAGTGGTGTGAATTTCATAACAACTCCACTCACAACACAAGCGAGTGTCATACCAAATAGTCGCTGGTGGTTGAACTGAAGGCATCTGAATCAGATGCATGTTTTGATTCTAAGTCAGAACCAAACAAGGGGAATGAAAAAGTGAAGAAGATCATTGATTCGCTTCCCAGTGCCACTGTTTCCACCACCAAGCTCCAGAGGGAGGATCCTGAGGATTCAAAGGAGAGGGAGTGCCTCTTCCATTCGCAGATGTGGGTGAAGGGTTCTCCACTACAATTTCTTGTCGATAATAGAAGCCAAAAGAACCTTATTTCAACATATTTCATGAAGTGGCTCAACCTACCTACCACAACACACCCGCAACCGTATACCATCGGGTGGCTTCACCAAGGAAGAGATATCCACGTCAGCCAGTAGTGCCGCCTTCCATACAACATCAAGCCCTTCACGGATGAGGTATTTTGTGATGTTTCTCATCCTTAAGTGTTTGATGTATTATTGGGCCAACCATATGAACGAAATCTAGATTGGGGGTAAAAATTTGATAAAACTTCAAAGTAATTAGAATCACTCCAAAATAGAATGACCAAATAGGTCTCGCTGCCAGGAATCTATCGCACTTTGTTTCATTGAAAACCAACTCCATATGTGAAAGTTAGAGACTGTTGTCCGCTTGACCAAATAGGCAAATTTTCAAAAAAAGTCAAACAGGGTCAAAGGGGTCAAAATTTGTATTTCTCTAACCCAATGGGAAGATGACATGTGTCGAGTTGTGGTTGGTCAAATACCCAGGCTCATTGGCAATTTGTGATTGGTTTTTTTAATGAACCAAAGGGATGCTAATACGTGGCTAGCCAGGAAGCCGCCACGTAGCCCCAAAAAGCTGAAATATTTTTATGTATGGATGAGAATCGAATTTTAAATGGGTCGGGAAAAAATTATTATGGTGCCTGGGCGGAGGTCGAGCTCGACCCCATGACCTCCCCCACACAAGCATAGCATGCTACCAACTATGTTATATGTTGGATGTTAATATGGTATGCATGTGTGTTACATTTATTGTACTACCGTTGGATTATTGGGCGGAGGAGGGGGCTGTTGGAAATATTTTCATTGATGGCAAAGGAAATGGCTAAGGAAGTGGCAAAGGAAATGGCATCTGACACAGTAACTAGGAACAAAGAAAAGAAACATAACAGAGGACAAAGGTCAGCAGAGAAGAACAGAGAAAGAGTGCATCTACAGATAGCAGTATCAGTCAAGGAGAAACTTAAATTCAGTAGGAAGGATATTTGTGTCCTTGTGAAATTAAATCATATGATAAGTTTTATTCGGTGTATGTATGCATCCTGATGGAGGAAATCTTGTGTATGATTGTGTTCTAGTGATACTCTGATGGATGGAGAATACCGAGTGTATTTGGGTATTGATTGGTTCAATTCTCGTACGGAATGCCCTGAAAATCTGTTGAATTCATTCCCCTCATAAAGGAAGCCTGCGTATAACTAACTCTATCCTAATGGTAGAGAAAATTCTGTCAGAAGAGAACTACATTGGTTCGTTGTTTATTGGAAATCCTGCGGAAGATAGACCAAGTAAGAAGGATAGCACAAACCCAGACTATCCCTTTGGAATCATGAACGGAACCTGGAAGGAAAAAGGTAGAACGTAACAAAAGGAAGGACGGATGGAACCTTGAGCGAAGGGCGGAACCACGAAGGAGGAACAGTACAAGCGGTTTCCGGTTTTCATCGCACTGCTCTCGACGGGCAAGTGGTATTCAAGAGGTGGGGAGCGATTCCATAGAATGGGCGACACGCATCCCTGTACGATTTCACAAAACCGCTTACCACGACGTGCCATCGCGCGTTATTATTCGACCCAGGATGCCTAACGATATCAATACAAGCCGTTGATCTGGGAAGGAGCCATCGAATGGTGGTCGTATCAGGAAGGTGCATGAAGATTAACCAAATTACAGTGGGCCATCACACGTTAACGTTCGGCATCGGAGGTCGAGCGATATGCATATATGCCGTTGATCTGCAAGCTTGCTATCTAACGGTGATCAGATGCTGGACTTGCGCGAAGTTTACTTATGGTACCATGCAGGTATTTATGTGGGCCCCATTTTTTTAAATAATATTGATTATGCCATCAATTATGCATGTGGGGCCGGATCTAAAGGTCTATTTTAAAAAGGCCATTTGATAAAAGCGCAGATTATTAATATAAATATTTAATTATCAAAGGGTGTGAATAATATTTATTTATCAAATTCCACGAATTTGATAAATAAAAAATTCCAATAAAATAAGGAATACCATCAGTGGTTGGATGGTTTTGACTCATGGTTTTACTAAAGGAAAAACTATATAAGGAGAAGAGAAATAGAATACGAGGTGTGCATGCGCAAGGGTGGTGAATGAATAAATTTCTCTAAGGAATATCTGCATGGACGAACCCTGTTCTTAATTGATAAATCTGAATCTACGATGCACCTATGGATATGATCTAGAAACGATGAATCTCTACTATGATCAAGACCTGACGGAAGTCTGATGAAGAAACTAAAGAAATCTGGTGAATCTGAGGGTTGAAGCTTTCTGTATGAAAGTGGAAGTATCCTGCCAATAAAAGCTGGTGTGAAAATCAGGGGGTTGGAGCTCCCTTCCAGTAGTGGTTGGAGAACGAGAAAAAGGTTGTAGCCCTTCTGTAGGTGGGTGCCTGCGTGCTGGTATAAGTCTGTAACAACATAAATTGTAAGAATTTTTCTTTATAATAAAAATTGAAGACTGAGATTACAGCAACGGTGGTTTTCTCCCGAATTGGGTTTCTACCTTAAATACTGGTGTTCATATGTGTTACTTATGTTTGATTGTTTGTTCTGTTATTTTTGTTCATGCTTACTGCTTACTAAAAATCTGATGAATGAATGATGCAATAAGATCTCTAGACATACAAGTTGGATTCAGTAATGTAACATATGGTTTTAAAGAGGAAGGAAAAGTAAAATTTTCAGTCAGCTCAAAATACTGATTCACCCCCCCTCTCAGTATTTTTCCCAACAATTGGAATCAGAGCAGGTCCTTCTGAAAAAGCTTAGCCGCTAGAAGGAAGATCAAACAAGATGAGAAATCAATTTGGAACAGCATCTATCGGGCCTTCTCTCTTTAACGGAAACAATTTAATCTTCTGGAAAACAAGGATGAGATCCTATCTTCAGTCTCTAGGAGCAGATGTATGGGCAATTGTTGAAGGAGGATATCAATATCCAGCTGCAATACCAACATATTAGACGGAAAGAAAGAATTATGAAATCAATGCAAAGGCATTCAATGCTCTATTGGGAAGTATAACTGAATTAGAATTTGTCAAATTCATGCAGCTGAATACAGCAAAGGAAATATGGGACAAAATCATTCTAAGTTATGAAGGTGATGCAAAGGTAAAGAGTGCTAAACTCCAAACTCTCAGAATTCAATATGAGAATCTAAAAATGGATAATGAGGAGAGCATTGCAAATTTATTTTTACGACTTGATGATATTGTAAATCGTATGAGAAATATAGGAGAAACAATAACTGAATCTACTCTGGTTGAGAAAATTTTAAGATCACTAACGGCAAAATTTGAGTCAAAAGTTTCTTCTCTTGAAGAAAAGCAGGATCTTCAAAATCTTACTATGGTGCAACTTCATGGCATACTAACTGCATATGAAATGATACGAGGAGGACCATCTGAATTCAAAGAAGTAGTCTTTATAACTTCTACAAAAGGGAATGAAGTACAAAAAATAGAAGGATCAGGATATATCTCAGAAGAAGATGAGATAAACTTTGTAAAGAAACTTCAACTTGGCACAGGATGGTTCAGAGGTAAGCTTCCTTTCAAATGTTTTGATTGTGGAAGAGTTGGTCATTATGCTGCTAAGTGTCCTCATAAAGAAACACATAAAAAGGGGAAGGAAGTAGCAAGAAGGAATAAGAATCATTTTAGCACTAGAGAAAGTTACTATACTCATGAAGACAGTGATGGGTTATTTGATAGTGAGTAAGAATGTGAACAAGATCTTAGACTTCTCATGGCATTTGAAAAAGAATCTAGAGAAGAAAAGGATAATTTTGTGGATGCTCTGGAAGACAGTGATTTTCTTGATGAAAACAATAAACTCAAAATTTGCTTAGAAGAGAGTAAAATAACCATAGAAACTCTGAAAAATCAGCTTGAAGAAAAGGAGAAACACAATGAGAAATTAGAGCATGAAGTAGTAAGTCTAAGAAAAGAACTTGAGAAAGTAAGGACTCTGAATCTTAGATTTGCTAAAGGAACTAAAACCTTAGATGAGATTACCAAAGTACAACGTTCTCCCCTTATAAAGACAGGTCTTGGATATATCGGAGAATCTTCTCAGGCTTCAGCACCAAATTATCTAAAAGCAGTTACAGCTGGTATACAACATGCTGCCACTCAGCAAGGGAATAAATAATTTTTATAGGTAAAGCATGATCATCTAAATTCAAAGAACACTAACAGGAATGTATTTCAAAGAAACACCAATCAACAGGTAAATTCAAGTAGAATATTTCATGATCGCAGGAATTTCTTCTTCAATGGACAATGTTTCTCATGTCACAATTTTGGTCATAAAGTTGTTCAATGTGTTGCATATAAAACCATCATGACAAGAGAAGCAAGAAAGAAAATGATTGATATTGAAACAAAGAAGAATACTTATGACAACTTTTCTCCTCTTCAAAATGAAGATGAATGTGCTTATTGCAATAATTTTGGCCATGAAGAATCTGAATGCAGGAGCAAAGTTCAACCAAAAGAACATGTTCCTTCAAGCTCCAAAGTATGGAAAAAGAAGGAATTATAGGTTGAAATTTGTGGCATAGCGTTATTTGCAGAAGATGAAGAAAACCAATGGTACATTGATAGTGGATGCTCAAGACACATGACAGGTGACAAAACCAAACTTCTAGCATATAGTGCTTTAGAAAAGGAAAAGAATGTTACATTTGGAAATGATACTCCTGCGATCATTAAGGGAAAAGGGTTTGTTTTTCTAAAAGAAAAGGTGAAAGCTAATGAATTCATGTATGTGGATGGATTAAAGCATAACCTGTTACGTGTAAGTCAAATGTGTGATCAAGGAACTGAAGTTGTCTTTAGTTCAAAAGAATGTGTGGTACATGATCTTGATACAGGTAAAGCAATTATAAAAGGAAAAAGAACTCCAAACAACCCGTATATATTGAAGAACCCCAAAGAACAATGTTGTTTGAGTAAATCTTCAGAAAATTGGCTATGGCATAGAAGGTTGGGGCATCTGAGCTTCTCTCAAATCAACAAATCAAGCAGACTTAAAGTTGTTCGTGATCTTCCCAATATTACTCTACCTGAAAATATCATATGCAAATCTTGCCAATTTGGTAAGCAAACCAGAGTACGATTTAATGCCAAGGAAGGATCATCAAGCAAGCCTCTTGAACTCATTCATACTGACATATGTGGACCTGTGAAGAAAAATTCACCACGTGGAGAACAATACTATATCCTATTTATTGATGATTTCTCTAGAATGTGTTGGATTGGGCTGCTTAAACACAAAGATGAAGCATTTGAGAAATTTCAGATCTTCAAAGCACTAGTTGAGAATGAATTAGATCTAAAAATCAAGTGTCTCATATTTGATCAAGGAGGAGAATATACATCAGATGAATTTCTTGAATTTTGTGAACAACATGGCATAAAAAGACAGTTTTCTGTAGCTAGCACTCCACAACAAAATGGTGTTGCAGAAAGAATGAATAGAATAGTTCAACAAATGGCTAGAGCTATGCTTGATGATTCCGGAACACCTGACACATTTTGGGGAGAAGCAGCACATACAGCAGTAAACATTCTCAACAAGGCACATGTTCGTGTAAATAGTGATAAAACTCCATATGAACTCTAGTATGGTAATCCTCCCACTGTAAAGCATTTTAGAATTTTTGGAAGAAAGTGCTTTATAAAAAATAATGATGAAAAACTTGGCAAGTTTGAACCCAGAGCAGATGAAGGAATACTCCTTGGTTACTCCTCTAGGAGTAGAGCATATAAATGTTACAATAAAAGACTTCGGAAGATTGTTGAATGTATTGATGTTGTTATTGATGAGTCTCCAGCAGCTCCAAAATAAGAAAAACAAACAACAAATGAAGACGATGATGATGACATATATCCTTCTACATCAATTAGTAATGATACAAACAATGAACCCAATGAAGAACCCGAAGATGATTTGTCTGAAAAGGCTCCATCCAGATATGTTCAAAAGAATCATCCAGAATCTCAAATTTTGGGAGAAAAGGGATCAGGTGTACAAACAAGAAGGACTCTTGTGGGATCTTCTAGCAATCTGGCATTTATGTCCACTATTGAACCTCACAATGTCAGTCAAGCTAGTAAAGATGAATGTTGGATTCAAGCCATGAATGAAGAGCTTGATCAAATTGAAAAGAATCACACTTGGGAATTAGTACCAAGACCTCATGACAAAAATTTCATTGGAACTAAATGGATATTCAAAAACAAGTTAAATGAGAATGGGGATGTTATAAGAAATAAAGCTAGACTTGTTGGCAAGGGGTATGCTCAACAAGAAGGTATATACTTTGAAGACACTTTTGCTCCCATAGCCATACTTGAAGCCATAAGAATGTTTCTTGCTTTTTCAAGCTTCCAACAAATCAAAGTTTATCAAATGGATGTTAAATCTTCTTTTCTCAATGGTGATCTAGAAGAAGAAGTTTATATAGAACAACCAGAAGGACTGATTTTGGGAAGTGATGAAAAACTTGTTTGTAGACTTAAAAAGGCTCTATATGGTCTCAAACAAGATCCAAGGGCATGGTACTATCGTCTTGACAAATATCTTCATCAACAAGGATTTTCAAAAGGGTCTGCTGATAGCAACTTATACACAAAAACTGAAAATGACAAACTATTGATTGTGGTTGTATATGTTGATGATATCATTTTTGGAAGTAATGAAGAGTCGATGAGTCAGAAATTTGCTTCTGATATGCAGCAAGAATTTGAAATGTCTTTACTTGGGGAACTAACATTCTTTCTTGGCTTGCAAGTGCAACAAGCAACAAATGGCATATTCTTATCACAAGCAAAATACCTCAAGCAAATCCTGAAGAAGTATGGCATGGAAGACTGCAAACCTGTAAGTACACCAATGATAACCGGATGTAATCTCAGTTCTAATGATGATTCCCCCATGGTGAATCAACCTGAATACAGATCTATGATAGGAAGTCTACTTTATCTCACTGGGACAAGACCAGACATCATGCATGTAGTTGGGATTGTTGGACGATTCCAAGCTAATCCAAAAGAGTCTCATCTTCAGGCTGTGAAAATAATATTCAAATATCTACAAGGAACTCAAGACTTTGGACTATGGTATCCAAAGAATGCTGATCTTACTCTTCATGCATACACTAATGCAGATTGGGCTAGAAGTGTTGATGATCTGAAAAGCACTAGTGGTGGTGCATTCTATATGGGGCCCCGGTTAGTATCTTGGTTTAGCAAGAAGCAAAGCTCTATTGCCTTATCTACAGCAGAAGCAGAATATGTGGCTACCGCATCATGTTGCACTCAAATTCTCTGGATGATGCAAACCTTACAAGACTTTCAAATCAAATGTTCACCTCCTATCTCCATTATGTGTGATAATACAAGTGCTATCAGTATCTCAAAGAATCCTGTTGTGCATTCCAAGACCAAGCACATTCCCATGAAATATCACTTCTTACGTGAACAAGTGCTTGAACAAAAGGTGAAATTGGAGTATGTTCCCTCCAAAGAACAAGTTGCTGATATATTTACCAAACCTCTACCCAGGGAAGCATTCGAATATCTCAGACAGAAACTGGTAGTAGTATCTGCCATGCAGAGGATCAGATCTACTTAAATACAGAAGATTAAATTGGTTGTGAGGTGTTGTTGGGCATCTCTGAATGCACCGGCTAAGGGGGAGAACTGGTCATATAAAAAGGATGCATTGTTGGCATTTATAAGTCATTTTGTTATATTATGTTTGAAGAAACGACATGATCTCAGGGGGAGCATGGTATTTTCGGTTCAAAGGATCTTGATCAACTCTTTGCAATTGATGTCAAAGGGGGAGAAAACGCAACAAAGGGCTTATATAAGACAATCAGAGGAAGAGTATTGCCATCAATGCCAGAGGGGGAGATTGTTGGAAATATTGTCATTGATGGACAAGGAAATGGCAAAGGAAGTGGAAAAGGAATTGGCATCTGACACAATAACTAGGAACAAAGAAAAGAAACATAGCAGAGGACAAAGGTCAGCAAAGAAGAACAGAGAAAGAGTGCA
Organism: Pinus albicaulis; assembly: GCA_034641835.2. Classification (NCBI taxonomy): domain Eukaryota; kingdom Viridiplantae; phylum Streptophyta; class Pinopsida; order Pinales; family Pinaceae; genus Pinus; species Pinus albicaulis. The sequence goes on along the minus strand of CM076584.1, from coordinate 886,243,998 downwards.
TCTACAGAGAGCAGTATCAGTCAAGAAGCAACTTAAATTCAGTAGGAAGGATATTTGTGTCCCTATGAAATTAAATCATATGAGAAGTTTTATTCGGTGTATGTATGCATCCTGATGGAGGAAATCATGTGTATGATTTTGCTCTGGTGATACTCTGATGGATGGAGAATACCGAATGTATTTGGGTATTGATTGGTTCAATTCTCGTATGGAATGCCCTGAAACTCTTTTGAATTCATTCCCCTCATAAAGGAAGCCTGCGTATAACTAACTCTATCCTAATGGTAGAGAAAATCATGTCGGAAGAGAACTACATTGGTTCGTTGTTTATTGGAAATCCTGCCGAAGATAGACCAAGTAAGAAGGATAGCGCAACCCAGACTACCCGTTTGGAATCATGAATGGAACCTGGAAGGAAAAATATAGAATGTAACAAAAGGAAGGACGGACGGAACCTTGAGCGAAGGGCGAAACCACGAAGGAGGAACAGTACAAGCAGTTTCCGGTTTTCATCGCAGCGCTCTCGATGGGCAAGCGGTATTCAAGAGGTGGGGAGTGATTCCATAGAACAAGTGACACGCGTCCCTGTACGATTTCACAAAACCGCTTACCACGGTGCGCCATCGCGCGTTATTATTCGACCCAGGATGCCCAGCGATATCGATACAAGCCGTTGATTCGGGAAGGAGCCATCGAACGGTGGTCGTATGAGGAAGGTGCACGAATATTAACCAAAGTACGGTGGGCCATCACACGTTAACGTTCGGCATCGGAGGTCGAGCGATATGCATATATGCCGTTGATCTACAAGCTTGCTATCTAACGGTGATCGGACGCTGGAATTGCGCAAAGATTACTTATGGTACCATGCGCGTATTTATGTGGGCCCCAGTTTTTTAAATAATATTGATTAAGCCATCGATTATGCATGTGGGGCCAGATCCAAAGGTCTATTTTAAAAAGGCCATTTGATAAAAGCGCAGATTATTAATATAAATATTTAATTATCAAAGGGTGTGAATAATATTTATTTATCAAATTCCACGAATTTGATAAATAAAAAATTCCAATAAAAGAAGGAATACCATCAGTGGTTGGATGGTTTTGACTCATGGTTTTACTAAAGTCAAAAATATATAAGGAGAAGAGAAATAGAATACGAGGTGTGCATGCGCAAGGGTGGTGAATGAATAAATTTCTCTAAGGAATATCTGCATGGACGAACCCTGTTCTTAATTGATAAATCTGAATCTACGATGCACCTATGGATATGATCTAGAAACGATGAATCTCTACTATGATCAAGACCTGATGGAAGTCTGATGAAGAAATTGAAGAAATCTGGTGAATCTGAGGGTTGAAGCTTTCTGTATGAAAGTGGAAGTATCCTGTAAGTAAAAGCTGGTGTGAAAATCAGGGGGTTGGAGCTCCCTTCCAGTAGCGGCTGGAGAACGAGAAAAAGGCTGTAGCCCTTGTGCAGGTGGGTGCCTACGTGCTGGTATAACTCTGCACCAGCATAAATTGTAAGAAGTTTTCTTTATAATAAAAATTGAAGACTGAGATTACAGCAGCGGTGGTTTTCTCCCGAATTGGGTTTCCACCTTAAATACTGGTGTTCATATGTGTTACTTATGTTTGATGGTTTGCTCTGTTATTTATGTTCATGCTTACTGCTTACTAAACATCTGATGAATGAATTATGCAATAATATCTCTGGACATACAAGTTGGATTCAGTAATGTAACATATGGTTTTAAAGAGGAAGGAAAAGTAAAATTTTCAGTCAACTCAAAATACTGATTCACCCCCCCTCTCAGTATTTTTTCAAACAGGGGCCAGCCTCGCGGACTAGCCCCCTCACCATAGAACCATCAATCGTGACCAAACGTGAGGGCCAATGTAAATGGCAGATTAAAAAAATTTAAACATGGTTTAATTAACCCGTAAACTAAGCTTATGTGTTAATCCTTCATTAATATGGATTTTTTTAAGTGCGCATTAACAGTGCCTAAATTACAATTATTTTTAATTAATCTTTAGTTTAACCTTAACTGCAGATTAGCACTAATTTGCGCAGTCTTCCATTTTCCGCGGAGCTCCAATTTTGTCAGGCTTAACTGGAGTTTCTCTAGATTTGGAGGGGTTTCCTAGGCCAAAATTGAGGAAACCATAATTGGAGCATTTTTCGACCAAATTAGGCTCATAAAGAGTCAATCCTAGATGATTTGGATGCTCTGAGCATGATGGTGCATGTTACAGAGGCAGAGGAGCACTTTTTAAAGTTTTTTTCTTTAACTTTTAAGATTAATGAAGCCTAGGGCCACTAGGAGAGGAGGCCATGTCTAAATCACCTTAAGACCATTTGCAGAGATTGAAGAGTCTATTTTGAGGTTTTTGAGTCTTATAAATCCAATGGAGTATGTTTCAAATCCATTGGAGCAATGTAGGTGCATTTAATCATATAATTTACCATTAATCCAAAGAGGGCAAGCCATTGAAGCAGGTCCATGGAGATGTAACCCAGGAGGGATGAACTCTATTATCATCTATTGTGTAATGTGTTTGTTGTGTGTTATTTCTCTGCAATTTAATTTTTTTACATGTGTTTTTAACAGCTAATTAACTCATAAATTTCTCATAAAAACCACAAAATTTGACACATAAACCCTCACATAACTAGCTAATTTAAGATGATCCTAAACACATTTATTTAATACTGATGAGGGAACTAGTGGAGAAAAACTAGTTTTCCCATATTCAGATCACCATACTTGTGGAATCAACATGTTGTATATGAGTCTAGACCTTGTTCTGTTATTATTACTTTGGGAAATAAGTTGTACATGATACCGGATGTAGTATCGCCTCCCGTCATCTCATTGATTCCTACAAAGCAATGCAGTAAGGTTATTTCCCAAAATAGGAAAAAAAATCATTACAATTAGCCCACGGGGAAAGAATAAGATTATGGCCACAACCTCCAAATAGGGCTCTCTTGCACGAAAGCAGTTGTGGAGGAATACAAGGAAATTTTCTCCTCATATATATATATATATATATATATATATACACATGTACTATCGAACGTTGACCAACAACTCCACGACATCTTGGAGAAATCCAATTCCAAGTACAAGTAGCACCATGATCAACATCGAGGGCCACACAAGTTCTAGGTGGGCGACACGTTTTGGTTACATTTGCAGAAGGAGCATCTCTCTGGACCCCACTGCAATCTACGCCCACTTCATAGCAGACTAACGCCTTCACCAGGGAAAGCAGTTCACCAGGGACTAGGTTCAATACAAATTTCCCTACCTCATGGAGGCTCTGCATGCAATGGGGACCATTTCTGTCTAAGGGGGGAGGAATGATCCAGGTGGATATTGGTGGTCAACCACCGATTCCACCTAGTCAGTTTCATTAGTTTTCTTATTTACTATTTTTAGCAGTTTTTTGGGTCATAAAATTCCAAATACGTTTTGAGGCCCTAAATGGTGTAGTCCTCGAATAGATCTTTCCAACAAGGTATCATACATGCCAAACGAAGATACTATGACCAAGTTACGACCCTGAGAAGTTATCTACCCAACTAACCCCACCGGGGCCCATAAACTCTTGGTGTTACATCTCCCCGGGTTAGGGTTTTGGTTGTTTAGGTTTTTCTCTTATTGTTCAATAATAAAAAGGCCCTATAGCCTCATTATAACAGAGTGTAGAGGCATGTAGCCACAAAATCTCTTCTCATAGATAAGATACCATCGCCCTAGCTAGTTTATGTCCGTAATGTCTGCAAGCATATTTCAGTCATCTGATATTAATGAAATGAATTTTTATTTCTACTACATCTCTGTGTTTATGTGTATTTATGTATTTTATTTTGTTCCTTCATAAATCCAGATTCAGGTTACGGCTCCATGAGGGTTTGAAACATATTTCAGTTTCAATGTTTTGCAGTAATCTTCAGTAAAATTCATACAAGTGCCATAGTCTCCACATATCATATTAGAGAGTGAAAATATCTCATTTGAAATTATTTTTTATTATCTCAAATTGGTTTTTGACTGAATTTTATTTTCTTTCCCAATTTAAGAGATATGAGTGATTGAAGTTACACATGTTTGGAATATTTCGCCGCCACACGTCCTATGAGTTTGTGGAATCACTTTCTCACCCCATAGGTCATCATATTTCAAGTGTCTTATATCACTAGAAATATTTATTCAATAACTCAAAAGGGTCTTTAATGTAAATTGATTTCATCACCTATAGCAGAAGTTATCAGCAAAGTTGTATCAAGAGGTCCATTTCAATCAAAATCTGGATCACTCTCAGTCAAGATAGAAAAACATGATTTATTTCGGTTGTATGCTTGCTTCTAGACCTCATACATTAGGGAGGGAATATTAACACTAGAAAATTGTACACTGCAAAAGACATTAGTGATTGTCTAGAAAAAGGTACAAATCAATATTTTCAAGTTGAAGACATCATGGAAATTGTAAAAATTAAACTTTTCCTAAGTTCATAAGAGGAATTTTTTGACCGTGCACCAGAAGAAAAGAGGAAATGCGTGACCGCTCGAATTTTTCTTCAAAATCCACATTGTCGAAGGAAGGGTGAAGTCAACATTCCGAGACCACTTCCCGCACTTGGGGAGGGGATTCCCCAACATGGATAGTCAAGGTCAACCAACTTGAGGTCACCCTAAAGATATTCAGCCCTCAATGGAATCATCTTGTACTACTCTTGGGTCACTATCACTCTTGAACCAAGAGAGGGAATATGGGTTTAAAAGTTTCTATATAAACAAGCCATGGGAAGATAAAAAGATGAGACATTGTTATGGTGGCAAAATTTCTATCAAAGAAACACCACATTTCATTATTGAAGCAAAGGAAGTGAGAGCACTAACTGTTGGCCATATTTCTTTTAAGAAACCCATCATCTTAGTGAGAGCATAAGAGTCCACCATTGGAGAGTCTTCACACTTATTCTGAGAGAAAGGAGAATCTGGAAAAGATACTGTGGAAATGGACCTCCTTGCTGAGGATATTTGAGCACCATAGGTCAAAGGATTCTCTGCAAGTGTTTTTAGTATTATATTGTATTATTCTACCACAAGGAGTCAATAAAGGGAGTCTTTTTCCATTATTGTGTTGACTTGTTGCTCCATCTAGTATTGTTTGTATTTGTCTCTTTTGTTTAATTTATTGTTTGTAAATGCCTTGTTTTCACTATTTGCAATGCTTTATTTTTTTAATTCTTTCCACTAACAACACCAACTATCTTTTTAATCCTTTGCAAGGAACAACCAACTGTTAAGAAGGTGTTATTTGGTAATGCATTGCCACAAAAACACTAAAACAACTAGGTTGTTCAGTCGAGAATTTTTCCAAATTTGACTAAGTACGGGATCTTTGAAACCGATGTGAACAGTGATAAGACTTTATTGTGATAACACACTTAGAACACTTGACGACACAACATATATCATCTAGAACACATGAACAATAGATTTCCCTCCATGCGCCAACTTTGCGATAAGTGTGACACCAAAGATACAGTTTAAGACGACCGTGACGAAACTTGTGCAACAATGCTTGATACTTTTGGAATGGGTGTGATACATGTTTACATGGTAATTAAAGCTCATTAATGAAAATATTACCCCTTGAAACACACCAAAACTAGCTTTCATGCATTGTGCGACACTTCACATGCCAAAATACGACATTTACTGTATGAAGAGAAAAATGTGAACAACACGTGATACATGAATGACAGTGAAAGAAACACATGCCAAAGTTAATATAACATGAAAATTACACTAATTAAATTGAAATAAAGTAAAAGTGATGGTCTGAAGCATGAAAATGGCACTCTGAAAACGAAGGTGCGCAAAATTGACAGTTTGAAAAAGTCACCAAAATAGAATTACAAATGCAACCAAAAGTGAGGGGTTATCAATAATAGTGCACACTGATTATCCACATCGGTTGGAAATTGCAAAAGCACTCTCTTTATGGATTGTGCTATGCTTTTTCAACCTTGTGTAAAAGAATGTACCATGAATTTTTTGCAAATTGAGCATGTGTGAAAAAGTGACTTCGACCGATCAAGAAGTGACCATGGAATGACCGATCGCAAGTTCCATAGTAGGCTCCAAAATTCAAGTGTAGGTAAAATTTTGGAGGGTATTTGTCACAGCGACAACACTTAGAGACACACTGGTATAACTCCAGCTTCTTTGCCTTGGTTAATTCTTTCATGCATGGTCGATTTCTTTAGTGAGTATTGATTCATCATTCATATTAACATGGCTTCCCCACTTACCCCTTGAACAAACAAAGTCCACTTCACTCATTTAATCATTTAAACACAAAATAATGTTAGCGATCACACAATGTTTCGAATCAAGAAATGGTAATGAATTTCGCGAGTTTTATATTTTCAGAGTGTATATTTTCATCTCTGGTATTTCTGCGCTGCCAGCAATCTTGGAAAGTACCCTGAAGGATCATTTCAAGGACACAAACATTTCTCTACTTCCATCAGGCCTGGAAAGTACCCCGACGAAGTTTCTTGCTTCACCTGTTTATATAGGAATAATTTCTTTTTTTTTCACCTTTATTTATTTATTTTATGTAGGACTGTGCATCGACACTTATTTATTTCTTCAGCAGAAGAGGGATCCCGACTTATTGGAGCAGAAGAGGTTTTATGTTTAGATAATCATATATAAAACCTATGATATTGGTTTTCTCATTTAGATTCCCCCATGTCCTTATCTACTTGATTGGATCAACCTGAAAACACCAAAACATAAATACCTGAGTGTATGCATGAAGTTTCTAGAATATATATGGAGATCATGGTTTGACACAAGGATTTCCTTATGAAAGAATCATATTTTCCATCAAAACATCATCGACCAAAAGGTGTAACCAAGACAAGGAAGGAGGAGAGAGAGTTAGCCAAATGTTTCAGTGTCACAAAGTCCTTTTCAATTTTACCACACTGTATTTCAAGCCCAAATATGACACCCTTCATGCAAAGTATCATTAAGCCAAGCACAAAAGACAAAACACAACAAAGAAACAAAACTAGGAGGAAAAAACAGAAAGAGGCTAACTGAATAGAGGATTCAAGAAAAAAGTTAGAATACACAAGAGAAATGACCGAAAATGAGTGCAAGATGAATGTGCAAAAGGAAACTAACATGGAGGTAAACCTACTCCTAACCTAAGTAGTTAGAAGGTTGGGGTTACGTATAATGAAATTTCTAATTTAGCCATCGTAGTTGTTCCTGAACTGCAATCACAAATATATGATCGATTAAAACTGATATAAAATAATACGCAATAGAAAATATAAGAGCTTGAAGAAATTTCACAACAAAAGGAAGGTCTCGCCTATTAGCGGAGAGATGTGTCATAGCCACTACTTCTAACCCGTTTACATTCTTACCTTTTCGATGAAGAACAAATTTAAACAAACCTTAGAAGCTTCTTGTGAATGTATCTTCACCTGCACCATACTCTTTAGTAAGCACGAGAAAATTCTGAAACATGTTACTTGTGATGGATCTTTACCAGTCAAATTTATCCAATCATTCAATGATTGGATTGTGAAATTCAAAACAATCCTCTTGAGAACCCTGAAAACCTTGTAACAAGGATTTTTAAATTAAAAGTGTGGGATCAGCATGAGAATCTTGAGAGGGAAAATGGATCTAATCATATTCAGTATGTATGAAAAGACAATAAGGACATGAAATAACCATCAACAAAAGCTGAAGTGCTTCAACTACTTGAAAAATATCTGAATATTGAGGAAAACCATCGATAATAAGCAATGTGAAACAACTGTCATCTGTTATACTGGTGCGAAAATGATACAATGAATCTCAATTAATATTATGATAAGATGGAATATTTATGGCATGATATTCTCGATTCAAATATGGATCAATTTGAACATCTTTATGAATTCCTTGAGCAGATTAATCATCTTACTTGCATGATATATATAACATACTACACTAGCATCATAATCATCGAAATAAGTGAAAATGAATGTCAATACAACAAACACGTGAAACTATTCGGGATATGATGAGTGAATATGATGCAGGAGCATTTAGGCTAGTCAGCAATGTGATAGCATGGTCACATGTTGTGACTAACAAGGGGTTGGAAGAAAATAATTTAAATTAATTTTATTTGTTTAAATATATGAGAGTGTTTATTTATTGTTAAAAATGAGGATAGGGTGTAGGTGGCTGAGTGATCCTCCTTGTATGGAGATCAGGCCAAATAGTTGGATTTATTAGGCTAGAATAGAATATGAGAGATTTTAAAAGTTTTATTTAGTGTTAGTTTAGAAAAAAATGGGATTGAAGAGATTTTTTAGGAGAGGTTGAGAGATTTCTGGTTCAGAATCAGAATTGATTCATGAAACCATGTATTTGTATCAATTATGTTTTCCTATATAATTAGAGAGAGTGTAGATTGGACAGTAAGCCTACGGGCTTTTGTAGAGGACCTTTGATGTGAAAATCTGGTCGTGTAAAGGATTTTTTGCAATTGATTTCATTTGGGTTTATTTATGAAGAATTTGATTTTCATGGTAATTCTGGTCGAATTGGTAGGAAGATATTGAATTTTGAATCCATTCTTATGATAAACTCTGTAATAGAAGAATCTCTGTACGTAGTTGAAAGGATTGATATTGTAATATCGACTTTATACTGTTTGAATGGGCAGAGATATTTTATGTCAGCAAGGCTCGATCTCATGGCAAATTCCAGAGATATGATAAATCGGAAAACTACTCAGGTATTTGGTTTCTGCGTGGACTTTTTCTAAAAATTTCTCTTGCAAGTGGATTGGTAAATCCTTACGAATCAAAAGAGCGTTGTACAAATTGTTGATTTAAATCTTGCTTGCGCAATGATTGTTCCAATTAAGTCTGCAAGTTTTATCTATTGGTGTATGTTGTCATTAGAATGTTCTTGAATAATGCATGAGTGTTAACTGAACGTTGTTGGTGGTGGCTCAAGCGAAAAAGGGCGTAGATTTATACACTATAAATTCAGAAATAAATGACATGCGTTCTGCTGTGTTGGTAGTTCGATTGATGGCTAAGTACATAGCACAATCAATCTGTTGAGGTGTAGAACCAGAATTGAATCTGGTAATTGAGAATCGACTTAATAATTGTATGAGGGATGCTTTAAAAGAAATATGAACGTATGAATGGTGTGTCAGATATATTACAAACTGTAGTGTATGGTTATGTACAGCGTTGAAATCTGAGAAAGAGTGGTTTTTGTTTCAAACGTAGAACAAAAAGCAGCGCTGAATGGTAAATGAATGCATGGTTTAAATAAATAAATTGACAGTTGAAATTGCAGAGATTATGAAGCTCAGGACTGCGTTTTGTAAGTTGCAGCGCTTGAAGGTAAAATTTGTTTAAATTGTGAGTCGAATTGAATGAGAAGTAATCAATTTAAAATTGCCATCAATTGTTACTGTGAGGTCGATGTAAATGTACAGTTTTCAAATTCTACTTTGCTATGGTTAATATGAACATGGATTGGGTGCTGTGTGATCTGTTTTCCTGAGATAATGGATCGAAGTTTGCAATGATCGAGTGAAGTTGGGTTTTTACTGTTGGGACAGTCGATTTGAATATCGATTTGTTTTGCATAAATGGTTGATACAAATCTTGAGTGTTGCTGTGGTGATCGATTGTTATTGCCAGAAATTTTTAAAATCCATGATGTAGATGTCAAGACACTTGTGGAAGAGCGCGCACCAGAAGTTATTTATGTTTATGCAGAAAGTGCCAGCCAATGAATGGGCACAAAGATTCGATTGGTGCTTCATTTATGGTACAAATCTATGGCAAATATATAATTAAAAGTAGCGCTGGTGCAAATGCATGGAGGAGGTAAGGTGGTAAATCCAATTGTGGAATCCAAATACTTGGTTCAAAGTTAATGTTGGATCCATTGTTATGATGGTAGCAGTATGGAGTTCTATCAGAATGCAGTGTTGTGAATTTGGTAGAATGCGCTTTTAAAGCATGGATACATTTTGTTGACTTTTGGTTGTAAAAAGAAATCCAATTTTAAAATTCATATGTGATGTTTATGAATGAAAGATTGAGAGTTTGAGAGGAAGTTATGATTGAAAATTTGGGATGAAGTGTATAGATGTGTATTAATAATGGGTTCATAACCATTGTTGATAGAGCAAAGAAGCTTCCAAAAGATGATAAAATTGTCGTGTTTTGTTGAAATTGTTTGAGGTGCAGATTTGTATATGCAACTGAGGAAAAGATCCTGGTTATTTGCAGGCTAGCCCTGCGTCATTTTTGGTATCAGAGCAAGGTAACGCTCTGAAAAGATTGTTTTTGAAAACTGAATTTTAAATTTAGCAGATATATAATTGCAGGAAGTGCGTTTGATGAAGATAAGGATCAGAATGGAGAAAGCAGAGAATGCCCGGGAAGGTTTGGTAAGAATGTTTAAGTTGATTGCATGACTGATTTGATTGAAGATTGTTTAAATATTGTTGAATGCAATGGTATTGATGATCAAAGAGCAGAGATTGGGTAGGCAAAACAGCATTTGCTTACAAACAGGTTATCGGAAGGAATTGATAGTAGTTGAAAGATACTTTGATGTGAAAAGATTGTGCAGGTCAGTAGAAGCAGTGGATTTGCTGAAAGGTGAAATGAATTGTACCAGCATCATAGCATATGAGCTATGTAAAGAAGATCGGGCAAGAAGAATTCCCAGAAGAATAAAGGTGACAATACCCGACAGTAACAAATTTACTGAATGAAGAAAGGAAGTGAGCAATTGAAGATGCAGAGCCTAAAGCAGCTCCACAATTGTGATTGTGGACAAGAGATAACAATTCCAGCAAGAAGGGTGCTGGGTAGAATTGTTAGTCAGTGAAAGGTTCGAGGAAAGAACCAATAGGTGCCAAAAGGCTAAACTCAGGAAAGTTTGGTGAGGCATGAAGGAGATTTGTTATAGGCGAAATGGAAAAGGTTAGTTGCAGCTCACTAGTGAACAAGGAAAGTTCACCAGAGGAAGGAAAGGAATTGACTACTGATGGTCATGACAAGGGTACAAAGGAAAGTCACAAACATAGGGAAAAGAGTGCTGAAGCAGTTGGACTCAAAGGAATGAGTAAAGAAGAAAGGGACATAGAGTTGGCTGAGATGAAGGCAGAACTCAGTCATTTGGAGAAGCTGGTATTGAAAGGAATTAGAGAAAAATGGAAACGAGGATTTTATGTGGGAAGAAGAGTTAAATGGCCTGTCAGAGAATTGTTTGCTGAGAAATTATTACTTCGAACAACTGAGAATGAAGAAATAGGATTCATCTGCAAACCAGAGAAAGGATCTCTCCTTGGGGACGAAGACAGTGATGACAGTAGAGAAGAACTAATCTATGCAGATCAGAATGAGAGGAATGTGTTGACATCATCTGCACAGACAAGAGGATCTCATATTTTTGGGATTAATTATTTTTGTGAATGTAAATTTGCAGGTATGCAGCCTAAAGGATTTGAACCTGTGTATGAAAAAGTGAAAGGAGCAGAGGCAAGACAAGCAAGAAAGGAGATGCATAAGGACTTTCGAGATTTAAATTGGTGGAGGAAATTAAAAGGTATGGCTAAATGGTTATGTATTATTTTAGTGGAAACTTATTGGATTATATTTGAAGAAATTTTGGCATGGATAGGTGACCAATGGGAGATGGAAACAGGAAATGAAACAAATGCATTGCAGATTTATGAAGTGGAGAGAAGGAAAGCTGACACTGAGAACTTAGCTGAAGAAGGTAAGCCAAGGAAATCTTTGAAAGATCAAAGTCTTCTCAGAGAAGAGAAAGAGGCATTATTGTCTTATTTGGACAAACTGAGTATTGGAGGAAGTTGTGTAGAACAGGAAGGTATTCTACAAACTTATGATGAAGTTGCCAAGTATAGTCAAGAAATTGCAGTCCCAGAATTTCTCTTTGATGAGGAAGAAATCAAAGATGTTGAGGAAGAATTTCTCAATAATTTAGTGAACTATCAGAATAGTTCAGAAGAGCATGAAGTGCTGATCATTGAGGCCTCGAATGAAGAGCCTTGCATTTTTGAAACTGACATGTTGGGTATGTTTTCAGGTTTGATAGGTAAGGAACAACAATTGGACAATGTGCTTATGCATGTTGATGAAGAACTGAGATTGCTGGAAGAAATGGCTGAAATAGAAAGATATTTTGAGCATGTATTTAATAATTTTGAGAATGATGGTATTGACAGGGAAATTGTCATGATTAAAGGAGCGGAAGATAAATAAATGAAAGAGGAAAGTATGGAAAAGGAGAATGTACAGCAGACAGATGTCAGTGGAGTTCAGTTAAAGACAAATGGTAAAAAGGAAATTGAGAAATTATGGAAGATGAAATTAGAAGAGAACATGGGCAGCAAGAAGGAAAAATTGGCTACAAGAATTTGTATCAGCAAGAACAGAGGACAACAGCAAATTAAGATTTGGGAACCTGGAGGAACAGAAGTGAGAGTGGCAGAAGAATTAAATCAGCAACAGAATGAAAGTGATGACCAGTTACAAAGTAAAGTTTGGGATACTGGATGGACAGCAGAAGAAACACATGACCAGGAGGTCATGGAAACTTTCAACTTTGGCAGTCTGATGCAGGAGAATTCAGGCTAGTCAGCAATGTGATAGCATGGTCACATGTTGTGACTAACAAGGGGTTGGAAGAAAATAATTTAAATTAATTTTATTTGTTTAAATATATGAGAGTGTTTATTTATTGTTAAAAATGAGGATAGGGTGTAGGTGGCTGAGTGATTCTCCTTGTATGGAGATCAGGCCAAATAGTTGGATTTATTAGGCTAGAATAGAATATGAGAGATTTTAAATGTTTTATTTAGTGTTAGTTTAGAAAAAATGGGATTGAAGAGATTTTTAGAGAGGTTGAGATTTCTCTGTCTGGGACCGACTGATTCATGAAACCATGTATTTGTATCAATTATGTTTTCCTATATAATTAGAGAGTGTGTAGATTGGACAGTAAGCCTACTTCGGCTTTTGTAGAGGACCTTGATGTGAAAAACTGTCTTAAAGGATTTTTTGCACTGATTTCATTTGGGTTTATTTATGAAGAATTTGATTTGGTATGGTACTTGTCAATTGGTAGGAAGATATTGAATTCCCGAATCCATTCTTATGATAAACTCGTAATAGAAGAATCTCTCGTACGTAGTTGAAAGGATTGATATTGTAATATCGACTTTATAATATATCGTTTGAATGGGTTAATTGGAGATTTTATGTCAGCAAGGCTCGATCTCATGGCTAATTCCAGAGATATGATAAGTCGGAAAACACTCAGGTATTTGGTTTCTGCGTGGACTTTTTCTAAAATTTCTCTTGCAAGTGGATTGGTAAATCCTTACGAATCAAATGAGCGTTGTACAAATTGTTGATTTAAATCCTTCTTGCGCAATGATTGTTCCAATTGAGTCTACAAGTTTTGTCTATCGGCGTATGCTGTCATTAGAATGTTCCGGAATGAATGCATAAGTGTTAATTGAGCGCTGTTGGTGGTGGCTCAAGTGCAAAAGGGCATAGGTTTATACACTATGTAAATTCAGAAATAAATGACATGCGTTCTTAGAAACATGGGAGCGCATTAACATGATAGCAAATTGCTTTGTTGGTAGTTCGATTGATGGCTAAGTACATAGCACAATCGATCTGTTGAGATGTAGAACCAGAATTGAATCTGGTAATTGAGAATCGACTTAATAATTGTATGAGGGATGCTTTAAAAGAAATCTCAACGTATGAATGGTGTGTCAGATATATTACAAACTGTAGTGTATGGGTATGTACAGTGTTGAAATATGAGAGAGAGTGGTCTTTGTTTCAAACGCAGAGCAGAAAGCAACATTAAATGATAAAGGAATGCGTGGTTTAAATAAATGAATTGACAGTTGAAATTGCAGAAATTATGTAGCCCAGGACTGCGTTTTGTAAGTTGCAGATGTGAATCGATTTGGATAGCGCTGGAAGGTAAAATTTGTTTAAATTGTGAGTCGAGTTGAATGAGAAGTAATCAATTTAAAATTTCCATCAATTGTTACTGTGAGGTCGATGTAAATGTACAGTTTTCAAATTCTGCTGTGATATGGTTAATATGAACGTGGATTGGGTGCTGTATATATATATAGTGATCAGTTTTCCTGAGATAATGGATCAAAGTTTGCAATGATCGAGTGGAGTTGGGTCTTACTGTTGGGACAGTCGATTTGAATATCGATTTGTTTTGCATAAATTGTTGATACAAATCTTGAGTGTTGCTGTGGTGATCGATTGTTATTGCCAGAAATTTTTAAATTCCATTGTGTAGATGTCAAGACACTTGTGGGAGAGCACGCACCGGAAGTTATTTATGTTTATGCAGAAAGTGCCAGCCAGTGAATGGGCACAAAGGTTCGGTTGTTGCTTCATTTATGGTACAAACCTATGGCAAATATATAATTAAAAGTAGCGCTGGTGCAAATGCATGGAGGAGGTAAGGTGGTAAATCCAATTGTGGAATCCAAATACTTGGTCCAAAGTTAATGTTAGATCCATTGTTATGATGGTAGCAGTATGGAGTTCTATCAGATTGTAGTGTTGTGAAATTGGTAGAATGCGCTTTTAAAGCATGGATACATTTTGTTGACTTTTGGTTGTAAATAGAAATCCAATTATAAAAGTCATATGTGATGTTTATGAATGAAAGATTGAGAGTTTGAATGGAAGTTATGATTGAAAATTTGGGATGAAGTGTATAGATGTGTATTAATAATGATTTCATAACCATTGTTGTTTGTAGCAAAGAAGCTTCCAAAAGATGATAAAATTGCCGTGTTTTGTTGAAATTGTTTGAGGTGCAGATTTGTATATGCAACTGAGGAAAAGATCCTGGTTATTTGCAGGCTAGCCCTGCATCAGAATATTAATTTGATTCGCTAGATAATTCGTGTATTCATTATCACTCAAGAGGATTTAAGGTGCAATGAAAGGAAATATTTTCGATATAACATTTGCAAGAAAAACGATGAGCTGACTATTAAGAAATGAATATTATAGGCATGATTCCTTTAGCCAAAGATAATCTTTGGAATGAACAAATTCACAATTCCTTGACTTTATGAGAGAAACACATTCCAAACCTAATTTAAGTACAATCCTTTCATGGAGATGAATAATTTGAAATAGAATCTTGAATCCGATCAGAAAGCGAATCTCGAAAGTTCGAAATATTACATGTGAAATACCAAACATATTTCAAAAATAAATTTACATCGAGTGAAACCATGCAAAGAGAAGAATTTTGCAAGAGAAACCAAATATGACTTAGTTCGAGGGGCTTACTAGAGTTGTGAGATCCTGATATAACCATCAATGAAAGTTGAAGTGCCTCAACTTCCTAACAAGTCTAGAAACTTTCAAGGATTTCAAAATCACATTCTAGAGATTGAATCAGATCACGCATGGTGTGAAGATATTTTCTTCCTATGATCTCAATGGTACCACTACTATCCGGATGGAACCCATATATTTCACTAATTTGACCAGATTTTACAACTTCAACAACTATATTACTCAAATTAAAATATTCTTCTGATCGCAAATTTGGATATGCATGAATCGGAAAAATCCCATGGTCACATGGATTCGAAAGGTTTCCCCCATACAACAAAAAGGATGATCAGGGATGGAATTGATTCTCTATAATTTCATCGCTTTCTTCTTCATCATGGATATTCCCACTATCCCGTGTGATTTCAATATTCAACTTATAAGATAACAAAATTGAAGAGAATTGAGAGTATGCATTTCAACGGTGGATCACAAAGGATGGGGAGGTAAAGAATAAGAAGTTTTCATAAGTGAATCTTCTTTAATTAAAAGAGGATTGAGATCTAAATATTTTCAAACAATTTTTTCTCGAGAAATCGAAAGATGAGATGGTGCACTTGGGAATTCATCATCATATATATCAATCAAAGACATCCTCATCAGAATGATTGTTTCCCAAGACTTGAGATTGGTTAGGAAAAATAATTGCAATTGATTGAATACCAAGATTACCATATTCAATATTAGCCAAGAATGAGGAAACATCATCTTCACACAGAGGATTTTGAAAAAGAGAAGAAATATTGAAATAATCTTCACCTTCCTGCTCCTCTACCTACAAAATATGACTACCTTGCACCTAATTGTAATTTGAAAATCAAGAGAGTGTAGAAAACTCGTTGGTGAAGAAAATTGATCAAGAGATTTGAGATCTATATGTGCACCATGCTTGGTTATCAAACATATCGAACTTGGGAGATGTAACAACATCTCTCCATCCTTCAAGGAGGTGAAGCATGGAATCCCAATAAGGATTCTTGTTCGATATAATTGCACAAATTTTAATGGACAGGGACTAAGTTGACGTAGATCAATTTTCCTTGGGTGATGCAAGATTTTTAGATTCTAATATTTTTCCCATTTGAATTTACACTGTTAGGAAATGGACTATGTCCCTTTGCATCCTATGCATAATTGTGAGTTAATATTTTATATGTAGTTTTTCGAGTGCTCTTCGCATGATATAACGTCAAAAATGGGGAAAATATAAGTAGGGACTTGTTGCATTTGTATACTCCCTTGTTTTGTTTACTAACCTATATTAGAATGATGGTGAACATAAAATATGACAAGGAATTTGAAGGAACTATTAAAGGATATGAATGAGTAAATTATTGTCTCATGCATAAAAAATAAAACACCTAGTTTTACTTCTCACAGATTTCATATACAACTTTTTTGTGTAAGGATTCATTGGTACAAATAAATAAATTTTAATCTTAAAAATAATTATGAATTGGTAACGATTGCTAACTATGGTGATTATTGTATATATTTTAATAAAAATAATTATGATTATTTTTTTTTAATTCACTTACGTTAGAAATGTAAGGTCCCACCTTACCAACCATCAATATTATAAGAGTAAATGTTCCATTGAACACTAAGGCTCATTTTTTTTTTTAAGAACACACATATGAGGACACTAACTTCAAGTCTCTTTTTCAACACTATACTTCATCCAAATCTACAACTTCACATGCAATATCATATCTTGTTCATAAAAAATTGGTGGAAAGAAATTTTTTCTAATTTGGTATTGCATTTCTCAATATATATTATTGTAGTAAAAGGGGTTCTATATATGTTAACTTATGTATGATATGAAACATTGAAAATCTATCAAACATGGCCATAATTCCTAGATATGAAAATTTTAAACCAATGGTGGCATTTTAATGTTTCAAAATTAAAGCGCATGTACCAACATAGAAAAGGTACACCGTTCAAAGAAACCTTGTTCTAGTTGTAATTACATGATAACCCTTTCCACATGTCAAATACATAAAAGATGAATTTATTACAAATAAGGGATCTAACTTTAAGTGTCGTAGTTTCCCTTCTAGCTTGAGAAAGAGGTAAATCAATAGGTTGTGGCAATAGAAATAACTCCAAAGAGAAAGAACCTTTGATATGGATTAAATAAAAGAAGGGAACCTCCTATAGGTTGGTTGCCTAATACAAATTTCAATAGTTTTATGGTACAATTCTTAATGTGTGTTCACTTTTAGTTGAAAAAGTGCAAGCATGTGAACAATATCCTAAAGGATGGTAAAATATTAAGGTTCTAGATCACGGTGAAAGCCTCAACACAGTCATGAAAAAAAACCACCAATTAGTTTTTGCACATTCTAGGGGAAATTTCATCCACTTGTAATCACATCTTTGAAACCATAATATCACCAAGATTATAAGGGTTATCACATAGTCAAGAAATATTTCCGATAGCCTATTTGACAAATAGATAGCATACAATCTACAACCATTGAGACATTTTGTCAAACACTTGGCAGATATAAGCCCTTAAGGAAATTTAACAACAATCTGTTAAAATTATTTTAAGATTATTCCTAAGCATATTTAACTCATAAAATTAAAAAATTGAAACTTCAAATGTTGGCATATTAAAACAGGGATTAAATAATCTTAATCTTCCACCCAAAACTTGACAACAAGCAAATATAAAATTGCCCATATTTACTATTTAGGTTCTGAAAAGTAGTTTTTTGGAAACAAATAAAGGGTTACAAGTCAAATTTGCACAGATACTCCTCGATGTTGTCTTGAATCATTATTAAACCACTTGTGGATGAACATATTTAGAATGGCAAATACCTTGACTCCTTTAATAGTATTTGGATTTTCTTTCTCCATTCGATACAAGGCCAATGTTAGTATAGTAAACCACACCAATAATAATTTCAATTTGAGATATAAACATCCCTAATAATTTTCAAATAGCCAATTAACTTCCAGATAACATAACCTTGAACCAAGATTAAAATTTTTCCATGATTTACATTTCTACGATTCTTTATACTAATACTATACTAAAATTTCAATATAATTAAATTTATACCTGATGAGATATTCAACTCCAATGGCTGAAAATATGCTCCATATTTGATTCCTTAACCAACTCATTTGAAACATTCATCTTACCACCCAACATATCCAAGGAGAACTCACCCCCCTATAACCCTCAAGTTGTAAGAGCTCACAAGCAGTACCGAGATACATAAATAAAGAAATAATAAGCAAGGAAGACAAATATTCAATACCACTAATGTATAATGTAACCAAGTAAGGCCACATAGGAACTTAGTTCACGAAAATCGAGGCTATTTCCAACCAAAGCATTTCCAAAAATCCTATATTCATGAACTAGTAACCAAATCCAAGTAGCTCAATGATGAAGATGACCTTCCAAAGTTATTCTAAGGATGAATAATGACTTTGAATCTATAAATAACCTATGAAATAACTCACTTCAATCATTTAACTTAATCCTACAGCAAGAAAATCATCAATACTAAATACAGAAATAGGCAAAACATGAATAAGAGATGCATGTGAATAAGAAGTGAAAATAACATAAATAAATTGTGAAAGAGGGCTCTAAGGCTCCTGGGATATCCAATCCCAAGGATATTCAGAGTCCTATGGAAGAAACCAAGCCTTAGAATCTAAAAATGGCACCAAACTTCATTATTGAATCAATCCAATTATATCCCTGCAAGAAATGAGAATGGAGTTGTTAAACAACAAGTTTTCTCCACAAGAAGACTAACAAATACATGCTTCTAGAGGCCAATTAGAATTGGTATTTATATTAAATGATGAGGAATAATTCTACTTGAAAGTAGGAAGCTTTCCCCTCCAAAATCCCTCAAATAATGGATCCGGTTCCCAACACTAGGAGTTTGCGTTAAATGGCAGGGAACACATTCCTAGATTTTCTCAATCATTGGAGTTCTAGAATCTCTCAATATTTTCATGATATTTTGTTCATTTATTCTCCAATATTGGTCCTCCTATAGTAGGGAGCAAGTCCCTAAATCATATCAATCTCCAAATATTCATAACCTGCCCAATATTCTCACAATATCCTTCAAAAATAAATAATATTAGGCACAAATATGAAATTATCTCTAAACCTTCCTAAGAACATATTAAATCTTAAAAAAATTTATTAAGTGTAGAAGGAGAGATTTAATATAGCCTTTATGTTCCTAAGAAAGGTTAGATGGGCCTTAATTATGTCTAATTTGGAGGCCCATCATACCCCATACTTAAAGTATTTATCATCCTCTGAGAAACTTAGTGACCTAACTGTGCCTCCTTCATGGCCCTGGTGGCCTCTCTTTTGTAAATTCCTTGGTCCTTTATCTTAAGAAGCTTGGTTTTAGGTTTTGCAAGGAAAAGCACAAAAATTTAGTTGTTCTTTTCATGATTTTTTAGTAGTCTTCAAGCACAAAAATAAAACTTTCATCTTTGAAAGTGAACTCTCTTGGCTTGTAGTTCCATTGCATTCACATTCCATTTTCACTTATTTTTTCCAAATCTGTTTGTGTATAGAAAAATCACAGTGTTTCTAGATACCATTAGCCTTCCATTTTTCTCTTTTTCAAGATTGGTTCTTGAAGATTTTTCAGATTGGCAAGTTCTTCCACATCCTTTTCCAACCTCTTGCTACCCTTTTCCATCATTTGGACACCTCTAAAACCATCAAAACAACCCCGGATGTGATTTTGTAGCAACTCAAAGCATCTTGTAGTAGACCTGTAGCATTATGTAGCACATAAAAAAATTATCAAAGCTTGACTAAAATTTCACCTCATGCTTAAGTTGTTTCCTTTTACCTTTCTATAACATCTTCTAGGCCTTGGATACAATCTAGAAAGATATTAGAGACCTCTTCGAAATCCTCTTTTCATCACTATGGTTTGAGTTCTATTTTGATGGTTAATTCCTTCTTGCCTTTTGTTGCCTTCTTCTTCTCTTTTTTTTCCTAGATGATTTCATAATGGGCTTTGGAGTTCTCAGTTTTGATATTGTCTCTTTTAGGCACTACTATTTTGTATTTTAGCACAACTTTTTTCTCTCCTTCTTCTTCCTCCTTGATTTTTTCTTTTGGATCATCTCCCTCTTCTCCACATTCTTCTACTTCTTCATTGGCTTCTTGTTTTCATTCTTATTGGTTGTGGGATTTATATGGTTAGATCCAACCCCCATAGCCTTCAATACAACTTTCCAAAGTTGGCAACACAATTCTCTATTTCTGCTACAAGTTTTAGACATTTCTGTGTAATGAGGGTTTTTAAGACAAAGGCAAACTAAACAACTTTCTTATATTTCCTGGAGAAAGTTTGATTTCATGCTCACCCAAAAATAATTGTAATTCCCTTTCTTATCAACCTCAATTCAAAGGAAACATCTACATTTCATTTTTTTTTGTAAACTTTTATCAAAAGTTTCTTATAGGTTATACCATTGAAAAAAATGAAAATTTTGCAGCCTTCGTGTTCACATATAACATGGAAACATATGTATTTACCCTTCCTTTAGATGTTTTCCTCCGAATCCTAGGGCTTGGGGGTGATATTCCTCAAAATAAGGGTATTTTGAAAAAACTTTTGTCTTCTTGTAGCATTTATGTTTTCTCTTGTAGAAAATCTGCTTTTCCTGTAGCAACTTCCTGTAGCAGCATTATTTCCTGTAGTAACTCTATTTCGCCTATAGCAACCAATATTTTCATTCCAAGAGGTGGTGGGTCCACCTTTTATTTTTTATTTTTTATTTTTTTCTCTCTTTTTCAATTTTTTTCTTTTTTTTCACTGCATGCAAATAAACTCAGTGTTTTTTTTGTTAACTGGGTTCGCCCTCAGTTACCCCTTGGCACACTTTGTCTTCCATCACAACTAACTGTTTACCACCCAATTTTTCAAGTCCTGTTCACTTTTATCTTGTTCATCTCCCACATGTGTATGTGTCTGGGTGGAAAAGTGAAGCTAATTACTAGATAGGGCCGAGGTTGATCTGCTACTAATTTTGGCTATAAAAAAACTTTCATTCTCACACTTTTAATGTTTTCTTAAGCTAGAATAGACTCGAAGGGTGAGGTTAGAGAGTTGCATACTTGAGCCTTACCTCCTAGTTGAGTTGCTGCAAAATGATGCACGTTGGAGCTAGAGTTGGAGTTGGAATTTCATCACTATGTTTGTGTTGTTGCTTGATTCTTTGATGTGTCTTCTTTATTTTTGAGGTGTTTTAACTTGACTTGTTTGTTGTGTGAAAGTACCTTGTTGAGTCTTCATGTGTATGTATACAAGTGGAGGATCCTTCTTATAGTGCCATTACCGTCTTCATATTCATCTCATAATTCTTATTAGTCTCCATGATTGGTCAAAACCATATTCAGGGCTTTCTAGTGCTTACACAACGCTTATTACATGAATTCACTTTTCTTGTAGCAGCCTCTTTCTCTTCTTATTTTAGGATTCTATCTCTGTATGAGTGAAGAGGGAGAGTCTGAGGTGGTCTTAGGGTGATGGTAGGATTATTATAGAATGATGAGGAAGTGGTGTGGCCTTGGAAAAACGGAATGAAGGAACTTTGTGTTTTTTTTTCAGGAAAAAAATAAATAAAAATATTTTACAAAGGTGACATAAGGTAAGGTTAGAATGAAGAGCCCGTGTGATTGAGATGGAGGAGTGACGATAAGGTGGCAGGAAATTATGGAAATAGTCTCCTCATTAATTTTTTTACACATCAATTCCCTTTTTTATTGTTGTTTGTCCTTGATCCACCTTCATGTAGCTTACTGTAACTTCATGTAGTAGTTATAGGACTTCCTGTAGCATTTACAGAATTTTTTTATACATAACTCTCAAACATTAGACTAGATTGACTTGAATATTTTTTATCATGTTACAATCATCCTTATGCACCACTCCATAAAAAATCTCAGCCATTGGATGCACGAATCTCGAGAAACATTAAAAATGGTTGTAGGTGATGGAGGTATATTTCTCAAAAAGTGTGCACTATAATTTGCTGAAATTTCTTGAGAATGTTTCCATCATCTATATCCATGTCCCTATGAAATATATCAACAAATGGATTCACAATTTTTGATATATAATATAAAAAAAATCTGCTAAAAACCAGGGCTTCCTATAGCATTTTAGACAACGAGGAAAATTAATGAGAAAATATTTGAAATTATGGGTGGATGTTGGAAATGGATGAGAGTGATAGATTGGCATGACCTTGGCCATTTTGGAGCATCTGAGCGAAGGAGGAGAAAGTCCAAGTTTGACTTCCTTTGAATAGATTTTTGACCAACTTTTTCTTTTGTTTCCAACTTGTTTTTTGTTGCTTGCAAAGGTTGGATAGCACTTGAATTCATTAGAGGGAGATAAATCAAGGAAAAAGAAAAATATTTTCAATTTTTCATTCTTTTTTTCTTTTTTCTTAGGCCTACTAGTTGCCTTAATGAGGTTTTCAACTAGTAGGTCTGCCTAGGTGCCTCAAAGGATATTTTCGCCTGGGATATTTTCTTTTTCTCTTATTTTCTCTTATTTCCAACTCATTGACCACCTCATGGAGGTTCTCAATCAATGAACCAATCTGAGGCACCTCAAAAGATGTTTTCACCAGAGATTTTATTCTTTTATTTTTTCTCTTTTTCCATTTTTATTTTTTATTTTTCCTATCCTACTCTACTTGGAAAGACAAAATATCTTTCAAGTATATTAATACTTCCAATGGAGCCATGTGCACATCAAAATGATAGATAGAATCATATATAGGCTTGAAATATATGAGTTGACATGTACATGAATATGCGAGACCAAGTGCTTTGACTGATATGATATCAAGTATTGTTGAAGAAGAGTGTGTTGCTGCAACTTAATGATTTTCTAGAACCATATTTCAATATAGTCGTGATGCACTTGGTCCACTTGCTGAATTGGATCATCTTGGATGTCTTCTTCTTCCATGAAATTCAAATATTCTTCTTCTTCTTTATTATTCGCTCGAACACATAGAGGATATAATGGTGAACATAATGTAACTTCCTCAAACTATAGTTTTGATGTCTTCTCTTTAGCAAGTGTAGCCCATGATTCTTTGGTATTCTCATTTGAATCTTCTTTTTCTGAATGTTGTCTTTCAATGACATCAATAGAATCTCTATTTTGCAATACGTTTCCTTATCTAAGATTAATACCATTTAGATCAAGAGGATACATTTGGAAGTGTCGTACCTCAACATTGTAAGTGGGTTGATCTACTACTTTGTATGGGTTTGTAAATGGTGGTACATGTAGTCAAGTGGGAGTGGATCTATTAGATGGATGTGGTTGAGGTTGTGGTTGTGGTGGAGGTGGATGGTAGGGATGGCATGGAGTTGGGTATGAAGGATATTGAGGACAATATTGAGGATATTTTGGATTTCTCCCATAAGGTTATTGCTAACCTTATTTCCAAGATTGGTTTTTAGGTTGATATGGCCAAGGTTTCCAAGGAAAGAGTGTGCTCCAATTACGTTTTTATGGATGTGAATAAGCTTAAAATTGTGAAGTAGGTCCTTGCATCATATCAAGTTGACTAGGTTTCCATGGTCTTCTTGGAGCTGCATAACATAGCTTCTTTGGTGATTGACTTGCTCCATTGTCTTCTTGGTAAGCTTCCTTCAACCTTGGTAATGATGGGAAATATGATTTTGCATGGACAACAAAAATATCAACGTCTTCTTTTTTCTCATCTTTCTTTCTTAACATTTCTACTTGTTCGCTTAGATTGCTAAGAATTTATGTTTTAAAGTTATCATGCAAATTTCCAAGTTTAGCTTAACTTACCGATCTTGATGTTGATGTACTTACTCTTTCCCTTCTTCTTGATATGCACTTGCATGTTTCACAAATTTATTTAAATGATAATTGGTATACATCTTCTCTACTCATGATATCAAGGAGATCAATCCACGCATCCCTACTTGTTCTAAGTAAGAGGTTTTTTAGTGTGTTGAATAAAAAATGATGTAATTTTTCCCTCTTAACATTATACATGAACCTCTCTATTAGATACTCAAGGATCTCATCTTCTTTTCTATTCATTCTAAAAGTTTCTTCTTTAATATCATGATATTTATATTTTTCTAGAAATATTGTTTGCATATCAGTCCATGATCTTATTGAATTAGTACCTAAACTCATGAACCAATTAAGAGCTCTATCCTTCAATGTTTCCATAAACAATCTCAATTTTTGAGTGTTTAATAAGCAACCATATGACCTGCAAACAATTTCAAATTCAAAGAGAAAGGTTTATGGATCCTCTAACCTCATATCATGGAAGTTGGGAAGGAGATATGGAGGGATTTTCTTCATATGCACACGGACATCGGTATATTGAATGGGAAATCCAAGAATATCTTCTTCATTGTCATCATCTCCATCTATTTCTTATACCTTCTCTGCCACCTCTTCTTCTTCTACCTGCAAAAGTGGATGGTGATGTGGTTTTTACTACACCACGTGATCAAATGGGGGGGGGGGGGGGGTTAGTGTTGGAGAAGTATTTTTTTTGTTTGTATAAATTGGATAATAATGCTAATAGAATGCAATTTTTTTTTCTTGAAATGAAATATGCCTAATGATTTTTTGTTTTTGTTTTTGTAGAGAGTAAAAGGAATGAATCAACTAGGGAAGAAAGCAATGCATACTTTGAAACCTCCCTGGAAACGGTGCCAAAAAGTGATGAGCCTCAGTATTATAACAAGAATTATGCAACTCCCAAGGCTACCAAATTTAATTATCAACCCGAGGTTCATACAAAATTAAGAGGTATCGACACTATATGTGCATCATACTATTGCAAAGTGTAACTAGGATCGGTCTTCATATTGACTATGTAATTATGTATTTATGTAAATGAAGAAGAAAAATATAATAATATACATATTTTTTCTATGCTTGCTTCATGGGTTTCATGAGAAAGGCTTTATTATAGGTCTAAGGACTTCTTCTTGATGTCCTTTAGGAATCTATCTTCTGGTCATAAATGTAAAGGGTCATATATATATACAGGGTTAAGTCAATCTAATATGCCTCAAAGACCTTGTGACATAAGCTCAGAAATATGCCTCATATCAATGTTAAAATTATCCTCAAGAAAGCCTTCATGTCGGCCTATAAAATTGTGATAAAGTCAGCCCTTATTATATTGAAAGGTCAGCTTATTAATATATTGGGATAACTATATATACCCCTGTATATACTGCGCAGAAAACACATAATTTTTTGGATTTCTCTGTGTTTTCAACAGAGTTTAAAAGGTGCAGATTACAGGAAGATACAATGAGGATTACACTTGAAGAATTGCAGATTTCAGGAAGGTTAAAAGTTTGGATTAGTTCTAAAATGAAGTACGAAATCAGGATTTGAATTGCAGTCCATAGAAGAAAGCCAAGCCAACAAATTAAGTATTGAATTTTGGTGCAAAGAGAGGTCCCATATCAGTGAAGGAAATTAAGTCTTATATCTGTATTTTGGCTATATACTTCGAGGTAATCTCAGGACTACCGAAGGTTACATCAAGGAGAAATAGTTATGTGATCAAGAGTGAATCAAAGGTTTATTCTAGTGAAAATTATGAAGGATGATATACTAGGAAAGGGAAGGACTAAAGGTCTACTGTTTTAGGAGCAGTGTGCTTAGTATAACTTTGAGAAATGACTAAAGGGAAAAATCACTATATAAATCTAAGGATCAAAGACTTGGAGATAAATAGGTACAAATAAAAGGTCAAGGAAGCATATTGTCTAAAGACTAGGAACCGAGCTTTCCTAGTGGTGGTGCAGAGCAGTGCAGAAAACAAGATCATCATAAGAAGTCTAGTGGAGTAGAGACAAGGTCTTGGAGGCATACTAAGGTCAAGGGTCTAGGTCATGTCATGGTACTTGTCAATTGAAGATCTATAAGAAGAATTCCTTACGGGTTTTCTTCTCCAAGAGGGAGAGGTTTTTCCCTGGCTCTAGGAGCCTAATTCTTGTGTCTCATTTATTTTTATAATTGACTTGATGAAATACTAAATAGGATAAAGAAGAGAATACATAAGAAAATAAAGTAAGCACACAAGTAATTATCAAGAAGAGAATTTGAATTAATCACCAACCCTCCCAATTCTCAACATGGTATCAGAGTTAAGGTGCTGAAATCAAGGGCTACTTAACAAAGAGACACTCTAGGAAGAAAAAATCAAATTTTGGGTAAAAATTCAAATCAATTTGCAAGGAAGACTCTCAAGCTATTTTTCAAGAAAGATCTTTATCTCAATCAAAGGATCAGCCTTTCAGGAAAATAATCGTTGCCATCAAAAATTTACATTCAATACATTGTTAAGAAGAGGATATCATCTTTTGAAGACATCCTTTTCCATCAAGGATCCAAAATCACCTAGATTGAAGATTTCTATCTTAGAATAAATTCCTAACCTCTTCGTCATCATCAAGGAAGTTAATGAAGGAAAAAATCACTTACTCAAGTAAGTATCTATGACTTTATCTAAATCTATCAAAATTACTTATTGTATAGAGAGCAACAAATTGGTTGGGTTATCAAACTTCAATGTATGGAAGAAAAGGACAGATCTGAAGCTAATTGAAAATGAAGTTATGGGAATCATAGAAGGATATACAATTAAACCTCCAAAAGAATATATTCTAGCATATATAAAATACATTAAGGGAGACATAAGAGTCTGAAGTATTCTTATAGAATCCATAAAAGGCTCTCTCATTCCCTATGTATCAAACCTAGAATACTCAAAAGAAATATATGATAAATTGGTGGAACTATTCTCGAAAGGTTCTACAAAGGAAATAATATCCCTGAGACAAAAACTATACAAAATGAGAATGTCGAAGGAAGGAATAATTCCATATCTGATGGAGATTTTCGCAATACGAGATCAACTACTGAAGCTGGGAGAAGTAATGTCTGATAGATAAATACTCACTATGGTACAAAATTCTTTACCAAAAGAATGGAGAGGTTCCACTTCCAGCATAGATGGGAGAGAAGAAGCCATGCCATTCCAAAGTCTAGGTAATATAGAAGAATCAATATTGATAGCAGGATCAAGTTTAGAGAATCAAGCCTTTTCCTCCATGTCCAGGAAGAAAAGAATATTCGGTAAGTTTGGTCCTCAGAATAAGAAAATAAATGTGGAAAAAACAGGATGCTTTGGATGTAATGATCTTGGGAATTATAAACTAGATTCTCCTAAATTTAGAAAGGAAAAGAGGAAAAAGGAAGAAGCCCACGTCTCATATATAAGAGAAGAACCTGATACAAAGAAATCTAAGAAAGAAGAAGCAATGGATCTCCATTATGATTGAGATCAGCTTCTACTTTAAGTGATTTATGTTTGTTGTAAAATAGTATGATAGGAAGCCATGTATATTATAACATCATGATAAAATCATGGTAGGAGCTCTTGGTGAAGTAGCTCCAGGAAAACCTATCTGATAATATAACTAATGGAAGGTAATAATCAAGATCAAGGGTCATCATGGAAACATAATTTTGGGATGTGATGACATATTGATGTAGTAGGCCAAGGGAATGAAGCTCTTCATTCTAGTAAAACTACTACAGGATGACTTAAATGATAAATGTATGTATATATTTATATGATGATATTGGATGTTGTGAAATCATGTCATATGGTTTCAAGTAACAAACTTCCATATTTAGAAGTATGATCTATGAAGGAGGATATCTCAGTGCACTGAAAAATGAAATCAACATAATATATTCTTATGGAATATGAGGTGGTTGATATGAATGAGAAACTGGAAAACTTGTAAGTTCCCGGGAATGAATAATGTGCAGAAAGGAAGAGAAAATGAAATGCAACCATGTCGAGAGGCATTTATCATCTGGAAGCCAAGAAGATGTGACTAGGAGATCTCCTGGGAGGATATGTAGACTCTAATAGAATTTTGGTAAAGAAGAAGACTCTTGACAAAACATATCATTAGGAGATGTGTCAATATGAATAAATGATTTCGATGCCTACAGGAAGATGTCATGGTGAAAGATCATCACTGAGGTAACTTTTGTTTTAAAATTTCATATATATATGTTTATCTGGATGAATTTGTGCAGAGCTTCTAATCATGAGAAAGGATGTATGATCCTTGGAGATGATTCGAAGGAAAGAAGCATGGCATAGCGATGGACCATATGAGAAATACTTATGAATCACTTTCTGATAGTGTACATGACTCGTGACTGAAATTGATGGATGATCTCTTCCCTATGAAGCCAAAAGTTGAAGATTCCTCGATATCAAACTCCATGACATCTAGGGGAGGAATTCTTCATGAGTAGTTGGTGTCTCACCGTTGCTACTATAGGACCCTAGTCGAGAGGGAGCCTAGTGGTAGGTTTCTTACTTGGAAGAAACTTGAAGTATGTCCTTCCTAATTTGAAAGAGAGTGATGTATGTGATTCTCTAATACATGTGTCATGCACTAGACCAGGACTAACAACCGTAAGTCTTAGTGAAGGCCATGTGGAGAGAATGGATAGACACATCATTCTCATCTTCACCTGGAAGACAAAATGGAGGATTGGTAATCATCTGGCATTCGATACTCTTTGAGAATGAGATAGGGCATTCAAGATAAGAGTAGTCGAGGACCAATATTCTTTGAGGGTTGGCTACCCAATAGAAGAATAGTCCAAGAAGGTCATATTATGTGAACACCTGGGTGGGGTATGTACCTTGGAGAGACAATTATTATGGTATCTATAAGTCATGATTCTTTCCAACATTATATCCCATTGTCTCATTGAGAGATGGAGCTATTAGTCAAGGCCTTGCTCTAGGAAAATGTTGGTTGATATGATGCTATATAGATGCAATTACCAATATGATTCTTCTTATGAGATTCTTCAGTTTGAAAGTGACCATGCACCTATATGAATACCTCCCTATTTAAGAGGGAGTTTTGAAAAGTGTAACTAGGATCGGTCTTCATATTGACTATGTAATTATGTATTTATGTAAATGAAGAAGACAAAGATAATAATATATATATATTTGGTATGCTTGATTCATGGGTTTCATGAGACAGGCTTTATTATAGGTCAAAAAGGAATTCTTCTTGATGTCCTTTAGGAATCATCTTCTGGTCATAAATGTAAAGGGTCATATATATGGAGGGTCAATTCAATCTAATATGCCTCAAAGACCTTGTGACATAAGCTCAGAAAAATGCCTCATATTAGCATTAAAATTCTCCTCAAGAAAGCCTTCATGTCATCCTATAAAATTGTGATCAATTCGGCCCTATATTATTGACAGGTCGGCTTATTAATATATTTGGATAACTATATATACTCGTGTATATATTGCATAGAAAACGAAAAATTTTGTGGATTTCTCTGCGGTTTCAACAGAGTTTAAAAGGTGCGGATTATAGGAAGATATAGTGAGGATTTCACTTGAAGAATTGTAGATTTCATGAAGGTTAAAATTATAGAATAGTTCTAAAATGAAGTACAAAACCAAGGTTTGAATTTTACTGTGTAGAATAAATTCAAGCCAACAAATTAAGTACCTAACTGTGGTGCGAAGAGAGGTTCCATATCAGCGAAGGAAATTAAGTCTTATATTTGTCTCTGGGCTATATACTTCGAGGTCATCTCAGGGCTACCAAAGTTTACATCAAGTAGAAACAGTTCTGTGATCAAGGGTGAATCAAAGGTATTTCTATTGCAAAGTTTGAAGGGTGATCTACTAGGAAAGGAAAGGAATAAAGGTGTTTTTTTTTTAGAGTAGTGTGCTTAGTATATCTTTGAAAAGGGACTAAAGGGAAAGATCACTATAGCAAGCTAAGGATCAAATACTTGGAGATAAATAGGTACAAAGACAATGTCAAGGAAGCATACTATTTAAAGAATAGGAACCGAGATTTCCTAGTGGTGGTGCAAAGAAGTGCAGAAAATAAGATCATCATAAGAAGTGTAGTGGAGCAGAGACAAGGTCTTGGAGGCATACTAAGGTCAAGGGTCTAAGTCATGGTCATGGAACTTGTCAATTGAATATCTATAATAATAATTCCTTATGGTTTTTCCTCTCCAAGAGGGATAGGTTTATCCCTGCCTCTAGGAGCCTAATTCTTGTGTCTCGTGTATTTTGATAATTGACTTGATGAAATACTAAATAAAATAAAGAAGAGAAGACATAAGAAACTCAAGTAAGCACACATGTAATTATCAAGAAGAGAATTTGAATTAATCACCAACCCTCTAAATTATCAACACATATAATGTGTCCTTTTGTTGATAGGATGTGATGGAGTGAATTTCATGAAATCAAATCCTAAACTAATTGCATAAAAGGAATTGTTTCTTTGAAAACAAATTAATCCTAGGCAAGAATAACAATTTGTAATTGAAATCCTAAGAGCATGAATTCAAATAAATAGGCCTAATCTACTTTGTAAAAATGCATGTCCTAAGTGGTGTTTATTCTTCCTCAATCATGGAATTAGATCCTAGGGGTCATGATTCAAGCCTAAGAGACAAAAACCAATTTTTGGGAGAAATTTTGGTTTAGTTTACACATCCTACAAGAGTGTTACCAGAAGTTTTGTTTTTTCTACAGGAAGTTATGTTTTGGAGATAACTCACCGAATGACTAATTAAATCAAATGCAAATGGGATTGGAAATTTTTTTTATTAAGTATGATGATTTAGGTCTCCATTCCAGGTGGAATCACTACAAAATACCCTTGTTCACATGTGCTAAAAAAAACATAATATTACTACTCTAAAAATTGGAAATTCAAGAACTAGGGAATATCTTCCCTGGACCCCCTGACACACCAAAAAGGTAGCAACCCTGAGAGTAGATTCAGCCAGAAATACTTTACATAGAAGAACCCACAGAGCATAGTCATCCACGAAGACTTTACATAGAAGAACCCACAAAGTGGAGCCAATACCCCAATTCCTCTTCCAAGATCTAAACCAAGACATATTTGGATTACATTTGGCCCGAGGAGCCCCAAATGATCACAACTCCAAGAATACAGACCCAAATAACTCACCACAAATACCTAGGGCACTAGGCTACAATCCTTTGAATCACACCTCCACAACCCCACAAGGACACTAAACCAAGTTCCATCCATGTAACTTCATATCACAACCAAACTAACACAGAGAATCCACCCTTTCACAGGGACAACAACTACAATAGGACCAAGTGAAATGGAATTTAAAACAACCAACAAACACTAGTGGAAGGTATAACACATTACCCAAATTTTCCAACCCTAGGAGCACCACCAGCATGTTGAAACATGTTACTAGGTTTGGTCTTCATAATGACACATGTAATCATGATTTTATGTATTTAATGTAAAGAGAAAAAAAAAATTATTATGTTTATCCTTGAGGCATGGGTTTCATGCTTAAGGGAAGTTTATTTTTAGGTCAAGCACCCATTTAGGGCTTCTAGGTTCATCATAAAGTCAATTGAGTCATTGTCATGTATCGAAGACCCATCTAGGCATATTACATATTGTAAAGAAAATTTAGTTGAGTCAAAATAGATTCAAAATACCTTTTGATACCTCGTCATGGCACAAAGATAAATTTGGCCTACATGAAGGGACAAGTCGACCTAAAGAGAGAAATTTGTACCCGTCGCAAGCTTATAAATAAGAAGGAACTCGAACTCATTTGGACACTCCATCAAGCAAGTTCAATCTCCTCAATATAGAAGCTGGAAAAGGATGAATAAGGATATGAAGAACAAGTTCAAATTTTTGGGTCTCTCTCTCTCTCTCTCTCTCTCTCTCTCTCTCTCTCTTTTTAGGGTTTCTATAATGACTGGGTAAGACGAAAGTTTCTAGTTGCATTGAATTTATGAAGCTGCATCGAAGTGGTGAAGCTACAAGGTCGAAGTTGTGAAGCTCCAAGCTAGAAGTTGTGAAGCTACAAGGTCGAGGCTATGAAGTCGAAGTTGTGAAGCTACAAGGTCAAAGCTACTGAAGCTGCATTAAGGTCGAAGTTGTATAAATCATTGTTGCGGTCGAAGTTATTGGAGAAGTTATTGGAAGGTTTAAGTTTATTGCTAGAAGTCATTCAAGAAGGAAAATTTTGACTTGGTCTTGGAGGGTCTTGGTCAAGGGTCATAGGTATTGGAATTTTTCAATTGAATTTATATAAGAAGAGAAAAATTCTGATGATTTTTCCTCTCATTCGAAAAGGTTTTGGCCCTTTCTAATCACCTACATATTGTGTCCTATTGTCTCACTATTCTTCATGATTTGGTAGTTGTTTGATGGTAGAGAACACTAATAATAATAAATGAAAGAATAATTTAATAAAGTAAAGTAAAAATACATCACAAATCTATCAAGAGAAAGAGAAATCACCTAATTTAGTTGCCCTAGATTTCTCAACATGGTATTAGAGCTAAGGTGACTACATCAAGGAAGGGAAGAAAAAAGAAGGATACTCAAGGGTCGAAGTATGAATAAATAATATTAGAAACATCAATAGAATCAATCATCAAGAAGAGTTTAATCAAGGAAGAATAAAGAAAATTGAATCATTTTCTAATATTTTTTGGGTTAATTCTCCTCCACACATGTGGAGATCAGGGCATCATTTGTAGCAGTGAAAGTCAAAAATTGCAATCACTCAAAGGACCCAAATTTTGGGTCAAAGAAGGTTTATTTAGCAATTAGAAGTGTCAATAGAAGGATTCAAGGTCAAGCAAAGTCAAAAGGAGGCAAATCTATCCATTTTTCAGACACAGGTGTGACCCAAGGTTTCTGCAGAAAAGGCTGAAATTGCATTAGAGAAATAATGAGGTCTAAAATGGGCCTTCTAAGAAAAATGCACAACCAAAATAAAATTTATAAGAACCAATAGGATTCAAGATAATGATGTCATCCATGGGGGGTGATTCACCATTTTTGGAGTAAAAAGGTAAAAATATTAAAAAGTAATAAAATAATAAAACTGCTTTTTCAACGCATATTTTCAACTTATCTACCTAATGTTTTACTAAAATTTCGAGCAGGAGTACTCGTTGGATGAAAAAAATGATTCCTCATCCAAGGATTACCCATGTTACATACTTTTGATGGACCCTGTTAGATGAAAAATGATAAATACATGAAAAACGAGATTGCAATCACATTTTTCATGTATTTCTCATTTTTCGTGTAGCAGGGTTCATCGAAAATATGAAACATGGGTACTCCTTATATAAGGAATCAAATTATGGTTCGACGAGTGTTTTCCCTCGAAATTTGAGTAAATCCATAGGGAGATAAGTTGAAAATATGAGTTGAAAAAATATTGTTTTCTTTTTTCCCTCTAAAATTTGATGATATAATCTAATATTATTTTATTATTTCCACTATTATTTTATAATCTCCTTAGGAGCCCATTTTAGACCTCAAAATTACCCTAATGCAGACCTACTACAGCAAGCTGGAATTCTGAAGAAGGGTCGAAAATACATTTGAGGTTGTGAAACAAGTTTGACTAGTGTTGACTTGAAGGAAGAAAAGAAGGAAAAAACATTGTCATCATCAAGGAATCAATGTGATCTCCCTGTAATCCAAGGATTAGTTTTGAAGGAATACATCTTCTATTATCTACATCATCATCAAAATCAAGAAGGCATCAAGTTGAATATTTCATCATCTAGGAGTATATTCTCTTGACAAGTAAGTATCTTTATATCTATATTTATCTATCAAGATGACTTAATTTTGCAAGAAAAGAAAAAAATTGGTTGGTTTGTTAAAATTTTCTTGCATGGAAGAAGATGATAGATTTAATCCTCATATAAAATGAATTTGTTGAGCATGTTAATGGTTTAATTGTCTAACCGCCAAAATAAGAAGCTAAAGCTCTATAAAAATACATGAAAGATGAATATATCAAAGAATAAGGAATAACCTCATACTTTATGAGGGTGTATAAAATAAGGAATCAACTACAAGACTTGGGAGAAATAATTCCTAATAAGGAAATGACTACCATAGTACTCAATGCACTACTGGAGGAATGGGGAAACTTCACATCAAGCATATATGGGGAGAAGGAAGCTACTAATTTCAATGAACTATGGTCAGTATGAAAGATAGAAGGAATCAAATTGAAGGAAAAGAATGATATAGGGTCGAATGCACAAACTGAAGCATATTCTTCCATGGCAATGAGGAAAGGGAAGTTTGGAAAATTTGATCCTCGGAGAAAGAAGCATAATATGGCGAAGTTTCAATTCTACAAGAGAGATTGTACTAAGCTCAATAAGGGAAATGACTAAAGAGGAAGGGAAGAATCCCATGTCACTAAAGAATTGGAAAAAACTGAAAATAAGAAATCCAAGAAGGAAGAAGTAAAATATATCTACTATGATTGAGATAAGTCTTCTCCACCTAGTTCTTTTCAGTGTTTTATAAAATATATTTATCATGGTAGGAATCATTAGAAGCATGATAGGATGAATAATTTTAGGGGATGGCATCATAATAGCATATGGTTAAAATCAAGAGCTCATGACATCATTATTAGGAAAGCTTGAAAGAACATATAAAGTAGAAGTATACATGGATTTAGCAGTCATTAGAAACCTCAATGAAAGCATAAGTAGTCTTGTGGGTGGAAAAAATTCATATAGCATAGAGTTCATCATATATCATCATCATTAGGAAGGATAATTTTCAGGATGAGGATAATCAAGATCTTATGTTGGAATATTCATTAAAAGGTTCACCTCTCTTGGAAGAAGAAAGTGTCTCTCTGAGAATTCCACCTTATATGGGATTCATTGTATGCAAGAATGATGGTATGATTACAAAGGAATGCAACACGTCAAAGATGATTGAAGCACTCTCAATCAAGGAAAGGAAGCTAATGAAGAAATTCTAGATGACCCAAGAAGAAAAGAGGTATGTATGCATATTTTCAATGAGTCTAAGTCATGCCAGGTTATACTTGTAGATAGTAAGGATACATGGTCTACCTCATGAGCATGATCGAAGGAAAATGGTCTCTTTCATTAAAATTATGCATAAAGGCATGGCTCACACATTAAATAGATGAAATCAACATAATATGTCCTCATATGGAATACTAGGTGGTTTAATAAAATGAAGGAACTATGATTGGGAGTTCGTGAGAAGTAATATGTGCATAAAGAGAAAAGAAGAGATCATGAAAATGCAACTATGGAGTAGGAAATCTACATCCTATGACTAGAAGAATTGACTATGATATCTCCATGGGAAAGATATGAAGACCTTGAAAAGAAAGAACACCCTTGAAAAATGAATACCTTGGAGATGTGTCAATATGAATGCAGGATGTTGATATTGCAACAAGCTAATGTCATGATGAAGGGTCGTTACAAAAGGTAATTTTTTATTTGATGTTCATTTCTGATTTTTTAACAATGTTTGGATGGGCTAATGTAGGGTTACCAAAGAAAGAGGTGTAGATGTCATTTAAAACTAATACTCATGTGGTAGGATGAAATATCCTAAAGGAAACATGATGTGAAATAAGTAGCAAGGCATGAAGGAAAGGCCAGATATGGACTAATGGATAACTTTATGATGAAAGAAAGGATGACATGATTGACATGAAAGTTGTAACATCCCTGGTAAAATTCGATGTAAAAATATATAAGACCACGGTTGATGGGACACATATTCCAAGCTAAATGTTGGACAAAACATCCTAGTGGGTGTTCATTTTGGTTAATATGGCTAAGGAAGTTAGAAAAGACAATGGAAAAGGCTTCAGGAAGGCATGATGCATTAATTGGCATGCATGGTGTTGCATGTGGTTTCTTGATTATGATCTATCATTGTCATGGAGGATGGCCAAGATAGACAACAGATTTTCCTAGCCTTTCCATTTCTTGGACAACCATGGTATTGTGGGTTTATTTCCATTCATTTTTTTATGGTTGGTTCTCATGAGTCCTTTATATGTTGGGTTTAATTATTAGTTCCTGGAGCCTTGGTTGGAAAAATGCTCTAGAGCCCAGCGGACAACTGTTTGGTTGAGTTATTAGTCCTAGAGCTTTGGTTGGAAAAATTCTTTGGAATCCTAGGTGGGTTGAGTTACTAGTACTGGAGCCTTGGTTGGAAAAACACTTTGGAGCCTATAAACAGCTAGGGTTGAGTTACTAGTCCTAGAGCCTTGGTTGGAAAAACACTTTGGAGCCTATAAACAGCTAGGGTTGAGTTACTAGTCCTGGAGCCTTGGT
Source organism: Pinus albicaulis (assembly GCA_034641835.2). Taxonomy (NCBI): domain Eukaryota; kingdom Viridiplantae; phylum Streptophyta; class Pinopsida; order Pinales; family Pinaceae; genus Pinus; species Pinus albicaulis. The sequence continues at coordinate 886,207,152 of CM076584.1, read as the reverse complement.
TGGAACAAACACTCTAGAGCCCTGAAGTAGCTTGGGTGGAGACCATCCATGATGGTTAGTAATGTCTGACCATGAGGTGGAATCACTAGTTTTTGGGATGATACGGTTTGGTCTCTGGAGCCCTGGGTTGGTGTTGATTGATGTGTTTGAGAGAGTCCCACATTCATGCTTGGAATATGGCACGAAGGTGATTGGCTAAAGTGAGACTTCTCTCGGCCAATCTATGATCGGGTGGAATGTGGAAGTCCCATCTCAAATTGATTTTTACATTCAATAATGAAGAGCTCTTTCCTCTGGTATTCAGTATGAAAATGTGTTGGCCTATGTATGGATTTATTTGTTGTTATATCCATTGTATTTATATCGTTATTGTGAAGGTTATAAGAATGTATTCGATCAACGATGATGTACGGATCTATCTATGTTTTTACCTGTAAATGAATACCCAATGTATCTATGGTTAAATAGACTTTATTGTAGCTTATTATGTAGGGGAGAAATTATTATTAACGACTCTCATATTTGTAAGAGACCCCCATGTTTAAATATGTTGTTTACACCTATAGATGCAATGTTTGTGATATGTTTGACGAAATGCCTATCATGGTTGGGTGGGATCTGGATGATTTCCTTATGATGTGATTGCTTTCTTGTCTTTTTTTTTAATGTTATTTATCCTCTCCTAAAGTTACAGGAAGTTATGGGAAGTGACTTGGGCTCAGGGGCTGAAAATGTGGCACAAATCTTGGAGTTGCAGGCACAGTATTGACCTTTTGGGGCCTCGGCCGCAGACTTGACAAGGAAATCTCATGGATAAGGGTATATAACTACTCCCTTTCCCTTACATGCCCACGGTTAAGCCTCAAGTGGGTTAAAAATCAGTCCCCCCTTAGGGAACAGGGCCTTGGAAGGTTGGGTTACCTCCTGGGGATGTAAATGATGCAATGTAAGGTTTCTTTTTCATGTTTCCATCGGTTCCACTTCCTCAAAGTCATCTCGGAGGTTGAATATCATATTAGTAGCCTATCATCACATGTTTAGCCCGTTTTTCTAGTTACTTGGGTAGATGTGGGAAGAGGGTGTTATAGAGTGGTATCAGAGCATAGTTCAACCCTCAGACTAGATGGGAAGTATGTTGATCATGCATTTATTTTGGTTGCATATGTGTTTAGTATGCGTGTGGTATATAATTTCTTGTTTCATCCATGATTTTTTGGCCATGGTAGCAGTGGTGTTGCCATAGAATTGATGATGGTGTTGTTGTCAACATGTTGTCATGAGTGTATGACTGTTTATGTGTTGTTCACGCTTATGTATTGTCCTTGCATGCTTGCTTACATGTTGCTACATGTATTGCATGCATTAATTGTGTATTCTAGCTCACATAATTGGTCATGCTTGTGTGTTGTCCATGTATGCTTTCTTATGTGATGCTATATGTGGGACATGCATTAGTCGTTCATGATTGGTTATACATGTCAAGTGGGTACATATGGTCAATTTTTCAATTAGGTAATCACAATGATATCAGTATGTTATGATGCTAATTAGTTGGCTAAGATAGAGTAGGAGATGTAGACCATCAAGGTGAAGTTGCAGCATTGGACCTCGAGGCAAGAGAAGATCATCATACAAGTTTGCATGCTTGGCGTGAAAGTATGTGATTCATGGTTGTTGTAAGCATTAGAGTTACTTATATGTTTGTCATTCTATTATTATTATGGTTACATATGTGATAAATTCTAGTTTATCAGTGTAGTCATATTCATTATGGTTATGTGTATGCCTTTCATTCTATTGATCTTATAGTTACATACATTATAGATGTTAGTTGATTAGTGTGGTTATATGTACATGTGTCGGATAGTCATGAATGATAGGAACCTGTGGTGGTATGCATTGCTATTGTTGTTTTATGTTAGATAACTTATATGTTGTTGATGATCATGTTATAGGTTAACTTGTTGTTGTTTTATGATAGTTAGCTTGATGATTAGGTTACATGTTATTGATGAGCATGATATATAACTTGTTGTTGTTACATTCTAGTGACTTGATGATTAGGATTATTTCATTAACATATTCATGTTATATGTACTATGCTAATTTTGACTCGCCATGCAGATCATTAGGGTTATGAAATTTAAAAATGAGTTGACCTAATTATGATAGTGTGTTGTATTATGCCTAGACTGATTGTGCATATGTGATTGTTATTCATGAATGAAAAATGTTTATGATCTTATGATTTGAATATGTTAGCTAGTTACTATTATGGATATCATGAAATTATTTAGGTTTGATTTGATGTGTTGTGAAGTTATATCGTGCTAATCTAGATTTATTTTGCAGACAAGATAGCCTCCCCTGATATGCATTAAGGTATGAGTTTTCTTATGTCATCTACTTGGTGCTTGAATGTCAGATTATGTTCTCTATTTGGTATATTGAGTGTTTGGTGTTTATTATGTTGTCTATCTATTGTTTGCATGTTTTATTAGTTGTATGATATGAGTTTGTATATATAAGATTACATGAATAATGATTTTGTTTTAATATGGTTGTGCTAACACATATGTGCTAAGATAGTTGGTATATACTTGAGTGTAAGAAGGTGATAGTTGTAGCATTACGTATTATGACCGATGAATGTGAATTGATTGTTGATTATGGCATGGTTGTTAGTCTTGGTAAATTTTGATTTTGAATTGATAGATATGTTGTCTTGATGTTGATACATATGGATGACATGTGTGTATTTAGTTACAAGGAAGTGTGATTGGCCCAACAAGGTAAGGTAAATAGCTTGTTGTTATATTTATTTATGCACCGACAATTATGTGTTTATGGCAGTATGATGTAGGGGATTGCATGGAAAAAGAGGGTGCCATGAAATCTTGAAGAAGGCTCAAGTTGAAATTTCCTTTGGAAGTGTTGGGAAGCTATGGGGGATTGGGTCATGGTTTTTGTTGCTAAGTCTTGTGATTTTGGTCCTTTTGATTTGTTTGCGCTTGATTTGCGGTCTTGTTTATGTCTGGTGCATAGTTGTGCCACTTTTTTTGCAGTGTTGTATTCTTATTGGTTTTCATGGTTTTATACTTGTTGTTTCTTATTCTTGCTTTTTTTTAGAGTCTTAGAATTGGTTGGGAAAGAGGAAAGTTAATGGAGCTTGGGGAGATTTGTGTGGTACCCAATAGGTAATGTAAGAGCCGAATGAAGCTTGGTGCATGAGTAAGTGCATCAGAAGGTAAGAATATGACAATCAGTTGGACTTTTTGGGTCCATGTGGTAAATGGATGGTGGCAGTATAGACATGAGAAAGGTAACCAAAAAGGTAAATTAAAAGTATTTGAGGCATCATATGCCTTGCCTATGTTGGGAAAGAGTGTTCTCAAAGTTGTGCATGATGTGCACAAATAAAGGAAGTTCTCTTAACCTAGACCTTATGATAACTAGAAATTTTGTTGTGATCATGATTATGTTGATGTTTATATATGTATACATGTATGTATGTATGTATCTAATTTCTTGACAGGTTCATCATGGATCATGATGGTTAATTCTAATGTTTATATGTATATATGTGTGTATGTATGTCGTTATCTGACAGGATGATGATTGTTTTATGATAATGATTATATATGTATGTCACTGTCTGACAGGGTTGTCAGGGATCATTCTCATGGAGGAATGATTGCTTATATAGGTGAATGGCATGAAGAGGTTCCTGGCTATGATGAATCAAGTGGGAAGAGTAACCCTGAAAAATATACAAGGTCAGTCCCATGTGGGTATGAATTGATATTATGTGATTACACTATGTATATGTTTATGTTATGGACAGGTAATGTTCACGGTTACATTAGCGCAGTGAAAATAGTGTCATCTGTGGCATGCTAAGATAACCATGGAGAGGTAGGGTTGCTTTCTGGGTTCAACCTATGGTCTATGGATGTGCAATACTATTGTTTTGTATATGTTGCGCATATTGTATATTCAGTGACTACACCTACGGTGATGTGTGATGTTGCATATGTAGTATTGTGTACATATGATGTTGTATGCTTGTTGTATATATGGTGTTGTGTGTATATTTCATATGCAGTGTTAGGTATAGATGGTTCTATGTACACATGAGATATGAAGTGTTGTGTACATGTCGTATTGTGTGCACGTTGGATGTGTGATGTTGTGTTTATATGGTGTTGTGCGCATGTTTGATATGTGGTGTTGTGTATGTTTGGTGCTATGTGCATGTTGAAAATGCATTGTTATTTACACATTGTGTTGTGTGTGTGATGTACATACGGTGTTATGTACATTTGGGGTTGTGTGCATGATTGTACGCATGTGGTGTTGTGTACATGTTGTACATGTGGTGTTGTGTGCAGGTGGTGTCGTGTACATGTCATGCATGTGATGTTGTGTACATGTGGTGTTGTGTACATGTCGTGCATGTGGTGTTATGTACATGTGGTATTGCGTACACATTGTACAGGTGGTGCGGTGTACATTTGGTATTGTGAACACATTGTGCGGGTGGTGTCATGTACATGTGATGTTGTGCACATGTTGTGCAGGTAGTGGTGTTCCAGTGGTATCGTGTACATGTTGCGCATATGGTATGGCTATACATGTGGTATTGTGTGCATGTCATACATATTATGTTGTAGGAATGTGGTACTATGTATGTGCATGGTGTAGTCGTGGTATCGTGACATGTGTATTTTTTGTGTTGTACTCTATATATGCGTATGTATTGTGTTGCCTCTTACACCAGGTGTAGGTGTAGGTGTTGTATGCCAGTGTAGGCATATGTATTGTGTTGTATTGTACACCAGCTGTAGGTGTATGTGTCATATGCCAGTGTGGGTGCATTTATTGTATGGTTTTGGATGTCGTATGTGGGTGTGTGTTATGATGTACACTATGTGTATGTGTATGTAAGTGAGGACAAGTAAGGGAACTGGGTGTTTTCCGGGTGTGGTAACCGATCCAGTGTGTTTACAGAAAGAACAAAGGAATAATTAAGGACCGATGAAGGATAAGTATCGGTATTTTATTTTAATTTCATGCGTTTACAGAAAGAACAAAGGCATAATTAAGGACCGATGAAGGATAAGTATCGGTATTTTATTTTAATTTCATTATGCATGAAATTCATGATTTTGAATTATGATGGTTGTTTGGTCAATTTAGTGTGTCCTAAATTGCTGCATTTAATTGTCAATCCGGGAATCGTAAGCTGATGAAGTGCGGCGCACTATATGTGCAAGATAACCTCTTTCTTAACTTTTTGTCGTTTCTGGTCTTTCTAAGGTAAAATGGAAATTATAAAGTGAAAAGCAAGCTTGGTTATATTTATTCAAGGAAGTGATATCCCCTATAATGATTTACCAATCTTGAAACTTTAAAAGCAAATTGAAATTACAATGACAAAAGAAAGTAAACTGCTTGAAATGAAAAGTGCTGCTAATCTAATGAATCAAAACAAGAAACTAGTGAACATGAAAACTAAACTATTCTTGCTGCCAACTGAACACAAAAGAAACTACGCTTATGGAAATTCAAAATTGCAATAAAATAAATCTAAATCAGATTACATCAATTCATTTTCTGACCCTTCATCATTAGACCAGCTATGACTTGCGGAAGTAATCATAAACAACTTGTGTAACTGATTATTTAATTTGCAGAAAGTAAACTAGTACTAAACCATACACACATAATTCAATCCCTCGCCATCAGTCCAGCTGTGGCTTTCGGAGGCAACTGAAGATGTCATACATGATTTAATATATCTAAATTTGCAGAAAAGGAACTAATACTAAACTACACATTTCATCATGCAGCCCTCACCATCAGTCCAGCTGTGGCTTTCGGAGGTAACTGAAGACGCTATGAGCAGCTTAATATATCTAATTTTGCAGAAAGGAAACTAATACTAAACTACACATTTCATCATGCAGCCCCTCACCATCAGTCCAGCTGTGGCTTTCGGAGGTAACAGAAGACACTATGAGTAGCTTAATATATTTAAATTTAACTACTGAATCAGATAAACAAAACTGAAATATACAAAACAAGACTGAAGTTAAACAAAAGCTGTGGAAAGAAAACTAGCAGCAGAATAATGTCAGTTTCATATCATTAGCCAAAATACTATGAAAATGTCCCGGGCTATCTACCTAAAACCTGCACAAGAAAACTGATCAGTGATTTAATAATCATAAAAACATGAAAGACAAGAATGCAATGGAAATTAATGAACAGAAATGAAGCAACTATGAAATATGAACATGTAATGGGTTATGATACAATGACTGTTTAAAGAAATGAAATGAAAAATATATACATTCATACACAGAACCTCGGCTGAGCAGGGGCCCTCTACGCAGCTTTGGTAACGATCCTCAACACAAATTAAGTTGAAAACAGAGTTTTTCACATTAAAAAGCAGTTCATTACGGACTGGTAGTATTACGGCTCAAGGCAGCGTAATCACTACATAACAGAGTACGCACATCAACTCAACAGCTATGATCCAATGTAGCCCATCAACTAACTCTGCATTCGTATGCAAGCATCTATATAAAGCAATAAAGTTTATGCTTGTCTCCTGAAGTTTATGACATCAAACACGTAGACCACTAAGGCCACGGTACAGGTATGGCCATGTTGGAAAACGGATCTATGGAAGGTGGGCGCTTAAATTCAACTCGGAGACTTTACCAGATGTCGTTAACCTCAATGAAGCTTGGAAACTGTGGGATCGTATGGATGTTTTATATGCCATAAACGAGTCAAGTAGGCCATAGACTCCATAGTTGACTTCCACGTGGATGGCTGTGAGGCTTTCTTTGGCCAATTTATTTGAACCAATAGGACACGAACCATGTCCTTGTATTCCCTAGCACCGCCCATGTAGCTCGTTTCCTTCCATTAGACACTTTAACATGGTTCACAAAATAAACTGGAAAGTTCGCAGGCGTTGCAAATGTTAAGTTTCCGCAGCTGTATGAACAAAATCTAAATCAAATAGAAAACACACAAATATAATTAAAAACCATGTTAGATACCCTTTTGCACATGATATTTGACAATTTTGGAGGTTTAGGTGAGTGAAAGAGATATGGAAAAGTGTATGGAAGAGAGACAAATTCGGGACTCAACATACCCCCACTGTGAAGGTGTTGCATGTCCTCATGCGACCAAAATTTTGACACTTTTTTGTTCAATTCATGTGCCTTGATACTTCAGCCAACACATCTAACCCCCTTCTCTTCTTCTTTGGTACTGCCATCATTCTGGGTTTCTTCATGAGGCACCTGAATTTGATATTCACAAGTGCTCTGCTCAATTTTTGGCATTTTCTTTTTAGCTTCTTATTCTTCTTTTGCCAAATACCCAAATGTAACATAGTATTGTCATGGATAATCTTGTCTAGTTTGCCTTGCTCTTTGAGTGTTTCATTTTCGTTTTTGATATGCCGGTTCAAAAGCTCAAGCTCAAAAATCTCCTGTTTTAATGACTGAACCAAGTCATCCTGCAATGTATGAGGCTGAGTAGAAGAGGTACTTGGACCTGTGGCTGCCTTCTCCAGGGATTCTATATAGTCATAGACCTCCTGCTGTTTGGGGTCTACTTCCGGTGTCTTTTTCATTGGACTATCCTCAAAATGCTGCAAGGGAGAATTATGTTCAAAATTTGGCTGAGGAGAACTTTCATCAATATTTTGCTGAGAATAAGATGGAGTACGCTCATTTTCTGATTGGGAGTGAAAGGAGTCAGGTTCACTAACTGACTGAAATGGACTATGGTCAGTTGGAGACTGTTCAGATGTCTCCTCACCCAAATCAATGAAATGAGGACCTTTAATTTGTGTTTTTCTCAGTTTTCCCTTAAGCCTGCCGCTTCTCCTCACATGCTGTGGTACACTACCCTTTTGTTCTTGTTTTCCTGTTTTTGCCTTCTTGGATAGAGATGACTGTTTTTGAAGAAAAATTAATCTTTCAGATAGAATTTGGTGATCTTCTTCTTCAGAAGAAGAAGTTTTATGGACAACCTCAATAATTTCTTTCCCTTTTGATATTATTGGCTTCTTAGTTTTGATTTCCTTCTTCTTCCTTTTTACCAATCTCTCTTCCCTATCATTTTTCTTCATAGTAATAGTAGAAGTATCTTGGATTTCATCTACTGTTCTTTTCCTTCTACTTATTTTTGTTGTGCTAGCTGCGGGAATTTCCTGTGTAGGACCAACTTGGGTTTCAACATCCATTTTCTTTCTTCTACTCCTTCTAATTGGATTACCTTCAGGAATTTCCTGAGGTTCTTCAAAGAAGTTTCTAACTAGGAATTGTTCCCATGTATCTTTTCTTTCTTTTAGCTCCTTTTCAATCAAAATTTTTATAAACCCATGATGATATAAATGAGGCTCTACATCTCCTAGGTGTTTTTGCACAGTCACAGCCATTTTCTTCAAGCTATTGAATAGGAAATAAGGAAGATTGAGAGTTTGGTTTTCAAGGAAATTCATCGATATCCTAGTATGATACATGTACATAGAGCCAAAGCGGCCTTCACATGTGATAAATTTCTGAACAATGAGTAATAAAGTGGCCCATTCATCTTTTATTGCATGCACTGGGATTCCTCTTTTGAAAACAGTGATATCCATACCTTGATTTCGGAGGATTGTTCTCCATGCCTCATCAACGATACTTTTGTTTTGAACCAACGTTCTCTTCTGAAGCTGTGGCTGCTGCTATTGATGCTGACTAAAACGAGGTCTCCCATACGCCAGGAGCCATCAAATGATCTTGCAAACGCTTTGGTAAATTCTCTGTGGTAACCCCTGAATTTCTGAATAAAACGCAGCCATTTAGCTTTCCTCAACATCTCTTTTGCTTGCGGAAATCCCTCTATAAATTTCTGTCCTTCCGGCTCTGCCCTTAATAATTTTCCCATTTTCTTCTCTGTGCTTCACAGGCTTGCCTCTGTGAGAGTTTAAGCGGAAATGGAACGATGGAATACACAGAGTATAGCACAATATCGTGGGGATGTTATCACAAAAACGGAATGAGCACCATAAACAAAATGGAATAAGACTGTGGGTGGATATACGGGAATGAGAGTGAGCAAAAGGAACGGAATGGAATGAAACAGAGAGTGAGAATGAGTAGAGTGGGGTTTTGTAAACACGAAAGAGAAACGACAAAGAGGTTAACAAAGTATAATGCATTCGGCCGCATTTTGAATTTTTGGTGGCTGTGTCATAATGAACACGTTTCAATCAATGATTATGAAGTTATGCGGCTTGTAAGAGTCCTTTGTCAACTCAAATACGTATCATTATCTAGGTGGGATATTTGAACATAGGTAGTCGGAATTTCATGTACATAAACACGTTTTGTGAATAAACGTCATGTACACATGTAGAATCGTGGAAGATTCTGAATTGTCAATATAATCATTGCGCGTTAGCAGGTAGAGCTCATGGTTAAAATTACATAAAAATGTGTTTTTCGATACTATTTAGAGTAAACTTTATTCATACCTTTGGAATCTGAATTTTACCCTTGGTCTTCAAGCTGATTGATCTTCATTAGTGTCTTGAATGTCCCATTGATCCTCTCCTTTGCATTTTATTTCATGATTTATTAAAATAACAACTGACTGTACATTCTCTTTGAAAACGGAGTAGTAGTAGTTGCGGAATACATACATTCTTGAAGCGAGTCGAGTTGCGAGGAAACGGATGTCGATTTACGAGAAGCTGGAACAACTATCACTTGGCTGAAATAGAAATGAACAAATGACAAATGACCAGGTGGAAATGGTCATAAAAAGATTTTTATTGATGGAATGGATGAAATGAAGTGGAATGAAGTATAATGAAGTGAAATGAAATGAAATGAAGTGGAATGAAATGGAGTGGGTGGTGAGATGAAATCAAATGAAAAACAGATTTTTTTTTTTGGAAAATATAGAGTGTCAGGTGTCCCTGATTTTCACCCCATATTTTCTGTATAAGACTGCCAATCAATGATTGGTTTTCAGGCTTATACCATTTTTTTTCTTTTTTTTTTTTTTTTTTTTTCTTTTTCTTTTTTTTTCTTTTTTAACTTGAAAAACAAAAGCTAGCTTGGTAGAGAAGAAGGATTCTTCTGTACCAGCCTGATTGCAGAACTTTCTTGAAACAACTTGACAAAATCCTCTTTAGAGAGTGGCTTATGATAAACTTTCAATCTATGGCCATTCATAATAAGAGGAGTTTGAAACTCATCAATGGTCTTGATTCTTACAGCTCCATTGCTAAAGATCTTGTCAATCTCATATGGCCCAAGCCAATGAGTCTGAAATTTCCCTTGAAAATATTTAAACTTGGAGTCAAATAACAATGCCCAATCTCCTTCTTGAAACTTCTTCTCTTTGATATATTTGTCATGCCACTTAGTTCTTTGATATTGAACTAGATCAGTTCTTAGAATTGGTTCTTGTCTGATCTCATCTAGCTCATTCAATTGCTCCATTCTATGCTTTTGGGCTTCTGATAAGTCCATTCCCAACTGAACTGCTATCTTGAAGGTCTTGACTTGGAACTCAATGGGAAACAAGACTTCTTTCCCATAAACAAGTTCATAGGGAGAATGTCTTGTTGTATTCCTCCATGTAGTTTTGTAGGCCCACAAGGCTTCTGGAAGCCTTTCTGCCCAATCTCTTCTATGTAGATGAACAGTTTTGGTGATGATACTTTCAAGAACTTTATTTGTGGACTCCACTTGACCATTTGCTTGCGGATGGTAAGGAGTAGATATTTTGTGCTTGATTTTGTATTCTTCCATCAACTTCTCCACCAAATTGGATGTGAATTGGCTCCCCTGATCTGTCACAATTTCTCTTGGAACACCAAAGCGAGTAAAAATATCCTCATAAAGAAAATGAACAACTGAATTTTCAGTAGCAGATACTAATGATTTAGCTTCTACCCATTTAGTAACATAATCAGTGCAAACCAATATATACTTCTTTTGCTTCGATGGTGGATTAATTGGTCCAATGAAATCTAAAGCCCATTTTTCAAAGGGTTCAATGAGTACCTGTGTTTGCAATGGCATTTCATTTGAAAGGGTAGGTTTCCCTACTCTTTGGCGGCTATCACACCTTTTGACATATTGTTTTGCATCTTTGAAGAGGGAAGGCCAATAATATCCCAAGGAAAGGATTTTATAGGCCGTCCTTTTGTCCGCAAAGTGTCCGCCGCATGGTTCATCATGACATGCCTTAAGAATATCGGGCATTTCATCTTCCCTGACACATCTTCTGATCACAAGATCTGGCCCTGTTTTAAACAATTCGTTAGAAATCCATGAATATCTTGAACTCTCCTGAATAATTTTTCGTTTTTCTCTTGAAAATAAATGTGAAGGTAGTTTCCCTGTAACCAAATAGTTAGCAATATCTGCATACCAAGGGGTCTTAATAGTTACTGCAAACAAATATTCATCAGGAAACTTATCTTCTACAGGAGAATCTTCTTTAGTATTCTGAATCCTAGACAAGAAATCAGCTACTGTATTCTGTTTTCCTGGTCTATCCAACACAGTAATATTGAATTCTTGCAAAATTAAAAGCCATCTTGTCACTCTGCCATTAGTAATAGGTTTGTTCATTAAATATCTAATTGCAGAATGATCAGTATGAATAAAAGTTTCATAGCCTGTTATGTAATGTCTAAACTTATTAATTGCATGAACAACAGCTAAGAACTCTTTTTCAGTCACAGTATAGTTCAACTCTGTGGGAGTCAAATTTTTACTGGTGTAATAAATGGCATAAGGAATTAAATCTTTTTGACCCAACACGGCTCCAAGAGCTGTATCTGAAGCATCTGTAGAAATATGGAAAGGAAGTTTCCAATTTGGTCCTCTCAAGATAGGTGCTTCAGATATTCTTGTTTTCAAAGTTTCAAAAGCGGATTGACAATCAGGATCCCATTTAAATTCACAATCTTTTGTAAGCAACTTGAAGAGTGGAGATGCTATTTTAGTGAAGTTTTCTATAAATCTTCTATAGTAACCAGTAAATCCTAGAAAACTTCTAACATCTCTTTGAAAATTTGGAATAGGCAACTTGGAGATGACTTCAACTTTTGATCTATCAACCTTAATTCCATCTCTTGAAATATGATGTCCTAAAACAATCCCTTCAGTAAACATCATAAAGCATTTTTCATGGCTTAATGAAAGGTTTGTTTCTTTACATCTTATGAGAACTTTCTCCAAATTTTCTAATGCCTCTTCAAATGAATTACCATAAACTGTAAAATCATCCATATAAACCTCTACACAATCATGGATTAGATCAGAAAAAATTCCTAGTACTACTCTTTGGAATGTTGTTGGTGCATTACATAACCCAAAAGGAAGCACTCGGTAGGCAAAAGTTCCCCATGGACAAGTAAATGTGGTCTTATCTTGATCTTCAGGTGCTACCTGAATTTGATTATAGCCACTAAAACCATCCAAAAATGAAAGTACTTTTTACCTGCTAATGTGTCTAATACCTGATTGATAAAAGGCAAAGGAAAGTGATCCTTCAAAGTTGCTTTGTTCAATTCCCTGTAATCAATGCATACCCTCCATTTACCATTCTTTTTAGGTACTATAACCAAATGAGAAACCCATCAGCTATCTGAAATTGGATAAATGAAGTTTACATTGAGAAGTTTTTGGAGCTCTTCTTTCACTATCTCCCTAAGATTTGGATTCATCCTTCTTTGAGGTTGTCTGATTGGTCTACTGTTTTCCTCAATATATATATGATGGATGCAAGTCTTAGGATCAATACCCTTCATGTCAGTATACTCCCATGCAAATGCGGTAGAATGTTTTTGCAAGATTCTGGTTAGTTCTTCTTGTTGTGACTTCTCCAGATGTTTGTTGATATTCAATGTATTTTCTGGAAAAATCTCAAAAGCAGAATTACCAAACTCTTCCATAGAGTAAAGAGACATTTGTCTTGATGATAAATATTCTATGTCAGATTCCAACTGAAATTGTGTGGGGTCATATTCTGAAGTTCTCTCAAAATTTTCTAATGTGTTCAGAATTTGACTATCCTCACTAATTTCAGAAATGGTAAAGACAGGTTGTATAGTGTTCTCATCATCGACCCATTCATTGTCTCCTATTTCTGTGATTGCTCTTGCTGGAGGATACAAATTGAATTTCTTTGTCGAATTACCATTAGAAATGTACATGTCTCCGGATCTACAACTAATAAAAGCATCAGCTGTGGCCAGCCAAGGTCTTCCTAAGATAATTGGATGTCCTCCTAGATTACTTTTGGGAGTCAAAATCATAAAGTCTATTGGATATTCCCAAGAATCTAAGGAGACTGAAATATCTTCTAATACACCATCTGGTTTAATAACCGATCGATCTGCAAGTTGCAATAAAGTAGGTGTAAAAAGAAGGTTAGGAAGTTTTAGCTGTTCCATAGTCTATCTACTCATAATGTTGATAGCAGCCCCTAAGTCAATCAATGTGTTTGGAATTTCTATCCCATTTATATGTGTCTTGACAATTGGACTTCCTGGATCTACATATTTCTGCATGGCAATTTTTCCCATCATAATGTCTGCAATCTTTCCTACCCGGTGGATTCTTCTTGTGTCCTTTAGCTTTCTTCCTGGTCTTTTGAAACTCAACTCCTTTATGGTTTTTGCTAGAATAGGAATTTCTCGAATGGCTTGTAGCAATGGAATCTTGATACAAACATTCTTCAATTCATCTAGAAAGTCATAGTTAGGAAACAAGATTTGTTTTTCCACCCCCTTATCAATTTGTAGTCTTTCCGGGAAAGGAGGTGTAGATGAAGATACAGGTTGCTCAACTATAGGAGTTGTGGATGTTAGCTTTTCTTTTTCTTTTTGAATTTTTGAATTTTGAAGAGATTCTTCCTCAGAACCCTTATTGACTTGAAGAGAGTTCTCCTCGGAGGTATCTTGCTCTTGAATGTCTATAGAAGGTTTTTCTAAAACTCTACCAGATCTGAGTTGTACATCGTTGAGAGGAACAATCATATAGGTAGGAAATTGTTGTCCTTCTACCATATAAGTAGTTTGAGGATTCTTATTGTTAGGATTTGGCAATGGCTGAGTTGGAAGTTGATTTGTCTTCTGTTGGTATGGAAGCATGAGTTGAGGATTTGTATTTTGTTGAGAAGGTTGTTGTTGTGGAAATGGCAATGAAAGTTGTTGTGGATTTTGGTTTGGAAATTGTAGAGCTTGTTGATTTTGAAAATATGGAGGATATTGATAAAATTGAGCAAATCTCCCATAAGGATTTTGCATCCCTTGTACCCATGGCTGATATGAATTTTGATGTTGGGGCCAAGATTGTTGCCAAGGAGTCCAATTTGGTGGGGTTTGAAGATTCATAGGGTTATTAAAACCTTGAGATTGTTGTCCCTGCCAAGGTCTCCTTGCGACAAAACAGAGAGATTCTACTGAATTTGGATCTTCTTGAAAAACAGCTTTGAGTCCAGGGATTGAAGGACAATCCTTGATCTCATGATTTTCTGAGCAAATCATACATGTTTCTACAACTTTTGCATCAAAGGGACATTCCCTTAAAGCATGTTTCTTTCTACATTTCGGACAAAAGATGGCTAAAGCATCTGTTTCTGCTTTCTGCTTGTTTTGGATTTTAAGGGTGTCTAGTTGTTCACTAAGACCCCCTAAGATATCAGTTTTAAACTCATCAAGCATATTACCAATCTATGCCCTACTTACTGATCCAGTTGCAGATTTGTTAGCCCTAATAAGAGAAGAATCCCTAGGCCCTTTTCCAGTTTTAGATCTTCCTCTTGAGAATTGGATACATAGTTCTGTTATATCATGAAATGGGAGTTGAGAAATGTCTCCTTTACCCATCATGTTTAAAATGTCTATCCATTCATCTCTAATGGCTTTTAAGAGGAGGGCTTTCAAGGTTTCATTATCTAAGTTGCTCATCTTTGCTCTTTTCAAGTTGTATTGAAATCTTTCAATTAAGTCTTCCAAATTTTCATCTTCTTTTTGCATCATTTTGAACACCTCATCCTTGTGATTGGTGGGCATACAATAATCCAAGTATCTATCCAAAAATGTTTGTTTCATATCATTCCAAGTCCTGATAGATTGAGTGGCTAATCCCATGAACCATTTCAAAACAGATCCCTTCAAAGTTGAAGGAAATAGTTTGAGTTTTTGAGAATCTTCCATATAGTCATAAGTTCGGCACACTACTTCAAACTCAAACAGAAATGTTTCGGGATCCTCACTTCGTAATCCATAAAAGTTAGGGAGAACAGATGGTGAGATATTTTTCATTGTTGCATGAGTTTCCTCATCAACTATAGGGAATCCAAGAAAATTGTCCCTATTTCTACCGTTATTTCCTTCACCATTGTTATCTTCATTATCTCCTCCCCCTCTACCTCCACCTCTATTTATTACTTCCTCTGCCATGATAGTTTCTTTAGAGTCCTTATAGTCCTCTAGTTCTTCTACCAAGGAAGGATGAGAGAAAGTTTCTTTGTTTTCTAAGTGGGTTTTAGTAGATGGTATAGGAGAATCCTCTAATTCAGCTGTTCTTTGACTTCCAAAAATCTTAAGGCTAGGGGTAGATGGTGGTGAATCTGGTCTATGCCTGGAAGAAGATGGAGTTATGAAAATCGAACTCTTGGCTTTAGCTATAAACCTTCCCCTAGAATCTCTTGCTCTATGCATGTCATTTTTTATTTTTTTTAAAAAGTTGGGCTAATAATTCTCTTTCTGATCTTCCAGATCACGCTAGGTGCAAGAAGAGAGCATACTTAAGAAATTACTAAACCAATAACTATCTTTTCTGATCCTCCAGATCACACTAGGTGCAAGAGGAGAGCATACTTCAAGAAGTTATCAAGTTTTCCCTTCTTTTATGATTTTATGTTTTTTTTTTTTTAAGAAATTGGCTACCTAGTTACACTTCCCCGGCAACGGCGCCAAAATGTTTGGTCGATTTAGTGTGTCCTAAATTGCTGCATTTAATTGTCAATCCGGGAATCGTAAGCTGATGAAGTGCGGCGCACTATATGTGCAAGATAACCTCTTTCTTAACTTTTTGTCGTTTGTGGTCTTTCTAAGGTAAAATGGAAATTCTAAAGTGAAAAGCAAGCTTGGTTATATTTATTCAAGGAAGTGATATCCCTATAATGATTTACCAATCTTGAAACTTTAAAAGCAAATTGAAATTACAATGACAAAAGAAAGTAAACTGCTGAAATAAAAAGTGTTGCTAATCTAATGAATCAAAACAAGAAACTAGTGAACATGAAAACTAAACTATTCTTGCTGCCAACTGAACACAAAAGAAACTACGCTTATGGAAATTCAAAATTGCAATGAAATAAATCTAAATCAAATTACATCAATTCATTTTCCGACCCTTCATCATTAGACCAGCTATGACTTGCGGAAGTAATCATAAACAACTTGTGTAACTGATTATTTAATTTGCAGAAAGTAAACTAATACTAAACCATACACACATAATTCAATCCCTCGCCATCAGTCCAGCTGTGGCTTTCGGAGGCAACTGAAGATGTTATACATGATTCAATATATCTAAATTTGCAGAAAAGGAACTAATACTAAACTACACATTTCATCATGCAGCCCCTCACCATCAGTCCAGCTGTGGCTTTCGGAGGTAACTGAAGACGCTATGAGCGGCTTAATATATCTAATTTTGCAGAAAGGAAACTAATACTAAACTACACATTTCATCATGCAGCCCCTCACCATCAGTCCAGCTGTGGCTTTCGGAGGTAACCGAAGACACTATGAGTAGCTTAATATATTTAAATTTAACTACTGAATCAGATAAACAAAACTGAAATATACAAAACAAAACTGAAGTTAAACAAAAGCTGTGGAAAGAAAACTAGCAGCAGAATAATGTCAGTTTCATATCATTAGCCAAAATACTATGAAAATGCCCCGGGCTATCTACCTAAAACATGCACAAGAAAACTGATCAGTGATTTAACAATCATAAAAACATGAAAGACAAGAATGCAATGGAAATTAATGAACAGAAATGAAGCAACTATGAAATATGAACATGTAATGGGTTATGATACAATGACTGTTTAAAGAAATGAAATAAAAAATATATACATTAATACACAGAACCTCGGCTGAGCAGGGGCCCTCTACGCAGCTTTGGTAACGATCCTCAACACAAATTAAGTTGAAAACAGAGTTTTTCACATTAAAAAGCAGTTCATTACAGACTGGTAGTATTATGGCTCAAGGCAGCGTAATCACTACATAACAGAGTACGCACATCAACTCAACAGCTATGATCAACTAGCAACTATCAACTAACTCTACGTGCGTATGCAAACGCTCTATATAAAGCAATAAACTGTAACTGTCTCCTGAAGTTTATGATAGCAGCCACCACGTAGACCACTAAGGCCACGGATATAGGAGTATGGCCATGTTGGAAAACGGATCTATGGAAGGTGGGCGCTTGAATTCAACTCCAGAACTTTGCACGGATGTCAATTAACCTCCGCAAGCTTAGAAACGGCCGTATGGATGTTTCTATGCCACGAAACAGAGTCCAGCCGACATAGAACTCCATAGTTGACTTCCACGTGGATGGCTTTGACCGCGGCTTTCTTTGACGAATTTACTTGAACCAATAGGACACGAACCATGTCCTTGTCATTCCTAGCCTGCCCATGTGGCTCGTTTCCTTCGTAGACACCTGCAACATCGATTTCCACAAAATAGCTGCGGAAAGTTGCAGCAGCTGCGGAAAGTGACAAGTTTCCGCAGCTGTATGAACAAAATCTAAATCAAATAGAAAACACACAAACATAATTAAAAACCATGTTAGATACCCTTTTGCACATGATATTGACAATTTTGGAGGTTTAGGTGAGTGAAAAAGATATGGAAAAGTGTATGGACAAGAGGAAAATTCGGGACTCAACAATGGTTACATGTGATTTATGATTATGATTTAGGGTGATTTCATGTGATTCATGATTTTAATTTATGATGGTCTTGTTTTGAGATAACAAGATGTGATATGTTTATACATGATGATTTATCAAACAACTAGTTTGACTTGTTGTGACATGAAGTGAACAGGATTGCAAGTGTAACTTATTGACAAGCAACCAATGAGGTATGATTTGACTTTATTTCAATTTATTTTGAATCTAATAGAAGTTAAGTGCTTGGTATAGGAAGCATGTAATTCCCAGTTTGGGATGGTTGAAACTGACTGCAAAAATTAGCAACAACAAAAAAGGAATTGAGACATGCAACAGTATGCGTGTAAAGCACTTCAGGAGCAGGGCCATTGTGGGACACAGGTACCCAATAATATCCATTGATTTCCATGAGAATTATATGACTGTTATGATGGTTTTGAGGCAGGTATATGCCTTGGTTTCTGTATCTTCCAATGCAAGGAAGCCTTTCCAAGGGATGGACTACCCAGGATGGGGGTACCTGTGGAACTTGGAAGGTTTGTGACTACAAGGAAGGGGGTGACCGGATTTCCTGAGGGATTGTGTAGTAGAGAAGGGAAGGTCGGAGATGGATTTGGTTTTGTCATTAACATTATTGGATGGAATCATATGCACAATGGGAGTGTGCTATGGAACAATGAGTCGGTAACTGTTCACTGAAAGGACAATGGTGCAGGATTGTAGCGTTGGACATTGGATGTAGCTCTGAATTTGGTAGAAAATCCTAGATTTCCTAGGAAGGAAGTGAATCCTAATATTACTTTGAGGGTGGAGGTGCGAGCCTCTGGATTCCCTTGATTGATTGATATGAGCATCATATACGAGAAAATTTGTGTATGTGTATATTATTGTAAATATTGTATCGAGATGGTTTATAAATCTCCACAAACATTATGGTTATTTTCTAGTTGAAGAAAATGTGCTTAAGTATATGTGGTTGTTAATGTAAATATCGTAATGAGTTGTGTTGTAAAGCTCCAATAACGGTATGTTTGTCATGTTTCAGTAGTGGTCATTGTAAATATTGCAACAAGCTGTGTTATGAAGCTCCATGGGCAGTATATTTCGTTTAAGAGGTTTGTTGGTCTATAGGTGTCATTGAACACCAAGGATGGTGTTCCCCCAAGGGGTAGGGTTCCGTAACAACCCTGGTAAAATTCCATGTAAAAATATATAAGGCCACAGTTGATGGGACACGTATTCCAAGTTGAATGTTGGGAAAAACATCCTAGTGGGTGTTCATTTCGGCTAATATGGCTAAGGAAATGAAAAGTTCTTTGGAAAGGCATGAGACATTAATTGAAATTTTATTTATGAAAACAAATGGAAATTAGGAGAAAAGGAAGGTGAAAGGTCACAAGTTGCATCTGAGGAGGAAAATGGAGGAAAATAATGGAAAATGAATAAAATAGAGGCCTCATTAATAAAAATGCTTCTGAGGATCAGTTGGTAAGATTTTTTCAATGAATTTTTGGAGCTCTCTCATTATTTTTTCTCTCTCTCTCTCATATTCTTGGATACTTAGAGATTTCTTGGAGTTGTCTTGGGGAGTGTGGATACTTGGCGATTTAGAGAAAGAAGGAAAAATAAGAGCAAGAAAGCGCAAGAGGACATCAAGATCGGCATCTGCAACAGGTTTTGAGTGCAAGTACCAAGTTGCATGTATTATTTCCTCACTATTTTTAGCATGCATGGTGTTATGTGTGGTTTCTTGATTATGATCTGTCATTGTCATGGAGGATGGTCAGGATTGACAATCGATTTTCCTAGCCTTTCCATCTCCTTGATAGTCGTGGTATTTTGGGTATATTTCCATTGATTTTTTTCTGGTTGGTTCTTATGATCCCTTTAGCTGTTGGGTTGAGTTATTAGTTCCTGGAGCCTT
Organism: Pinus albicaulis; assembly: GCA_034641835.2. Lineage (NCBI taxonomy): Eukaryota > Viridiplantae > Streptophyta > Pinopsida > Pinales > Pinaceae > Pinus > Pinus albicaulis. Next base: position 886,187,189 of record CM076584.1, on the reverse strand, counting down.
GGTTGGACAAATGCTCTGGAGCCCGGTGGATAGTTGTTAGGTTGAGTACTAGTCCTGGAGCCCTGGTTCAAAAAATGCTCTGGAGCCCTAGGTGGGTTAAGTTACTAGTCCTAGAGCCTCGGTTGGACAAATTCTCTAGAGCCCGGGAACAACTAGGGTTGAGTTACTAGTCCTGGAGCCTTGGTTGGAACAAACACTTTGGAGCCCTAGAGAAGCTTGGGTGGAAACCAATCCGTTATGGTTAGTGATGTCTAGCTATGAGGTGGAATCATTGGTTTTGGGATTGAGATGGTTCGGTCTCTAGAGCCCTGAGTTGGTGTTGATTGATGTGTTTGAGAAAGTCCCACATTCATGCTTGGAATATGGCACAGGGGTGATTGGCTTAAGTGAGACTTGGCTCAACCAATCTATGGTTGGGTGAAATGTGGAAGTCCCATCTCTGGTTGATTTTTACATTCAATAATAAAGAGTTCATTCCTCTAGTATTTGGTATACAAATGCACTGATTTATGTATAGATTTATTTGTTTTTATATCCATTGTATTTTTGTCATTATTATGTTGGTTATAAGCATGTATTCAACCAATGATGATGTATGGATCTATATTTTTTTTACCTGAAAATGAATACCCAATGTATTTATGGTCGAGTAGACTATATTGTAGCTTATAATGTAGGGGAGCAATGCTTTTTAGCTATTCTCATATTTTTAAGAGACCCCCATGTTTAAATATGTTGTTTATACGAATAGATGCAATGTTTGTGACATGTTTGAAAAAATTCCTGTCATGGTTGGGCGGGGTCTATATTAGTTCCTGATGATATGATTGCTTCCTTGTATTTTTTTTAATGTTATTTATCCTCTCCCTAAGTTACACGAATTTTTTGGTAGTGACCTGGGCTCAAGGGTTGAAAATGTGGCATGAATTCCAGAGTTGCAAGCACAATATTGACCTTTTGGGGCCCCAACCATGGCCTTGACAAGGCAAGCCCGCCTCTAAGGGTATATAAATGCTCCCTTTCCCTTACATGCCCGCAACTAAGCCTCAAATGGGTTAAAAATAAATCCACCCTCAAGGAACAGGGCCCTGGAAAGCTGGGTTACTTCCTGGGGATGTCAATGATGTAGTGTAAGGTTTGTTTGTCATGTTTCCATCGGTTCCACTTCCTCAAATTCATCTAGGAGGTTGAAACTCATATTAGTATACTCTCATCACATGTTTACCCCGGTTGGCTGGTTAATTAGGTATATTTTTATCTAGGCTATCCCTTATACAGATAGAAGTGATCCCTCTAGCCCAATGAGTGGGTCTAGTAACAAATGAGACAAAATAAAGCAAACTCTCCTAGCTTAAATCAGAATGATATGAGAAAGGAATATGGCCTCCCTCACTCCTATGTGGTCACTTCTTGTTGTTAATATCAATCTCCTCACTTCCAACCTCGCTTCTCGCTATTTCGTGCGCATGCATACCTACAAGAGAGATCAAACAAGGACAAACAAAGAAAGCATAGTATATTTCATTCTAATGTAAACCATATGAAAGATCCATGAGCATCATACTAAGCAAGTAATAATTGACAAGTTTATGGAAATCAAAACATGATTTGTATTATTGATGAATCAAGAGTGAAGCATACAACTGGTTCCTTGATTTTGGAAGCCTCCTTCGAGATGGGTTTCCAAATCCAAGCCAAAGACTTCAAGCACTCCTTCTCCTTATAATTTTGGTAGCATTTAGGCACATTCGAGCACTAGTAAGGAAACCAAAAATGACCAACCATTTGGGTAAGGCATGGCATTCATTTATAGTGAATTTGGAGAGGTCAAGGATCCAAAAAAGGAGGAAGGTCCATATCTTAAGGGGAAATTCCTTAAAGGTAGGATCAAGGACTCAAAATGGGAGAAATCGACTCAATCTTCAGCCAACTCATACTAGACTTCTGTTCTCGATAAACTTCTACTCCATTTTTGGAGAACCTTCCTGAAGAGGACCAACGTGACTTTGCACTTTAATTCTCTTGCTTCCAACGCTATTTACAATTTATACACAGGGTGACAAGCGCAAGGCTATATAGGAGAGACACACAGTGGGATTATAGATTAGGGTTCACAATATTTTTGCAGGAAGGCTTCAAGGCATTTCTCTTTTTGGTCTTTAGGGATGTTGTGAGCATATTATTCATTGTGAATATGATTTCATAGCTTTTTTTCTTTTTGCGACATTTGTGGCATGAGTGACACAAAGGACGAAACTTCAGATAGGGAATAGGGAATGCGACAAAATATTGTGTAACATAGATGTGGGAAGAGGGTGTTACAAAAGTGATGGATGGTTGATGCCTTACAAAGATGAAGTCTCCATAATATTAAAGATAAAATTCATGACACCGAATGGGGGAGAAATACAAGTAGCTGAAGGTCCCGTGATCTCTGCCAATGAATACAATTTATTGCTGGAAACAAGTCCCTAGTTAATAGGGAACCTAGAAATAATTTTCTAACTTAGTAGAAACTTGGAATAAAATCCCAAAGCCAAGAGGGAGCATGGGTACACTCCTTCTGTAGGAATGGGTACATTCCTTCATTGGAATGGGTATATCCTCCCTAATTGAGAAGGAGAGATAGAAACATCATTCTTGTCTTCACTTGGGAAGATAGAATGGAGGATAGGATAAACATCTAGTATCTAATACTATTTAAGGATGTGGTAGGGCATCCAAGATAAGAGGATTCATGAAAGTACCAATATTCTTTAAGGACTGGGAATCCAAGATAAGAATAGTCCTAAAGGGACATACCCTATGAACACCCCAGTGGGGTATGCTCCTAGAGATACAATGATGAAGGTGTTTATAAATCAATAGTCTCGCCAGCATTGTGCTATGTTCTTGTGGAGAGATAGAGTTGTTAATCAAGGCCTTGCTATGTGACAATGTTGGATATGATGTTATATAGATGGGTTACCAATCTGACTCTTCTTATCAAAAAAAATTAGATTGAGAATGTCCAAGTACCTTGTATGGATTAGGAATACCTCCCTAGTTAATAGGGAGTGTTGAAATATGTAACTAGGTTTGGTCTTCATAATGACATATGTAATCATGATTTTATGTATTTAATTAAAAGAGAAAAATAAATTTATTATTGTTATTATTGTGGCATGGTTTCCTGCTCAAGGGAAATTTATTTTTAGGTCAAGCACCCATTGAGTGCTTCTAGGTTTATCATAAAGTCAATTTAGTCATTGTCATGTATTAAAGACCCATCTAGGCATGTTACACATTGTAAAGAATTTTTTTTTGAGTCAAAATAGAGTCAAAAGACCCTCTAAGGCCTCGTCATGGCACAAAGATAAAGTCAACCTACATTGTAATATTCCTAAATTAGCCATGAGCTAGTTGGAATATTCAATTTTGTTTTGTTGCTTTGTTTAAAGAATAAGAGGGAAAAGGAGGTCCATAGTTCTCCTTAATAATGAATAAATTGATGCAAAATATGAAAGAGACAAATCTTGGAAGCTTAATTAAAGCACCCTTGGTGTGAAAGGGGTTGGATCACTTTGACTGGGTCAACCTTGACCAAATCAACAGCGCTGTCATGGAGGAGTGGTCATCAATGAGGGACAACGCAGTTTTAGATGGAGATGCTTTGTGTGAATGTAGTGATATTTTTGGATGGGGCTTAGGTTTTGCAAGCTCATATTCTATTTAAGGAAGAGGATGGCAGCCATATTATTCATTATGTTTTGGTTTATTATATTTCTGAATATATGGTCTGTTTAGACATATATATTTCTCTTGTTTTTTAGCTGAGATAGAGTGTTGTTTAGCACAGGGTGTTCCTGATCGGGAATCCCACCTCTTTCCTTGAGAGGAATCTTGGGAGAGTTTGTACTACATTGTCCACCATCAGTCTTAAGGCCAAGCTTCATCTTTCTTTTACAACACAAATCCTGTTGAGGGTTTGGTTGTTTTTGCAGGTTGCAAAAAGTGGTGATTAGATCTCTAGATCTAGGCCATTTCATTGCTTACAGTGGAGGAGGCTTCTTTCCCATTGGGAGGACAGTAATGAAGGCCATTGAGCTTATTTTCAGATCCTGGCATCAAGACAACTGGTTATTCATCCCTACATCACATTTTACTTCCAGACTTGTGTTATTTCTATAGGAGGAGTTGTAGGGTGGTTTGGCACACCATTTGGAGAGTTGATTTTCTAGTGAAGGGGATCTGCCTTTCACTTTGAGGATCTATTGGAGGATGCTATTGTATTGATCATATCAAATCAGCCACACTTTCCAGATCTGTATTTTTTAGTAGATCTGTAGTCTTAGATCTCAGATCTACAACTTGTACTTGGTGTTTTGCTGAAAACCCTTGAGGGGTTCTTTAAAGGAGCTTGTATAGTGCTCAGATTTGACATAGATCTATCTTTTGAGGCACATATCAGCCCTAGATCTGATGTATAATCATTTTCTGTAGTATATCTAATAAAATAACGCTATAAGGGTCTTCCATCTTTTATACATGGTTGCAGCACCCCTTATTGAGTGATTTTGTTCATTGGAGGCTTGTATTTCTTGTTATGCATCTTATGGCCCATTTCTTATGTACATTTTGCTACTGTAATAACATATGAAAGGTCTCCATATTGGCCTCTTGATTTTAACTGATGAGCTGCAATATTGTTCCAACATTTTGCACTATATTCCTGCTTTTCCCATTTGGGAATACTACAGTGGTTTCAGAGCATAATCTTGGCTCAACCTGTGAAGACATTGCATATATGTTATCAGAAGAAGAAGAAGCTTCTCACAGAAAAGAGAAGGCTTACAAAAGGGACTAAGGAAAGTCTCCATTATTTGGAGAAATGGAGGGAAAGAAGTTTTCAAAAATTCTTCTCCAAGTGGAATGAGGAGGGAAAGACATGAAGGTCCCTCAAGAATATTTGCACATGAAGAAAGCTCCAGTTCTTCATATTATGGGTGTGATCGTTAAACCACACAATCAAATCTACGACATAGTACCATGCCTACATTCTTGGTAAGAGAAGAAGAAGGAGGGGACTCTTGGTGACTATCTCCAAGAATATGAATCTCAGTCTAGAAGATTCAAGGAGCATCTAAGCTTCCAAGGGTTTTTTCAAATCAAAGAAGATAGAAGACCCAATAACTACAATAGAAGAAGAGGGTGCATGTAACACACTTTGGGTGGATGCTTTCTACCTACTTTTGATGGGTCACCCAAGAGTACATCCAAGGCTTGGGTAAAGAAGCTAGACACATATTTCCAGCTGCATCAATTTTCAGAAGAGGAAGCCATTAGAGTAGCATTGCTGCATCTTGAAGGTATGGCTTATGCCTGGTGGTTATTTGAATCTTCTTCATTAAGAAATGTGAATATATCTACTTATGCAAAGTTCACTATGAGGTTAGTGAAAATATTTGATTTGAAACAATCTGAAACTTCCTTGGGAAAGCAAACCAAACCCAAGAAATCAGAACCTTTGCATGAGTTGGAAGGGTCCATGAAACCAACTCCATTTCATAACAGTGTTGAGGTGGTCAAAGATCTGCAACATTATTTTCCAGGGCAAAAGCCCCACTTCAGCAAGAACTTTATTCTCAAGAAGAAGACATGAGGATTCCCCTTTCAAAAGGAGATCAAGATAAAGGATCTCTTAATGATGAGGTATTCTCCATTGATGAGGATAAGGAAGAGGAAGTGTTGGAAAGATCCTCCAATGATGTGACAGCAAGAGGAGATCTACTTCTATTTGGAGATGGAGATGAAGAAATTACTTCAACTAGAGGAGCTCTTGAATATTTGCAAGAATTCCCAAAGGATCTTACATATGAAGATCATGAGTTGCATGTGTCTATGTTGATAGGCAATGAGACAAAACAATGGAGGAAGTGTGTTCCAACGTTGAATGCAATCTTGGGGACACACACTATGATAGATCATTCCTTTGTGATCAAGACTCTTAACACCAAGGATATGTTGGGTGTATATGGGTTGACTACATTTGAAGAAAACACCTTAGACTGTGAGATCTTGCAAGAGGTAGGAGAAGATGAGAAGGAGGACTAGCATCAAGTGATGAAGAACATACACACCCATCCTTTTCAGGAGGTTTATGCATAGAAGAAAGAGGATGATTTGTGCAGTGAAAGGAGGGACAAATCAGTCCATTCACATATACATCATGCTATAAGCCTTGATGTTTCATTACATGGAGGCATTCCACCAGGGAGACCCCCTGATTGGGAAATAAACAAATAATTCTCTCAACATGATGAAACATTGATATATTTGTTTCATGAAGGAGCATTGAGGGGCCATGATACAACACTGAGAGTCTTGGGTAGACCCCAGGAGGAGGGAGATATTCTCCCAACATTTTCATCACCCACACTCATTTCAGATTTTGCGCTGTGGAAGGAGAAGCAAGGGAAGGATAGCAACCTTCCAACATATACCTTTGGCATGGGAGATATCAAGGAGAAGGGCAGCTATATGATAGATATTCTTTATGATAAATCATCAGCACTGTCACTATGGAATATTGATCCATATTGGAAATCCCAGTTGTTGGTGGATTATTCAAAGGATATTTTCACATGCATGATACTTGATGACCAGCTAAATGAGGAGGGCTATTCAGTCCAAGGTGAATTCATCTATTATCATGGTAGGATATTCTTATATAGAGCCTCCAAGCTCAAGGAGAAGTTGCTACAAAGGGCCTATGAAGAGTTGTTTTCTAGCCATACTTATTCCATGAAGGCTTACAACACTATCATGGAAAGCTACACTTGGAAGGGCTTTGAAGAGGAACTATATCAGCATTTTCAAAGATGCATGACCATGTGGAGTTGGAAGAGAGACATGACCCTAAGAAGGAGTTATTTCAGCCACCTCTTTCCTCTTTTGGAATGAGAGGGGATACATCTATGCACCACTCCATTTGTATGAGGAGAAATTTTGAAGAATATGCTTGTGTATCTAATGATTCATTTGATTATTACTTGTATTCTTTTACCATGTATATGTAGGCCATAGCTCCAAAAAGGAGTATTATTCCATATAAACTTCATGGCCAACTTTGGGCCACAAACATTTCTGAACATGGCCACCCTCTTGGAGGATAAAGGGATATATTGTATCATTGTGGGTGCATTCCAAAAGAACCAAATATATCTCACACTTTCAGCCATGGTGAGATGACTTGGGTAGCAAGTAAGTGGTGGGGAAACCACTTTCCATATCATTATCTGATGCAGTTATGAGATATACTGCGTTGGTTCCACATGTGGAACTATGACCCAACTCCATTTTTACATATTTCTGTTTGTATGTACTTATTTTTGATCCCATACATTGATGATGTACTTATTCTTATTATGGGAATGATTGGAGGGAGGATGGGAGGATTGGATGTGTCCTTTGGGAGAGAGATTCTCCATGGCTCTTATGTCTCATATGTTTGGGAAAGCATTGGACCATCCATGATTGCTACATTAGGTCTCTTGTTTCCTTATAGGATGAGCCATTTGGGTAACTCGAGCACTTGGGAGGTGCCTCTCATGAGTAGAGGGGAGGAGTTTTGCTATGAATTACCAATCTGGAGGGTGATTCATTTTGTATGGATGATAGCTTGGAGATTGGAGCTCCATATGGGAATAAAGGCTCCCCACATTTTCAATTATGTCCTTACAGTTGCTTGGGGACAAGCAACACTTGGGAGGGGAGGATTGTAATATTCCTAAATTAGCCATTAGCTAGTTGGAATATTCAATTTTGTTTTGTTGCTTTGTTTAAAGAATAAGAGGGAAAATGAGGTCCATAATTCTCCTTAATAATGAATAAATCAATTCCAAATATGAAAGAGACAAATCTTGGTAGCTTAATTAAAGCACCCTTGGTGTGAAAGGGGTTGGATCACTTTGATTGGGTCAACCTTGACCAAATCAACAACGTTGTCATGGAGAAGTGGTCATAAATGAGGGACAACGCAGTTTTAGATGGAGATGCATTGTGTGAATGTAGTGATATTTTTGGATGGGGCTTAGGGTTTGAAAGCTCATATTCTATTTAAGGAAGAGGATGGTAGCCATATTCGTTATGTTTTGGTTTATTATATTTCTGAATATATGGTTTGTTTAGACATATATCTTTCTCTTGTTGTTTAGCTGAGATAGAGTGTTGTTTAGCACAGGGTGTTCCTGATTGGGAATCCCACCTCTTTCCTTGAGATGCCTCTTGGGAGAGTTTGTACTACAGTGTCCACTATCAGGCTTAAGGCCAAGCTTCATCTTTCTTTTACAGCATAGATTCTGTTGAGGGTTTGGTTGTTTTTATAGGTTGCAGCAAGTGGTGATTAGATCTCTAGATCTAGGCCATTTCATTGCTTATTTCTAGTGGAGGAGGCTTCTTTCCCATTGGGAGGATGGTAATGAAGGCCATTGAGCCTATTTTCAAATCCTGGCATTAGGCCAACTGGTTATTCATCCCTACATCGCAGTTTATTTCCAAATCTGCATTATTTCTGTAGGAGGAGTTGTAGGATGGTTTGGCACACCATTTGGAGAGTTGATTTTCTAGTGAAGGGGATCTGCCTTTCACTTTGAGGATGTATTGGAGGAGGCTATTGTATTGATCATATCAGATCAGCCACACTTTCTAGATCTGTATTTTTCAGTAGATCTGTAGTCTTAGATCTCATATCTACAACTTGTGCTTGGTGTTTTGCTAAAAACCCTTGAGGGGTTCTTTAAAGGAGCTTGTATAGTGCTCAGATCTGACATAGATCTATATTTTGAGGCACATATCAGCCCTAGATCTGATGTATAATCATTTTTTGTATCAGATCTAATAAAATAACGTTGTAAGGGTCTTCCAGCTTTTATACATGGTTGTATCACCTCTTATTGAGTGATTTTGTTCATTGGAGGCTTGTATTTCTTGTTATGAATCTTATGGCCCATTTCTTATGTAAATTTTGCTACTGTAATAACATATGAAAGGTCTCCATATTGGCCTCTTGCTTTTAACTGATGATCGACAATATTGTTCCAACATTTTGCACTATATTCTTGCTTTTCCCATTTGGGAATACCACATACATGAAGGGATAGGCCAACCTAAAGAGAGAAATACATACCCCTCACAAGCCTATGAATAAGAAGGAACTCAACCTCATTTGGACACTCACTCAAGCAAGTTCGATCTCCTTAAGATAAAAGCTGGAAAAGGACGAAGAAGAAGAAGAAGAATAAGTTCAAAGTTTTGTGCCTCTCTCTCTCTCTCTCTCTCTCTTTTTAGGGTTTCTACAGTTACCGAGCAAGAGGAAATTCTGAATTTGCATTAAATTTTTGAAGTTTCATCAAAGTTATGAAGTTGCATCGAAGTTGTGAAGTTGCAAGGTCATAGTTGTGAAGCTACAAGGTCGAAGTTGTGAAGCTGCAAGGTCGAAGCTCTGAAGTCGAAGTTGTGAAGTTGCAAGGTTGAAGTTGTGAAGCTACTAGGTCTAAGTTGTTGAAGCTGCATCAAGGTTGAAGTTGCAAAAATTTTTGTTGGGTTTGAAGTTGTTGGAAGTTCAAAGTTTGTTGTTGGAATTTGTTCAAGAAGGAAAAATTTGACTTGGTCTTGGAGATTCTTGGTCAAGGGTCATAGGTATTGGAATTAATTGATTGAAGTTCTATAAGAAGAGAATAATTCTGATGGGCTTTCCTCTCAGTTGGATAAGTTTTGGCCTTGGTTGATCACCTACATATTATGTCCTATTGTCTCACTTTTCTTTATGATTTGGTATTTGTTTGATGATAGATAACACTAATAATAATAAAGGAATGAATAATTTAATCAAGTAAAGTAAAAATACATCGAAAGTAGTTATCAAGAGAAAGAGAAATAACCTAATCTAGCTTCCCTAAATTTCTCAACACAACGCAGACAGAATGTGACCGGTGGATGGAGGAGCAACAACCCAACAAGGAGACGACCACCTTGTAGAGTAGAATTTCCATACACAGATGCTCCTAGGTCCCAAACAAAAATCTAAGGGCAATACCACACACAAGAGTTTTCTTTCGCGTTTAAATCCTCATCGCCCCAACCTTTCGGATTTTTCCGCAAGCCTGAATAGCAATCCTGGCCATTACCTGTGTCCAGAATGCCACTTCTCATCGCCCAACACAACTAACCTCTCGCATACCACGGCCAGATCATATAACGAAAAACTATCATCTCCAAAACCATCCATCTTTGCGACGAGAGCCCTGTACCTATCTTCTTTAACACCTGCATGGGGGATAGTTGGCTAGGGGTGTGGATCCCAAGCCCCCCTCAACCAAGGGGACTTAGGGCTCTTATTTTAGTTTGCATTTTTGTTTTTTCCCATAGTAGTTGTTAATTGTCACTCACATTGAAACCCATTTTTTTTAATAGTGTTGATAATTCACTACTTATAGTTACATAAAATAAAATAATTATAAACTATAAAATTTAACAAAAAAATAATTATGGTTTTCAAGCTTCTGTGGTTATTTTTTGATGAAGAGATCTCTGGATTATTCACAATATGATAAAAAAACGTTTGATGTTTCGAATCCTAACGGGGATCCACCTTCAGGACAAACTGAGAAGTGAATGAAAAGTGAAAAAAGGGAATGCAGAGGATAAGGTTTAAATAAACAGAAAAGATGGGCAGAGAAAGAGCCGACAATTTAAATAAAATTTTTGTTATTATTAGTTTTAGTATAATAATTATTATTATTAATAAATTATAAGGTAAGTGCTTATTAAATTTTCTTAAAATATATGTTATATTAACTAATAATAATTATAACTAAACTATATGGAAAGTGATATAGAGTTTTTTTTTTTTATAACATTGCTTAATTCCAAGTAACTAAAATTTATTTATTTTAATAGTAATAATAATTAATAAATTATAAGGTAAGTGATGAAAGGTTTATTAAAAAAATTTAATAAATCAATTTTTAATGAAATATATGCTAATTTCATGTTGAGTCTTAGCATCATCCTGCTCAAAAATTTGGTGTCCTTAATACTCTTGCTGTGAAAGCTATGAGGATATTCGATGAGGAGCATCTTGGAGATGAAATCGCTTACTTGACTTATGTTTTTAAAGGTATAGGATGCATAGAATGTGAAATTAGAAAGGCCATAAAAAGAGCTGAAGATTCGGTCTTGTCCAAAAAGCACCTAGGACCTTAAGAAAGGTGTGGTAGGGTTTTTCTACCATACATTAAGGGTGTTACAGATAAGATCGCCAAGGGGAATGACATTTTCGCACAATTTTCAGCAGCAGGAACAATTAGGCAAAAAATGTGGTCAGTTAAGGATAGCATTAGTCATGATCAGTGTAAAGGTGTTCACAAGATTGATTGTTCATTTGGGAAGAGTTACATTGGTGAAACCGAACGCTCTCTTCAAAAACGTCTTATGGAGCATGGTGTAGATATTAAACATGAACGATGTTGCACTTCAACCCTTGTTGAGCACTCCTCAAAAGCTAAACATCACCAATGTTTGGAGGATGCTAAGATCATCGTGAGGGAAGAACACTATCGAAGAAGAAAAATTAGAGAAGCGCTTGAGATTATGAAGCACCCTCATAACATTAATAGGGATGGAGGATTCGAGATTAGTGATAGTTGGCGGCCTCTAATTCAACAGATGTGCTCCTAGAACATGGCTTATACCCAAGTACTATATCACAGGTTTGCCTCTCCTCTATACAAATTGATAGATTTTATATTTCTGAAAAAATAAATAAATAAATTAGGTTTTGGTTTTTGCTAGCATTTAATTAGATTATTTACTTGTAATAATTATCCTTATTAATTAATTTTTATTTCCTATTAATAAAAATTAATTAATTAGTAATTATTATTAGTATCTTAGGTTTTTAAGTTGATTAATAAGAAAAAATATAATTATTAGTCACATCTAATATTAGATTAGTTAGAATTAAATTGTTATGGAATTGACTTATAATAATTATAAATAATAGCCAAATTTATTTACATTCATTTATTATTAATGAATGTTAATTAAAGTTAGCCATTATTTATTTTTATTAAATTAGTTTAATTAATTAATTAGTCCTAAAAATAAAAATTATAATTTAATTATATTAAGTAAATTATTACTTAGAATTTAGGAATATTTAATATTAAAAAACTTTGGATCACTTTCCCTATAATTTATAATTATTATTTAATATAGTATATATTTTATTAAAAATTGATTTATTAAAAATTAATATCAGAAATTTTCGATAAAAATCACATATAAGAAATTTATTTATTAAAATTTATTTATAGTTCTCAAATATTCTATTTGAAAATTATTTAATATTAATAATTAATAAAATTTAAAAATAGTTTAAAATTATTTTTATTTAATTATATATGAATATAATTTAATATTAATAATCAGTAGTTCTTAAAAATAATTTAAAATCATTTTTATATTTAATTTACCATAAATCATCAATAATTTTTGAGATAATTTAAAATTATTTTTAACATACAACCCTATATATATATATATATATATATATATATATATATATATATATATATATATAAATGAATAAATAAATAAATAAACAATAAACAATAAAAATAAAAATCACGATAGAAAATGAAAATTAACAAAAATAAAATAAAATAAAATAATAAAAAATAAATACAATAAAATAAAATAAAATGGAAAATAAAATTCATGGAAGACTTTGAATTGAAGGCCCTTTCCTCCTCTCTCTTTCAACCTAGGCTTTGGAAAAGGTTTGTTGATGACACTTATGTGGTGTGGCCCCATGGTAAAGAGAAATTGGACTTTTTCTTCCAACATCTTAATGACCAATCTGGCTTTATTAAGTTTACCATGGAATTCGAGGTGGATGGTAGCCTACCCCTTCTTGATGTCCTTCTTTCGAGAAATGATGATGGTTCATTTTCTCATCAAGTCTTTAGAAAGAAGACGCATACTGAACAGTATTTACATGCTGGTTCTCATCATTTCCCTGCTTAGAAACTTGGGGTTCTCAGTACCCTAGTCACTAGAGACTTTAGAATCTCTGATGTTCACCATTTTGAAGATGAAAAATCACATCTCTTGGATGTCTTCTGTAACAACGGTTATAGCAGGGCTCAATGTCTTAGAGCTTTTCAAAAAGCTGTAAAAGGTCCTAGGGCTAAGAGAGATCCCTGTGAGCGGTTATCTGGAGTTCACTTTCCATTTATCCAAGGTACTACTAATAGAATTGCTAAGATCTTGAGGAAACATAATGTGTCTTCAACTTTCAGGCCTCTTTGCACTATTCGAAGTTCTCTTAGGTCGGTTAAAGACCCGATTGGCCCTTTGGATAGTAAGGGTGTTTATTTGATTCCTTGTTCTTGTGGGACACCTTACATAGGTGAAACTGGTCGGTCCATTAATCAAAGAATTAATGAGCATGTTGCTGACCTCAGACATGGTAGACCTAGATCCTTTGCCTTAACAGAGCATGCGGAAAAAACAAAGCATCATATTTGTATTGAAGATACTGAGGTTATTGCAAGGATAGACCATTTCCACCACCGAAAGTTGAGGGAAGCCTTGGAAATTGAAAAGAGGCCAGTCTTAATAGAGATGATGGGTGGAGTGTTAATAGATGTTGGATTCCTGCTCTTCACTCTTATATTTATTTATTTATTTATATTATTATTTTTATTATTATTATTATTATTATTATTATTATTATTTATTTTTATTTATTTATTTTATTTTATTTTATTTAACGAATATTATCATTATTTTTATTAATTGTATTTTATTTTCCATTTTATTTTATTTTATTGTATTTATTTTTTATTATTTTATTTTATTTTATTTTTGTTAATTTTCATTTTCGATTGTGATTTTTATTTTTATTTTTCTTTTTATTGTTTGTTTTTATTTATTTATTTATTCATTTTTATTTTTTATTTTTTATTTTTTTTATTATATATTTAGGGTTCTATGTTAAAAATAATTTTAAATTGTTTCAAAAATTATTGATGATTTATAGTAAATTAAATATAAAAATGATTTTAAATTATTTTTAAGAACTCGTGATTATTAATATTAAATTATATTCATATATAATTAAATAAAAATAATTTTAAATTATTTTTAAATTTTATTAATTATTAATATTAAATTATTTTCAAATAGAATATTTGAGAACTATAAATAAATTTTAATAAAATTTGAAAAAATCTTTTATTCAAGTCAAACTAGCGGTTTTTCCAACGGTTAGATGGAGCTGTCCTTTTCTATTTAAATAGGTTTCTTCATCAGATTTCTCATCTTGCCCTGATGATGAACCACACTGGCTGGTTAGTCGACACAAATTTCTTATATGTGATTTTTACCGAAAATTTCTAATATTTATTTTATGGATCAAAAAACCTTTCATCACTTACTTTATAATTTATTAATTATTATTATTATTGTTAAAATAAATAAATTTTAATTACTTAAAATTAATAATTTTTTTTTTTTTTTTTTTAAACTCTATATCACTTTCCATATAATTTAGTTATAATTATTATTAGTTGATCTAGCATATATTTTGACAAAATTTAATAATCACTTACCTTATAATTTTAGTTAAATGGTTGGTTGTTTCTCTGTTGATTATTTTTCTTTATTTAAACTTTGTCCTTTGCATTCTCTTTTTTCACTTTTCATTCACACTTAGATAATCCAGAAATTTCTTCATCAATAAATTGATTTGTGCTTCTAACGATTAAAGTTAATCGTTATCCCGCACATACGACTCTTCTTCACAGCGACTTCCACAATAAGTGGTTTTTTTGTGAAAAAAAATCTTTCGGTAAAAATCACATCCAAATGAATTTGGTCGACGCGTTTCGAACCAGCCAGTGTGGTTCATCATCAGGCTTGATTTTTTTATCAAGAAAAGGCAACCACGCACTCTATCCCTACTACTCTCGCAGACATTCTAGAAAACGAGGAAACACGAGTTCAGAGAGGACACTATGGAAAAAGTAGAAAAACAACTCTTAGTCAAGTTTCAGGAGAAATTAAAGCTTTATTCTTTCGGTGGATCCTTCAAAGGCATAAGGCAACATGTATTGTTGTATGTGGAACATAACTAATTCGGAAGGAATCGAACTAGTACCCACCGGGTGGAGAAAACCATTCTAAATCCTAAACAATACATCGAGGCGAAACAAAAAGAAGAACGAACAAAAAATAATACCGTAAATGAGGATAATCTAGACATTCAATTTCAAGGATAATCTAGACATTCAATTTTTGAAATTGAATGATTAGAAAATAAGTAGTACACTGAAGTTAAAAATAACTAAATTTACTAACCGTATATCTTTATAGACGCCTCAAGCTCCAGTAAATTCAGCTAATTGAGAAATATTTCTATTGAAACTTGACAGAGTTGTTGTACCCCGGCCTCTGTCACCTGGCTCGCGTTATTTTTCTGCCATTTTTTTGTCTCTTTTTGTCTCCAACATCTTCCCATCAAATTTTTATCCATCAACACTGTTTCTCACTAATGAAAACCTCAAATTTTCACCTTTAAACACATGCAATTCACACACCACCCCTAGCTTGAAATGTTCAATGGATTAGTAAATCAGGTTTCGAGATCGAGTCCTTCGAAGAACCATAATTTTACAAGCACCTAAGCCATTTCACCATTGTAGAGCTCATAATAACTTCGAAATTTTTATGAATTCCCCACGGAACTAGAGTTTGAAGAAATGGCCAGAACAAATCCAATCCATTTGTATTATCTATTCCAACTAACAAATTGCATGCATAAATATTCGAACCTTGGACTGAACGGTTCATCGAAAGAAAGAATTATTATTGAGATGGATGAAATGGGAAGAATTCACTAAATTCCATTGCAATTTCTTCGCTATTCAGTGGAATCTCATGCTCTGTAATGCAACAATATAAGAGGGGAGTAGTGTATGGATAATATTGTGCTATTTCATTTTTGGATTTACCAAGTCATATTTCTTGTAGTTGTGTGAAACAATGGGGGTATATAGTCGTGGATATGCGTGAAATAAAATATATGCAGAAAACGAGTGTGGGGAAGAAAAGGTGTGAGAAATGCATGTGAGGAGCAATATAAACAAAGTGTTTTCACAAATTATTTTAATTTATATAATAAAATTAAAATAAAAAATTTTAAAGATTTTATATTTAAAAATTATTAAAAATTTAAATAATAAAAAATTTATTTGAAATAACTTATCCATTTAAACACTATATAATGTTTTCCATATCTACTATCCACGATTCTAACCTTAACTCAAGCATGGGCATTATTGTATACTCCATCTCAACTTGTTTCATTATTTCAAATAATTATAGTCTTAATGTATTATATTCCAAATTTGTGGTATACATCGCCTTGGTCATTGCCTGTTAATATTTACAAAATACCAACTTATGTTTTACTTTTTGGCCTAATTAAGGATGCAAAAATACCTAAAACTAAAATGAATGAATCCCAAACAAATTCAATCTAGAAGAAAATTTCATTAACTCAGTTAAACAAGGCATTTAATGGCATTGTAGTAAACATATAACAAGAGATGTATTGTATAAGAAGAAATGATAGTAATGTCGAAATCCTCTTTTGCTACTTTTCTAAAATTATGTGCGTAGAACCCAAATAACGGGAGGGACCAAGTTGGGATACGAACAGAAGACAATATATGTGGGTCCTTGATATCAATGTTTTACTTCCACTTGCATCTATGAAGGGAATTTGGATAGAAATATGTTGTCCATTTTCAAAATTACAACAAGAAATGAGTAAATAATATACATGGGAGTAAATAGCACTGTTGAGGACACATCTTACATAACTACAAAATGATTTCATAGCAGCCTTTACCATGGCATTCCAAACTCTAAGATATTGATGGAACCATCCCCTCAATAATTTGAAAGAATTTTGACAACAACAAAAGTTTAAGGCCATGTTACAGCCCCCTTAAAACTACTACAAAAAGGAAGAACATAATCTATATTTTTTTTTTTTTTCTTGTTCAGACTAATCCTATTTTTTTCCATTTTTTCTCCTCCCATGCCACCCACGGGTTTCGAACCGGTGACCTTACAGAACGGAGTGCCTTAACAGTGCACCCCATCACCGACTGTTCTACACCACGTGGGCTGAACATAATCTATATTAATGTAATATGAAATGAAAATATTATTATTCCCCACATCCCAATGGTGTGCATAGATAGATATTCATCCAATTAGATGGAAAAGCCAAATTTTTGGGTTTGTATACATGTATTTTTAGCAATTGGGCCATTTTTTTAAGACAAAAAAAGACATTAATAATCAGTACATAGATTTTATGATAATAAAACTACCTATTTTCTAAAGAAAGTAATACATCATGTGGATCTTCTTAGAGTTATATTACTTCAACTTCTAACTCAACAATATATGCCTACAAACAAGGAAAATCTTTAAAGGATTAATATTGTTCCTAGACTTCCATATTAGAATTGACTATTGTAATTTTATATATGCAATTGTTGTGTTTCTTTTTTTAAAACAACAAAGTTAATTCTATTTCCTTAAAAGAACATTAACTAGTTGCATAAAAAATCAAAACAAATGCACATGTATCTCTAAACAGCATGAATTTGTTGTATTCCCAATACTAATTGAAGAAAAATCTATTTAATAGGAAAGTCATAAATTCATTGCTTGTGAATTGGAATTCGGATTAAGTATCAAAATAAACATGTAAATATTGAATACAAATCTAATCAAGTACAACATTAGCTAGCAATGTAGCAGGCTATCATATTACAACAACCCAGAAAGCTTAGGGTTTCCAGATAATGCATAACTCAGTTGAATCTACTAAAAACTGAGTTGGGGAGGATCTTGAGAAAAAACAAGTAGAAACTTACAAATACAAATGGAACGGATTATTATAATATATATATATATATATATAAAGTTAGAATAAGGAAATACAATGTTGTGATTTTTTGTTTCATTTTTGTAAAATAATCAGTTCTTGAAATCAATTCATTGTACACTACACTTTGCATAAATGCTCATTTAACTATAAATTTCATATGTACATCCCCAATTTATTTCTCTTCATATAAACCATTATAAACAACTTCCCTCAACTGCCACTTGTAACATTGTGTACTGTTAATTTTGATGTTAGACAATTGAAATGATATCTACCTTAGGATTGAATATTGTTATTAATCAGTTACAGAAAAAATGAAAAACTTTACAAAAATAATGAAAACTGTTTTAGGTCCTCTAAACAACTGCAATGTGCATATGAAATTGGCAGACTTCAAACTGATACCATAACCTTTGCTCGTCCTCTCAGCTGCAGGGTTTGAATCACAGAGTAAACTTCTCGTGCTCTTTCAGAATTCTGGGTTGAGCCGGTCGAGCCGGAACTCCAGCTATTGCTTGCCACCACACGGTAACCTTGGTTGTGGCGGTGCTCTTAACATAGATAAAACCTCCCCGTATCCACTTAATTTCATGGGAATCGCCTTGTCGATGCACTTATTGACCTCCTCCTTCAAAATTTCTATGCTTTTTCTTGACGTTGCTTCTTGCGCTTCCCCAATCTGCTAAATTTTATGGCCACAGAGAGTGCTAAGTCTAGAGAGGTAGAAAAACCCGGCCTCCTCTTCGAGCTCTTGTATGAGGCTGGCGTCCTGAAGCCACACAGTGGCGTTGCGGAGAAAATTCAAAATTCAAGACGTGTGCGAACCTGGTGGATTTATGCTACTTGGCTCTATTTTTGTCAGTTCTATTACATTTCGATTAGGAGATGAATGATCTGACTAAAAATCATTATATACATTGTGTTTCCACTCTCAAGTTCACCGTTAATTTGACTAATTTTAGAAATTTAAGTGGATTTTAAGTTGAAATAAATATGCAATTTGATGATCTGTCCTCCTTTTGAGGTCTTATCCTAGCTTGGGCAGCGTATCAATGGATGGAAAGGGTGAGTGTTAGTGCTTGTTGGTAAATGTAGGTTGTGATAACACTCAACTTCAGCTTTAGTTCCCTACATACATTTTCAAATTGAGTTTTCATTTCCAGATTTGTTTATGTGGGCTCATTGCAGGTAATGTAAAGCAGAGATTTCCCTGGAGATCTTCGCCCCCCAAAAGCAAAGAAAATAAGGCTTCAAATGAGATATCAATCATTTATAAAATGTGTGTATTGCTTATCAAACCAATTACTTTCCTTTTAGAGAGATGGTTCCACTGCCTATTTTACAGTGATAATCTTCTCCAATTTAAACCTTTTTGGCCTGGTTTAACACTAAGCATATCTTAGATTTGTTTATTTAAGATGACAGAAAATCCCAATAATTTTAAATGTTTTTTGTGTTTTTTCTCAAAGAAAAACGTTCACTAAGTGTGAGTAAGAGTGTTAGCATGTTGGACTTGTCATTAAAGGATAAACCTACTAGAGCCACAAGAAGACTCTCCGCTCCTTCAAAATATGCAACCGTTTTTTCAAAGGTTGACAACAAGTTGCTTTACTCTACACCTTCAAGCACTATATCGGAAAACAAATCTACTTCAAAGCTAGATTTTGTCCTGGGACCCATTGCCAAAGGAAAGGCCACTGCAGAGTCAACATCATTTCAAGGTCCATTAAACAAGAATCAAAGTAAGGCTAATGGTGCAAACAAAGATGCAATGCCAACTTCCACAGTTGGAGCAACGCCATAGGAAATTCCAAAGCCTTGACAAAGAAGAAAATTTATCACCTTGAGGTTCGCTTCCTATTGGTTGGCACAAATCAAGCTTGCAGAATCCGCTAGAAAACATGGCATTTCACTTGGATTTTTTCGACTTTCTCTAGAATCTACAACCAAGGTGGGGAAAATTCCCTATCCTCAATTTTTAACTTTCTATTTTTGAATTTTGCATTGGCTTGGGTGGCTTGCTATTGTTTATTCATTTCTCATATCTTATTGATTCAACTTCTTTGATGTATTGTTCTTTTGCAGCCTCTGCAAAGGGTCCGAGATGAGTTTAAATTCTATGCCAAAAATCATAGTCTCCTTGATCTTGGTGATGTTGCTCAGAGATCTTGCTGAACTACGGTGTCTTGGAAGAAGTTACTGTAGAAGTTGAAGCTAAAACAGGGGCCAAAGAACTTATAGTGCACATTCCTGAGGCATGCCCCCTCATACCTGAGCATGATGAAGGAGAGGAGTCTCATGGTGGCATTGTGCCATTTGTGTCCTAATGTGTAGTCTTCTTTATTATATAAAAGAAAAATGGCTACATTGATGGCCATGATAAAAGGAAACATGTACTTTAGGATTATGATGTGGAAATAAATGCCTTCCATGACCATATTACCTCCAGCTCCTCTTTGTTCTTTAGTTAATAGCTGCAATACCTATTCACATTCCATTTTAGAAGACAGTCTTGCATTATAAAACAAAGCATGTGATTCACTCCAATAAAAAGGAAACAATCTAATTTTCAAAATTTACAGGAAAAGTAAGTTGAATGGTGTTTACTAGATTTATGTTCTTGGGAAGCCTATGCTAAGGGAAAAAACAACTATCAAATGATAGGTAAGGAATGAAATATAGAACTTCTTTCAATATCAATTGATAGGTAAGGAACGAAGCCTAAATATCTTGTCAAATATCAACCGTTATACTTATTATTTATCAACCGTTATGGTTTATTTATGTAGTACTTTTATTATTATTGTGTATCTTAGTTTTTGGGTTTATTTTTGTCTAGGAATGCCCCTTAACTTATAAGTGCCCAACTATTCCACTCGTGACCTTTTGAGCACATCTTTATACCTAGATGTATGTTAATTTTTTTAAAACAAAACAATTCATAGTTATAAGTTAAATATCCAATTAAATCACATAACATATCACATATTTTTTCCTCTATACTACTTTTTTCTATGTTATTGCTTTACAGCGTTTCCTCCTTTGCAACATATGGTGCAATTGCTATGCAGCTATCCCACATGTTTTAATTTAACAAGAATTAGATAAATGCTTCTCAAAATTAATATCATTGAAATATCACTATTTCGATGATCTTTGTCTAAAATTTTCACTATATTAACACTTGTTAATTATCTTAATTGACTCACTTCTTTATGCTCATTGATATTGTTTAAGGAATAATTTGTCATGTTTTTGAGTTAATAACTACTTTATATATATGTTATTGGTTACTCTTTTTCTGTAACTTGAATGATTGAACCTAACATTTATTGGTTTGAATCATATTTGATTTAAATATGTTAATACTCAAATCCAATGGTATGTTTGATAAATGGTGTAATATTTGGTTAATGGTAAAGTTAATTATTTGATATTATATTATTATATTTGGGTGTAAATTTGGATATCAAGCTTTTTCAATATATTGAAAAAAATATTGTGGTGTGTGTTGATCTAATAATTATTATGGACCTTGTCGGTAGGATGAACCACATTAGTTGGTTCGAAACGTTGACCAAATCCTAATTATGTGATTAATCCAAAAGACATTTTTCTACATTATGGATCACAAAAGTCTTAAATCTAAAATTATTATGGTATATTTATCATGTTATAATTGTGATGATAATTATGTTGACAAGCATGTCAATTTTGAAAGAGGGTTTTTATAATTTTAATTTAATTATCAATAATATTAAGTGGATGGTAGGGGTTTAATCTACATAGAATAATATAGAATATTCTTGCAATATATACATATCAAAGGCTAAGATTTACTTTTAAAGTAGCTATGTTTTTTTCTCTATTAATTAAATTTATTAATTGAGAAAAATGTCACATGAACAAGTATCATATGAAATGAGTTATGGTTTTTGGAGTATGAGGAATTCATGAGCCATGATATTGGTCATGGTAGTGTAACAAAACCTATATATAAATTAAAAATCTTCGTGATAAAGTAGAGGTGAATTTCCATGGTTAAAATTTTTGTTACATGTTTTTTTTAAATGTATATATGTTTGACTCATGTATTAATTATTTTACATTTTATTTTATATTTTATGTTTAATATTGATTAATTATTTATGTGAGTAGAGAAAATCTGGTATTCTTGGATCCATCACATTTCGAGCTACCAAGTGTGGCTCATCTTTAGAACGTGATGAACCACACTTTTTTTTTCAAAAGGAAAAAAAGGGTGGTGCTTTCTATAAAATAGGTAGTTCCAATACATAAAAAATGGATTTCCAAAATGTAAATAAGATCATCTATATAGGTTCTAACCAGTACCCAAGCATCTAGAGAGGCTGAAACATATTTTTAAAACCAAAAACTCTATCTAGATCTCCTAGATTTACCACAAACAGTGGTCAAAACTAGTATCAACACCACTCTATGACAAACAAAAAACACCAAACTAATCTAGAAACCAATATTATGGCGCATCAAAATTTCCCTCTGCCATCCACTAAAAAATTGTATTGTATTGAACTTGTAACAACAACCAAACCTTTCTTTAAGAGACCATCTGTCATTGTGTTGTGCTCCTTGTAGACATGAGAAAGGGCGATATGCTCAAAAGAGCACACAAGGAGCTTTATGTGTTCCATCCATCCAGCCAAGTGAGGAGCCGAGAAGGAGGAATGCCCAACCATTGCATCAATGGAAGAGCTTGATGTTGAGATAATGCCTTATTTATGATGCATACTATAGATTAGGGATTGGTTTGGTTTGTTGGAGGATGTTGAGAGATTCTCTCAACTACTCCCTCCAAGATTGGAATTAGTTGGATCTCAGCAGCACTATAAATATTGTAATGTATTAGTGTGATTTGGAATATAGAAATAATTATTTGTGTGTGAATCTCTGCTCTCTCCAGTTTTTAATTTGGTATCGAAGCCTCTACTGGCTTAAATCCCTCACGGGATGGCCAGGAAGAAGTGAGAGCAATGATTGAAATAGGTTGTATGTGAATTTATGTGCGTATGTATTGTTTATAGGTTCAGATTTATGAATTATTTTCTATGTTTGTAATTATGTTGATTTTAAGGGTGGCAACAACACGTGTTTAGGATCTATACTATTGCAGAGAATATGTGGCCCAGAAACCAGAGCGTCCACATCATTCGAGCATCGACACTATTCGTACTTCGTCTTTTTATATAATAGGCGGCCCATGCTGTTTCCATAAACTACAAGCCCCTGTTTTAATAAGTGTTTTCAGAGCAGTCAGCAATTCTGAATTCTAGGTTTTTGCATGCTTTGGCCACCAGATGTATACTACAAAAGCAAAGCATTTAGTATTTACGAAAATCGGCTTTGGTATAACCTGGTCTCGGCAATTTCGCAAAAGTTAGTGCTAAAACAAATTTGTGTCTCCTTGCTCTATGTTGTCGTTTGTTTAAACTAAAATTTATGGTATCTTCTGGGCTTGTTGCACGGACTGATTGTCTATACAGATCAAATCGACCCCAACGGTCCAGACGAAGTAGAGGCAAATGACGTCAAACGCATCCCTCGTGCAATGGAATTAAGAAATGCTGGGATGAAAAAAGAGTGATCAGATGGAGGCATCAAGAAGATTAAATTTGATCCTACGAGTGTAACAATTCGTCTTCCGCGGATCAATATCACAGACCACACAGAGTCGGTATTGGAGTTGGAGACTCTAAGCGTGGATTTTTACAGAGGGGTTTTACCGCTGTTCTTGACGTCTTGAACAGATCGAGTCCGTCTCGGAATTGCTGCTGGTTCTCAGCGATGGCGTCAAAGGAGTTGAGACGTCTTTGACATATGCACATTCTTGCAATAGGCACTGCTATACTTGCACGAGGAATGGGAGCATACGCGTTGAATGAAACGGTTTTTATGCATTTTAATGCGTTCACTTGACCATAAGAGGAGCTGCTTTAAGTAGTGTCGAGACTTCAGGGAAACTTTTCCAGAATACAACAAAATTGTTGAAGATGATTACTTCTCTGTTATTTGTTGCTTTGAATGTTTTTTTTGTTGACTGCACTGCAAAGATCGGAAGCCAAATGTGGTCCAAACTCCAAAATGGATTTCAAAAGAAACGATTTTCCTCCTGGTTTTGTATTTGGAACCGCCTCTTCTGCGTTCCAGGTTCAAATCAATTTTTTATACAACTCTACCTTGCAAGATAAGTGTTATTCCGAAGCATTGCTAAATAGTATGTTGTTTTGTAGTACGAGGGTGTAGTAAAAGAAGATGGGAGAGGAGCTTGTTTTGTGAAATTTGTGTAGTGCAGAACCAACCATGAACAAATTAGCATTATTTAAATTAGTCGTTCTCTACGTTCTACAGGGACGAGAGAACAATTGGCTAATTTGATTGTGTGAATTTGTTATATGCTGATCTGTTGTGCTACAGGCCAAGGGTATCAGTTACAGGTTACAGTATGAGATCCATTTGTGTGAAGCAGGTCAAGTTGTTAGATTAGCTCTTGAACACATTCAGTATTAAGACCATTTGCCTAGCGACTGATGGATAGCCGAAAGCGAAATATCCGACAGATGGTGATTGGTCCATAGGATGGTTCATCACTTGTTAGCTCTTATCGCGGAAGCCCCGATGAGCCGAGTTGTCAATACTGTTGATCTTGCAAAGTTCATTATTGCTGGTCAGAAACAAATGTATTTTAAATGGGTTGAATGGTAGCTCGAAAATGGTGGAGAAAAAGAGCGTTGTCTATGAGATCTCAGAGTGGGTACAAATGTTAATGAAGACCAGGGCAGATAAATGTTTGTATTAATTTAGTGTGTTCTCCATTTCTGTAATGTAGGCATTAAGGGGGGGTGTTGAGATAATGCCTCATTTATGATGCATACTACAGATTAGGTATTGGTTTGGTTTGTTGGAGGATGTTGAGAGATTCTCTCAACTACTCCCTCCAAGATTGGAATTAGTTGAATCTCAGCAGCACTATAAATATTGTAATGTATTAGTGTGATTTGGAATATAGAAATAATTATTTGTGTGTGAATCTCTGCTCTCTCCAGTTTTTAATTCTTGAATCCTTATACATGGAAAATTTTCGCAACTGAAGGATTTTGGCAAAGACTAACAGACCCGAGAGTGCTAGTGACTTGGCCTTGGAGTTCGTACCTAAACCCCAAACCCCAAACTAGAAAAGGAAAATATGCATGAGAGGATTAATCCTCTGTCATGCCCCACAACCGCACCTGCCATTCTGAGTCGCACCATCAAAGAAACCTGATGGAAAGACCACCTGCAAAGGATGACACAATGTTCTGGAAAATGTATAAGCTCGTAGGGATTGCCCTCCCCTCTGCCGATAACCAAGCCAACGATTCTGAGCAAATTATGGCAATAATGAGAGGTTTGTCTTCAAAGGTCACAAGATTTTTTGCTCTCCAAATCTCCCATGTCGTGTATAGAGTTAAAACTTTGTATCTCCCTTTCGTGTTGAAATACTCACTGGCCGAAACGTCGATTCAAATATTTTCAATGTAATAAATTCAGAAATACTAAATCAATATTTAACATTTTAAAATATCAATAACTTTACATTTTTATTTCTTTTTAAATATCAATAACTTTACATTTTTATTTCTTTTTAAATATCAATAACTTTACATTTTCAAAAATTTTAACCTTTAATAAAATAGATGTGAACAATTAAATGCAAAGACTGGGAGGAGGAAAAACTAAAGGAAAATGTACTTATATTTGTTTATAATAATATGCTGATAATCGTCAACGTTAGAACCATAAATATTGGACCGTCATCTCATTTATTAATGAGAGGCAAGTGACGGTGAACATGAAGGTTGGAGAGGAAGTTTGGTGGAGGGTTGGGCCCCTCATGCTTCAAAACCCAAAGTCTCACGTCATACGTGGGATGGGGTTCACCAAACACGCCCACTTCAACTTGTTTACAATCACGTTATACTCTATCTTCAATCAATTCTGGGCCTACCACTTTTGGAATTTCATTTAGAATGAGAGATATCTTCGTGTGCTTCTGCCCACAAAATTGGCATACCCTTTCAAGTTGCGTATACTTTTAGTTTTTTCAACGGACGATAATAATAATATTCCACATTAACTCATTATTTTCTCATTATACTGAAGTTGTTGGTAAAAGTGGTGATGGATTAGATCATGTGCTTATATATAAAGTCACAAGTCACCTAATCCGTATCAATTACACTTTACAGTACATTACTATTATTTTTAATTTATTTTATAGTTTTAATAATATTTAATTTAAATATTTGTTTTTGTTATTTTATTAAATTTATTTTAATTTTTATAAAAAAAATAGTTTAAATTATTGATAACTTTGTTTGAATTTGTTTCATTTGATTTTAATGAAATATAGTGAAAAATTTAGATGTTCTTATAATTGTTGAAGGTGTTAAATTCATTTTCACCTTTAAAAAATGATTTAAAGAGTCTTATTTTAAAAAAAAAATCTAATTCTAAATGATACCTAAACAAATCCTTATTAAAGTTACAATCTTAATTATTAAAATTATATAATCTAAATTTAAAATAAAGTAAAATTAATTTATATATTTTAAAATATATTTTTCACAATTAAAAATTATCATTTCACCAATTAATTATAAATATTAAGAAAAATAGAACCTCATGAAATCCATCTATTAATTTATATCTTTTAGTGATAATCCAAAATCATAAAAATTGGTTTTTAATAATTTTATAATTTGAAATTAATGCTTTATTGCTAAAGTGGAAGCAACATCATTTATCATTCATCTATAATTCTTAAATTTGTTTCCCTATATATGAAATTTTATTTTATTAAAAAAAAACAAATTTGATGTTATTTAAGCACATGTGAATATGCTAGACCTAAGACTTTTGTGATCCATAATGTAAAATAATGTCTTTCAGATTAATAACATAATAAAAATTTGGTCGACATTTCGAACCAACTAATGTGGTTCATCCACTGGACAAGGTGAAGAAGGAGATTGATCTCATTGAATAAATAGAAGGATGCATCATTGCCCGGTGATAGCTGTTAAAACTAGCCTTAATTAGTTACAGAATTTAAAAATTTTAATTATTAAAAATATTATTTAGAAGGGTCAATAATTATTAAAATAATTTAGTAAAATGAATAAATTATAGAATTAACCTTAATAAAGAGAATAATATTAAAATAAGGGGAAATATAAAATATAAAATATAAAAAAGGGGGGTGGGGGAAAGATTTTAAAAATGAGTTGAAAGGGGGAAATTATTCATTATTTAAAATGTCAACTCTAGCCAAAATCCCCACCTCCCACTCAAGTAAGGTTGACATAAAGATGTCTAGTCTTGGTTCAACAATTGGAGGATAAAGGAGGAGATCATATTGGAAAATAAGGATAATTTTTTTTTTGTAAGCTTGGTAGTACCTTTCATTTTTCTGAGCTCTTTTTTTTTTACTCAATCTTCATCAACATGTCACATACATCACCCCGGGGAAGGGAATTGAACCTGTGATGAGTGCTATAACATCCCGCCTCATCACCGTTTAACCAAGACCCCACAAATGAAAATAAGGATAATATTAAAAATACTATTACTTCCAAATTTAATGGTAAGTTGTGGGATGATAAGTAGTTAGAGGGGAAATGAACCTAACATAATATAAGGAGGTGATCAACCCCAACCTTGTTAACCAAAATTATCTTAACTAATTCTAAGAAAAAAATGAACATTGCAAAGATAAGAACTAATTCTCATGAGCTTCTAAGTGAACTCAAGGCTCAGTCAATTCCAAAACACCTTGGGAAAAAAAAGTATGTCACCACCTTGGGAAAAAAAAGTATGTCACCTTTTTGTGATACTAAGAGGGTTGAAGATGAAACACATTTTCTCTTGGATTGTTTGGCTCTTACATGGGATCTTATTTACAAAACCTTTGCCACACTACCAACCTTCTTGACTTATCAAGTTAGCAAAATTATTTTCATCTACTAATGCTTGTATCCCTTCTTTTTTATGATAGAAATAAAATATTAAAGAGTCTTAATTAATCTCTTACTTTTTTATCATAGAAATAAAATATTAAAGAATTTTAATTAATCTCTTACTTTTCAAAATTTGATACACCATATAAACCTTAATAGAGGGTAGTCATCAACATTATCATTAAATGATAAAAAAGATATTAAAATAATTTTTTTTTTTACTTATTTTAATTTAAAAATAAATTTTTAATAAATTTTTATTTAAAAATAAAATAAAATTCATGAAAAATAAATTATAGTTTTTCAATCTTCAAATTCTACAATTCAACATATTTCATAAAGTTTTGTAACAAAATAATTTTAATTTTAAATATGAAAAAATTTCTAATTTTAAATTTTATCCCCTAAACTCAATAGATGTGATAGCCCATTAGCTCTCTTTGTTAAAACAACGTCCATATTCCACATAGTTACAAACACTCACTTAAGAAAGCAGGAGAAGCCAATAATACACCCTAAAATGCAACTTCATAACAAATTGTGACAAATTTCCTTGGTACATTTATAAGAGAAAATAATACTATGAATTTTACACCAAAGACAATGGTGTTTATGTATAATTTTGTTAAAATTGTAATTTATTAAATTATATATAAAAAATAGAATATTAAATTTAATTATATGTTTAATTTAAATAGTATTTTTTATTAAAAATTAAATAATAATATTTTAATAATAATTAGAAATATATATAAAAACAAAAATGTTTAAACTTTTCTCCAATAAAAATAAAACTATAACCACAAACAAGAAACATGGATCTGCACATCACTTTCTTGAAATTTCTACTAAATTAAATCCGTAGATAAAGTCAAAGGAGTTGGCGAATGATTGAGATTTTGGTTTCCAAATATAAACAAAAATGAGGAGTATTTCAAACACGTGCAGGAATAAACGTATTCCATCTATGTAAGATAAATCAAGTTGTTTTTGGGTTTGTGGTTAATTAAGCGGATAAAACAAAATTACATTTAAATTAGTTTAGTTATCTAGATTAATTTAGAAAATGTTATAATTTTAATTTAATTATCAATAATTAGTAAATGGATAATAAAGATTTAATTTATATGAAATATTTTAAAATATTTATAGTAATTTATATAAAGTAAAGGTTGAGATTTTATCTTCAAAATATATATATATATATATATATATATATATATATAATTAAAAAAATGTCACATGAACAAGTGTAATATGAAATTAGTTATAATTTTTTGCTCATGTAATATTGATAAGCTATAATATTGACCCATGATATTATAACAATTTTTATTTACATATAAGAATCTTCTTAATAAAGTTGGGATAACTCTCTATGGATACAAATCTCGTTCCATGTTTTTGAAATATATAGATGTTTAACTTATATATATATATTTTTAATTAATAATAATAATATTGATGATAATAAAGTTATAATTTAGTTAGTTTTACAATTTTTTTTAACAATATCAAGATATATTGTTAAGTGTTTTGATGCTTATTATGAATTGATGTCTATCAACATGTACAACCACTTAATTTAAACATTAATAGTTATCAATTTATAGTAGACATCAAAACACCTATTTTATCATAGGTCTCATATTATCAAAATTTTATTTTATATATGTGTGTGTGTGTTAGCTATTATTATTATTATTAATTAGAAAAAAATAATATATAAGTTAAATATATACAAGAATTTGCAACCAGAAAAATATAGTAAAATAATGATAAGCAATAAAAATGGAAATCAAGGACATTACATTTTTTAATTAAATTGAAAAGTAAAAGGACATAACTATCTTTCTAATAAAAATCAATCTTGTATAAGCTTCTACATATATATGAAAATAGTGTATGGGGATTTGGATAAAGGGTAATTAAGTGCTTTGTTAAGGCACTCTTAAATGTTAAGTCATTGGTTCAATTCCTTATCTTATTGAGTTGTTATTCTTAGACAGAACCTTAATGTAACCTCACCAATACTAAATTTAAAAAAACAAAACATATATAAAAAAATAAAAATAATATTTTTAAAAATATTTGATTATTCATATTTTTCAATAAAATTAGAATTAAAAAAAATATAAATTAATTTAAATATAAAAAAATCACACTCATTGAATGAAAATATTTTTATAGAATTATCCTTTATATGAAGTAATTACTATCATCTAGTAATTTCATATATATATATATATATAACTTTATTTGAATAAAGGAATAGAATTTTATTTTACTAAGTACATAAGTGGAGGTGCGAAGTTATTCTCTTTCTAAAATCTCTAAACTTAACCATGCATAAGGCCATTCCTTAACGAGTAGTCTATAATGCGACTTTTTGAAGGCTTTTATGGTAGTTTTTTCCGGTCTAATTTCTATAAATTCCGGCAGGAATTTTTTGAAAATAGAAGTTTGATGGACAACCTTGCACAATCGAAGTGCCCTAAGGCTTTTTCAGGGTGCTGAATTCATATATACAATTAAAAAACCAATTTAAATAATCGAAATCAAAATTTTACCTCAATTTTTTCACCGGATTCCAGCACCTGAAACTCCAAAAAGTCGCACTAAAGACAACTCCATTCCTTAATATGAGGGAATTGGTCTACTCACTTCTTCCGTGAGGTAAAAAGGGAGCCATTTAAGGATTTGTACACTAGGATAGGCCAATAACCCAAGTGAATGTAGGGGGATTACACCTAAGTTTTCATCTAGTTAGAACCAAAGAAGTGATGAATTTAAAGAATTCTCTAAATTATACACATGCATACATGCCTATTTACGTGCTCTTTGATTTCTTTTATTTTACTTACTTGTGGGTTTTGTGTTGTCTTTCTTGTTTGTAAGGGAAAGTTAGAATTTGATAATATAAGGCGTGATTTTACTTGTGTGTTTTGTGTTGTCTTTCTTGTTTTTGGAAGGGAAAGTTAGAATTTGTTAACCTAAGGAGTGATTAGACTAGGTAGGTAAGCTAGGAAACATTGTCTATTGGAAATGAGTGTTAGGTAATGGTAGACCATTGACAAACACATGATTCTCTTTTAAAAGAATAAATGAATTCGCAAGAAAAAATTGATAAAGTCAAGCATCAATTTGTGTTTACTATGTTTTTTTTCTATAAAAGTCTTCTCATTTATAAATATATATTTTCCAAATTTCATCTCTTTTTTGCAAGCCATGTCACTCACGATTTTATTCTTTTCATTCTTGAATGTGTTCATCATGATTCGTACTCTCTATGTATCTTAACTTTTCCTCACACTACTCCTATATGCTCTTCAATTTCAGCATTATGAGGAAACACGATTATGTTTTGTTTAATATTTTAGTCCAAATGTATACTATATAACACATAAGAAAAGATTGAACTTGATGCAATATAAAAGGGGACATTATTACTCATTAAAAAAATCAATGCACTTGGAGGAAGATTTATAACTATATTATGAAATCTCTCGGATGCGGGTGGCATGTAAAGGAGAGAAGGGCCATGGGGCCACCATGAGGATGGACACATGGCTGCTCCACGTGCTTCGTCCTTGGAAGGGGCACAATCTTAAAGCTTGGCGTGAGGGCGTCATTACTCCACCCTCCGCCACCCTACCGTTGACGTACCAGGTCTGCGTATTTTTAATGCTGCTCATCATGGGCTTTAAACCCACCACCCTAGCTCTCCATTGTGCATTCAGCTCTGCTTGCTCGTTCTTCCTTTGGCTCTCCGTCTTTGCTTCTCTGGCTCTAGAGCAGTGCCCTGGTTCTTCTAGGACGGAGGCTCCCTCTGGTCTTCTCCCCTCCCGGAAACCTGCTCCCGCCTCCCTCTGGTCTTAAGACTCGCCCCCTTGGACTGTCATGCCGCGGCGACACATGCAGGGACGTCGAAGAGCTGGTGGGTGTGGCTTGCCTTCCCGCTCTCCCTACCCTCCCATCTCGCCCTACCTCTGTCGCAACCTGAAATTCTCCATTGATTGGAATGATTTTGACAATCCTCAGCCTTCTGAGTAGCTCACTGCTTCGGCTTCGCCTCCCTCTCCCCTTCGCAGCAAAAAATGAGCTCACAAGTCCACCATCTCCCCTGGGCCTGCCTTCACCCCTCGCAAGATAAAAGCTATTCTGGTTCGCAGTGCTACCAGTGGTAGCAATGGTTCAAGTGATTCTGACGGCAACAACGAAGGCAGCTAGGAGCTAGATGTGGGCGGCAGCTTGGAGTTGAACATTGGCAACTGCCCTCAGCACCATGTAGCTCCTCCGACTACTGATGATGCGGCGACCCTGAGCGACCCCGCCTTGCCACGCCCTCCGTGAGATGAACACGCGTTTGACACATGCATGATGGACGTGGGCTACGTGTGTAGGATCCTCGAAGAGCCTCCAGCCTCCAGTGACAAGCATGCAGGTCTCACTTAGTTTTATCTATTTAACTCTTTGCGGCATTAGCCTGTGCAATCATGTTTATCCTAGGTTTTTTTGTACATCTCTGTTATCTATTTTTGCTAGTTTCCCGCCATGGGCAACAATATTTTTTGAACTTCTAAGGACTGGTTTCCCCTTTAGGGGTAGTCCAGTACTTGACAGAACTCTTTGGTACTTTCCCTATGGATTGAATCCGTTCTTTCCACAGGATGCAACCTGTAACTTCTTGTTTCTTATGATCTAATATAATTAGCCTAAATTAGAAAAAAAAAAAACTATATTATGAAATCAATATAATACAAGAAACATGATAACTCTATATTGAAATTAATGCACCTAAAGAAGGAATCGAAGAAATTGAAAGTTAAATTGATGCACCATAAGAAGGAAAATATTATTTTGATGCTAAAATCAATGGAATCTAAAATTGAACATAATAACTCTAAAAAAATCCATTTAAATAGGGAACTTACAAGATTTATGTTTAAATTAATGCTATGTAATGGATCATATTATATTTATTTTCAAAGTAGTGCACAATTCAACGTTGAGAATCGATAGTCATAAATAAATATTGAGCTCTAGTTCTAAGAGTAAAACATTTGTAATCCACATATCTTTGCTATGAAAAATATCACAATCCACCTGTAGAAATTATACAAACATATGTATATTAATGGGTTCAATCCGATCAAACAGTGTATTAAAGCTAGATACTGAATCCCTCTACAAACCAATTGCGGAAAATAAACACGATCGCCAATCACAACAAGTAAAGAAATAAGAACATCAAACCACAACACATATATTTTCCCGGGGAAAGCTTGCTGCTAAAAACCCATCTATCTTCTATTGTATATTCACCATGGAATCATGAAACAATTACAATGCAATCTTCGCATAAGACTCTCCTGTACTCTCACAATTGTCTCACACTGACCCAGGAAAAATCAACCAACACTTAGCCAATTTCCTGCCTCTAATCAGCCTGCCTTGCTTGCGCAATTCATGTAGAATGCAATCCCTATTCTTTAGGAATTCAACCTTCCAAAACTGTGCAAGCATCATGGGAAATCTAATGGATGTCTTGCTGCATGCGAGCAACCTACTAATGATACAACTGATAGTTAACATCCCTTTAACCTTTGTCTCAGTTGGCTCTCCACTGGAACTGACATGCATGCAACTATTAATAGTAAATCATCGGTTGCATGGTAGATCACTGCATGTGAATTAAATCTGATTTAATTCACTTTATCTCTCACTAGTGCAACAAACAGTGACAACTAGTTCAACTGACTTTAACTCACTTAACTGAGTTAAATGATCTCTCATTTATTAAACTAATGCACTAACTGTAATTCGAACTCCATAATTAATAGAATCACTCTACATGCCTCACCAAACACCCTCATCTCGAAATTCATGAGCTAACTGATTTTATCACACTCAATTAACTATTACAAGTGATTATGAGATAATATTGCATTTTATTGTCCAATTTAATTAAGGTAAAATTAAATTAGACACACATTTCTTGTTGACTTTTCAACACTCCCTCTCAACAAGAAAGGGATTATCTACCACCTCGATCCTGCCTCTATGATGGTATTCGAATTTGCTCCTGGTGAGCGCCTTCATTAGAATATCTGCATCGTGATCTTCCGTGGGAATGTACTAAAGTAACATAATGTGCCTCTAAACACAATCTCTAAGATGGTTTTACCAGATGTCTATGTGCTTGGAATTATCATGGAATATCAGATTAACCGAGAGCTTAATAAAACTTTGGTTATCACAATGTATCACCGTCAGATCCATTTGAGAACCAAACAAACCAACCATGATCTTTCTCATCCAGATGGCCTCACATGCATCTTGACTTGCTGCCATTTATTCTGCCTCGGCTAAACTGAGTGCCATAGATTGCTGCTTCCTGCTGTACCAAGAAACTGTTATCGATCATATGCTAAAGATCCATCCTGATGTGCTCTTTCTATCTCATGGACTGCCTGCCCAATCTGCATTGGTAAATCCTTGAAGCTTCACTCCCTCTATCCGTCTATACCATAATCCATACTCTGTAGTGCCACTGAGATATCTCAAGACATGCTTCCCCACCTTCCAAAAGAGTTTGGTCGGTTTAACCATAGCTTGAATTAGCTAGTTAACTGCGTAGCAAATGTCTGGTTTGGTGTTCACCAAGTACATCAGTGAACCCACTAGTTGCCTGTAAACAATAGTGTCCACTACTTATCCTGAAGTAGCATCCTCTTTCCTCCAATTTCCTGGAAGAGGAGTCTCCATGGGTTTACAGCTCTCCATGTGAAACTTACTCAGAATCTGTTTGGCATACTTTCCTTGAGAAAAAAATAGCTCACCATCTCGCTGCCATATTTCCAAACCAAGGAAATAGTGAAGGAGTCCCATGTCCTTTATTTCGAAATCCCTTGCAAGATCCTCCTTGCAATAAGTTATCAACTGCTCATCATCTGTCAAAATTAGATCATCAACATAAAGTATGATAATCAAGAGCTAACCATAAACCACAATCTGGTACAGGTTCACATCCGCTTCAATTTTGGTGAAGCCCAACCCAATGAAATAGATGTCAATCCAAGTGTACCAAGCATGAGGTGCTTGCTTCAGCCCATACAGTTCTCTCTTGAGTTGGCACACATGCGACTCACTGTCAAAGATCTCAAAACCTTCTGGGTGCTCTATGTACACTTCTTCCTCAATAAATCCATTGAGAAACACAGTTTTCACATCCATTAGATGTATATGCCACCCCATCTGTTCTGAGAGTGCAAGGATAGATCTAATCGATGAGTATCTCACAACCGGTGCGAAAATATCCTCATAGTCAATCCCCTCAACTTGTGAGAATCCCTGGGCTACAAATCTAGCCTTGTACTTCTCCACACTCCATTTTCCACTTGATTCACCTTATAAATCCATCTAGATCCAACCACTAATTTTCCGACTAGTCTTGGGACAACTTCCCATGCATTGTTCTTGACGATGGATTCATACTTCTCAACCATAGCGTCAACCTAAATTGGTTGCTGCACTACTTCATCAAATGAGGATGGTTTTGTCACAATACACTTGCTCATAAGAGCCATGTATCTAGTAAAACTGTCTGGAGACTGTCTTTGTCTGCGTAGTGAAGTAGGTGTTGCTATGTGCTCTGCCGCATCGAGTCTCAATCTATTAGCTTCCGTGGTGCAACTTCTACCATTTCTGTAGGATGAATCTGCATGAGTGTTTTCTACCACTCCATGATCCTCCGCATGTGGCTGCTCCACATCTTGAGGTTCATTCTTTAGAACCAAGAGTTCCTCATCTACAGGAAAATCTAGCTCCCTCTCAAGGGACAATCACATTGCTTTCTCCTCATGAAATTTTATATCCCATCTCACAACAGTCATCCTGTTGTTTATCAAATACACCCGATAGTTGTGGGGAGTATCAGTGTACCCCAAAAATATCCCAATCTCAGTTGTTAGTTCGAGCTTCTTCTTGGAGTCTTTGGTCACATGCACATATGCAAATGAACCAAAAAATTTAAAATATGAAACATCAGGTTTCTTACCAGAAAAATCCTCCTCTGGTGTACTCATGCCAAGTATTCGATGAGGACTACAATTTTGCAAAAATACCATTGTGTTGCATGCCTCTGCCCACAGATGCAATGGTAAGCCCTGATCATGCAACATCGCTCGTGCTGCACCCACAATTGTTTTGTTCTTTCTTTCTGCGACCCCATTCTATTGTGGGTTATGAGGCACAATCAGCTCTATCCAAATTCCTTCTTTGTTGCATAATTTCTTGAATTAATTGGATATGTACTCACCACCATTGTCGCTCCTAAGAGCCTTCACATGCTTCCCCGTATCTTTCTCCACCAGTGATTTGAACTCAAGAAATTTTGAGAACGTCTGATCTTTCTTCTGCATGAAGTATATCCAACACTTTCTAGAAAAATCATCAACAAATATCACATAGTACATGTGCTTTGTTGTCAAAGCAGTAGAGAATGGTCCACACACATCTGAGTGAACTATCTCAAGGATTTATGAAGCTCGGTTCTCCTTCTCATGAAAAGTGGCCTTCGCATACTTCCCTATAGTACATCCTTGCATGTGTCTAATTGTGCAAGAGTACTCTTGGGAATACCCATAGAAATATGTTGCATGAACTTCAAGGCTCCATGGTGTAGATGGCCCAATCTCCTGTGCCATAACTCACCCTCATCCCGGCTCACCACTTTGTTTGCCTTACCCATCAATGCTGCTCAACCATATACATCAAGTTTATAGATATTCTTCACATGAATCCCAATATTCTTGGCTTGCCCTATGGCTTTGTGTCAAAGAGAATCTTTGCCTTCATTGAAAACCACATCATAGCCTCTATCCTCCAACATTGCGACTGGAACTAAATTTTTCTTCAAGCATGGTACATGCATTACATATTTTAATAAGAAGGGTTTACCTGACTGAATCTGGAAGGTAACTTTACCAATCCCAGTAGCACTGTACCTCCTATCATCACCTATTTTGATATGCATATGGAGGTCGTTCTCCTCCAAGCTACTGAATTTTTTTTTGTCTCCCTTCATGTGAAAATATGCACCACTATCCAAGTACCACACTGATCCCATTGCACTTGACATCATGCATGCAATGAGAAAGAAGTCATGCACAAATTTCAAGGCCAAAGCCTCATCAACTGCAGATCCTGAAGCCTTCTTTTTCTTGTTCTTTTGTGGACAATTAATGGCATAATGTCCATGCTTGTGACAGTAAAAACACTTCACTTTGGACATGTCATGCTTCTTGCCTTCCTTTCCAGACTCATATTTGGAATAGGATTTATTTCCTTTCCCCTTCTTCACCTTAGCATCCAAGGCGCAATTTTCTTCATCATCTGTTTTAGATGAAGATCCATCCTTGGTATTCCGCCTAAATTCTTCTTGCACCAAATCCGACCAAAGTCATTCCCAATCTGGCAGCTTCTCCCTCCCATTGAAAAAGTTCTGCTAACTATGCCAAATTTTTGGAATGCCTAAAAGAGCTAGGCTCACCAAGTCATCATCCACGATAGTAATTCCGACACTCCCAAGCTCATCCCGACATTGGACAAACTTTGCTAAATATTTCGGAATAGTGTCGCCTTTCTCCATTTTGATTTTCCTGAGCTTGTCCTTCAGAGCCAATTTTCTATGATCACTACTGCTCTGAAACAGATCTGTCAAATCTTTCCAGATTTCATGTGGTGTCACTTTTCCATGGATACTTGAGACAATGTGGTCTCGTACTCCCTCCAGTAAGATCCTCCTTGCCTTTGCAACCTTCTTTTTCCAAGCATCAATATTTGCGGCATCTGCTGCAACAGGTTTGGGAATGCCATTATCAATGAATTATTTCAAGCCATTGTCCTCCAGTAATGCCTCAATCCTGTATTTCCACGCTATATAATTGGAACTGCCCTCGAGTGCATACTCCAGTCTCAAGCCATTGAGAGCCATTTTGATCCTGATTTGCCTGTCGCACTAAGAATAATTTTTCAAATTCGAATTCTATTCAGTCACAAACTCAATTTCTTCTTCATTATAGTGATTTCCTGTGCTCTGATACCATGTAGAAATTATACAGACATATGTATATCAATGGATTAAATCTTATTAAGAAATGTACTAAAGTTAGATACTGAATCCTTTTATAAATCAATTGCGGAAAATAAACACGATCACCAATCACAACAAGTAAAGAAAAAAGAAAATCAAACCACAAAACAAATATTTCCCCCAATCTATATTCTATTGTATATTCACCATGGAATCATGAAACAATTACAATGCACTCTTCTCACAAGAGTTTCCCACACTCTCACAACTATCTCACATTGACTCGGACAAAATCAACCAACACTTAGCCAATTTCCTGCCTCTAATCAGCCTGCCTTGCTTGGGCAATTCATGTGGAATTAAATTCCTATTCTTTCAGAATTTAAACCCTCCAAAACTGCACAAGAATCATGAGAAATCCAATGGATGTCTTGCTACATGCGGGAAACCTACTAATGATACAACTGATAGTTAACATCCCTTTAACCTTTGTCTCAACTAGGTCTCTAGTGGAACTGACATGCATGAAAATATTAATAGTAAATCATCAGTTGCATGGTATATCACTGCATGTGAATTGAATCTGATTTAATCAACTTGATCTCTCACTAGTGCAACAAACAGTTACAACTAGTTCAACTGACTTTATTCACTTAATTGAGTTAACTGATTTCTCATGCATTAAACTAATGCACTAACTGCAATTCAAACTCATAACTAATAGAATTACTTTGCATGCGTCACCAACCACCTTCAACTTGAAATTCATGAGCTAACTGAGTTTATCACACTCAGTTAACTATTACAAGAGATTATGAGATACGATTGCATTTTATTGTCCAATTTAATTAATGGAAAATTAAATTAGACACACATTTCTTGTTGACTTTTCAACACCACCAAGTCCTCAATGTTTTCTCAAATTCATTGGGATGGCATGCAATTTGATGTATTATGCATAACCATAACACTTTCTACACTTGATTAATCTCATTGTTGATTTTGCATTTATGTACATGTTATAAATATATATATATATATATATATATATATATATCACTTCTCAAGAAGTAGCAAGAGTGAGGGGGTCCTCTTTGATTTGAGAGGAATATTTATAAAAACTTTTACATGGAGAATAAGGATACCATCTACAATTTATAAGAAGTGTATTTGTTATTGAGAGGTATTTATATAGGCAAGGAAATGAAGGTCAAATCAGTAACTTTTATAAGAGATTCATCAATTGTGATGAAGGCTATGATTTGGAGACTGATTTTGATGAATACCAAGTTAGCCATGGTGTTATATCGAGTGTGGGAGAAGGCCAATTATTTCTAATTAGTCTCCTTTTAACATGTGAAGTGTGAACACAACCAAGAAGTAGATTCATGGGTTGAATTGGCCAACTTCCTAGACTTAAGTGAATGTAATATTCCTAGTTAGCCCAAGGTAATAGGAATATTTCACTTTGTCTTAATTTTATGTATTGATGAATAAAATGGAGGGGAGGACATGAAAAACCCCTAAAACTCAAAAATAAATTAGTTACCGGTGTGAACAGAGACAAATCAGGGCTTTCTCAATAAAAGTCACTTGTGTGTGAACAGGGATCAAGCCATTTTGAAGACCCAATGTAGTTCTAGAAGGAGGATCTAATGTGAAAAGGGTTAACTCAATTGGGGTGGTTTAGGGTTTGCCAAGAAGACTCCAAGTTATAAAAAGGAGGTGGAGGCTCATGTAGAGGTTGTTGATCATATTTGGAATTTTCGAGTTGCTTGAGAAACTCCTTTCTCTGCTTTGTTTAGCAAGAGAAGAGAGGGTTTTCCTGTTTAGGAATTTCCCATCCTTCCTTGAGTAGCTCTTCGAGGGCATTGTGCAGCATTTATCCACTATCCGGAATTTTGGCCAAGCTCCACCTCTAGTAGCAGCGCTGATCCTGTTGAGGGTTTTGCAGCTGCTGTGAGTTGCAGCAAGTGGTGAACTAGATCTGCAAGATCTAGTTGTTTTGGAGGAGATTTCTCTCAGGGAGGGTGTCTTGTGACCACCCGGAAGAGGATATTACTCCAATTTTACTTTCAGATCTATATATTTCAATTATTGTCATATTCTGCTCAAGCTACAGCACTGCCCCTTTGGGTACTACGTTATTTCATGTGTTGTTGCTAGTATTATTTGATTTTCTCTTTGTAACAGATCGCAGATGATTGAGGCTTGCCTCTAATATTGAAGATTCATCTTGTAGCTTGCTGAAATATATTGTTCAGATCTGATATAATGTAATAAAACTCTTCTTCAACAATTTCTGTAAGTTTTATGCAGTTCTATGTATTAAAAATCAGATCTACACTTTCTAGTGCATTATTTCGTTAAAACCCCAAAGGGGACTTGTAAAAGAGGCTGAGTAGTTTCCAGATATGGTATGAATCTGATGTTATAGCCATAGATTTGCTGTAGATCTAAGTTTTAATTTTTAACTCCTGAAGCACTCATAGAGAAACGCTGTTCCTTCATTTCTGCAATTTTACATATGCTGAAGTTGCCTTTCTTGAGGAATTTCTGCTATATTGTTCATGAGATTTGCTATATATTGAAGGGAGGATCATTTATATTTCTGATCTGATGTATATCGCTGTACTTTGGAAATTTTAAGCTAACCTCCTCTGATTATTTGGCAAAACTGCGCAATTCTGGTTGCTGGGTTTTCTTGTTGCAACAACTCTTCTCTTTAACTGATTTTTAGCTAGTCAACTTCGTGGGAGATCTGTTTAAGGGCCTTAAACTCATTTTTTTTTCCTGAAATTCAGAACACAAGTCCCGCATAGCCTAATATAGGGGAAAAAAGCCCTGAAATGTGCTATTTTTGTACCAAATTTCTTATACAACGTTCTCACTGTGCCTCTTGCTGATTTTCCTGAAGTAGAAATTTCTCGCTTCTTCCTTGTTTGGTTTTTGCTCCTCTTTTGGATTCTTTCTTAGATCTATAGATATAAATATCTCAAGAGCTAAAAAATCCAATAGGAGTGTGTTATTTCCACCCTTTCTTTGTTACACCTATTTTCTACAGTCAGAGTCTGAAACAGGCCAGGTAGCCTCTGGATCTCACCCTCTCTTTAGAGGTGACATATCTAGTAAAAGCCCCTTCATTCTATCTCTGGTTTAGAAATTTATGGTGTGTTTCCCCTTTTTTTGAACTCATAGTGTAATATCTTAAGATATTCCCTACTGAGCTTATTCTTCCCCATTTGGAACATTATAGTGGTATCAGAGCATGATCTCTGGCTCAGCCTGTGAGATCAAGCTATTAGAGAAGTGCTGAGAAAGAGAAGAAAGAAGAAAGTATGGAGAGGATGATATTACTCTCATCTCTTTTCATATCTAAGAATAACCTCTCCAAAGAGGTTGTGCAAGAAGAAGAAAGAAGAAGCAGTGAAACTCCCAAGGAGTTTCAAGAAAGAGAAGGTCTTCCAGTCAGATCTGCAAGATCTGTGCATGAGGAACATCCAGAATCCTCATCTTGTGGATATGTGCACTCAGCCATATTATCAGAGCCTCAGCATTTTGTTAGTGAATCCTTCATGAAGAGGAAAAGAGAAGGAGTGAGTTTATCGGAAGCACTACCAAGGGCCAGGTCTCCTTTGGGTGAAGGGTCCTCTTCTCAAGAGGGAAGCTGCAATGAAACCTTTATGAGGTTTCAAGAGAAAGAAGGAGACATGGGAATTCCTCCTTCAATAGAAGACCAATCTCTAAGGTCTCCTAGTGAGGATGAGGCATTTTCCATCTCTAAAGAAAAGGTTGGGGGTGACAGCGCAGTCATAGCAAGAGGACCTCTAGCACTACATGAAGAAGAAGAATGAGCAACTACTCCAAGGAGAGAAGCTCTTGCATTTTTGCAAGAAGTTTCTAAGGATCTCACACATAGAGAGTATGGCACAACCCATGTGTAGCATGTGCCATCATTTGGTGAGATCTTGAACATTGCATAATGTAAAGGGGAGACCAAGTTTCATATGGTAAACAATATTTACCCCTCTTTATTTCAGAAGATTGCTGCACCAAGAAGGCAAGAAGATCTCTGCAAGGGAAGCAAGGACACATTAGTCCATACAACTTTTTACTATGATCTATGCCTTAATGTCTCCTCATTTGGAAGAAATTCATTAGGGAAATCCCCTGGTGAAAGGAAAAGCAAAGTGTTCTCTCAACTTGATACATTGAAGACACCTTGGGTCAAGGGAGAAACTATCACAACGCTAGAGACTTTGAGTAAGAAGCATGCTTGTGTAAATCACATATTATTTTATGATTGCATGCATTCTTTTACCTTGTATATGCAGGCCATGACTCCCAAGAGGAGTGTTATACCATACAAGCTTCATGGCCAACTATGGGCCAAGATTGTTCTCAAACATGGCCACTCCCTTGATGGGCTAAGGGAGGTTCTACATCATTATGGGTGTTGTCCCAAGGCACCAAATATAATTTTCACCCTCAACCATGGTGGGATGAAGGGAGCATAAAGTAAGTGGCTTGTGAACCACTTACCACATTCAGATTTGATGTAGGAAAGGGACAACCTGCGCTGGTTCTTGTTGGGTGAGTTTAAACACTCCCCAAAATTTCTGATTTTCTTGTCACATGCCTTGTATCTCAAGAGGAGGCTGCATAAGAAGAAGGCATGGGTGTTTGGGTTGACAAGGAAGAGGTATGGACATCACATGATAAGCTCCATGTCCATACAATTACTTTTGCCTACCATGTATGTGCATGTATTTTTATTTAGAATGCATTTCAAAATCATGCATGTACTTGGGCTTGGGAGAAATTGTAACCTTCTCATGGGTTGGCATAAGGAGGGTTGTTCAAATCATAATGATGCTCCAAAAATGAGAGGAGGGATGACACATTGGGTGAATGTGTTCATGGTGAATGAAATCTCCCAAATTCATTGGTATTTCAAGGAGAGGATGGAACCTTATATGACTGCTGCATTATGTATGATGTTTCCTTATGTAAAAGGTCATGTATTGAGTTGGTATCATGAAGGGAAGTCCCTCACATGGGGGGGAATTGGAGCATGGCATGTGTTTCTTGAATTCCATTCAGCCAACAATCGTTATCCTCTATCATTTCCAAGCTTTGAAGAAGCTTATTTCAGCAAACAAGTGGTGGGATGGCCACTTACTTTTGAGCAACATGGGAAGGGGAGCCTTCCAACATACACCTTGAGAAGCTATTGGTCGAAGGGCTCTAAAAGAGGGCTACATCAGCATTTTCAAAGAGGCATGGGCATTGTAGAGGCGGATCAGCAACATGACTCTTTGGGAGAGTTGAATCAGCCCACTCTTCCTTCTATGGAGGGAGGGAATAGAACGATGCACCTCTCCCTTAATTGGAGAAGAATACATGTTTTTATTTCTGATTTCATGCATTCTTACACCATGTTTTTGTAGGCCAAAGATTCCAAGGAGAAATGATATATCATGTAAGCCTCTTGGCCACTTTTGGGCTCCAAAATTTTCTGCTTTGAGCCACTCCCTTGAAAGGAAAAGGGGGATTTTTGCAAAGAGAAGGTGCTACCCCAAAGCACCAAACATGCATCACACTTTCAGCCATGATGATGTGGCATGGGAAGCAAGAATGAAGGATGGCATGTGCCTCATGAGAGGACCACTCTCCATTTATTTTCTATTTCATATTCCAGAGAGAGAATGAGGCAAACCATGTTTGTTTCATATGATTTACTGTCTCCTTATGGGATGAGCTGTTTGTATCCCATGAGAACATTGGAGGAGCAAGAGATGGATGGATTGGTGAGCACTTGGTCTATGGAGGGAA
Source organism: Pinus albicaulis (assembly GCA_034641835.2). NCBI lineage: Eukaryota > Viridiplantae > Streptophyta > Pinopsida > Pinales > Pinaceae > Pinus > Pinus albicaulis. Next base: position 886,143,208 of record CM076584.1, on the reverse strand, counting down.
CTTATCTTATGATGGTGCAACTAAGGAGAATATTTTGCAGCACTCACCTTGCAGTTGCTTGAGGTCAAGCAACAATTTTGGAGGGGAGGACTGTAATATTCCTAGTTAGCCCAAGCTAATAAGAATATTTCACTTTGTCTTAATTTTATGTATTGATGAATAAAATGGAGGGGAGGACATGAGAAACCCCTAAAAATAAAAAATAAATCAGTGCTCGTTGTGAAAAGAGACAAATCATGGCTTTCTCAATAAAAGCCACTTGTGCGTGAACAGGGATCAAGCCATTTTGAAGACCCAACGCAGTTCTAGAAGGAGGATATAATGTGAAAAGGGTTAACTCAATTGGGGTGGTTTAGGGTTTTCCAAGAAGACTCCAAGTTATAAAAAGGAGGTGGAGGCTCATGTAGAGGTTGTTGATCATATTTGGAATTTTTGAGTTGCTTGAGCAACTCCTTTCTTTGCGCTGTTTAGCAAGAGAAGAGAGGGTTTTCCTGTTTAGGAATTCCCCATCCTTCCTTGAGTAGCTCTTGGAGGGAATTGTGCATCATTTTTCCATTATCTGACATTTTGGCCAAGCTCCACCTCTAGTAGCAGCGCTGATCCTATTGAGGGTTTTGCATCTGTTGTGAGTTGCAGCAAGTGGTGAACTAGATCTGCAAGATCTAGTTGTTTTGGAGGAGATTTCTCTCAGGGAGGGTGTCTTGTGACCACCCGGAAGAGGATCTCACTCCCATTTTAATTTCAGATCTGTATATTTCAATTATTGTCATATTCTGCTCAAGCTACAGCACTGCCCCTTTGGGTACTGTGTTATTTCATGTGCTGCTGCTAGTATTATTTGATTTTCTCTTTGTAATAGATCTTAGATGATTGAGGCTTGCCTCTAATCTTGAAGATTCATCTTGTAGCTTGATGAAATCTATTGTTTAGATCTGATATACTGTAATAAAAATATTCTTCAGCAATTTTTGGAAGTTTTCTGCAGTTCTATGTATTAAAAGTCATATCTACACTTTCTAGTGCATTATTTCGTTAAAACCCCAAAGGGGACTTGTAAAAGAGATTGAGTAGTTTACAGATCTGGTATGGATCTGATGTTACAGCCATAGATCTGCTGTATATATAAGTTTTAATGTTTAACTGCTGAAGCACTCATAGAGAAACGTTGTTCTTTCATTTCTGCAATTTTACATATGCCGGAGTTACCTTTCTTGAGGAATTTTTGCTATATTGTTCATGAGATTTGCTGTAGATTGAAGGGAGGATCATTTATATTTCTGATCTGATGTATATCGCTGTAATTTGGAAATTTTAAGCTGGCCTCCTTTTATTATTTGGCAAAACTACGTAATTCTGGTTGCTAGGTTTTCTTGTTGCAACAACTCTTCTCTTTAGCTGATTTTTAGCTAGTCAGCTTCGTGGGAGATCTGTTTAAGGACCTTAAAATCATTTTTTTTTCCTGAAATTCAGCACAAAAGTTTCAAATAGCCTAATATATGGGAACTAATCCTTTACATGCATTATTTTTGCACTAAATTTCTTATACAACATTCTCACTGTGCCTCTTGCTGATTTTCCTGAAGTAGAAATTTCCCTCTTCTTCCTTGTTTGGTTTTTGATCCTCTTTTGGATTATTTATTAGATATGTAGATATAAATATATCAAGAGCTTCAAAATCCAATATGAGTGTGTTATTTCCACCCTTTCTGTGTTACACCTATTTTCTACAGACAGAGTCTGAAACGGGCCAGGTAGCCTCTGGATCTCACCCTCTCTTTAGAGGTGACATATCTAGTAAAGGACCCTTCAGTCTATCTTTGGTTTAGAAATTTTTGGTGTGTTTCCCCTTGTTGTGAACTCATAGTGTAATATCTTAAGATATTCCCTACTGAGCTTATTCTTCCCCATTTGGAATGTTACAGTGAATTCGTAAAAAATGGGGAGTGCTCTATATGTTGCATCCCTAATGGTGGATTATATGCATCATTTATCCACTAATGTTCACATGGAGCCCCATATCACTTCAACTTAAAGGCTTTGGGAGGAGGGATTATATCATGGTTTTAAACCTAGAATATAAGGAAAAACCCTTGTAGTGAAGCTCTTTATGAAGGCTTTTAGTGTTACAAGATTGGGAAATTTTTTCAAGAAAACCTCCACTAAAATATTCATTATTAGTAATGGAGGTTTTAAGAGATGTTCCCTATAAAAAAAATTATTTGGGTGGGTGGATGATCCAAGATCTTTTTATTATAGATGCATTAAAGAATTACATATAATAGAGCATTTAAAACCAGGAAACATAAACACATAAAACGAAGAACAAAGAGACCAAGACACCAAAAGTTGATTACGGAGTTCGTCCAATTCGGACTACGTCCCTGGGACCTTCTCAACAATGGGGAGGCCTTCATTCATTAAGTGGCAAGAAGAATAAGAATTACACGAAAAATTACATAAATCACCCTTATACCTCCGAGCTGAAAAGTGGCCAAAAAACGAAGACTTCTGTTGCAGAAACAGACAACACCATTAGATTCCTATCGCAAAGAGGTGTAGAATCCATATAAAATTTGTCCAATTTTGACTCTAGAAAATTCTAAGCCCTCTGGAAATTGGCTCAGATCATGGTTTCACTGCCCTTGAAAAAGGCTCAGGGTTCCGCTACCCGCTTCGAACTTTGTGCCGCTCCTGGTTTGCCTGGCGCACTAGTGAAAAGTTAAGTTCTTATGTAAAATCTTGGGTCGACTTCCCAAAGGAAGCCGCTGGCGCAACGATTAAGATCCAAAATCGTGGGAAGAGGTCGGGCAGTCAAACGCCACCCCCTCCCAAACGAGTGTGCACTTTTTTTGTTTTAAAAACAAATGGGAGGTCGGACCTGCATTGGGCAGCCCGCCCAACTTCTCATCCTATCACATAGTGTAAAGGAGGAGGGGCGGTGGGGGTGATAGCCCACACCCCACCCATTTAATATTTCAATCTATTGGATGGTTTGGGGCGGTGGGGTCATGGTCGTCGACCCCACCAATTTTAATTTTTTATTGTTATGTGGTTGGGGTAGGGGCGATGGTCACGACCCGCCCCTATATATATATATATATATATATATATATATATATATATATATATATATATTGTTTTTAAATAACAAACCCTCAAATTTTTGAAATTCGGTTTTTAGGCCAAAGGGGACAAATTAAATGTCCCACAATTTCGCCTAGAATCCAACCAGAGTTGGCCAGAATCCGGTCAATGAAATCTGCAAAAATGCTGCCTCCTTAACCTACCACATCACCCAATCAACCCAAAAAATTTGACTAGCTCTAACTTTCACATATGAACTCAATTTGATGAACTGCTCACACTGTTGCGATCAGTACGACGAGATCTTCAAATTGACCCTAGTTTTTCCACATTTATACAACTTTTATTTTTGAGTCTTTTCCCTTGCCACTGGTGTATGTAGATACACCTATATCAATCCTCCCCACTGAGGATATTTTAGACCACCAAAAGAAATAACACATCCAACACATTGCTTGTGTCCTTGCCAAACCACACTTCAATCACCTGCACATAAATCTAGAACACCCCTTACAATTATATACAAACCATACATGAATCAATCAATCCCACAGTTTCCAAGAGTTTATAACACACACTCTTTGGTCAAGGATTACATAATGGAAGAAATACTCAAACTACACACGGAGGCCAAACATCACCGTTGCTTTAGGAAGTGATGGAAAACACATCATCATGTTTACATTTATTTGCAACGCATGAATTAAAACAAATTGTGGCCACAACAAGCTACTGCATCTAAAAAACCCACCTTTTACTAAATAAAGCAGATCACCATGAATTTGGTGGATTCATTTTTTGAACATTTTCACCTATCGGTTCCTTTATCGATGCTTTCTGAGCTTTGATCATCAGACACGTGGCTTGTTAGTGCTCCATATCATTGCAATAACTACAACGATTCTTCCTCCTCCAAACTTTCTGGAATGTCTTGGAATGCTTCCTCCTGATGTGCCTCTGATAACTACTCATGGATCCCTCACTGTCACTAGGATGTGATGACGTGCTCTCATCATCTGTCTTTGGTGGGTCGCTGGCTATCTAGGAGCATTCCCCAAATTCCTTCCTGACGTACCCAAGTCCCACATGACAGGGTAATTCTTCTACTTTGATATGGTTTATGATTCATTGGTCATTAATGTCGAGGCCCTTTCCTTGATACCCCATATTATTCAACAGTATGGATTCGATACCTGTAGTATGTTTTTCAAAAGCAGCGAAATCGTCATCATGAAAAGTATGTGAAATCGAATAAACACTTTTCACCTCAAGGGGGTTATGCTGCAGCTTCTCAAGGCCTCATCCTTAGCTCGCAATTGGTGTAGCAACCTTTGATTCTCCTTTTCTGCTTCCTGTAGGAGTCTCCTTAGCTCAGTATTCTCTGCTTGAATGCTTTGATTTATCTCCTCAAGTTCCTGGAGCCACGCCACATTGGGCGGCCTTTTCATATTTGGTACACTATGTACTGAAATTTTTGTTTCATTTCCTGAATCTGAACCCAAATCGATGGGTCCATCTGCTACCATTCCAAGAGCTGCAATCCTCCTTTCATCACCAGAATCTGATTCCAAGTCAATTGGTCTACCTCGTTCAACTCCCGCAGCCGTGACCTTCTCATCTTCCTCTGTTTTAGAATTTTAATCTTGTTGCATGGTGGCAACTCTCCTCTTCTTCTTGTCATCCCTTTTAGGTCTTAGCTCAAGGTGCAGTTTCTAGCAACTGTATTCTTCGTGTCCTTATTTTTTACAATGGGTTCAAGAGGTATTTTCTCCTCTTATCTTCACTGCTACGACTCTTTTTGGGTGGTCATTTTGTCCATATGTCTCCTTGTTTTCAATATGAATGGCCTTCACACTAGCCTCATCGATAGTAGCAGGATCAAACAATAATAATGAATGTCTTATGTAACCATGTAAGGAACCAATATACTTAGTTTCAATCTTTGGTGAATCTAACAGAATGTCTAAGTTCAATGCTAGTTTCCTAAATTCTTTAGTGAAGTTTTGCACATTTTGGCCTTTGCCTTTCTTTAGGTGTTTCCATTCTATTAATTCCTTTTTCTTATAACCCAATGGGTAAAACTAAGTTTTCAATGCAGAAATAAAATTTGATCATGAGGGGAGAAGGTTATCCAAATTGATGTTTCCTTGCAATTTTATCTCCCACCAAATGAGAGCGGTGCCACTCAGTTGAAGGGATGCCAATTGGAGCTTTGCCTCATCTTCCTTGATCTTTTGAATCTGACAGTAGACCTCAATTTGTCTAATCCAATTACTGAGATTTTCTGCATTACATTCTCCTATATACATATGCAAGTAGTTTAAGGAACAATTTATTAGATGTATGTCTTTGATGTCTGCAAGAATGATGAGAAGAAGAAGAGGAACTATCACTAGAAGATAGAGAGGGAGGGGCTCTTCTCCACCATCTCCATCGTTGATCCGTGATCATCTGCATTTTTCTTCTCGGGCTTGAAGGTCTTCTCATACTCTGCAAACAATTTTTATACCTTCTCTGCCATGTTGTAGAATGCCTTGCGGTAATTACGCTCTTCTTCCCAACGATCTTCCTCATCTGCCATGTTTCTTCTTCGTTGCGCACGTCCCGCTTCGGAATCAAAAGACTTAAGATTTCCTTCACCTCTTTGCAACTTGTTTCTGGTTAGCATATACTCTTGCAATTCGCATCGACAAAGACTTGCTCTAATATCACTTGATCTAAGATATTTTTCTTATAGATGCATTAAATAATTACATATAACAGAGCATTTAAAACTAGGAAACATAAACACATAAAACGAAGAACAAAGAGACCAAGACACCAAAAATTGATTATGGAGTTCATCCAATTTGGACAACGTCTCCGGGCCCTGCTCAACAATGGGGAGGCCTTCATTCTTTAAGTGGTGAGAAGAAGAATAAGTGTAAGAAAAATTACATAAAGTACCCTTATACCTCTGAGCTAAAAAGTGGCTGAAAAACAGAGACCTTTGTTGCAGAAATGGACAACACCATCAGATTCCTGTCGCCGCGAGGTGTAGAATCCATATAAAATTTGTCCAATTTGGACAATTATGGCCCCTCTGGAAATTGGCTCAGATCATGGTTCCACTACCCCTGAAAAAGGATCAAGGTGCTACCCGCCTCGAACTCTGTGCCGCTCCTAGTCTGCCTGGTGCACTAGTAAAAATTTTAGTTCTTATGTAAAATTCTAGGCGGACTTCTTAAAGGAAGCCACTGGTGCAATGGTTAAGATCCGAAATGGTGGGGAGGAGGTCAGGCGGTCAAAGCCTGCTCCCTCCCAAACTAGTGCGCATTTGTTTTGTTTTAAAACCCAATGGGGGGCTGGACCCACATTGGGTGGCCTGCCCAACTTCTCATCCTATCACATAGTGTAAAGGAGGAGGGGCAGCGGGGGTGACAAACTATGCCCCACCCATTTAATATGTTAGTCCGTTGGATGGTTTGGGGCGACGGGGTCATGGCCACTGACCCCACCAATTTTAATGTTTTATTTTTATGTGGTTGGGGTAGGGGTAGGGGTCACAACCTGCCCCATCTCTCTCTCTCTCTCTCTCTCTCTGTCTCTCTCTCTCTCTCTATATATATATATAGATTTGTTTTTAAATAAAAAACCCTCCAATTTTTGAAATTAGGTTTTTACACCAAAGGGGACAAATTAAATGTCCCACAATTTTGCCCAGAATCTGGTCAGAGATGGTTGGAATCTGGTCAATGGAATCTGCAAAAATTTTCAGTCCTTAACTTGCCACATCACCCAGTCAACCCAAAAAACTTTGACCATCTCTAACTTTCACAAATGAACTCGGTTTGACGAACCGTTCAAACTGTTGTGATCAGGACGATGAGATCTTCAACTTGACACTGAGTTTGCCACATTTCTACCACTTTTAATTTTGAGTATTTTCCCTTGCCACTGGTGTATGTAGATCCATCTAGATCAATGGAGGTTTTAGCAAAAAAGAATCGGGTGCTTATACTGTCAATATGCACTGATGCATGTCTATATACAATGCACTAAGGCAAACATAAACCTATAAATCAATGTTGATAATACAGCTATTGTACACATTAGTGATAAATTTTGTTACATGGTGCACCAATTCTCTTATAAATATGGTGCATTAGTTCCTATACTTGACATGTGTGTTTGAAGGGTGTGAATTTTGGACATTTGAGGTGAGATATTCACACCATTATTTGTTACTAAGAAAAATTCTATATAATATATATAAAGAAATACAGTAGGATATATATATTATGTGCACTATAATATTTTGAAACAATAAATTTCATCATGTGTTGTTCTTTACGATAACGGTCCTTTCTCAAAACTTTTCACACTGGTGCAATATTATGACTAATAAGCACCAGTGTATATGAATAATAAAAATCCACTAATGTCAATTTTTATTACACATGTCATTTATTGGGTTTAAAAGAATACAATGCACCAATATGTATATATTTTAACTATTATTATTATTAATTTTTTTTTTTTTTTTAAATTTGAATTAATCATCTCAAAATTTAATATATTTTGTAATAGCATGATTTTTATATTTTGACTATTACATTTTTATATAGTGATTGCATTCTTGTGTCATCCAAGGGATTACACTTATTCTATTTCTAACAATGTGAATCATTCATATATAAATTAATCTGCAATGCACTATTTTACAACATTGGAAAATGCAATAAAATAAAAAGATCATTTTTTTATATATAAGAATAGGCAACTCATTGTCATACAAATGGGACAATGAAGAGGTCCACAATAATCAAAATGCAACAAAGATATAATTGTTACACTTATTGGTAACCTCTTAGCATTCAATTTTGACAACATGTTCATAAATTGAACAAAATGTGAATATATTTTTACAGTAATTGGTAAGATGTGCTCACTTCAATTAGGAAAATATGTCAAGTACTTAAATAAAATCTTTGATTTTCACTGGAAAATATTTTGAAACATACAACTTGTAGTCACATTCAATTATATTGATTGTCATTCATCACTTGAAATATTGGCATCGCTCACTATGTGCATGCCTCATTTATCACTTGTAGGTGATATTGCACTTTAATTATTTAATGTAATGTTTCCTAGATCGCATTGTTTTTCACATTCTACCTCTTCATGTTCAATCTACAAACATAGAAATAATTTTAATAAATATACCTACAATTTATAGTAGAATATGCATGATTGCATAAATAAAAAAGTGTACCATAGCAATGAGGGATTCATAAACAATACACATGCTTTCAAAGTCATGATGCACAATGTGTCTCAAACTCTTCAGTTGGACCCACTCCATACTTTGTTTCTTGCATGTATAATATGCATAGTCCATATTGTACGTGTAAAATCTTTCGGCAAGTGTACCAAAAATACCTTACTTAAGCTATGGATGATATATAGCCCTAAAAATAGAAATGGTTGTAAAAGCCTTTAGATTTTAAATAGACAATCAAAACAAATCCTGTAAAAACCCAGATCCATGCAGTAAAATTTTTAAACAAAAAAAGTAAATAATAACTGATACAAAAAATAACTCCAAGTAACCAATGGATAAGAGAAGTTTGAAGACTAATCTTTATATTATGTAACATCTGGTGGAGGAAACAAGTAAATGTTACCAGTCCCCCTCAATGGGATGAGTTCTTGGTTGTCCTCAATGCTTCAGCTTCGCGAGTATCTCTCTCTCAATGATGTAGAAAACCCAAATATGTGATGAACTCAAGTGGGAGCTCAAATGGAAAAAGAAAATGATAGCGACAATGAAAATGATCAAAGTGAAGAATGAATGGAAAAGCCCTCGTATTTATAACAAAATACTGGGTTATCCTCGATAATGGAGAATAATAAAAAATTATTAACAAAAATCTAGATCTAACCTTTTGGAATATTTTATTATATTTTGTTGGAGGGAAAATCTATTTATATTGGTTAAATACATTTATTTAGAAATAATAAACAAATAAATGATTTATTTATCATTTCAAGAATGTGGTTAAAGAATAATAAACAAATAATGATTTGTTTAATTATTCCTAGGTGATTTAGTCAAATTTAACAAGGAATAATAACTAAATAACGATTTAATTAATTATTCGTAGAGAAAAATAAGAAAAATAATGATTTATCTAATTATTTCTCATAATTGGGTTAAATATGACTAGGAATATTATTTAAAAAGTGGTTTAATTAATTATTCCTAGAGGGAAATCAAATAAATAATGATTTGTTTAATTATTCCTCATGAGGTTTCTTGTTTTAACCATAAATAACTTAATAAAATATGGTTTATTAAAATATTTCTTATAGTGAAAGAAATTTTACTATGGTAAAATTGTTCTTACATGGTGTACTTCGATCCATCTAGTTAGGAATGGCTAGATGATCAATTTTTTGTGATAACAGATTTCCCTCCAACGTATGAGCATTTAAAGGAGCAAAACGTATGACCGAAGTACATTGTAAGAACAAAATCACTAGACACCGAAGGGGAGTCAGAGAGAGAGAGACATGAATGAAGCGTAGCGAGAGAGGACAATGACTAAGGGGGCGAGAGCTACTAAGTGATATAAGTCTGCTTGTATGTTGGTGTACATGTTCTCAATGAGGCGGGGGAGGCATACACATACCCGTCGAGATGACAAAGTACAAAGAATAATGGTGAACCCAACAATGTGGGACTAGGCTACAAAATGTATAATACATGATACATGACATGATAGCATCAATGGGCCATAAAATAATACAATGAATCTGACATACATAATGCACTTGGAAAAACATGGGTCAAGACTAAGTACAATAACATCTGAGTACATGAGACATAATCCCCATCCATACGACATGGGGAAGGGGGGTAGGTATGACTACCAAATAAGCCCTGCTAAACAGGAAAGGGCTCTAAATATCTGAATGGATCATATCAATGAAACATGCATGTAGTGGTATCTTCAAGTGGCTGGAACCAAACCCATCAAATCTAAATAACTGCATTTGAGGTTGTAGCATAATTTGAGGTCATCCCGGCATGTGGGGGGCTACCTGAAGGGCCACCCCCTCATGAGATTTGAAACATCTCACACACACCCAAGAATCACTAGTACGTTATGTTGGATCAACAGACCATCAAGTATACAAATCTCAATCAGGTAATAATGAGCTGAGATCGAGAAAGTGGAAACAACCAAGTCAAAGGGCAATGGCGATTACCTTTGCTTGATCCGAGGCATCGAACAAGAATGGAAGATGGAACCAAGGTACATTGTCTTCTAGAACTTTCTTCTGGAATAGATGTGCTAATGTCGATAGAAGGAGGTCCGCCATAGGTGAGGAAATGATGAATCCTCAACTAAGGCATGAGGGATCATAGTAAGGAGACTGATGGAATGACACTAGGGATAATGATGGAATAGGGGATACTGAGTAGAGGAAGGATGAATTCCCCTGTGAGAGCATAAAAATTATGGGTGACTTGGTAGCAATTGACTCAAATCTGGAGGGGATGAGGGACAATATGATTGGAGGCCAAAATGGGCAACACGTGATGAATGCAACACAAATATGGATGGAATAATGTAACAAGAGATAAAGGGACTCGGGACAGACTCCATGAATGAAATGATGACTCAACTTGGAAGCTCTGAACAAGGGTGACTCGATGATGCTGCCACATAGGATAGGCCCAGGGGGACCATAAAAACATGAACACATAATGGTTTCCCATGAAGAATACCGACACATAAGAAAAAAATTACAAAGGCAAAGTGGTGCCAAAGTACAAGTGACTCATATGAATAAATTCAGTTTTAATGGTGGAAAAGTGACACTTTATGGAAAAAATGGCTTCTGGGTGAAGTGTCAATTCACCAAAAACAAAAGAAGACCCATTGTAGTGCTTGGTGAGATTTTTCTAACGGTGTTGATAGTTCGTCAAACCGAGCTACGGTTTGGTCGTAATTGGCAACAAAAAATTTGGCGTTTTCCTTATAAAAGGGGTTTTCCCCCTCCAATTTAATTCATTTTCTAAGTGAGCTATGGTGGATTTAGAAAGGAGGAGAAGGCCCTAAATCTTGCAACAATTGTAGCGGGCAAAATGACCATTGGAATCAGGATCTGTCAGTGGGAGGTAGGTGGCCTAACCTTACTCTTCATTTTCAGTGGATTATATTTTCAGATTAGGGCCCCAGAGCTCAGTAGGAGACCCTTGCCTTTGATCACAGTTGGGTTGCAATTTTTTACTCCTGAACTATGCTCTAGATCACAGGAAAAGGTGGAAAACCCACAAGCTCACAGTTTTTGGGCAGAAAAGTGCAAGTTGGGGATGAGAAAGGGATTGGTCTGATGGCCTACTGAGGACTGAGGGAAGAAAATGTATGATGCACTTGTATTATCTCTTAATTGACATGACATGAAGATGTTTTGTAGATATGGTAGAGTTAAATATCAACTGGTGTGAAAGAGACATGGATGCTTTTCACTCTGAGATTTAGGGGAATTAGGTGGTGAGAGAAGCACTTGCTCGGTTTGGGGTTCCCAAGTTGATAGAGAACCCGTTGATGAGGGCAAGTGATCCCTTGCTATCTAGGATTGTGAGCTACCGGGATCTAGACCAGGAGGCCTTCATCATGTAGGGGCACAAGATCGATCTCACCATCCAGGCTATATATTTTTTGAACGGACTCCCACTATTCAGGGTGGTGGGGGACATATATCCAATGCTACCTCGTGGGGGGAACATAACATAGTTTGTGGAGCGCCATTTTGGACTGGGTTCTCATGCAAAGGGCATGACCATCATAATCAATAATCTAGAGAGGCTAGAGATAGGAGCTGTCGTCACAACGGTGTTGCAAATCTTGGGCATCTAGGCGTTCCATCACATCACTGGGGGGAAGATGATGTTAGTGGAGAGTGTTTTAAGAGGGACCTACTATTGGTGGGCCCAGATGATGCTATGATCGGTGAAATGAAAACAATCAATATGTAGACGACATGTGAACCATGAATGTGCATTAGGGACAGTGCTATGTTCTTTCTTCTTTGAGAAGATCTCGACTATCCAACCTCATATGTAGATCCGTGATGGGGGCCCACAAGAGCCCATGATGCGTCGCTGGGGGAATCTACTATGTAGAGGAGGGGGAGGGGGATTCGTATGTGTGTTCCGACTAGATTTTTTCACGCATTGGGATCAGATGCCTTTATACACAGGCGATTATCCATACAGTGGTATGAACTATTAGGGGGGTCCTGAATTTCCACTTCCACCTGGACGAGGATGGGGACCAGATGGTAAGTGGAAGTTGCTATTTTTTGGTGTATTTAAAGTTTTTAGAATATGTATGTGGTATTGATTCTTAACTTTTGGTATGTAGATATAGCACCGGTGAAGTCGGCAGGATATGTAGGACGTGCCGCAATGCCTGGTGTTGCAGTACTGAGTTGATTGACGTCACAACAGAGACTAGAATATGAGGCTCTCTTGGAGTATCTTCGTCGCAAATGTGATGTGGTGTTGACTAGGGTATCAGAGCGTGGGTGGCATGAGCTAAAAGATTGATAAGTTGTTGTTCTAAAGGTTGGGTGTCTGAGAGAAGTTCGATGATTAAATGAAGGGAGGTGATTTCCCACTCAATCGGTAAGACTGCCTCCTTGCTAAAAACAAGGTGGAAAGAAGTAAACTCGGTGGAAATTTTAACATAAGTTCTATAGGCCCACAAAGTAGGGAAGCGCATAAGGTGCTAGTTGGTTTTGGTCTTGTTCACTATCCTTTGAAGCATAGTTTTAAGGATTTTACTGACCACTTCAACTTTTCCATTACCTTGGGGATAATAAGGCGATGAATATTAGTGCTCAAAGCCCAACGTAGAGGATATATCATGCCATATATCATCTTCAAAATTTCAACCATGGTCAGAGACCAATTGTTTTGGAACCCTGAATCGAGCGATAACATGGTTAAAGAAAAAGAGAGCTGTGGTAGCTGCATTTTTATTGAAAGTTGGCATGGCCTCGACCCATTTGGTGAAATAGTTGATGACCATGATAATATACTTGTGGTTATTAACAGATGGGGGTCGAAACTTGATCCAGGTGGATTAAACAGGTACAGGTACAAATGGCTTGAGTACAAGGCTCAAAAATCAAAGTGCTCGAAAATCTTTCAAACCAAGTTCAAGTTGTAGATCTCAAAATTCTGAATCCAACGGCGTAGACAACACTCAATTCTGAGTCCGAATGAAGGAGTTAGGAGCAGTCAAAGTTCAGAGGTTGACTTGGTGATATGGCAGACTAAGGAGGCAACAATTTTGCTGAAACCCGGCCACCGGATTCTGACCAACCTGGCTAGATTCCGGGAAAATTTGTGGGACTGTTAAATGCACTCCTTCGGTCAAAAATTCGAAGGTTCAAAAACAAACAGTTTGTTTTAATTAACAATAAAACAAAAAAAATATATATTAAGGGTGGCGGGCCACCAACCCCGCCACCCCATGAAAATCCTTATTATATTAAAAAAAACAAACGTTGTTGGGGGGCGGGTGGTAAACCCCGCCACCCCCGCGATCTCCACTCTACGGCCATATTAATGCGGGGCGGGGGTTGTTAACCCCACCGCCATCGCCTTCACTTATATACACATGGCACAGTGTTATACGGGGGCGGGCCGCCCAATATGGGTCCGCCCCCCCCCCACATCATATCAACTCATTTAAAAATATTCAATGGTTCAAACGCGGTTTAAATATATCAAACAGTTCAACGTTTATTTAAAAATGTAAATGCAGTTTGACAGTCGGCCTTTTAATGGAGGGGTCGGGATTTGACCACCCGACCTCCTCCCAAACAAAGAGGATCCGTAACCAACTCGTCCAATGGTGAGTTTGGAAAGTCCGCCAACCTTTTGTTATTTAAACCTTCATTCATTTGTGCACCCAAGGACGGACAGGAGCGGGCACGGAAAATGAGGCAGTGGAACCTTGCGCAGTGTGCAGGAGGGGGCGGAACCATGATCTGAGCCATTTTTCCAGAGGGGCCAGATTTTCACTTTGTCCGATTGGGGCAAGTTTTATATGGATTCAGCACTACTCGATGCCAAAAATCCAACGGTGCTGCCCATTTTGTCAGCAGAGGTCTGCAATTTTCGGCCATTTCCAGATTGGGCAGGTATAAGGGTGTAATTCCTCATTTTGTACTTGTACTTTCATTTTTCCATTTAATGAAAGCAGGGCCTCCCCACTATTAGAGCAGGGCCCGGAGACGTAGTCCCTCCTGGACGAACTCCGATATCAACTCTTGTGTCTTCGTGCATGATGCTAATTTCTTCTCTCTTTTTTCGCTTATGCCTTTAAAGTTTCTTGTTTAAAAGCTACAATTTTCACATGTTAATTCTTTTATACATCTCAAACAAAAGATTTTTGGATCAAGTGGTATCGGAGCGGGTGTTTGCAGATGTGAATTACATGTTTGTATGCTAACAAGAAGCAGGCTAAGAAGAGGCGAAGGGACGCTACAGGCTTTTGATCCCGAAGCAGGACGTGCATGTTAGAGAAGGAACATGGGAGACGAAGATCGAAATGAAGAGGAGCTCAATTTCTGCAAAACTTTCTATACCATGGCAGGTCGAGTAGAGAGACTATTCTCTAGACTTGAAAGGTTAGAGAAAAAAGGAGATCATTCTTTAGAAGGGCAAGGTTCAGCACATGGAGATGGTGGAAGAAATCCACCCCCTTCAGGAAATGAAAGTCCTTCCTCCTCTTCTAACCATCATAATAAAAATTCTGGAAATGCATCTAACAAGCCTTTCTTTAAGTTAGATGTTAAGTTTGATCTACCAGTATATAATGGTGAAAGTAATGTTGAGAAGCTTAACAATTGGATTAGGCAGCTTGAACTCTATTGCAGGATCCAGCAGATTATGGAGGACGAGGCGAAAATCCAATTGGCTTCTCTTCGATTAAGTGGCACAGCTCTCATCTGGTGGGAGAGCAAACTTCGAAGCAGCAGTAACTTGGGTAACCTTCTTTCTTCCTGGTCAGATTTTATTACTGCAATTAAAAATCAATTCTATCCCTTAGGTTACAAGCGGAAAGCCTTAATGGAGTGGCAGTACCTAAGGCAAGGTAAAGGACAAAATGTGCAAACCTTTACTGAAGAATTTCGAAAACAGGCATTAAGTTTGGGCATCTCTTTAGATTCTCCTGAAGTTGTAACTAAGTACATTGGTTCATTGCATAGTTACATTAGACATTCATTGTTAATGTTTGAACCTACTACCATTGACTTGGCCAGTGTGAAGGCCATTCATCTTGAGAACAGGGGCAGAAATGATAAGGACGATCATTCAAAGAAACCACCTTCCAAACCTTCAAATGGCAAATTCAAAGGAAAAGGAAAGGGAAAGGAAAAGAAGACGACGTCAACAAAGAAGGATGAAGGAGAAAAGCCTTATTGCACTCATTGCAAAAAGGAAGGCCATGACGATGATCATTGTTGGAAACTATATCCAGAAAAGAAGCCGAAGAGATATGGAGGAAAGGGTAAGCAGAAGACGGTAGCAACCGCACAGCAGGACCTTGGATCCGACTCAGGCGATGAGGCATTGATCACAGCAGCAAGGACAAAAGGTACTCATTCTCTTCATGATTCTGAATCACATGAAAGCACTAGTTCATCAAATGAGCCTCTTTCTAATGAACGTAAGAGAATTGAGTTGTTTCATATTAGAGTTGTTATAAACCATGCAAAAGTAGAAACTCTATTTGATTCGGGCTCTCAAGCAAACCTTATTTCAGAATCCTTGGTTAAAAAGTTAGGCTTAGAAGTTAAGCCTCATCCAAAACCTTATCCGCTTGGATGGATACATGATAAAGTAAAACTAAATGTAACCAAGCAGTGTAAGGTAAAATTTGTTATTGCTTCTAAGTTGGTAGATGAAGTAGAATTGGATGTAATACCATTGGATATCTGTGGCATTGTGTTGGGGAGTCCCTATCTTTATGATAGGAAAGCAGTTTTCTTTCGCCATGAAAATAAATACCAAATCACTAAAGATGGGGTAGAATGTAAGAGCTCATCAAACCAAAGTCAGTGCCAGCCTTGTATGTGCAGGACAAATGAAGAGATTGGTTAATTCCAGCAAGGGGTGTTTGCTCATGGTTGTGAGAGCAAAGGATGAAGAAATAACCGATGCTTTCCGGGGATGTGATCCGGCTCATAAACAGGAATTATGTGATGTTATTTCTAACTATGGTGAGTTGTTTCAGGAACCCAAAGGTTTGCCTCCAAAACGAGGGATCCAACATGAGATCATTTGCAACATGATGCTCCATTACCAAACATTGGTATGTACAGGATGTCATCCATCGAAATGGAGGAAATCAAAAAGCAGGTACAGGAACTGTTGAACCAAGGGGTCATTCGGCCAAGTACTTCTCCTTGTGGCTCGCCGATCGTGTTAGTGCCCAAGAAAGATGGCACATGGAGGATGTGCGTTGATTATCGGGCACTAAACAAAATCACGGTGAAAAATCGATACCCTCTCCCTCGCATTGATGATTTATTAGATCAATTAAAAAATGCTGTTTATTTCACCAAATTGGATTTGCGTAGTGGTTATCACCAGGTCAGAATTGCAGAGCAGGATGTGTGGAAAACCACCTTCAAGACCAAATAGGGGTTGTTCGAATGGATGGTGATGCCATTCGGACTTTGCAACGCTCCAGCCACATTCATGAGGGTCATGAATGATCTTTTTAGGCCTTTCATTGATGAGTTTGTCCTTGTGTATTTAGATGATATTCTTGTATTTAGTAGGACTTGGGAGGAACATGTATGCCATGTAATCAAAGTGCTTGATGTTTTAAAGAAAGAACAATTGTATGTAAAGTTATCAAAGTGTGAGTTTGGGAAAACCTCTTTGGTTTACCTTGGTCATATTGTCGGTAATGGTCAATTAAAAATAGACCCCTCAAAAGTCGAGGTGATTGTAAATTGGCCTAAGCCTACCAATGTAACAGAGGTCCGTAGTTTTTTAGGTGCAATACAGTACTGGAGGAGGTTCATTGCCAACTTCTCCGTTATTGCATCACCCTTACACACTCTGACAAGTAGCAAACAAGCCTTTCAGTGGGGAGGAAAACAACAGAAGGCCTTCGAAGCACTGAAAGAGAAAATCAGCACCGCACCAGTCCTGGCTTTACATGATCTCCAGCAGCCTTTTGAGATCGAAACCGATGCCAGTGGGTACGCCATGGGAGCTGTACTTTTGCAGCAGAAGAAGCCGATTTGTTACCATTTGGAGAAGTTCTCCCAGGCTGTAATAAATTACCCCACTTACGACAAGGAATTGTATGCCTTGGTCCAAAGTGTGAAAAAGTGGAAACACTACCTGATCGGCAAGGAGACCATCATCCATACGGATCATCAGCCCTTGCAGTACCTTCAGTCACAGACCAAGCTACAAAAATCTCGTCATTTCAGGTGGATGGGGTTCCTACAACAATTTCATCTGGTAATAAAGTATAAGAAGGGCACTAGTAACAAAGTAGCATACATGCTCTCTCGCCCTCCTATCGCTGCTTCTATTATTTTGCATAATGCGTCATTGTCTTTTGAAAGTTATGTTGAACAGTACACTAACGATGATGACTTTAAAGAAGTTTATGCAAAACTAACTCATGGTTCACAGGTGGACAACTATCATTTGCAGGGGAAGCTGTTTTATCACCTTGGTAAATTGTGCATACCCACAGCAGAAAGGGTACATGTAATTCGAGAGGCGCATACCTCTCTTGTGTCTGGTCACTTTGGTGTTGAAAAAACCTTATGTCATTTGCAAAGGTTTTGTTTTTGGCCCCATATGAAAAACATTGTAACCCGTTTTGTAAAGGGATGTGTGATGTGTTCTGTTTCAAATCCCTCTAATAGAAAACTTGAGCTCTACACACCACTCCCTATTCCGGGTCGTCCATGGGAAAGTGTGTCGATGGATTTTGTAGGAGGTTTGCCTATGTCAAGAAAGGGTCACGACTATTTGTATGTTGTCGTCGACCGCTTTAGCAAAATGTGCATATTGATGCCTTGTAAAAAGCAGGTCACTGCTGAGCAGACTGCTTGTCTTTTCTTTCAGTATGTTTGGGTCCACTTTGGGTTGCCCATGTCGATTGTGTCAGATCGAGACTCTCATTTCCTTGGAGAGTTTTGGACCAGCTTGTGGCGCATGATGGATACCAAGTTGAAGAGAAGCACGGCATTCCATCCACAAACCGACGGACAAACAGAGGTCGTTAATCGTACCGTGGTACACTTGTTGCGGGGCTATTGCAGCAAACATCCCAAGTTGTGGGATGAACACCTTCCATATGTGCAGCACGCTTACAACCGAGCAGTGCACTCCTCTACGCAGCGTTCACCTTTTGAGACATGCTTTGGCTACTTACCAAAGGACCCTTTCGACATGATCTATGGAAGGGATGAAGATGCCAGTGGGCGTGATGACAGGGATAAAGCACAGCGGTTCATTCAGCGGATTCAAACGATTCACCAAGTAGTGCAAGAGCAGTTGGAGAAGAGTCAAGCCCGATATAAGGCCCGACATGATAAGCACCGAGTTGACCATCAATTTCAAGTTGGCGACAAAGTGTGGTTCCACATCAGCAAGGATCGAATGAAGGGAGAAGGTAAGAAATTGCGACCAATCCGGTATGGTCCCTTTACCATATTGGAGAAGATTGGGAATAATGCTTTCTGACTCGACTTGGCGGTATACATGCAGATGTACTCAGTTGTGAATGTTGAAAATATAAAACTTTATGAACCCCCATTGATTATGGACACTGAGGAGGTAGGATCAGTTCCTACAGTGGATTACTTTGCACCAGAATATCTCGATGAACTTCCAGAGGACATCATTCTCGATCGAAGGACCAGGACTTCGCGACGAGGAGATGTGGAGCATCTCCGTGTTGGTTTCAAAGGGATGCACCCAAGTAAAGCCAAATGGCTTGAACAGGAGAAGGTGAGGGAGCAATTCCCTCACTTGCCTGTTGATTGATGAGGCTTTTGGGGTCCAGAAGCTCTTTAGTGGGGAGGAATGATCCAGGTGGATTAAACAGGTATAGGTACAAATGGCTTGAGTACAAGGCTCAAAAATCAAAGTTCTCGAAAATCTTTCGAACCAAGTTCAATTTGTAGATCTCGAAATTCTGAATCCAACGGCGTAGACAACACTCAATTCTGAGTCCGAATGAAGGAGTTAGGAGCAGTCAAAGTTCAGAGGTTGACTTGGTGATATGGCAGACTAAGGAGGCAACAATTTTGCTGAAACCCGGCCACCGGATTCCGACCAACCTGGCTAGATTCCGGGTGAATTTGTGGGACCGTTAAATGCACTCCTTCGGTCAAAAATTCGAAGGTTAAAAAACAAACAATTTGTTTTAATTAACAATAAAACAAAAAATATATATATTAAGGGTGGCAGGCCACCAACCCCGCCACCCCATGCAAATCCTTATTATATTAAAAAAAACAAACGTTGTTGGGGGGCGGGTGGTCAACCCCGCCACCCCCGCGGTCTCCACTCTAGGCCATATTAATGCGGGGCGGGGGTTGTTAACCCCACCGCCACCGCCTCCACTTATATACACATGGCACAGTGTTATACGGGGGCGGGCCGCCCAATATGGGTCCGGCCCCCCCCACATCATATCAACTCATTTAAAAATATTCAACGGTTCAAACGTGGTTTAAATATATCAAACAGTTCAACGTTTATTTAAAAATGTAAATGCAGTTTGACAGTCGGCCTTTTAATGGAGGGGTCGGGATTTGACCACCCGACCTCCTCCCAAATAAAGAGGATCCGTAACCAACTCGTCCAACGGTGAGTTTGGAAAGTCCGCCAACCTTTTTTTATTTAAACCTTCATTCATTTGTGCGCCCAAGGACGGACAGGAGTGGGCACGGAAAACGAGGTAGTGGAACCTTGCGCAATGTGCGGGAGGGGGCGGAACCATGATCTGAGCCATTTTTCCAGAGGGGCCAGATTTTCACTTTGTCCGATTGGGGCAAGTTTTATATGGATTCAGCACTACTCGACGCCACAAATCCAATGGTGCTGCCCATTTTGTCATCAGAGGTCTGCAATTTTCGGCCATTTCCAGATTGGGCAGGTATAAGGGTGTAATTCCTCATTTTGTACTTGTACTTTCATTTTGCCATTTAATGAAAGCAGGGCCTCCCCACTATTAGCACAGGGCCTGGAGACGTAGTCCCTCCTGGACAAACTCCGATATCAACTCTTGTGTCTTTGTGCATGATGCTAATTGCTTCTCTCTTTTTCCGCTTATGCCTTTAAATTTTCTTGTTTAAAAGCTACAATTTTCACATGTTAATTCTTTTATACATCTCAAACAAAATATTTTGGGATCAAAACTGCATAAAGTCAATGACCCATTTGCAAAAAGGATTGGCTGATATGACAAGATGGAGGGGAGCAGGTGCTACTCTCGCCTTTGGGGAAAATAGCTGGAAATCAGGATAGTGTTTTATTGCCACAATGCAATCGCCGAAGAGGGAAGGCCAAAAGTACCCGACGTGCATTATTTTCTGGGCAATGACCATACTGTAGAGGTGGCCACCACAATAATTTCTATGGTAGGCATTAAGGAATTTCTCAACTTTAGCATGTGTGAGACAGCGACGAATGAAAATATCAACACTGTGACAACAAAGGTCGGCATCGATGAGAAGATAGAGGGGGTTTTGGTGTTTTATACATCGTCGATCATCATGGTTGAGATGGGGGGAAAATTTCTGGGTTCACAGATATGGGAGGATGTCGCCATACCAAGGATCATCTGAAGTGATGGAAAATAAGTGTTCATTGGGTAAATCATTAATAACCAACAGATCACACACACTAGTAGGAAATTCATAAATGAGTTTAGCAAGGGCCAAAAATTTCTTACTCTCGGTTGTGACAAATTCAAGATTGAATTCTTAGAGGAAAATGATCCAACAGGCATATTTCCCACTAATGATGCATCAACTTAAGAGGAAAGCCATTATGTTGGAACTGGTCACGACCTTGGTGGCACGCATAAGGATATAATGACGAAGTTTTTGGACTGAGAACACGATGAACAACACTAATTTATCTTTGTGTGAATAGGACATAGGGGGCCCCACGAGGTTCTTACTGACATAATAGATAGCATGTTCGTTTCTAGCAGCATCTTCTTGGATGAGGACCCCAACAAATGAATGGGTGGATGCTGATATGTACAGGATGAAGTCCCTATGAAAGTTAGGTGGACTAATCAAGGGAGTGGAAGTGAGAGCATGTTTCAGGGCATCAAAAGACTATTGAGCATAATCATCCCAAAAAAATGGAATGTTAGATCGAAGGAATATAAGAAACTCATGCACAGTGGTGGCATAGTCAGGTACGAACCGATGAAGGAAATTGGCTTTGTCTTGAAGGCTTTGTAAATGACGCAAGGTTCAAGTAATGGGGAGTTCAATAATGGCTTTAAATTTGAGAGGATCAAGCTTTATACAGTCTCTAGACACGATGAAACCCAAGAGACGACCAATTGGAACACACAAGACACACTTCAACGGGTTAAGGTGGATATTATACTTGCGACATTTGTAATATTCCCAATTAGCTTTCAGCTAGTTGGAATATTATATGTTGCTTCTATTTTTAGTCTAGAGGAATAAGTGGGGTAGGGAGACCCTTAAATTTCTTTAGTAGGAATAAATCACTTCTAGTATGGATGTGGATCAGTTTAGATAGTCAAAATAAAGCCACTTTGGGTGTTAAAGGAGGCAATGCATGTGGACTAGATCAAGGTTGAGCAAATCAACAACGTTTCCAAAAGAAGAGAGTGGAGCTAGTGGGGACAACACAATTTTGGAGGAGGAGTCTTTGCATGGAAGTAACCTCATAAATGAGTGGGGCCAAGGGTGAGGAAACTCACCAAGAATATAAGGGTAGGGATGGCAGCCATGAGAGGCATTCAGAATATTTTTTATGTTTGAGTCTTATGACTTATTGCATGCTTCAGTTGTTTAGCTGGGTTTGCTGTACTATTTAGTACAAGGGAATTTCCATGCAGGAATTCCCCACTCTTTCTTGGAGGACTTGAGAAGGAAATCTAAGAGGAGTATTCTGAGCTTCATTTCCACCATTTGGTATTGGGCCAAGTATTCACCTACAGCCACAATGCAGTCTCCTTGAGGAACTGCGTTATTTTTCATGGTCATTAGGGAAATTTTGAGGTCTAAAATGGGCCTCCTAAGAAAAACGTAAAACAAAAATAAACTTTATAAGAACCAATAGGATTCAAGATGATGATGTCGACCATTATGGATGATTCACCATTTTTTAAGTAAAAGGGTAAAAAGATTAAAAAATAATAAAATAATAAAACTACTTTTTCAACTCGTATTTTCAACTTATCTCCCAAATTTTTTACTCAAATTTTGAGCGGGAGTACTCATTGGATGAAAAATTTAATTCCTCATCCAAGGAGTATCCATGTTGCATACTTTCAATGGACCCTGCAACACGAAAAATTAGAAATGCATTAAAAAAAATGTGATTAAAATCACGTTTTTCATGTATTTTTTTTTTCGTGTAACAGGACCCATAAAAAGTGTGCAACATGGTACTCCTTGGATGAGGAATTAAATTTTTCATCCAACGAGTACTCCCACTCGAAATTTGAGTAAAATCGTTGGGAGATAAGTTGAAAGTATGAGTTCAAAATGTAGTTTTTTCTTTTTTTCCTTTAAAATTTGATGATGTAATCAAATATTATTTTATTATTTCCACTATTATGTTATAATTTCCTTAGGAGGCCCATTTTAGACCTCAAAATTCCCCTAATGGTTGCAGCGGAGGGGTGAAAAACGCTGTTTATGAGCTAGTTTCCTAGTGAAAGGAGCAGCTTTTCACCCGGAAAGTTAGGGAGGAGGATTTACAGCCATATCTTTATCATTTCAGCCATTTTTCAGCAGAGATTCAGTGATACAGCGTGATTCGTCCATAGATTTGTAGTATGCACATTTTTCATCTTGTGTAGTTGAAGAAAACCTTGCCGGGTTATCTTGGGATTGTGTTTTAGAGAGTAGTTCTCTATTTTTAGCTCCTTTTGAGTAATATATCAGCAAATCCATTCATATTTATTTTTTGGTAGCAGTAACCTTCACTGGGACTATGTTTTCATGTATTCCGAAATTTCTGTGTTGCAGCATCCCTTGGGATTCTAGTGTTTCTGGGCTTTGGAGGTTTGTTTTCCTAATTTGAGTGATTTGTTCCTCAACACATTGTATATTTTTCTGCTCTAATACATAATCTAATGGATCTATGACTTGATCATCTATTTTTCATCATTATTTGTTTTACATTTTAGTTTAGTGTTCAATATTATTGTCTTTCCTAATTTGGAATATTACAGTGGTATCAGAGCTCTATTCTTGGCTCAGCTTGTGGGGTAACACATCTATAGCCATGGAGGATAGAGAGATTCCAAAACTTCTTCTCCAGAACATGCAGGACATTGCAAAGGATATCAAGGAGATGAGATTTGAAAGACAAAAGGAATCCCTTAGAGGGTTTCACCATGGAGAAAGCTCCGACACTTCACATTTGTGGTGGAAGCAAACAATAGCGCAATCTTCTTCACAAAGCTCCATTATGCCCACATTCCTATCATTGGAAGGTGAGGAATGAGGGCACTTAAGGGAAGAAACCCTTGTTGACTATTTTGTGGAATATGAATCTCAATCTCGGAGGTTCAAGGAGAATCTGAACTTTTAGGAGTTCTGTCGGATCAAGGATGGTAGGAGATCCTTCAATCACCATAAAAAGGCAGGGTACATGCAGAACCAAGATCTACAGCGCAGTTTGGGCATATTGTTTTTTCCCTCTTATGATGGATCACCCAAGTGCACATCCAAGGCTTGGGTAGAGAAGTTAGATACTTATTTCCAACTCAAAAGAGTTTCATAATTAGAGGCTATCAAAATAAAAGCGTTGCACGTAGAAGGTGAGGCACATGAGTCGTGGTTTCATGGGTTATCTACACTTGGGAATGCTAGTATCACTTCATATTTAGACTTCACCAAGAGGTTGGTGGAGAGGTTTTATCCTAGGGATTCATAAGCACACTTTGTTGGGCTAACCAAGCTAAAGCAATTAGGAGATTTAGAAACTTATATCTTTGAGTTTCTGAAGCTTTTAGTCATGGTATCTGACCTCACTATGACCCGAAGAGTATGCATGTTCATTGATGGGATGGTTGAACCATTCCATGGGTTGGTGAAATCTACTAGACCAACTATGCTCCAAGGAGCTATGGAGAAGGCTAGGGACTTACAACATGCTTTACCCAAGGCAAAAGCCCCTTTTCAGCAAAATATCTCCTCTTTCACAAATGAGAATTAGGAGAAGAAATCTCTTGATAATGATCAGAGAGATCTAAGGAAGAAAAGACTTTGTTTCACTTTTCGGGAGCCATGGGTACCAAACCACCAATGTGTTGCAGGGAAAGCACATTGCATTGAGATATTTTTTGATGAGGAGAAGGAGACCAACGATGTAGCAGCAGGAGGAGGTGCACCACCCACAGGAGATGTAGTAAAGGCATTTTCTCCAATGGGAGGGAATCTTGCTGCTTTGAGGGGAGTTCCCAAGTATCTAACTATAAGAGTTAGAGGCACTATTCTAGGGAAAAGAGTATCAGTATTGGTATATAGTGGAGCTACCCATAACTTTACTAATACACAGTTGGTGAAAAGGAGGGGCATTAACATAGAAGATTTTGAGGGTTTCTTGGTTTTGGTTCCAAGAGCTAGAACCATACAGTGTGCCAAATATGTTTCGACATTAACCATCACTATGGGAACTTATACAATAACATACTACTTCTTTGTGGTTGATATTCCAGACACCAATGTGATACTGGGTGTCCAGTGGTTAATCGACTTAGGAAAGGTTACCACATATTGGGAAACATTAGAGATGGAATGGACAGAAAAGGGGAGTGGTAAGCATCATAAAATCAAAGGCATACACACCTAACCACCCTAGATTGCCTCAGCACATAGGATGGAAGCAGATTTGCATAGAGGGGACATAGAGTGGGTAGTATAAATGCATTTTTCAGAAGCAGGGAGCAAGGATTCATCAGTACATTCTATTTTGGACCGACATCCTACAGTATTTGGAGATATTCCACTTGGGAGACCTCTTGACCGAGGATTTGAGCACACTATTGAGTTGGAGTAGGGGATCCAAGAAGTGATCACCACACCCTATAGGCATCCCAAAGCCTATAGAGATGAGATTGAAAAGGCCATTTAGGAGGTTTTGGCCTTGGGACACATTCAACATAGCACCAGTCCTTTTGCCTCTTCAGTGGTCTTGGTGAAGAAGAAGGATGACACATTGAGGATTTGCATTGATTATAGAGATTTGAATAAAAAGACCATGAAGAACAGATACCTAATTCCCAGGATCGATGAATTGATGGATGAACTAAGAGGGTCCAAGTATTCTTCCAAGATTGATTTGAGATCGGGGTATCTTCAAATCAAAGTGAGGGATCAAGACATTCCCAAGACAACATTCCGATGTCACTATGGAAATTTTGAGTTCTTGGTAATGACTTTTGGGCTAACCAATGTTCTGGCAACATTCCAATCTTGCATGAATCACATATTCCATGTTCACTTAAGGAAGTTTGTATTGGTATTTTTTTATGACATTCTTATTTATAGCCGCACATGGGAGGAGAATTTACAACATATTGAGGCAGTATTATGCATTCTTAAAGATCATCAGTTCTATGCTAAGCTCTCTAAGTGTGAGTTTGGGCTCACAGAGATGCTCTATTTGGGCCACATCATTGGAGTAGATGGGGTGAGATTCCATGAAGAGAAGATCTGTGCTATCAGAGATTGGCTTGATCCAAAGAATGTCTCAGAACTTCAGGGATTTGTAGGTACCTTTAACTATTACCAGAAGTTTGTAAAAGGGTTCTCTCAACTAGCAGAACCACTTACAGATCTAACTAAGAAGGGATATTTTATTTGGACAAGCACAAAGTAGAGAGATTTTGATAAGCTCAAGGAGGTGATGAGTAGCTGCCCAGTATTTGTCCTACCTAACTTTACCCAATCCTTTGTGTTGGAATGTGATGCTTCAGGAGAAGGAATTGGAGCAGTATTGATGCAAGGGGGACACCCCATAGCTTTTGAGAGCTGAAATTTGCTGCCACATGAGAGGCTATACCCCATATATGATAAGGAGATGCTGGCTATTATGCATGCTTTAGCCAAGTTCCGACAATATTTGGTGGGTAATAAATTTCGAGTGAAGACTGATCATAATAGTCTTCGATTCTTTCTTGAGCAGAAGCAGCTTCAAGAGAGGCAACAGAAATGGGTGAGTAAGATCCAGGCATATGAATTTGACATAAAATATGTCAAATAGAAGAGTAATGCATTGGTGGATGCTCTATCTCGATGGCCCACAACGCTGTCCTTGATGAGCATGGATATAGATTGGAAGGCTCAGTTGCTAGTGGAATAATCCAAAGACCACTTTCTATGTGAGATCCTAGATGGATTGGTGATCGATGAGAGGTATAGAGTGATGGATGAGGTCATCTATTACCGTGATCAAGTCTTCTTGGCTAGAGATTCTAAGCTCAAGAAGAATATTTTGCAGGCATCACATGATTCACCACTTGCGGGGCATCAAGGATTCACCAAGACATATCGGGCTATTTGGTAGAGATTCTCATGGAAGGGTCTCAAGGAGGATGTGCTCCAACACATCAAGGAGCACATAGTTTGCTAGCAGAAAAAAGGATAGCACAACCATCCCACAGGATTATTGCAGCCACTCCCTATTCAGGATGGAAAATGGGAAAGTATTTCCATGGACTTCATCACCGATCTACCTACAGTTCAGGGTGAGGATTGTATCTTTGTAGTTTTTGATCAACTAAAAAAGTATTCACATTTATTTTCTATTTCTGCATGATGTAATGCTTCACAGGTAGCCGAGTTCTTCTTTAGGGATGTGTTTAGATTCCATGGTCTTCCAAAGACCATATTCAGTGATCGGGATAGCCGCTTCATGGGTGGATTTTGGCAAGAGATTTTTCGGTTAGTGGGTACTGAGTTGACACCAAGCACTAGCTATCACCCAAAAACCGATGGATAGGATGAAATAGTGAACAGGTGGTTGGAAGGCTACTTGCATAACTATGTTCCATGGCAGTAGAGAGCATGGCTGCATTGGCTCCATTTGGGGGAGTATTCCTATAACACAACTTTTCATATGTCCATTGGCATGACCCCATTTCGAACCATTTATGGGTATGATGCATCGTCATTTGCTGATGTGATGTTTGGGGCAAGTAAAGCTCTTAGAGAAAAGGAGTGGATTCAAGAGAGTCAGGATATACTCTGAGCCCTCAAGGACAACATTTCTACAGCACAAAACCAACAGAAAATGTATGTAGACTGTGGTCGGATAGAGAGGCAGTTTGAGGTGGATGGTTTGGTCTATCTTCGTCTTCAGCCATATAGAAAATCTACACTCAAGGAGAAAGGAGCTGAGAAGCTTAAACCTCAGTTGTATGGACCATACAGGGTGATCCTTCATGTTGGAGAAGTAGCATATGAGCTAGAGCTTCCTATTGGGAGCAAGATCCATAACATTTTTCATGTCCCATGCCTCAAGAAGGTCATTGGAAAACATTTGGTTGCCACTATGGATCTCCCACCTATTGATGATAAGGGCCATATAGTTTTGTAACCAGAGGCTATTTTGGATACTTTGGAGAGGCAGCTAAGGAGCACGGTGATTAAAGAATATCTAATTCAATCGAGGAATCTTCCGGATGAGGATGCCACTTGGGAGGGAGAGAAGATGTTGCAACATCCTTATTTATTTTTTCTTGAGGACAAGAAAATTTTGGTAGGGGAGGGCTGTAATATTCCCAATTATCTTTCAGCTAGTTGGAATATTATACGTTGCTTCTATTTTTAGTCTAGAGGAATAAGTGGGGTAGGGAGACCCTTAAATCTCTTTAGTAGCAATAAATCACTTCCAGTATGGATGTGGATTAGTTTATATAGTCAAAAGAAATCCACCTTGGGTGTGAAAGGAGAAAATTCATGTAGACTAGATCAAGGTTGACCAAATCAACAACGCTGCCAAAAAAAGAGAGTCGAGCTAGTGGGGACAACACAGTTTGGAGGAGGATTATTTGCATGGAAGTAACCTCATAAATGAGTGGGGCCAAGGGTGAGGAAGCTCACCAAGAATATAAGAGAAGGGATGGTAGCCATGAGAGGCATTCAAAATATTTTTTATGTTTGAGTCTTATGACTTATTGCATGCTTCAACAATTTAGCTGGGTTTTATGTACTGTTTAGTACAAGGGCATTTCCATGTGGGAATTCCCCACTCTTTCTTGGAGGACTTGAGAAGGAAATCTAAGAAGAGTATTATGAGCTTCATTTCCACCATCTAGCATTGAGCCAATCAGTCACCTACAACCATAACATAGTCTCCTTGAGGAACTATGTTATTTTTCATGGTGTTGCGGTGGAGGGGTGAAAAACCATGTTTATGAGCTAGTTTCCTAGTGAAAGGAGCAGCCTTTCACCCGAAAATCTAGGGAGGAGGAGTTACAGACATATATTTATCATTTCAACCATTTTTTAGTAGATCTTCAGTGATACAACATGATTCAGCCATAGAATTACAGTCTGCACATTTTGCATCTTGTGTATTTCAAGAAACCCTTGCCGGGTTATCTTGGGATTGTGTTTCAGAGACTAGTTCTCCATTTTTAGCTCCTTTTGAGTAATATATCAGCAGATCCATTCATGTTTATTTTTCTATAGAAGTAACCCTCACTGGGACAATTCTTTCATGTATTCTTGCATTTCTGTGTTGCATCATCCCTTGGGATTCTAGTGTTTATGGGCTTTGGAGGCTTGTTTGCCTAGTTTGAGCGATTTGTTCCTCAACACATTGTATATTTTGCTGCTCTAGTACATAATCCAATGGATCTATGATTTTATCATCTATTTTGCATCATTATTTTCTGTTCATTTCAGTTTAGTGTTCAATACTGTTGTCTTTCCTAATTTGGAATATTACAACATCGGAGAAAAATGGTACGCAAATCATGAATGTGTTGCACCCAAAGCCAAGAATGAGTGGCGAGGTCATCAAGGTAAGAAAGGATAATATGATCCAATTCATGGAAGAAATAAGACATAGCCCGATGAAATGTGGCTTCGGCATTCTTTAAACCGAAAGGCATGAACCTATAGGAAAAAGTTCCCCACGGACTAATGGACACGGTTTTAAGCTGATCAACACGATGGATAGTGATCTGGTTGTATCTAGAGAATCCATCCATGAAGGATATAACCTCATGCCCCACACAATAGTTAATGATTTGGTCAATAAATGGTGTGTGGAAGTTGTCTTTGGGACAAGCCTTGTTCAGGCTGCGAAAGTCAGTGCAGACATGAATGGTGCTTTGTTTCTTAAGAACGAGAACTGGGTTGGAAACTCATGTGGTATATTAAATAGGATAGATAAAGGCATCCTTCTTGAGCTTATCTATTTCAAATTTTATAGCCTCACGTATGAAAGTATTGATGGGTATCAAATTTTTACGGACAGGAATGGCATCAGGCCATGTATCGATATGTTGTTCGATAATGGCGGGATCAAGTCTGGGCATCTCAAAATAAGACCAGGTGAAAGCATCACGAAATTCCTTGAATAGCTTGGTGTAAGAATAAATTTCTTCCAGGGTATAATGTGTCCCCAAGGTAATGTTTTATTCAACCCTTGGTTTATTGTAAATGCTTATTTTAATGGTAGGAAAGATATTGGCCATATTTCCTTCTTCGAAAGCATCTGGTGCAGGAATGGGATTTATAAACCAATCGAATTCACCATGAATGAAGTCTTTAGACTCCACATCATATTGGTCATGGGTCTATTGTGGAAGGAAATATGCATGATGGTGCATATCATCCCAAGGAAAATAAAGGGTGGTCATGGTTTCCATAATTTCCTCTCGAGAATGGTGTTGAATCCTTTGTTAAACTGAGAGGGGGGGGGGGGGAGGGGTTTAATGAATTCATGTTCTTGTAAAACTTTCATTTACACTTATTTACATCTTCATTCCATGATTAATTTAATGTACAGTGAAACCACAATCTTAATTAGTGAGCAGATTAAATACTGAGTATCAACACATAATCATCATGTACATAGACACCAGATATAAGTGGAAACCCATAAGGGAGAAAACCACATATTATTATTGTTGTGATGCAAAGGCAAGCTCCAACTCCCTCTCACCACTAATTTTCTATAGGCTCCAACCTACAGGAGGCTCCTACCTCAATTCTGCAAGCTACAACTTGCAAGGAAGATCCAACTCCCATCTATTTTCTACAGGCTACAACCTACAGGAGGCTCCTACCTCAGCCAGCTACAATTGACATCTATCAAGCTACAACTTGATATGGAAGCACCAACTTCCTTACTTTTTCATAAAAAAACACATGCTGATTTATCTAGATATCAGCTCTGTTCTATTCCTTATTCACTGCTGTCCACCAGCCTTCATATCTACCTTATATCATCCCTGAATCTTCACATCTTCTCTATCTTCTCCTCCTTCTTCTTACCCTCTCTGCCTAAATTCTCCATTCTCTCACCTCTATTCATATCTATGTGACATCATTTATAGAGATTACCTCATGATGGTTTGCATTCCATAGGGAATTCGAAATGAACAACCATGACTCTTTGCCTTCCACCTTTTCATTTCTTTTTCATCTTGTTCAAAAGAATATAGTAATGTGTAAAAATTTCAGTTTTACAGTGGAGTTTTTTTTGCCTACAGAGACTCACCTTTGCATCACAAACAATATAAAATTAATTAAAACATTTACATTTGCAACAGATATATCTCATTCAACCCTTTTAGTTCTTGTCTCACTGTGTGTTTGTCTTTGATCCAGATTTATGAAGGAACACAATAGAATAAACATATAACCATAAATACAGAGATGCAGCGGAAATAACACTTCATTTCATTAATATCAAATAACTAAAATCTGCTTATAGACAGAATGGAAATAAAACTAGCTAGGGCGCTGGTAGTTATCTCTGAGAAGAGATGTGGTGGCTACAGGCCTTTGAATTGAGTTACAATGAGGCTCGAGGGCCTATTTATTATTGAGAAATAATGGAGAACCCTAAACATCCAAAAACCTAACCCTAGGAGATGAAGCACCAAAACTATGGGCCCCGTTTGGGTAAATTGGTGTTTCAACTTCCCAGGGACGTAACTTTGGCATACTATCTCCGTTTGACGCACATGATACATCATTAGAAAGCTCTATCCGAGGACTACAACTTTCGCCATGAATATCATTCCAAAATGGAATGATATTTGCTAGGGGCGTGATGCCAAAAAAACGTCATTTAGGGCCTCAAAACGGCTCTAGAAGTTCAGGACCTAAAAAACTGCTAAAAATAGTAAGTTATGCCGAAACTGAAAAAATGAAAGAGACAGTGGTGGGGGCCCAAGTGGAATAGGAAGGTGGCCACCAATATCCACCTGGATCATTCCTCCCCCCTTAGGAAGCAATGGTCCCCATTGCGTTAAGTTCCTCCATGAGATGAAGAAATTTCTGTTGAACTTGGTCCCTAGTGAACCACTTTCCTTGGTGCAGGAGTTGGCCAGCTTTGACAAACTAATACAGTTGGATCTTCTGTTGGCGAGTGTTCTTGAGTTGCATGTCCATGATACAATATGTGGTGGCCTGTTCCATGCAGTTTGGGTTTAACTCTGTTGGTGTGAGTTGTTCTACAATGTTCGAGGTGTCCAGTAGAGGTGGGAAGTAAGGATGAAGGCGATCCACATTGAAGACTGGGTGCAGACCAAGGAATGGTGGGATACTAAGCTCAAAAAAATTGTTCCCTACAACCTTGGTGATGGTGTATGGCCCGTATCGGAGCGGGCGAAGCTTGCAGTGGGGTCCAGTGAGGCACTCCTTCTGCAAATGTAGCCATACTTTGTCGCCCACCTGGAAGTTGTGTGGCACCCAGTGTTGATCATGGCGCTACTTGTACTTTGCATTGGCTCTGTCCAATATATCATGAATCTATTGGTGGATGTGTTGAATGCTCTCAATGAAGCTGCTTGCTTTGTCAACTTCAGACTGGACATGAGCTGAATTGGCCTGAGCAGCTGCAAATGGCATGGCTACGTCAATGGGACATAGTGGCTGCAATCCCAAGCCCACCTGAAAGGGGCTATGGCAAATTGAATTGTGAAGAGACCGATTATAACTATGTTGTACACAGGGGAGGCTCTCGTCCCATGTGCGTGGATACTTTGAATTGTACATGCACAGAATGTGTACAATCATTCTGTTGATGACCTCTGTTTGGCCATCTGTTTGGGGATGGAAAGCTGTGGACTTGGTGAGATTTGTGTCCAACATTGACCAGAGGCTGGACAAAAATGTGTTGAGGAACTTGCTATCTCGATCTGATATGATAGACTATGGGATCCCAAAGTGCACCCACACTCGTTCAAAGAAAAGCTTAGTAGTGGCTTCTGCTGTGATATTCTTCTTACAGGCCGCCATAATGGCCATCTTCGAGAATCTGTCAACGACCACGAAAACACAGTCATTTCCATTCTTAGTAGAAGGCATGCCCGAAAAGTAATCCATGGAGATGGATTCCCAAGGTCGACTAGGGGTAGGTAGTGGAGTATATAGGCCTTGCTTCTTGATGGTCGGTTTGGCAATGGCACAAGCAATGCAGGATCTGATGTGCTTCTTGACATCCTTTCGAAGGTTCGGCCAATAGAAATACTTCTGTAGTATTGCCACTTTTTTCTCGACCCTGAAATGCCCAACGAATCCACTGTAGTGTGCTTCCCATATCATCTTGGCACGCTCTCTTGAAGGAACACAAAGGTGTGCCAGGTGACATAAAAGTGCATCTTGGAGGTGAAAATTTGGAACTTGCGTACCCCCCAAAAGTGCCTTGTAAGTGTGGCCGAATTCTGGGTCACTCTCATAGAGAAGCGACCAATCAGAAGTCTCGTTCCCACAAGAGTTGAGCACGGTGGTGAGCGCCACGATCGGTGGTCGGCTGAGGCAGTCTGCAACATTATTGGTGCTACCCTTCTTGTACTTAATGTTCAAATGAAACTGTTGCAGATATGTGGAGCACTTATGATGGCGATCATTTTGCAACTTCCCTTGTGTCTGTATGAACTGCAGGGGCCGGTGGTCTGTGTGGATGATTGTTTCCTTCCCCAAAATGTAATGCTTCCATTGTCGACAGGCTTGCACAATGGAATACATTTCTTTGTCATAGGTGGGATACTTGCAAACTGTCTCAGACAATGTCTCACTGTGATATGCCACTGGATGTCCCTGTTGAGTAAGAACTGCCCCAATAGCATAGTCGGAGGCATCTGTCTCGATCTCAAATGGCTGTTGCAAGTCTGGTAAAGTGAGCACTGGGGCAGAACAGAGGCGGTTTTTCAGTTCTGTGAACGCCTTCTGTTGAGGTTTTGACCAAAAAAAATTTGCTCTCGATCCTCCCTTGGTGACTTGACTCAAGGGCCAAGTGATATGAGAGAATCCCAACACGAACCTCCGATAGAAATTAGCAAGACCCAGAAAGCTGCGAAGCTCTGTTATAGTGGTTGGGGCTGGCCAATCCCGAATGACTTGGATCTTGGCTGGATCCACATGCACACCCCTTTCATCAATAATGTATCCCAGATATTGAACCTGGGTCATGCCAAAAGTGCACTTCTCCAAATTGGCACACAACTTGTGTTGCCGCAATGTTTGGAGGACTTGTCGGATGTGGTGAAGGTGCTCTTCCCAAGTCTGGCTGAAGATCAGAATGTCATCCAAGTACACCACTACAAATGAGTTGGTGAATGGCCGCAAGATGTTTTCCATCATCCTCATGAAGGTTGCGGGAGCATTCGTCAACCCGAAAGGCATGACCAGCCATTCAAAAAGGCCTTCCTTGGCTTTGAAGGCAGTCTTCCACACATCAGAGGGTTCAATTGGTACCTGGTGATACCCAGACTTCAGGTCGATCTTGCTGAAATATTTTGCACCTTTGAGTTGGTCCAAAAGGTCATCAATCCGTGGGATTGGGTACCTATTCCGGACAGTGATCTTGTTCAGCGCCCGATAGTCAATACAGAGTCTCCACGTCCCATCCTTCTTCTGTACTAACACGATCGGGCTCCCACAGGGCGATGAACTTGGTCTGATGTGACCTTTCTGCAACAGCTCCTGAATCTGCCTCTTTATTTCATCATTCTCTAGAACAGAGCGCCGATAGATCGGTCCATTAGGTAGCGGCGCACCGGGGGTCAGATCAATCGGGTGCTTGACCTGACAGTGCAGAGGAACCCCTGTGGGTGAGGTGAATATGTCCCCGTACTCCTCCACAACCTTATGCATTTGTTGTTGTTGTGCAGAGGAGCCCTGTCTGGAGGTCGTGGCCACAGTCTTCTTCTTGCCCTGGGGGCGGATCATCAGGAAAACGAATTTCCTGGTTTGGGAAATGAGCTTACTGCATTGTTTTGCAGTAACCAAAGAGATAGCGGCAGGAGGTGGTACCTCTGGTATCCTGTACAACTTATTTCCAAAAGTAACAATAACAGCACGAGGTCGAGACTCATACACAGCATGACGCTTCCACAAGTATGGTTGTCCTAATAATACATCAGAAACATCAATAGGAGCAACATCACATAATACCTCATCCGTGAAGGGCTTGATGCTATAGGGAAGGCGGCACTGCTGGCTGACGTGAAGATCTCGTCCTTGGTGAAGCCACCCGATGGTGTATGGATGTGGGTGAGCTGTGGTCGGCAAGCCCAACCGCTTCATGGCTTCTGCTGAAATGAGGTTCTTTTGGCTCCCATTGTCGACAATGAACTATACAGGGGAGCCCTTTACCCACATTTGGGAGTGGAAGAGACGTTCCTCCTCCTCTGGATCTTCTGGTTCCTCTTTCTGGATCTTTGTAGTGGCAACAGTGGCATTGGGCTCCGCATCAATAACCTGTTTCCATTTTTCATTCCCCTTTTTAGGTTTTGATTTGGAGTCAGAACATGCATCTGACTTAGAAGCCCTCATCTCGGCCACTAGCAATTTCTTGGCCCGACACTCACTTGTGTTGTGAGTGGAGCTCTTATGTAACTCACACCACTTTCTCGTGTCCTTCTTTGGCTTTGCGGTGTTGTTATTTTCTTGTGGCTTTGACGGGTTGTATTTAGCT
Organism: Pinus albicaulis; assembly: GCA_034641835.2. Classification (NCBI taxonomy): domain Eukaryota; kingdom Viridiplantae; phylum Streptophyta; class Pinopsida; order Pinales; family Pinaceae; genus Pinus; species Pinus albicaulis. The sequence continues at coordinate 886,107,672 of CM076584.1, read as the reverse complement.
GCCATGCCTTGGCTCTGTCCTTTGTTCTGCGGTTTGGAATCACCTTTCCCTTGCTTTTGATTCGCAGATCCAAAGTCTCGCTTCTTCTGTTTGAATTTCTGCTCAATCTTGGCAGCATACCGGTATGCCGTACCAAGCGAGGAGATGTTGAAGAACTCCATTTCCTCTTGAATGTATCTGTGCAGATAGCTGTGATACTTTAGCACCAAATGTTTCTCTGAATCTTTGATACCCAACTTTGTGCGCAGGGTATGGAACAGATTCGTCAGCTCATGCACATCCTGATCCCTTTGTTATCGCAGCGTGGTCCATTGTATGTACTTATCCTCATAGCTCCCCACGGGATAGTACTGTTCCTTGATGGCGTCTCAGAAATAATTCCAAGTTGGTACGGCTGAGAACAGAAAGGGTTATGTCTGGTCCTTGTTCTCACAGTAGGTTTCCCACTAGTCCTTAACATGGGGGGTAGCTTTGAGGAGTGAAAAAATAATCTTCTCCCGGTCTGAAAAGTCATGAACAGAGAAATATCCTTCTAATAGATTCAACCATCTATCTACGACATCTACGTCTATTTGACCCTCAAATATGGGAATGTCAAAATTTACTTGTACCTTAAAGGGAGTCGCAACTCCAGAGTGGCTACTGGATGCAGATGCGCCGCCGGTGGGCAGCCGTTGAAGGATCTGAGCAAAGCTATCCATCATCGCGTTCCTTTGTTTTTCGAGGGCCTCCTCGAGCAATATTTTGATAGGATCTCCTGCCCCCTCATCTTTCTTTTCGTCCCCCATGGGCGTCCGTCGAGGTTTGCGAGGCTGATCTTGCAAAGGTTCCACCAGATCAAGCCCTAGCTCCTTATACCCCGACCTCGTTGGGGACATGCAAAGAAGGATCGAGAAAAAGCAGACCGCTCTGATACCACTGATCTGGATTTATGCAGGAATGCAATAGAATAAACATATAACCATAAATACAGAGATGCAGCGGAAATAACACTTCATTTCATTAATATCAAAGAACTGAAATTTTCTTATAGACAGAATGGAAATAAAACTAGCTAGGGCATTGGTAGCTATCTCTGAGAAGAGATGTGGCGGCTGCAGGCCTCTGAACTGAGTTACAATGAGGCTCGAGGGCCTATTTATTATTGAGAAACAATGAAGAACCCTAAACATCCAAAAACCTAACCCTAGGAGATGAAGCGCCAAAACTATGGGCCCCGTTTGGGTAAATTGGTGTTTCAACTTTCCAGGGACGTAACTTTGGCATACTTTATTGGCAATCCAACGATCAACCTGCTCTTGTGCTCCAACAATAATTTGGGTGCACATCCGAGGGCTATTACGCAACCAAAATGCACGAGCCTTAATCTTCAAAATTTACGCAATAAAAATGGTTTTCGATTAACCACTTTTGCCACGCGTCAATCAAGTAACATTATCGCGTTTTTTTGATCAAATCCACTTACCATTTGGAAGGCCATGTGATACCGCCGGTTTGGATGGAGAAAACCGCCCTTATTGTTCATCTTTTACAGTTCCATCTGCACCGCTTACTTAGGGTTCCATACCTCCTTGATTCTGTTTCGCTCCTTCAATGGTTATCAATTTCTTCTATATATCTCGACGACCATCTCATAGCTATCTCTGGTTTCATAGGTTCTAGTGCTCCATCTCATCGTTCGCGCCAAAAATCAGTCCATGGATTGTTTTTTTTTTTTCTCCAACGTTATCAAGTCAATTTAGCCTCTTTGGTTCGACACAAAGTGCTTCAACCTGCGCCTTCGTGCCTTCTCTACTGTTCAATTTTTATCAAATTGAACAATCTCCAATTGCTATCATACCATCACAATTTCACTCCTCTTTTCAATGCCAACTCCTCTCAACAATTTATTGACTTGTGGCTTAATTCTGTCGACTTGAATTTTGTGTGCACTCTGTTGTTTACACCTTCACGGCTTCATATTCGATTCTGTTCACACAATCAATTTGTTTATGGTTCTGCCTTTCCTCAAAGTGAAACCCTTTCCATGATCTCATTGATCTTTGGTTCTGCACCCAACCCTTTCACCATTTCTTTCAGTCTCAACCTGAATCACGATTGATTTAATAAACTCTTGATACATGAATCCAAATAATGTTAAATGCCAAATTTAAACAAAGCATTCTCATTCCTGTATCATCGATCCTTCCTGTGATCGATGATAGAATTAACACACATCATTTCATGTACTTCTCACACAAAATTAAATCAACCAATACACATAATTCATAATCAATTCTTCATATATACAAATATAATCAATTTACAGAAAACTCTGTCTCTGGCCAAATCTTCAATCAAATGGCCCTTCTGCAACTGCCCGTAGGCTTCCAGGAACAAACCCTGTTGCCCAAACTGAATCCTTCACACACTCTCCAGATCTGATCCTTTTTCTTCTTTGCTGATTTGAATGATAGTCCATGTGTTACTCATGTCTTTTCCTTTGCCATTAATGACAATATTTCCAAAAAATGGAAGATGGGAGAATTGGAGGAAGGGAGACCACATGATGTGACGAAACTAGCTAGCGCATCTTCATGAGAAATATGGTTCACATATGCATCACTACTATGGGTAAACAAAGATCTAGTAGATGAAACATCTATCGATTTTGAGACTAGGGTGTTCGACGAGGGAGGTTCGACATAAATAGTATGGGAAGCACTAGAGGGGTCTTCCTTCATGGATCTCATGGAGGACGACATATAGAGAATAGCGACCGAAGATTCTCTCATCTTGACATCGGGGGGAGGTATAAAAATGGGTGCAGAATAGTCCTCCAGTTATAGTGAAGTAGAACTCACAAGTAGAGGAGTATATGATCCACTAAGAGCAGCCTCTATTTCGTGAATTTCCTGAAGGGTATCACGAAAATCATTGAGACGGAGACAATGATGGGACTAGTGGCCATAATGTTCGTACGAAGCACAAGGGTGATTCGTGCGCAACAATTTGAGTTTCTTCACTGAATCAGGTAAGGTAACATGGACCTGTGGGATTTCAAATTTAGGAAATGTTTCGTCGACCACATGTTTGAGACGAGGAAGCTCAGGACAATTATTGGTGGCATGCCCAACAACATAACGCAAAGCGCACAAAGGTGCAGGCTTTGGAGGCTTAGTTAGAGAAGGAGTTATTTGGGGAGCCTTGTCATTATGTTCCTTCTTTTTGGATTCCCCCCCCTCCGCTCCCCCCCCCCCCCTCACCAAATTCTTTTGCAACAGGAGTGGGTTCCTATTGAAGTTTTTGTGGAACTAAAGCAAAGGGAGGAGTCATTGCGACCATTTGAACCAGGGTCAAAGCGGTATATGGTTTAAGTTGATGTGGTGGAGGGTTTGTTGGTGAATATATGTACCATACTGGGATCCTCAGATTTAAATTAGGTAAATTCAATGTAGCCATATCAGGCACAAAAAAGACTCCATATGGGGGAGCTAAAAACGGTATCTGACTTGAAGGGTAATGACCTGGTGGAATGACTCCCAGATGGTCAATAATTTGGGGAATTGTTCCTGGTTGAAAAATATTTGGAGAGACACATGCAGAATGAGAATGTCCTTGAGGAGATGGTCTTGATGGTTATGTCAAGTGAACAACAGTAGATTGCGAAGGCACTAGCTGTTGGCTAGTCGTACTGGGCTACTTTTGGCTAGCCCAAGACGCTTGCAACATGAAAACAATTGATGAGATGGGCTCAAAAATGGGAGGAGGTGGACCAAGGAATGAATCAAGTAATGAGTAGTATTTATAGACTCCAGGTGAGACACTGGTGTAAAGTGCATTTGTTTTTATATCAGGCATCAATGATATAATAGACTCCAGTGATGTCTGAGACTTGGGCTCGTAATATGTCAAATGATTGATGGTGAAGATATTTCCAATATGGGGGAAGCACATCTTAAAATGAGGTGAAGATGCGACAGCTGCCATCGCATATGTGTATATACCACCTAAGAGGATATTATAATCTAAGGGGGCATCGATGACTTCTATGTCAATACAAATAGTCTTGCCTGCAAGTGTAACAAGAAAATTGTGGAACATGCCAAGGGGTTAGGAAGGATGACCATTTGAAGCACACAAAGTGATGGTGGATGGGGAAAAATCAGGGGACCCAAGTTTCTTCCAAATAGAGGCATAATTCATGCATGTGGATGTGCCCTCGTCAATGATACATCGCTAGATAGTGGCATTACGAATCTTGATTGGTATTTGGTGTAGTATTCCCAAATGGGAAAACTCAGCAATACATGCCAAAATAATGCATTTTCCAGATATGTATGCAATGAAAGTTAAATTCAGCTCATGGATCCTTTATATATGATATTATAGTAACTATATCTGAAAGGAAATTATAAAAAAATCACTATGGAATAGTTAAACAGGCCTCCCATGCCATAAATAGCTCAAATCATGCAAAAATAGGGACTGAAACCATGTGTGAAAGCTAGAATACCATGACAGTGTTATTTTATCACCTATAAAACAGAAATAGGTTGTACATCATATATAGAGCAAGTATGTGGACAAAAATTTATATCTATAGTAGATCCATGCACTATACAAGCTCCTCTATCAATCCCCCTTGGGGTTTTCAGCAAAACACCATGTACAAAGTGTAGATCTGAGATCCAATACTTCAGATCTATGGAAATATTCAGATCTGGAAAGTGGATTTGATCTAATATAAAAAAGAAAGTGATCTCCTCCAACAGATCTCCAAAGTGAAGGGCAGATCCCCAACACTCAGAAAATCAACTCTCCAAATGGTGCACTGAATCACCCTGCAGCAGCTCCTTTAGAAATTATGCAGATAAGGAATTATTCTGCGCTGTAGGGGAAAAAATATTGTTGGCCTATAGCCAAGATATGTAAATGAAGCTCAAATCTTCCAATACTATCCTCTCAATGGAGTAGAATCCTCCTCCACTGAAAAGAAGCACTGAAATGGCCTAGATATGAAGATCTAGCCAAGATATGTAAATGAAGCTCAAATATTCCAATATTTTCCTCTCAATGGAGTAGAATCCTCCTCCACTGAAAAGAAGCACTGAAATGACCTAGATCTGAAGATCTAGCCTCCACTTGCTGCAACTTACTGAAACAGTCAAACCCTCAATAGGATCTACGATGTCAAAGGAAGATGAAGCTCGGCCTCAAGCTAAATAGTGGAAAATGTGGTGCAAGACTCCTCCAAGGGCTACTCAATGGAAGAGAAGGAATTCCTAAACAGGAAGAAATTGTGCTCAACAACACTCTATCTCAACTAAACAACCAGAGAAATAAATATGTCTAAATAGACCATATACGCAGAAACTCATAATCATAAGCTAACCCCATATGGCTTCCATCCTCCTCCTTATAAACAATGTTAGCCTTCTCACCTTGGGTCCCACTCATTAGGGTTTCCATCTTCATGCAATGAATCTCCCTTCAAAACTGCGCTGTCCCATCATCAATACCACTCCTCCATAATAACACTGATGGATTTGGTAAATATTGACTGGATCTCCATGCAAAGTATTCTTCCACACTCAATGTGGCTTTATTCTAACTATCTAAACAGATCTATATTCCCACTAAGTTATCTTCATTAATGTTCCACATCCTCCATCTTAGCTTTGTTGACTTGGTCAAACTTGACTTAGTCCACATGCATTTAGCCTTTGTTTACACATGAAGGTGGTTTTATCCAGTTATGAATATGATCCCTTTCCCATTAAGAGGGATTTTTATTGCTGCTAAAAATATTTATGGGCCTCCCCACCCATTTATTTTATCTAACTATGTGTTTGGAGAAAAATTAATATTCCAACTTGCTGCATGCTAAGTTAGGAATATTACATTTGGAAAGCAATAGATGAGGGTAAAGGTGGATGTTCTGAGTTGTCAACATCAAATACGTTCAAGTGATCATTTGAAAGATCCATAATGCCTAGAGAAGATAGTAGAGCTTTTCTTTGGGATGGGAACATCTAGATAACTTCCAGCATTGAAATGGCGGCAGGAGACGGTGCCAAGTCATATACTATGTTGTAAGTGTGGGAAGCTTTGGCAGAAGAAACATTACAACATAATGGCCCTTTGGGGGTCTTGGGAATGACCTCTGCCTTAGGTTGAGGGATATGTAAGGGACCATTTAGTGTCAGAATGGACTCTGTTTATACTTTGGTTTGGGACTCGGCTGCAGACGTAGTGGGTTGCTTGTCATATTGGCATGACCAGGTTTGAAGGTTGACATCAGTGGTATTTACCTCATTAGAGTTCATCATAAGAATTTGATAATTAGGATTACCATACTGTTGGAGTTGAGGAGAAACCTAATCTTGTGGGGGTTTGGAAATAATATATCCTTGCTGAGGGAAAGGATTAGTGAACACAATTGGTTGAGCCGGAGCAGTGTTTGGAGGGAGCGATGTCATAGGCTACTATACTCGAGACGCTTCTTGGGATTCCTACATTTTACGCATCTAGGGTAGAAGGGGAAAATCATGTGTATAATGGCCATGCACACCATAACATGCACAATTGTTTGTACGAACTGCCTTGTTCTACTTGGGTTGATCGCCTTGTTGCTGGTTTGCGGTGTTAGGCTAGTTCCCTTGGGGTGCATTCGGTTGATTACCTTGGCGACCCTAGTTACCCTGCGTTTGTTGGTTTTGGTTGCATTTCCCCTTATTATTTTTCTTGGAATTAGGGGGATTAGTCATTCTCTGCTGAGCATACACCTGATCTTGAGGAGGTGGTGGATGTTGTGGCAGAGGTTGAGAAGGGGTGGGAGGAGAGGGCACTGATGCTGGAGGGGCTAGAGTGTCGAGTTGTGCTTAAGGATAAAAAGGATATGGGGAAAAATTTGGGTAAACATGTTGAGAAACAGTTGGACCTAGCATCGATTGATGTGGCTGGGTAAATGCATAAGGTGTACTTTGACCGAGATACAAGTTTCCTGGAGGGGGATAGGTGTTGGAGGAACTGGTCACCCCCTGGGGGTAACCATAAATCATGTGAGGAGGATAATATGGATGTGAAAGGGATCCAACGATACCGTTGGTGGCATGAGATGCCCTCGGTGCATTGGCACCACCAGGTCTAGGTAGATCTGGTAAAATGATATAGAAATAACCAGACTAGGAGTAGATCAAGTCATATTTTAACGCAACCTAGAGAGATTCTTCCTCAGACTGAGGAAAATGAGATGCAACATATTTACCTATGGGGGCTAAGAGAATTCTAAGAAACCAATTGATATAGACATGGTTGTTGAATGTAGGAGCTCTACACAAGTTCCTTCTTCTATGCCATTCCTGGACATGGTCAGAAAGGCAGGTGTTACAATATTAACGAAATGCGGTCAACAACTCAGTATTGGTATCATAACAGAGGGGTAACTAGAAATATGAAAGAAAAAATTTAGAAAGAGTTGAAAAAGTCGTATGATATGTAGCGGGCTGGTCAACATTCTACTCTGCAGCTTCTCCAGTGAGCGTGCGTTGGAACAATCGAAGGCGAATGGAGTCATCGGTGATGGAATTAGACGAAAACCACATATGAAAGGAGAGAACATGATTAGTGGGTTCCTCTCCACTATTTCCTTCAAAATTAGGAATGTCAGAAGGAAGCTTAGTTAGCATAGCTAACCAACCTCCATCTTGGAGTATGGGGTCATTAATTAATTGGCTAAAATCGGGAAGACTTAAACCAGGCATAAAAGGTAGCGGTTCCACTAGAAGTGACTCAAGGATTAGGGCTAGAGCCAATGGTTGGCTGGCCTCTCGTCCCTGCATTGGCCCCTGACATGGTGGCTGTATGAGGTTGAGAAGAAGTGGAGTCATAGGAAGAACCCAATGAACCAGAAGAACTAGAGTTGGAATGGGGACTCGGGGGAGGAATAACTTAGACCCTACGAGATGGAGTAAGATGCCCCAATGGAAAATAAGGATGAATACCTTGGAGTCTCTGCTATAAACACCATGGGGGCACAATGATGGCAAGTCACAAATGGCACGAAAAGGTTGAATAATGATAAACAAAGGGTCTGTGTGGCAGATAAATTAATTATGATGTTTATGTCTTGGCTTTAAATTGTAAACCAAGCACTCTTCGCTTTAGGTGTGAGTATGTGAAAGCCATGTGTTTATTTTAATTAAGCCGAGACCCTTATTTAAAGAAAAAGAAAAATGTTTAAAAATTTTAAATGAAACTGAAATGATAGTAAAATAAGTAGCTTATCATGCATAAATCCCAACCCAAACAAGGCTCTTAAACAACCAGACGAAATGGGGGTGAAATTGAATAGAAAAACACTAAAATGGCCAATAGATAAAATTACTATGAGACTAATATCTAATGACTTAATACTGCTGGAAACAATGCAGAAAACAACAAGAAACCAGAGGGGGGAATTGTTGCAAAAGATAAGGATAAAGATGAAAAACTTAGGGAAAACAAGGGGAACCTATGGGAAAAGGTCGAAGAAAAATCAAGAGGGAGTTTTGGATGTAACAATAACCTATCTGAAGGATCTGTAAAAATGAGGGATCGACCCCTGAAACGATGGCTGAAAACGCTGTAAATATCATAGTACCTACTGAGCTCAACTCCTCCTAAAAAGGTGGAAGTATACTGAAACCCTAGGGGGTTTGATTCTACTTCAGGGAGACAAAAAGAGAATATCTAGGCCTAAGATGGACTGAAACAGAGGTCAAAAAACTCAAAATAGTGCTCTTGGCAAACCTTGACAATTGTAGAAAAAACTCAGAAAAAAATTCCAGATCACAATTACTGACCTGTAAACAGGTGGGATCACACTGTTTGGGCACATAAGTGTGATTTATAGTGAAATTACACTTTTTGGGTATAAAAGTGCAAGTTCTTCTTGGTACTCAAGCGACATGTTGCGGAAAAAGTGTCGTCTCTAGTGCGGCTGGTACCTGTTACATGCAAAAAACAACAGAAAACAGCCAGGATTTATAATTTTGACTGAATTAGGAAAAAGAGTTAAAAAAAACATCAAGAGACTGAAAAAAGCTTAAGAAAAACCCTGATCATTGAAGCTAATGGTCACCCAGGAATCTGAATTACAACAATGGAGTCGCCATTTTTTGACGACATGTGTAATTAAAACACCAACGGAGTCGTCATTTGTTAGTGTAAAATCTTTCGGAAAGTGTACCAAAAATAGCTTACTTAAGCTATGGATGACATATAGCTATGATAATAGAAATGGTTGTAAAACCCTTTAGATCTGAAATAGACAATAAAAAAATTCCTACAAAAACCCATATCTATGCAGTAAAAGTAGTTAAACAACAAAAGGAAATAATAACTGATGCAAAAAATAACTCAAAGTAACCAATGGACAAGACAAGTTTAGAGAATGATCTTTCTAGTATGTAACACCTGGAGAAGGAAATAAGTAAATGTTACCAATCCCCCTCAATGGGATGGGTTCTTGGTTGTCCTCAGTGCTTCAGCTTCACAACTCTCTCTCTCTCAATGATGTAGAAAGCCCAAATATGTGATGAACTCAAGTGGGAGCTCAAATTTCAAAAGAAATAGCGACAATGAGAATGATCAAAGTAAAGAATGAATGGAAAAACCATCTTATTTATAACAAAATATTGGGTTATCCTCGATAATGGAGAATAATAAAATATTACTAACCAAAATCTAGATCTAATCACTTGGAATATTTTATTATATTTTGTTGGAGGGAAAATGTATTTAAATTGGTTAAATGCCTTTATTTAGAAATAATAAAAAAATAAATGATTTATTCATCATTTCAAGAATGTGGTTAAAAAATAATAAACAAATAATGATTTGTTTAATTATTCCTAGGTGATTTAGTCAAAATTAATAAGGAATAATAACTAAATAATGATTTAATTAATTATTCCTAGAGAAAAATAAGAAAATTAACGATTTATCTAATTTTTTCTCATAATTGGGTTAAATATGACCAGGAATATTATTTAAACAATGATTTAATTAATTATTCCTAGAAAAAAATCAAATAAATAATTATTTATTTAATTATTCCTCTTGGGGTTTCTTGTTTTAACGAGAAATAACTCAATAAAATATGGGTTACTAAATTATTTCTTATAGTGAAAACAATTTGACTATGGTAAAATTGGTGTTACATGGTGTACTTTGATCCATCTAGTTAGGAATAGCTAGATGATCAATTTTTGGTGAGAACTCATATGATTAATATACATGCTTTTTGTTGTTCAATTTGTTGTAAAACAAGTGAATTTAAACAAATATCTACTTATAAATTGTTCAAGCAACTTGTGATACTTCAACATATGGTCATAATCCATACATAACTCAATGTTGATCAATTCTTCAGTTATCTCTTCTTTGTATGTTAGTACTTATTATAAGACATCCATGGAAAACTAAATATCAAAACAAATATGAGATCTTAAGTAAGGCAAAAAATGTAAATACTCCTAGAATTTGTAATCAACCATTTTTTTCCTCGTCATCCTATCTTATGTGATGAATGGTTCCATTTTCTTCTTCTTCTTCTTTCTATAAAAATAAATAAAAAATTATTATTTCATGAAATAATTAAATTCAATGTAGATAAAATAATAAATCAACAATTACATACCTTTGATGCACGTTTTTGTTAGGAAACCTCCTCCTATGATGCAATTGTATTCATTTATTTTACTACCCCCCTTTACACCTTTATTAACATCCCTACAAACATGTGTTGGGCTATCCCTTCTTTGTCCATTGGAATTTTCATTCTTTTTCTAAAAATTTAAAAGAATTTTTTTTTTCTTTCTTAAATTGACATAAAAGTAAATATAGATAAAATAATTTTGTAATTTTTGGTACATATTATGGAAAAACATGTTTAGTAATAACATTTTTTAAATTATTCTTTTTGTTATTGTATTTTTTTTCTATTGAAAGTGTTAGACACACACAAAAGTAATAAGAAGAATTTAGATAACTCATATGATTTAATATTATTTACAAGATGTACATACAAATACATTTGTCCTGACCCTTGTTTCATATTTTTAGAGGTCTCTTGGACTTCTCTGTGATCGTTCACTTTCGTCCACAATAACCCTAACATATTAGGTGTCCAACATTTCCCCCCTTAATTTGAAAGGCATATGTGAGTCCAAGAGGAGAGATGGAATACAAAATGCATGGTAGAAAATGGTTGGATGTGCTCTATGAAATGGTGGTTTAAGGAAGAACACAGATAAAGTGAGGTAGAAGAACTCAAAGTCTCTATTAGTGGCAGTTTAAGGTTGACCACCAACTCTGAAAATAAGCTTGAAGAAGTTCTTGGAACAATTTTGAATATGGCTAGAAGTTGAAGTATTTTGTGAAGTGGAATTGATCCCTGATGATGGTTTAAACATAACCACAAACTAATGAAGTGGGTTGCAAAATATTAAGTCTTCTATAGGTGGTGGTTTAAGGCAAGCCACCAATCAAAACATGCTCATGAAACATGGCTCCTTCTTTGGCTACAAATATGAATATGGTTATGGCTCACTCTAGCTCTAAGCTTTGGCTTAGGTTGTGGCTCAGGATCACTTGATAAATCTTCAAAGCCGGTAGTGGATCATCAACTCCCACATTTTCATATACAAGGTGAGAAGATAAAGATATCTCCACTGCAATACATGTCAATAATTGAGACTGAAATTTTAGGTATGACCAATATATCTTCTTGGTTGTTAAAGGCCATTTCAAAGAAATGATCCATCCAAGATGAATCTTTTCTCTTGTGGGAGTCTTATGTATAGAGCATATGTCTAAATGGTGAGTATATTTACCACAATTCTCACAAGGGTGAAGATCACAAAAATTATCTTTTACATGGACAACCCAATCATAATGTTGGCATCTAACAATCTGAAGTGATTGTGAAATTGGAGCAGGATATGGAACGGGTGAAGATGAGCCATCATAAATGAACCAAAATTATGAAACTTGATTGGCTTAAAATAGATTGGAATGTGAAAGTAAACATCCTTTTCATATCTAAGACCAGTTCTATTCTTATTTATGACAAGTTCTTCCCAAGGTCTAATGATGGGCTTAGGAAGTGCAACTTGAACTTTTGAATCTTCATGCAAATATGCTCCTAAAATGGCCTCACTAATTTGATCAATTTCTGAATGTTGATGGGATTCAACTTCAGGCTAAAAAATAGAACTGTTCTAGAAAAAAACAATTCATAATGATGAATCTTATGTTGTAGTTGAGATTTGAGCTGTAAAAACTTAATCTTGTCTTGTGCATGTTCTAGACAGATTTTAATATCAACAAGGTTGGATTTTTTGATTTTGACTATGTTGTGAGTAGTAGATAGGATTATAGTTCCCAATAAGTCTAATAATCCATCAAGTCTGGCCATTTTCTCAAAGCACATAAATCACTTGCAATCAACTTTGAAATGATGTAGGATTCAACCAAAAATGCACCCGTTTAGAATGAAAATTCAACTTAATTTTAAAAAGGTACAAATTTCTTAATAGGAATAAATTCACATAAATATTTCTCCAAATATGAAAGTTTTACAAGAAAAAACCTCAATTATGGAAGATTGAACTTACTAACTTAGGCTCTTAGCATATCAAGAAGAGAAGAACTTCATCAATGTAGACCACCAAATAAACTATTGGCTTGCAAGAAAAAGCAACCTTATATCTATAATGAATGCAAATAGGAAAAATTCTCTTTCACGAACAATATTGGTACCTATTTCATATTGAAATACCAGCCACAAGGGAAATAAATGTGTTTTTTGAAAGACTTTTTCTCCACGGAACTAGCATCAAGCATTAGAATAAAATTGAGCATGTCTATATCAAAATCATTTCCTTTCCCATTAGAATCAATGCAATTTAGTAAAATTTTACCATCTCCTAACTCTTCAACTACTCTTTCAAGTTTTTAAGCTCCAATAAGTCAACTAGTCAAAGAAACTATGGTGCACAATACCCACAAAAGGAATAAGATTTGTGAGCATATTTACAAATTCAATGTCGATGGATCCACTTCATTGGAGATCTATGAGAAATTGATCATGGAGGAGATGGTGTTATGATTTCTAAAGATGAATATTATGTTGTGTTCTCAAGCCTGGTGCATATTATCAAGGACCATACAAGTGGTTGGATAATAGGTAAATGTTATCAATTGTATTTTAAACATTCCAAATTCATCAAAATCCTTTCCCTATTTTCCATGTATTTTCACTCTTGCGTTACTACCATATTTCTCTTCAAAGGTATGGATGAACACGGATCGAAGATTTTCATGGAGGTCGATGATAAAAATATTGAAACTTATAATCTATGAGTAATATATGCTCTATAATCTAGAGTAGGTTGAGGGATTCTTTTTTTCTGGTGTGTAGGTGAAGGTTAGGACTCCCTAACTTTCATCGAAAGGTCAAGAGATAAAATCTTGAGAGACATGCTTTCTCCTACTGATTAGTGCTTAGTTGTGTTAAGATTGAAGGGGAATCATCATGGGTGTTGATTATTATAACATTTTTAATGTTGGGAAGAATGATAGAGATGATGATTTTAAGAAGGCTTATAGAAAATTAGCCATAAAATGACACCTTGACAAAAAAAACCCCAACAAGAAGGAAGTGGAAGCCAAATTAAAACAAATATCTCTAACATACAAGCCTTTATGTTGTAGAGGAACATTGCAGATATAACAAGGGTAGCATAGGTAACATTTCTTTAGGAAGGATAGTGTATAATGGAAGAGACTAATGAGGCTAAAAAAATGTGCAATTGGGAAAAAAAACAGTTAGGCTACAAACAAGCAAACAAAGAGAGAAGAGGGATGGGAATGAAAGCATTGGAGATGGAAAATAGAGAAAAACAAGGGTTGATGGAAGGAAGGCTGACCAATATTTGAGCAAGACTAGAGTCAATTTCCTAAACAATAACACCCAATTTTATGAAGGACACAAAATCATGGCTCACAAAATTTGAGCAGGGAAGGAGTATGCCTGCGTTGATACCATGTTAAATATGCACCAAAGTATTATGAAAAATTTAGATAGCTCATGTGTTTCAATAGTATTCATAATATGTACATATAAATACATTTTTCATGGCCCTTGGTTTCATATTCGAAGAGATCTCTTGGACTTCTCCATGATAGTTCACATTCGTCCACACCAACCCTAATGGATTAGGTGTCTAACAACAAGTTTTACAAGTCTCATTGACCATAGCTCTAGAAACACTTCATGTAATTTATGTAGAACATGATTCTTGGATTCAAAGGATTGATTTTGGTACTTGAAGTGGAAGATATGTTTATATTTTATTTCGTTATATCCCTCATATTTTTGTAAAACAATGTTCCCATCTCATTAGCTTATAACGACTCTAGTTGAACTAAGGACACAATTATACCATTTACATCCTTCATAATTTTTATCTTCTTAGGATGATATTCCATTCCCTCACTATTAGTCCTTTCACAGCATTAAAAAAGACAGGTGGAATTAAACGTTTTAAAAATGTTAACAATTAGTGTTAATAAATTCACTTTTAGAAAAAGGTCAAAGTAAAACTTCATGTTGATTTCCTTTTGATACACCTAATTCCTATATTTTCAACATTTCTATAAGTCTTCTACACTTTGTTACACTCATATTGTGAACAATCTTATCAAGTTTCTTCTAGTTTTTTCTCTACATTATAGGTATTAACCAATACATACCATTAATTTAAATTTTATAGATAATTAAAATATATTAAATTTTTAATATAACTTAAAGAACTTGTCTTCTTCTCTTGTTGGAATGAGTTGTCATCATGCCTTGCAATAAGTTCTTTTCCTTGAACGTCAATCATCCCTCATGGTAGCTTCACCCAATGAACCTTTGACATAGCATGTGTGTGTGTGGCATACTAAATAATACCATTAATTTGACTTCATATTGTAAAATACCTCTACAAATCACTTTATTTAACCCACTACCAATACGAACCCAATACGCCTCCCAATTTTAAAAAAATCCCTACTTTCACTAGATATTGTAGGTATCCATTTTTTCATTAATATTTTTTATACCCCTTTATATTTTTCCACTTAGAACTTTGAGCTCCATTTTTTATGAAAAAAAATATAAAAAACCTTTAAACCCTATTATATGCCTAATATATTATGCCATTTTTTCCTCAATGTAATATTTAAAAATAGGAAAAATAGAAATATAGAACATAAAACTAGAAAATGCAGTAAAAATCAACACATCAAATACATGAATAGATCTACTTTGCCATTTTATTATATGAAATAGCAGAAATTAAGTACAAGTGCTTGAGAAAGAGACACTCAAGCTAGACAGAAAAACCTGAAATGACCCTAAAAATCAAGACATAAAAAACTGCTACTGCATCAACTGCTAGGAGGCCATGACTCCGCAATCCCATTGGAAAATATTGCTGTTGGAAACTAGGAATGCATAGATCTGCTGATTGGGTGCTCAGAAATTTTCGGGATCAAAGAACTGGGCTTTCTAGCAATATTCCAAGATAACCCAGAAGGGTTTCCGGAAATGACCACGATGAAAAATATAGCCCTAGGGATGATTTACACACTGCAACTGGGAGAATACTGGGAGGTGGCTGAAATGATAAGAAAAATTATTCTACTCCTCCCAACCAACTTCCCAGATGAAGGGCTAATCCCCTCACTGGATGCCAAGCTTAGAAACTTGGGTTATTGCTCCTCCAATATATCTTCCCTTCTGGATTGCACAATTTATGAAGGAGACTGCATTGCTGATAGGGGCTGAAGATTGGCCTGAAGCCTGATGATGAAATGAAGCTCAAGAAAATTTCCCGAGTGGGCACTCGAAGTCCCCTGAGGATAAGGGTGGGATTTCCACTCGGAAACACCCGTGTGCTAAACAACACAAAAAACTTCACTAAATAGCTGAAGCGTGCATAAATTCATAAAATAAAAAAAATAAAAAATATTCAGAATGCCCTCTATGGCTTCTATCCCCTTCCTTATATTCTTTGTGAGCCCTCACCCCCTTTCCCCCACATAATAATGATGCTACCATCATGGCTACTAACCTCCATTATGACTGCGTTGTCCTCCATTGTCTCCACTACCTCCATGACTGCACTGTTGATTTGGTCAAATTGACCCCATCCAAATGCATTGGCCCACATTCATACTAAGGAGTGGTTTATTCATCTTGATCCTATCTAGATGAATTGATCCACATTCACATTAGAAGTGGTTTTATTCCTACTAAAGAGATTTATGGGTCCCTCTACCCTCTTATTCATCCATCTTATTGACAAAAACAAAATTTAATATTCTAACTAGCTAAAAGCTAATTCGGATTATTACAGTCCTCCCCTCTAAAATGTTTCTTTTCCTCAAGCAATTGCAAGGATGGATGCTTCAAAATCTTCTCTCCTTCCCAAGTGGCATCCTAATCTGGAAGGTTCCTCCATCGAACCAGATATTCTTTAATCACCTTGTTTCTTAGCTTCCTTTCCCGACTATCCAAGAGAGCTTCCAGTTGTAAGACCATATGGCCCTCATCATTAATAGGTGGGAGCTCCATAGTGGAAATTGCATGTTGTCCAATGGCCTTCTTGAGGCATGAGACATGAAAAATGTTTTGGATCTTACTCCCAATGTGGAGCTCCAACTCATATGATACTTCCCCAACACAACAGATCACCTTGTATGGCCCATAGAAATGGGGCTTAAGATTCTCATCCCCCTTCTCCTTCAACGTAGATTGCTTGTAAGGCTGAAGATAGAGATAAAACAAATCATCCACCTTAAACTCTCTCTCCACCCGACCACGATCTTCATATAACTTCTATTGATTTTGGGTTGTAGCAATGTTGTCCTTAAGAGCATAGAGTATATCCTGACTCTCTTGGATCCACTCTTTGGCTCTAGGAGCCTTTCTTGCTCCAAAAATCACATCAAAAAATGATAAAGAATCATAACCATATAGAGCCTAGAATGGAGACATACCGATTGATATATAAAATTTCGTATTGTAGCAATTTTCTCCCAAGTGGAGACAACGCAACCATGCCCTCTTCTGCCCCGAAACATAGTTTCGCAAGTAGCGTTCCAACCACTTGTTTACTATCTCTGTCTAGCCATATGTCTAGGGGTGATAACTGGTACTCAGTGTTAACTCAATACCCACCAAATGGAAAAGCTCCTACAAAAAGCCACCCATGAAGCAACTATCTCTATCACTAACTACGGTCTTACGAAGAACATGAAGTCTGAAAACATCTCTAAAGAAAAGCTCAGCAACTTGTGAAGCAGTGTACCGTGAAGATATGGAAAAGAAATGTGAATAATTTTTTAGTCGATCAACGACCACAAAGATACAATCCTTGCCCTGTGCTGCTGACAAACCAGTAATGAAGTACATAGAAATGCTTTCCCATTTCCCCTCTAGAATAGGAAGTGGTTGTAAAAACCCTACAGGATGGTTGTTATCTCCTTTATTCTTCTAAGAAACTACACACTCCTTGATAAGCTGGAGAAAATCCTCCTTGAGACCCTTCCATGAGAATTTCTCTTTGATGGTCTGATATGTATTTGTGAAACCTTGGTGGCCTGAGAGTGGTTAATCATGTGTTGCATGCAAATTTTTCTCCTTGAGCTTAGAATGTTTAGTCAAGAAGATCTGGTACCAGTAGTAGATGACCTCATCCATCACTCTATGCCTCTCATCGGCCACCTGTTAGCCACCTATGAAATTTTTGTCAAGAAAACAGGTGGCTAAATTGTTTTATGAGACTTCAAGAGATACATTTCCCATGAAAATCTCTCATCTTTGAAGCCTCTATGTGTTCATTGCCTTTAAAAAGATCTTCACTGTTGTTTCCATCCAAAAATCCTCACTGTCTGTGAAAAAATTGTGTTTTGAAGAGCCTTCATCTGCCCTTGTATCTCTGCAAAATGCCCCATCTTGGCCTTTTTTCCCTTTTGCAAAATTTCCCCTTTAACCTCAAAAATCCCCCCTAAGTTTCCCAAACCATCAAATTCTTCCCTTTACACCAAATGAAATCCCTTCATTTGATTTTAAAACCCCTTCATTCCCCTACCGAAACCTCTGTTTGGCCCTAAAAACTTTGTTTGTCAACTTAAAAACCCATATTTTACCATGTGCAGGCTAAGCCCCTTTCGGCCAGCCCCTAACCACTTCCCCCCATAAGCCCGAGCACTAGAGCATAAGGCGCTAATCGCATCGGAGAATCGGAGCGGGACATGCCTATTGTATTTGTAAAACAAACTTCCGATGCGATAGTGTGTTGGGTCTGTCGGCTTCGAAATAATCCCTGCCGTTGATCTGAATAGATCTGACGGCCCTCGCTCGTTCCATCGCGCCCCAATCACACTCCGTTGTAGACCTCCGATGACCTTCTCCACCGTCGATTCGCCTTTTAATCCGACGGTCCTTGCATCCTCGCTCTGATTGCAATTGCAAAGTTTAAACTATGCCATCCTCCGTCCCTCTTGATTGTGATCCTCTGACGTGATCTTGGCCGTTGAATCCACAAGAACCAACGGTCAGGATTCGCCATCATTCCGCCATCTGTTCCCCGATTGGCCTCCTCTGATCCAATCACAACCATCGATCTATCATAGATCCGATGGTCAAAGGCCAATCATACCATCGCTCATCGGAGTTTTGACCCTCCCATCGCTCCCCTCCGATTAGATCGCAACCGTCCATCCTTGATGATCTAACGGTTCAGATCTCTCTGCCCACTAACCATTTTCTCTGCCTGTGTATCTCCTCCGCCAATCTTAGCCGTTCGTCATCAGATCAGATGACCCATAATAAAACTGCCATTCGTTTGACCCCACCTCTACTGTTCGTGCATCTCCTCAGATCGCGCTCCATCTCCCGCCATCAAATATCATGGTCCCAGATCCAACGATCTACATCCATATCGTGCAGATTTCACGTACGGTGTTTAATGCCTAAAATTTACATGATATGGACGGTTTTCCAGAGCCACATGTCAACTAAAGACCCATATCGCGTTGAAAAGGTGAAAATAGCCTTTCGGCCTTTCTGTCGCGCGAAACTAGCATTTTTGCATCCCAAAACCACTTCCCCACTTCATCGCCCGAAATCTCATCTATAGATCCCAACCTTTGATCTGCTTCGATCAACGACCCTCATTTCATCTCGCATCCCAGCCATTGTTTTTCATCGCGCAACCCATGCATCGCATCGAATCATCGCAGCCGTTGATCTCCTCCTGGGATCTGACGGTCCTAATTGAATCACCCTCTGCCCATGACCGGGTCCCACCATATCAGCCCATTTCATATGTTTCCCACGCATTTTTTGTGTATTTCGTTCAAAGGCCCAAACCTTGGGTTTTGCATTAAACATAATATCATTCCGAAAAAATTAAAATTTTGATGTTTTACATTAAAGTTTTTCATTTCAGCAAACCTTCATCAGCTGCATTTTTCACCATAATTCTGCATTTTCCCACCATTCACCTTGCATCCATCGTTTCCTCCATGTTGCGCTGCCATCATCATAGCATTCCACCGTGGCCATCTTCCCCCCATGCATGGATTTATTAAACATGTTTGTGTGTTTCTGCAGGTTATAGGCGGTGAACTCTGCCATTGCTCATAGTCACTGTTATAGTGGCACAGAGCGTAGAGAAGGCTAATTTTAGAGCCTAATATTGCAGAAGAAATGCTTGGAAAGGTTACTAAATGAAAATATTTCATTAAAGGACAAATTTTAACTCTGTGGGCCCTCTCTAGCGCCAGTAAAGCTCAAATTTCGCAGACAGAGACAGTAACAAAGTGGAAAAGAGTATCATTGAATAATCAGAGAGTTTAATGCCTGTAATTGAAGAATTTAAGCTCCGATGCATTGATTAAAAGGAAAATGTACCAGATTGAAGACCTCATGATTATCACAGAGGATCTAATAGGGCCAAATGCATAGAAAACAATATCATCAGTGTTTCACATCGACAGAAGTTTCCCCCCAAGAAAGGACACAGTACCCATTCTATCTTTATTCTACATTGTGTCCCTGAGAAGATTTCCACCTTGACCACAGTCTATGCTACCAGAGAATTTTTTATGCAACATGGCAGGCCATGAAATCATTTATCTGCCTTTTTTTTTATTCACCAGAGTACTACAAGTACTACAACGAAAGCACATCAAGAACATACCTGGAGTAAATTTCAGCCTGTCGAAGACCACTCTTTCATCCAAAGAGTACTGAAGATTAATGCTCAGATATTAAGACAGAATGGGCCTCGACCCTCTACTTCTACTCTGTTTTAATGTTTATTTTAGTGTTTCATCTACCTCCTTTGCCTCTCTTTCAGCTATAAAACTCATGAAGGAACTCATTGTAAAGGTTTTTGATCGGATATCTATGAATTATAAGCTGTTTCTCTTGAGATATAGTTCTCTGTGTAAAGTTGTAAGATAGGCTGAGGAAGATGTTTTCAGACTGAATATCAAGATGTTGGAAATGTTGTACATTACTGGTGTTGCTCTTTAATATGACAAGCACATTTCTTTGGATCTTGGTTTAAAGCAGCGGTGATGTTTTTCTATCTCTGTCTCTGTTTTCCCTTGTAATCATCATATTTCATTTCTTTTGGTACACATCAGAAATCTAGTTTAGGATATACGCTCGCATGGTACCTTAAGCTTTTTCTCTCCCTACCTTCGATGTTTTCTACTGATTGTATTATCTGGGTAATGATTCAAGCTAATTTAACCAGCGTAGTGGCTAATATTTTACCGCTCGCTGATGCATGAATTAATGAGTCTGTCCTCAGATGTTCTTGTTGGGTTTTAATTGAAAGAATTTGGATACTGGGAGTCTTGAAAGTTGATTCTATTGCACTAGTGTCCTTTTCAATTAATTGAATCTTTCCGAGTTCCCCCAAGTTGGATGCTGAAGCATTAAGAGTTCAAAGTATCTCTCCGATCTCAGGTTTTCACCTGTGTGTTTAGATCTTTGATGTTCCCTTTGTTTGAAGAGTTTACCCTTTAGGATTTGGATCACAGGTTGTCTAATGGCATGTCTTATCCTTGGATCTAATTCTTGAACGGTCACCTTGGAGGTTTCCTTGCCTTTCACCTTAGTTCTTACCATTTCATGCCACACTATCATCTTTAAGATCCAATGCTTTAGATGACTAGCCCAATTGAAAGCCTGCATATCAAATAGCAAGTAAACCCTTTCCTGACTCCATTGCCCAATGGTCTTGAGTATTCTTTGAATCATCTCTCCTTTGCCTAAAATCTTCTTTCTTCATCCTTGTCTCATATTGAACCCTTCCTTCCTGATTCCCAACAACCAAACAAAAAATTAAACAAACAAACAAACCTGTGCCTATAACTAGCCTAAAACCTTAAAACAGAGCTTCAAATACATATACCTTTGTTGATACAGAGAGATCCATCTCTGGACCTAGGAGGGCTAGATCCTGAGCTTTGAAAGTGGTTCTGATGTTGTCTCATCTTTTGGTATTTCCAAACTTGCCAAAACATGGGAACCCCAACATAATGGTGACTCCGCTGGGGAAATTTGAGAAAAACACACCTTTAAACATTTCTAAGGCTCAAAGAATACCATAGTAGCTTTAGTTTTGTGTTTAATCACTGTGGTGGACATTGTACCTCCTTGAAACATTCTTAACCTTCCACCTGGCGACTCCATAGTTCCTTAATGATTAACGACTCCACTGGTGATGAGTAGGCCTGCTGATTATCTTGGTTTTCATAAGACTCCACTGGGAGACCAACCTTCATTACAACATCAACCATAATAGAAGTAATAGTTAGGTTTAAGCTGCTTCGTTGGAAGACATCATTCTGGCTTCAAGAACCATTCACACAAGAGCTTATCCTAACCCAGATCCACCTGAAATAGTTGACAACCCTTAGAGAATTCTCAGAAAATATCCTATACCTAGAAAGTCAACTATTTCTAGAAATATCCATAGAGATAACTCTGCATCGAAAGACTTTACAGCTCTATCAGATCCTCTGTTTGGCTTGGATTTGCAAAACAGTTTACCCAGAACTAGGTCATTCAGTGCTCTAGAGCAGGCCGAACTTGAGCTCCCTGGTTCACCATCTCACAATGGTCAACACAATAGGGATAGAGAGACCCCTCCATCTACACCTCCTGATATTCATTTCATTCAAAACTTGGGGCTCTACCATCCTAAATCTGCTCAATAGACTTCTGTTGGTCCTAGTATCTCTGTCATCCACATACATGCTACACAAGAAAATCCTTTACCTCATCAAAACATCGTTATGGTAGCCTGGTATGCACCTTTGGTATTACCCTAGCCTCTAGTGCCTTTACCCAATGATTATCAATCAAATATCCCACACTTCACCGTAAAAGAGTCTACCACAGATCAACACCACGTAGACAGGATGGAAGATTCCTTTGACTATATGGAGATAGATGACGAGACAGTCAAAATGAGAATCTTTGCCGAGAGTTTGGGAGGTGATGTGAAGAAATGGTTTAAGGGCCTACCTCCTAATAGTATCCAGGATCTTCCCTCCTTATATCAGACCTTCATAAAAAAATGGGAGGTCAAAGCCAATCCTCTCCAAATCCTAGCAAAATACAAGAACCTTAAAATAAATGTAGGAGAGAGTTTCCATGACTATTCTACAAGGTTTAAAAGCGTTTACAACGCTCTTCCTCCACATATGAAACCTCCTCAAGGTATGGCCTTAGTGAAATACCCAGAAGGCTTTGATGCCAACATGGCCTACCAGCTTAGGGAGAGAGATTACAACACATTGGAAGATATGCAAAAAAGAGCCATGAGTGTAGAGGCTAACTTGATTGAGAAGAAAGCCAAAATGAGGGCTGAGAAAAGGGTAACATATAGGGATGACGTTGTAGCTTCCACATCTGACCCCAAGTATGACCATCTAGCCAAAAACATGGAAAAGCTACAACAAATGGTGGAAAGAATGGTTGTCTCAGTCAGTAATCAAAACATAAACCAAAATCATAACCAGAACCAAAACTTTAGGAGAAACAATACCACTCCCAACAGACAAAGAGAAGCAGATCAACAAGTCATACCCCCATTTCAGGGGAATTTCCTCAATGAAGATGAGGGGATAATCAAGGAGTCTGAGGGAAACACAATAAATATGTTTGGAATAGAAAACTCAATCCACAACTTTTCCACAGAAGAAGATCAACCCTCACCCTCAGATTGGGATGAGGAAAGATTAGAATCTGAAGATTACAGGCTCGGGTTTAAAAAATCTATTATGTAGGTTAGAGAACAGTATGAACTTAGAAGAAAAAGGAACTTAGGCAACTCCAAACCAAAAGCTTCTGAGATTACTATTAAGAAAATGCCTAAGAAAACTTCTAAAGTAACTGTTGAAATCAGCAAATCAGCAGCTGAGATTTCTAGGAAGAACAAAGAGAAAGAAAACCAGGATACTGATAAACAGAGTCAACCAACTAGCAGCACTAGCACTGCAGTTAGTGCTCCTGATAAAACAATTCCTAACACTGTACATAGTGAGAATATGCACACTGATTCAGCCACTAAGACAGTGGTTAACAAAACAAAGTTGAGTGTCACGAAGAGTCAATCCACCTTCAATTTGGAGAGTGAGATTGCAAAAATTGAAATCTCCGTCCCACTCTCTGAGCTGGCCACTCAGGATGTATATAAAGGCCAAATTTTGAAAGCTCTAAATCTAGGTGAAAAAAATGATATTGTTAATCCAAGTGACGATCAACCAACCCTTCTGTTTGGCCCAAAGATAGAAGGGAAGTTTCAGGAAGGGGTAGTACCTCCTTTTTATGTCAGTCTAAATATCCAAGACAAGATCCTTCATAATGCAATGCATGACTCTGGAGCGTCACAAAACCTAATGCCTAAGGTAGTTATGGAGAGGTTAGGCCTAGAAATAACCCGTCCCTATAAAGACCTATATTCATTTGAATCTAGCAGGGTAAAGTGTCTTGGCCTGATCAAAGACCTGTGTGTGAACTTGACCCAGATTCCAGCCAAATGTATGGTTATGGATGTTGTAGTGGTAGATGTGCCACCTAAGTATGGCATGTTACTATCGAGGTCATGGGGAGCCAAGCTGCAAGTTACAATGCAGATGGATGGGGCATATGCCACGATTCCTGTCTTTAGCCAACTTAGGAGACTGTATAGAGAGGCACAAATGAAAATCTTGGTCAGAAGCCCTGAAAGGCCCAAAAATTCACCTTTGTACTCTGTACACACAGATCTGGACTCCTTTATCATCTGCAACAATGAATCTATAGAAGAGCTAGAACTAGAAAACAGAGATACAAATAATGAAACAAAGCTCATAGATTTTGACATAATGGCCACTCTGGACTTAGAAGAAAACGAAGAAGAATCCTCTGGATAGTACCCTGAAGCTCAAGCTCAGAGTGAACAAGAAACAGGATGCAAACAATTGACTAGCCTTCTCTCTGAAACCCACACACACCATGAAGAACAAAACCCTCCACACCATGAAACATACCCCCCATTGCAACAAAACAATGAAACCAACGCTAGGAATGAAATCGATGATAAACCCAAGAATGAACCTTTATGGGAAATGAATTTCGATGGGTCTTGCACTAGGAAGATTGCGGGAGAGGGGGTGTGGTTGCATAACACTAAGAGTGACTACACGGAGAGCCATGATTTTAATCTAAACTTAAAGTGTACAAACAATATTGCGGATTATGAGGCTCTTATCCTAGGCATGAATTTATTGAGAAAACTAGGAGCCCGAAGGATAGTTGCACATGGAGACTTTGAGCTAATCATTAAACAAGTGAATAGTGAATACACAACAAAACACCCTAGGTTGAGAGCGTATAGGAATTATGCCATGGATTTATTGAAAGCCTTTGTGGAATATGAGCTGGTGTTTGTTCCTAAGAGTCAGAACACAATTGCAAACGGATTAGCTTGCATAGCTAGTTCATATCATAAGCCTCCCAGTGACAAAAAAATCATCATTCAGAAAAAATACAGACCTGCAGTGCCTGAAAATGAGAAATAGTGGCAGGTCTTTGAGGGCGATAAGCAGATTGAGTATTTCTTGATAGGAAGGAATGAGTTTGAATTCTCTGATTCAGACTCTAAATTTGATGAAAGCTACCTGAGTGAGGAGCCCCTCGACGAAGAAAAATCACCTCGTAACATTGAAATAAACACTTTAACTGAACAGATTGGAAATAAGACTAAAGAATATAAGAATGCATATAAAGAGGAAATAGAGGTGCTACAGGCAAAAGATAAGAACATACCCCGAGGTCTGGAACCTTTAGAGGATCTTTTTGATTTCGATGATGTAGCGAAAAAACCCACCATAGAGCACTCAGACTCTGATGTTGAGGAATGCAACATAGGAAATGAAGACAAGCCTAAGATGATAAAATTGGCTAAGTACTAGCCCGCAGACTTGAAAAAGAAATACATTGACTTATTTAAATAATTCATTGATGTGTTTTCCTGGAGCTACGAGGACTTAAAGGCCTATGACACAAACATTATACTGCATAAAATACCTTTGAGAGAGAACCAAAAACCCTTCAGACAAAAACTTCGCAGGATTAAAGCAAAACAACTGCCTACAGTTGAAAAGGAAATAAAGAAGATGTACGAGGTAGGAATAATAGTTCCTGTGATGTTCTCTGATTGGGTCTCAAACCTTGTAGCTGTGAGAAAGAAAACAGGTGAGATCAGACTGTGCATTGATTTCAGGAACCTTAACATAGCTTCAATTAAAGACAATTACCCTTTGCCAAAGATGGAACACATTCTTCAGAGGGTAGCAGGCTCAAAAAGGATCTCCCTGCTAGATGGTTTTTCGGGTTATAACCAAGTTTTAGTGATCCCATAAGACTAAATCAAGACCGCTTTCACCACTCCATGGGGCACTTTTATGTACGTAAAAATGCCTTTTGGACTGATGAAGGCTGGTGCGACCTTCCAACGAGCGATGGACATATCTTTTTTAGATGAAATATGGCACTTCATTGTCATCTATCTGGATGACATAATAGTCTATTCCAAGACTAATGAGGAGCACCTAAAACATCTAAGAAGGGTTTTTGAAAAATGTAGAAGGTTCGGTCTATCATTAAATCCCAAGAAGACTGTATTCGGGCCGCAAGAAGGTAAGCTTCTTGGCCACATTATATCTGAGAAGGGAATTAAGATATACCCACAGAGGGTTGATAGAATACTACATATCACACACCCAAGAAACATTAAAGAGTTACAGTCCTTTATTGGGAAAATGAACTTCCTAAGGAGGTTTATTCCCAACTTAGCTGAGCACCTCAGGAATATGACTAGCGTGCTGAAGAAAGGTGTAGGAGTTAAGTGGACTGTAGAGGCTAAATTTTTTTTTGAATCAGTTAAAATTGCACTCACCCGGGCTCCTGTCCTAATCAGCCCAGATTTTTCAAAAGATTTCCTGATATTTTCCTTTGCCTTTGAGCATATAGTGGCTGCAGTTGTACTGCAGAAAAACCCAGAGGGAATGGAACATACCATTGCCTTCTTCAGCAAAGTTCTGAGGGATGCACCCTTAAAATATAACATAATGTAAAAACAGGGCTATGCCTTGGTAAATGCCTTGAAGGACTTTAGGGTGTATATACTGCATTCTCACACAATAGCCTACGTGCCAAACATAGTGGTTAAAGACATATTGTCCCAAGATCTGGATGGAAAGAGGGGCAAGTGGATCATTGTGATTTTAGAATATGACCTGGAAATAACACCCACGAAACTAATCAAAGGTCAGGGCTTAGCTCAACTAATGGCCGAATCAAATTTACAAGCCCTTGACATTAACATGGTGGATGCCTTGGATGAACAGGAAGGATTGCCTGATCCTACTGTAGAGGAAAAATTTCAAAACTCTCCTTGGTATTCCGATATGCTGTATGTGCTCACAAACCTCAATGCCCCTCCTGATCTATCAAAAACTAAGGCCCGATTCCTGAAGATAAAAGCTAGAAACTATTGCATATTGAATGAATGTTTATACTGGAAAAATGCAAATGGTCTATTGCTTAAATGTTTTCCTGAAACTGAAGTAGAGAGAATTAAACAGGACTTCCATGCAGGAGAGTGTGGAGGCCACTTAAGCTGGAAAGCCACTGCTAACAAAATACTCAGAGCTGGCTATTACTGGTCTACACTTTTCAATGACATACACAAAAATATAATTTTCTGTCACAAATGCCAGATTTTCGAAGGCAAGAGAAAGCTCCTCCCGTTACCCTTACAACCCATCACTGTTGAGGGTCCCTTTTTGCAATGGGGCCTCGATTTCATAGGGGAAATACACCTTGCTTCTTCTACACAACACAAGTAGATCCTTACAGCCACAGATTACTTCACGAAGTGGATAGAGGCCATGCCCTCTAGGAATGCCACAAATTCTATCATCATTAAGTTCCTAGAAGACCACATCCTCTCTAGATTTGGCTGTCCAAGAAAAATAATCACTGATAACGCTGCTGCTTTTGGATCCAAGAAAATGATTGATTTTTGTCACAGGTACCAAATAGCACTCGGTCATTCAACTGCTTATTACCCTCAAGGTAATGGGCTAGCTGAATCATCAAAAAAGAGCTTGGTAACAATCATCAAAAAGCTGCTGGAAGAGAACAAAAAGTCATGGCATAACAAGTTAGTGCATGCTTTGTGGGCTGACAGGCTTACAACAAAAAAATCCATTGGCATGTTACCATATCAGCTTGTGTATGGAACAGAGGCAGTATTTCCAACCAACCTTGGGATACCAGTGATTAAACTAGTCCAAGAGATCCAGACGGAAGAGGACAATATGGTAAGGAGGATAAATCAGACAATTCATCTCCAACAAACAAGGGAAGAGGTCTATAACAGAGCTCTGAAAGTTTAGGAAAATATTAAGAAGTTGTTTGATAAGAGAACGAAGGCTTCAAACTTCAAAATTGGAGATAAAGTTCTGAAGTGGGACTCCAGGAGAGAGGACAAAGGAAAACACGTCAAATTTGACAGTTTGTGGCAGGGTCCTTACATCATCCAGGCCACTGTGGGCCCAAATGCCTTTTTCCTGCAAGAGCTTAATGGTACAGATCTGTTTGGGGTCCTGTCAATGGCAGGATGCTCAAACACTAATACTGCTGATTTCCGATTTCCAGTTGCATTTTCATTGTAAATACCATTGTTGTGTTTTGTTTTCAAGAAAAGAGAAAAAAGTTTCAAAAAACAAAGAAGGAGAGGTTCAGACATGCTCAAAACTTGGACCTCTGAAGTAAGAAAGATTGGCTCTAACATGATCAAAACCTGAGCCATAGAAATTAAAGGAAGCTGGTTCTAACATTCCCAAAATCTGAACCAACAAAGGAGAAAAAGGAACCAGCTCCAACAAGCCCAAAACCGGAGCTGAAACGAAGAAGGAAAAGTGACTCTAACAAGCTCAAAACTTGAGTCACAAAGAAGAGAAGGATGCTTCAAAGTTTCAGATTTCAAGCCTTCGAAATTTTGTCTCCAATTTTCTGCATTTTTAGTCCATGTACAACTATCTTTATGCCTTGGATACATAGCAAACTAGACTGTCTAATCCTAGTTTGACTGTCTTTAAATTTCTGTTGTAGAATGTAGAGAAGAAATCTATTGGACAGTTTAATCCTAGCAGATATTAGGTTTAGGTAGAGAAACATATGAGGCCAAAAGTTTAATCTGGTCTCATGGAGTGATAAGGGTAGAAATTAGATTAATGTGTGTTCTGTTTTCAATAAAGAAAAAATGACGAAGAAAGGTCTGCCAATTCAAATGCACCTTGAAGAAAAAATGCTAGGATTATAGGATGGGTAGGTAGATTGTTTGGGGAGTGTTTCTGCTGATTAATTCCATCATGTTATACTGCTAAATCAAAGAGGGGAGATGGTTCAAGGATTAGGTATCTGGCCTACTGCAAATATCTATTTTATGAGTTCTTGACTCCTTCAAGAAGAAGCCATCCCCATGTGGAGCCACTGTTAGCCACCTATGAAATTGTTGTCAAGCAAACAAGTGGTTAAATTGTTTTATGAGACTTCAAGAGATACATTTCCCATAAAAATCTCTCATATTTGAAGCCTTTGTGTGTTCATTGCCTTTAAAAAGATCTTCATTTTTGTTTCCATCCAAAAAGCCTCATTGTCTGTGAAAAAATTATGTTTTGAAGAGCCTTCATCTGCCCTTGTATCTCTGCAAAATGCCCCATCTTGGCAATTTTTCCCTTTTGAAAAATTTCCCCTTTAACCTCAAAAATCCCCACTAAGTTTCCCAAACCATAAAATTCTTCCCTTTACACCAAATGAAATCCCTTCATTTTATTTTAAAACCCCTTCATTCCCCTACCAAATCCTCTGTTTGGCCCTAAAAACTTTATTTTTCGGCTTAAAAACCCATATTTTACCATGTGCAGGCTAATCCCCTTTCGACCAGCCCCTAACCACTTCCCCCCATAAGCCCAAGCACTAAGACCAAGCCCTAAAGCATAAGGCGCTAATCGTATCGGAGAATCGGAGTGGGACATGCCTATTGTCTTTGTAAAACAAACTTTTGATGCGATAGTGTGTTGTGTTTGTTGGCTTCGAAATAATCCCTGCCATTGATTTGAATAGATCTGACGACCCGTGCTCATTCCATCGTGCCCTGATCACACTCCATTGTAAACCTCCAATGACCTTCTCCACCATCGATTCGCCTTTTAATCCGACAGTCCTCACATCCTCGCTCCGATCGCAATCACAAAGTTTAAACTGTGCCATCCTCCGTCCCTCCCGATTGCGATCCTCCAACGCGATCCTGGCCATTGAATCCACAAGAACCAACGGCCAGGATTCGCTGTCATTCTGCCATGTGTTCCCCGATTGGCCTCCTCTGATTCAATCGCAGCTGTCGATCTATCATAGATCCGACGGTCAAAGGCAAATCGTACCATCGTTCATCGGAGTTTTGACCCTCCCATCACTCCCCTCCAATTAGATTGCAGCCGTCAATCCTTGATGATCTAACGGATCAGATCTCTCCCACCCACTAACCTTTTGCTATGCCTGTGTATCTCCTCCACCAATCTCAGCCGTTCGTCATCAGATCAGACGGCCCACAATAAAACCACCGTTTGTTCTACCCCACCTCTACTGTCCGTGCATCTCCTCAGATCGCGCTTCATCTCCCATCGTCGGATCTCACAGTCCCAGATCCAATAGTCTACATCCATCTCATGCAGATTTCGCGTTCGGTGTTTAATGCCTAAAATTTATGCGATATGGGCGGTTTTCCAGAGCCACGAGTAAGCTAAAGACCCATATCACGTTGAAAAGGTGAAAACAACCTTTCGGCCTTTCTGCCGTGCAAAACTAGTAGTTTTGTGTCCCAAAACCACTTCCCCACTTCATTGCCCGAAATATCATCTGCAGATCCCGACCATTGATCCGATTTGATCAATGGCCCTCATTGCATCTCACGTCCCAGCCATTGTTTTTCATCGCGCAACCCATGCATCACATCAGATCATCGCAGCTGTCGATCTCCTCCTGAGATCTGACAGTCCTAATTGAATCACCCTCCACCCATGACCGGGTCCCACCATATCAGTCCATTTCATATGTTTCCCACACATTTTCTGTGTATTTTTTTCAAAGGCCCAAACCTTTGGTTTTACATTAAACATCATATCATTCCGCAAACATTAAAATTTTGGTGTTTTACATTAAAGTTTTTCATTTCACCAAACCTTCATCAGCTGCATTTTTCACCATAATTCTGCATTTTCCCACCATTCACCTTGCATCCACTGTTGCCTCCATGTTGCGCTGCCATCATCACAGCATTCCACCACGGCCATATTCCCCCCATGCATGGATTTCTTAAACATGTTTGTGTGTTTTTGCAGGTTACAAGTGGTGAACTCTGCCATTGCTCACAGTCACTGTTATAGTGGCACAGAGTGCAGAGAAGGCTAATTTCAGAGCCTGATATTGCAGAAGAAACGCTTGGAAAGGTTAATAAATGAAAATATTTCATTAAAGGACAAATTTTAAATCTATGGGGCCTCTCCAGTGCCAGTAAAGCTCAAATTTCGCAGACAGAGACAGTAACGAAGTGGAAAAGAGTATCAGTGAATAATCAGAGAGTTTAATGCTTGTAATTGATGAATTTAAGCTCTGATGCATTGATTTAAAGGAAAATGTACCAGATTTAATACCTCATGATTATCATAGAGGATCTAATAGGGCCTAATGCACAGAAAACAATATTATCAGTGTTTCACATCGGCAGAAGTTTCCTCCCAAGAAAGGACACAGTACCCATTTTGTCTTTATTCTACACTGTGTCCCTGAGAATATTTCCACCTTGACTGCAGTCCCATGCTACCAGAGCATTTTTTATGCAGCATGGCAGGATCTGAAATCATTTATCTGCCTTTTTTTTTATTCACCATAGTTCTACAAGTACTACAGCGAAAGCACATCAAGAACATACCTGGAGTAAATTTCAGCCTATCGAATACCACTCTTTCATCCAAAGAGTACTGAAGATTAATGCTCAGATATTAAGACAGAATGGGCATCGACCCTCTCCTTATACTCTATTTTAATGTTTCATTTAGTGTTTCATCTACCTCCTCTGCCTCTCTTTCAGCTATAAAACTCATGAAGGAACTCATTGTAAAGGATGTTGATTGGATATCTGTGAATTGTAAGCCGTTTCTCTTGAGATATAGTTCTCTGTGTAAAGTTGTAAGATAGGTTGAGGAAGATGTTTTCAGACTGAATATCATCCTGTTGGAAATGTTGTACATGACTGGTGTTTCTCTTTAATATGACAAGCACATTTCTTTGGATCCTGGTTTAAAGCAGCGGTGATGTTTTTCTATCTCTGTCTCTGTTTTCCCTTGTAATCATCATATTTCATTTCTTCTGGTACACATCAGAAATTTGGTTTAGGATATACCCTCGCATGGTACCCTAAGCTTCTGCTCTCCCTACCTTTGATGTTTTCTACCGATTGTATTATCTGGGTATTGATTCAAGCTAATTTAACCAGTGTAGTGGCTAATATTTTGCCGCTAGCTGATGTATGAATTAATGAGTCTGTCCTCAGATGTTCTTGTGGGGTTTTAATTGAAAGAATTGGGATACTGTTAGTCTTGAACATTGATTCTGTCTCACTAGGTTCGTTTTCAATTAACTGAATCTTTCCAAGTTCCCCCAAGTTGGATGCCGAAGCATTAAGAGTTCAAAGTCTCTCTCCGATCTCAGGTTTTCACCTGTGTGTTTAGATATTTGATGTTCCCTTTGTTTGAAGAGTTTACCCTTTAGGATTTGGATCACAGGTTGTCTAATGGCATATCCTGTCCCTGGATCTAATTCCTGAATGGTCACCTTGGAGGTTTCCTTTCCTTTCACCTTCTTTCTTACCATTTCATGCCACACTATCATCTTTAAGATCCAATGCTTTAGATGATTAGCCCAATTGAAAGCCTACATATCGAATAGCAAGCAAAACCCCTTCCTGACTCCATTGCCCAATGGTCTCGAGTATTCTTTGAGTCATCTCTCGTTTTCCTAAAATCTTCTTTATTCATCCTTGTCTCATATTGAACCCTTCCTTCCTGATTCCCAACAACTAAACAAACAAGCAAACCCGTGCCTATAACTAGCCTAAAACCTTAAAACAGAGCTTCAAAGACATATACCTTTGCCGATACAGAGAGATCCCTCTCTGGACCCAGGAGGGCTAGATCCTAAGGTCTGAAAGTGGTTCTGATATTGTCTCATATTTTGTATTTTCAAACTTGCCAAAACATGGGAACCCCAACACCACCTACCCATCTAGTATCTCACATGTGAAGCGGTCTTTGGAATACTCCACCAAAAGTTGGGCCTTGTAATCTGAATCCACACTTATCAAGGGAAAAATTTTTGGTCTCTGTGATAAGGCATCAGCTACCACATTACTCTTCCCTTTGAAATATTCAATGTCAAAGTCATATGCCTGGATTTTTCTAACCCATTTTTACTGCCTCTCTTGCAACTTCTTCTGCTCAAGAAAATACCGAAGACTGTTGTGGTTAGTCTTTACTCAGAATCTGTTTCCTACCAGATACTGTCTGAATTTGGCCAACACATTCATAATGGCCAACATCTCCTTGTCATATATGGGATACAACCTCTCATGTGGCAACAACTTCTGACTCTCAAAGGCTATGGGGTGGCTCCCTTGCATCAAAATTGTGCCAATACCCTCCCCTGAAGCATCACACTCTATAACAAAGGGCTGGGTGAAATCTGGCAATACCAACACCATAAAACTGCTCATCACCTCCTTGAGCCTATCAAAGGACCTACGAGTAGTGTTTTTCAAACCAAAAGCTCCCTTCTTGATCAGAACTGTGAGTGGTGCTGCTAGTTGGGAGAACCCTTTGAAAACATTTCGGTAGTAGGTGTAGATGCCTACAAACCATCAAAGTTTTGTTACATTATTTGGCTTTGGCCAACCCCAAATAGCACAGATCTTCTCATCATGGACCCTCACTCCATCCACTCTAATGATATGGCCTAAATAAATCATCTCTGTGACCCCAAAATCACATTTGGAGAGCTTGGCATAGAATTTTTGTTCCTCCAGAATGCGTAATACTATCTCAATATGCTGCAGATAATACTCCCATGTGCAGCTATAGATGAGAATGTCATCAAAGAAAACCAACAATAATTTCCTCAATTGACCACGAAAGATGTGGGTCATACAAGACTGAAAAGTAGCTGGAGCATTGGTCAGCCCAAAGGGCATCACCAAAAACTCAAAGTGGCCATAATGACATATAAATGTAGTCTTGGGGATATCCTGATTCATTAGCTTGATCCGATGGTACCGTGATCTCATATCAATCTTCGAAAATAAATTCGATCCCCTCAGCTCATCCATCAACTCATCGATCCTGGGAATTGGGCACCTATTCTTCATTTTCTTCTTATTCAAGGCTCTATAGTCAATGCACATCCTCAATATACCATCCTTCTTCTTCACCAAGAACAGAGAAGAAGCAAAAGGACTGGTGCTGGGTTAGATATGTCCCAAATCCAAGAGCTCTTGAATAGCTCTTTCAATCTCATCCCTGTAAGCTTTGGGGTACCTATAGGGTGTGGTGATCACTGCTTGGATCCCCTGCTCTAGCTTAATAGTATGTTCAAACCCTTGGTCCCGTGGCCTTCCCAGTGGAATGTACCCAAATAATATAGAATAACGGTCTATAATAGATTGCACATCTGAGTGGACTAGTGTGCCCCTTCCTCCTGCCTCCAACATACACAGTTCCAATACCCATTCTATGTCTCCTCTATGAAAATCAACCTCCATACTATGTGATTAGACTCTCTGAGGTGGATAGGTGTGCATGCCCCTGATAATTTGGCGCTTACCACTCTTTTTATCTATCCATTCCATCTCCAAGGTCTCCCAATCCATGGTGACCTTCCCCATTATGATCAACCGTTGTACACCCAATATCACATTGGTGTCAGGAATATCGACCATAAAGAAGTGATCTATCAATGTGTAATTCCCAAAAGTTACAGCCAATGCTAGAACATACTTCACACATTGCATAGTTCTAGCTCTTGGAACAAAAATTGAGAATCCTTGAAAATCATGTGTGGGTATGCCTCTCCTCTGCACTAGTTGGGTATTAATAAAATTGTGGGTAGCCCCACTTTCTATCATTACCTACACCTACTGCCCCTGAACTGTTCCTCAGACTCTCAATGTTAGATACTTGGTAACTCCTTGCAAAGCTACAAGGGCTCCTCCAGTTGGAGCAAATGCTCCATGTCCACCTGCTGGTGGTGGTGGATCCTCTCCTGGTGCAACAATGCTGGTATCTCCTTCCAAATCTTCTTCTTATTCCTCTTCACTATCGGAGAATAATTCAATATAATGTGCCTTTCCGATAGCATACCAATGCCTTGGTGCCCATGATTCTTGGAAAGTGAAGCAAAGCTCATGCCTCCTCAAATATCAACGTACATCATCACTAAGAGGTCCTTTTCCTTGGTTCCCCTTTGGGGGTGGAGCCTTCATATATCTCCCCTTTGACTAAAATGTGGGTTTTTGCTGGAATGGAGCTCTTTCCCTTGGTAAAGAATCTTGTAAGTCCCTAGCCTGCTCAATGGAATCTTGGAGCATAGCTGGTCTAGTGGACTTTACTAACCCATGCAAAGGCTCCGCTAGTCCATCAATGAACATTAATACTCTCCTAGCTGTAGACAGATCTGGCACCATGAAGGAAAACTTCAGGAACTCAGACATATAGGTCTCTGGATTTCCCGACTGCTGGAGCTTAGCTAGGTCATAAAAGTGTGCCTCTGGATCTCTTCGATCAAATATTTCTACCCATTTCCGGGTGAGTTATACATATGTAGTCACGCTTGCATGCCCCAATTTAGATAGTTCGTGAAACCACCATTCATGTGCTTCAACTTCAAGGTGCAACACGACTATCTTAATAGCTTCAATATCTGATACTTAGTTTAGCTGAAAATAGATGTCTAATTTTTCCACCCAAGCCTTTGTTGTGCATTTGGATGACCCATTTAAAGCAGGCAGAAAGAATCTACCCATAGTACGTTATAGATCATTGTTCTGCATGTACCCTCCACCTATATTGTTGTTACGAGGTCTTTTGTTATCTTTGATCTAGCAAAAATCTTGGAAGTTTAGATGTTCTTTGAACCTTTGAGATTGAGATTCATATTCCAGAAAGTAATCACCAAGAGCCTCATATTCTTGGGGTCCTCCAGCCCCATTTCCTACTGCTAGGAAGGTAGGCATGGTGGAGCGTTGTGAAACTTGTTGCACTACCGGTTTCTCACACCAATGATGTGAAGTACTAGAACTTTCTCCATTTCGTAACCCTCTCGGGGTTTCCTTTTGTCTTTCCACCCTCATCTCCTTGACTTCTATGGAAATATCCTGCATAGTTTGGAGGAGAAGCTTTGGAAACTCTTTCTCATCCATTTCTCCCGATATTGGAGACTTTCCTTTGTCTTCTTCATTGTTTTTATAATCAAACTTGCGACCTCTATTGTAACAATATCTAGTTTTGATAAGTTAGCATAATTAGTTAAATAATTTTCAAAATGTTAAGTTATGATATGGATGCAAAAGAATGAACATTAGGGGAATTTTGAGGTCTAAAATGGGCCTCCTAAGGAAACAATAAAATAATAGCTAAATCAATAAAATAACATTTATGAATTTGAAATTCGCTTTTTGCACCACAATTTATGTAACCATGGTTAAATTCAATTCAAAAATTGTACCAAAATAAAATTAATAAAAAAATTGTATTGATGTGACTATAAATAAGAATGAGTTTTTCAAGAAAAAGTCATTATCATTGAACAACTAATGCATTTGTCCTTTGTACTTAAATAATTTAAAATAAAATATAAATATAAATTCATAAATTCTTAATTATATAATATGTTATTAATTAAAATTCATATTATTTAAATTGTATAATAACATGTAATTAATGTACTATATAAAAATAATATAATAAATGTAATATATTATTTTATGTATGAATTTTATTCAAAAAGTGTGAAATAACATTTATCATGAGTACTTTACTTTGACTTTAGAAGTACTTAGAGCACTACCATGGTTAACCATGAGTTTTTATCCACCATTGAGAATGTGACAAGTAAGTACCTTTAACTCAAACAATGCCACCTCAACCATTAAGGATGATGTCATCCCCTAAAATGTGATTGGTTCTCATAAAGTGAATTTTGATTGTACATTTTCCTTAGGAGGCCCATTTTAGACCTCAAAATTCCTCTAATTTTAAGGTTTAAAAATATTAGGAAAATTTTATGTTTTATAGGCATTCATATTAATAAAATGATAGGTGTTAGTTTCCATAAATAAATAAGGAAAAGCAAAATAAAATTTTAGGAAAGCAAAAAGAAAAGGAAAGCTTCATTTTATGTTTTAAAAATTTCATTGGCTGCTAGTCTAAATGCACCAATAAAAGAAGAATGATTTATATGGTTTTAAATACTATCCTAAGCATTTTACCCATATCCTAAGTTTTAAAACAATATAACATATCCCACCATTCATCCCTTTTCATTTCATTCCCCTAAGTCATATCCATTTATAACATTCCCGATACTTTATAAATCCCAACCCCACCATTCCACGTCACCCTTTCCCTGCTTCGTACCTCATCACAACATTATTTGTTTAAAAAATTTTACAAACTTATATCCGGTCCCGATTGCGATTTGAAATGTGATTGGCCCACCATAACTATCTGATAGTCCTCCCTCATCTTTCAGCATCCGACGGATTTCACAGCCTTTCGGCCCCCCTTCACGATCCAAACCTTATCACCAGGGTGGGTCCGAACTCAATAGTAAAGAAAAAACACCCACCAACATGTACCATTACCTTAGCTTTTCGGACTCCCCATGCGTGAAACCTGAAACCTCGCAACCCCCCTCCAAAAGATGATTTCTGATACCACTCACTTGACCATTGAACCCCGCGCCATTCCGCCGCCACCGCTCATTGCACATCGCAAAAAATACGTCATTGCACATCACAAAACATAACTTATTGAATTTCGCCAAACTTTAAACCTTGCGATCACCACATATCTTATCACTGCAATATCTTATCGCTATTCACATTGCATCACAACTTTATTTATTTAAACCATATTAAAAACTTATATCTGGTCCCGATTTCGATTTGCGATGCAATTGGCTCACCATAATTCTCCGCTCATCACTGTTCCATCACTATTACTCCCATTAATTCTGCCCCACATCTCCCCTATCAATTAAACCTTTTTCAAAGGATTTCTTTGTAATCTATCATATTACTGTTAAATGAACCTTCACCATTCTATCCAAAAGGTTTTGGGTTTCCATCATTTAGAAGGAAAACAATGGAAAAACTCCTCCAAAACATATTTTCACTATAAAACCCAGTTTTGCAAAGTATATTGAGGTAGATGGAATCTACCGCAGGGTTATTAAAGTTTCAATTACATATCAAGAACGGTGGGAAAAGCTATGTGAATATCAGGATTAGAAGAAAAATAAGTTTTTCCAGTGCAACACCATAATACTGGCCACTCATCAACATATTTCCTTTAAAATAGGGCTAAACATGCAGATTAATTCCTTTGGATAAAATTCCTTTCCTTTCAATTTATTTTTAGAAAATATAGCTTGCCTTGTCACTCAGGCATTTACTGTAAATTTTTATTTTTGTTTAAATACTTCATTCATGGAAGTATTCAAGGTTGCACCCTTGAGCTAGGTATCAAACATATTTGTAATAGCTGGTGTTAGGAATCTTTAATTAGCAATATTGGCAAATTACGATCATAGAAACAACATTGTTTCAACCAACTTTGGGATTCTAGGATCTAGCCCTCCTGAATTCGGAGAGGGATCTCTCCAATAAGTGCAAAGATGGATTTGTCTTTGAAGTTTGGGGTAATGATATTAGGCTAGTTATGAAGGCCAAGGGTTTGTTTTGTTTCTGGGTGGTTGAGCATGATTACTATTTGAGGTGGAAAGTCATAAACGCAAAGATTTTCAAAGGTGAGAAGTTGCAAGAAATTAGAGTAAGCTTCGGCCAAAAAGATAGATAATTGCAGGTTTTAGTCCATTGGGCTATGGAGTCATAATAAGGTTTAATTGGAACAGCAAGAGGCAAGAGTGGTCCATGGGGCAAGTCATCTATGTCTAAAGATCTCTTTGAAGTTTGATTTATGGAATGAAATGATACAATTAAGAAATGAAATTAAACAGATGCAGAACAGAGAGTAGCCGAGGATCTGATAAGTACTTTTAAACTAGTTAGCCTTTAAAAAACACTTAAGAAGAACATAAAAGAAAACTAGGATCTGGTAAGTACTTTTAAACTAGCCAGCCTTTGATACACTTTCAATAGAAAACATATTAAAACAAAGGGAAACTTGAAGGAAACTGTTGGAGTAGAAACTAGTGGGCCGGGCTCACCACAAATCCTCTCCTAGCTCTGCTTTACTTGGTTACTTTCAAGACCAACACAAAGGTAACACAAAATGGCCTAAGATCTGGTAAGTACTTTGAAACTAGCTAGCTTTTAACACATTCCAAGGGAAACATTCAGACAGTCTTTGGGGACGAAACTAGGACCAGGGCACACCATATCTTCCATAGTCATCTATACTTAACTAATACCGAGCATACAATTCAAGAATAATATTTAGCTAAGGCAATAAGATGAGGGAACGCCAAAATTCCTATGCTTAAACTGAATTAAATCATTCCTAAATAAAACAGATTGGAAGAAAACATATATATAAAGATTTTCAGTCAAAGAAGGTTACTGCTGTACAGTAGATCCTAACTCTATGAATGTTGTTCTTTATAAGAGAATATGAAACACAGTGAAAACAAAAACAAAATAACAAGTTACAATTAGAGAAACATCACCGTCAACATAGACCAGGATCCCATAAATAAACTTGTATTGATGCTCCAAACCAGTTACAACTTTAATTCCAATGCTTTAGTTCAGCAATCATCTACTCATCTCAGCCTAACTTATCTATTACAAGTAGAGCTCCAAGAGCCAGTGACAATATTTACAGTCAGAATTTTAAGCTTCAATGTATTTCAAAGTTCTGCAACCAACAAATTCTCATCTTCTACAGAAGTATTTATAGAAGGATGAGGAGGTGAGATCTGATAAAAGATCTCTCAAGACAATTCATACAGATTCAAGACTTCTCGGCCTTTGAGGGGCTCGATGGAGAAGTTCACAGGTGGATTGCTGTATTAACTGTTTTACAATTATGAATAAAAAATGGTGGGAGCTTTTATTTGACTTCGAGGCTTTGTGTAATGTTTGGAGTAACTCTACAGATATTTCTGCATTTATTTCCTTGCATAAGTAACTCCCTGGCTGCGTTGAGGCGAAATATCAGATTTCGAATAATAACTTTGGCCTCTATTTTGAATGCTTTAAGGCACAAGTAGAATTTATGGTAGCTGAGGAATCAATTCGCCTCAAATGTGGCGATGGAGGCCTTTCTGTCTGTTAAAAACTTATGATGTTCCTTTAATTGTGTTTTAATTCAATGGATTAGGCTTTTAATAATCAATCTTAGCCGAAATCCATCAAACTGTGGAATTAATCTTCAATCTTCTGTTCTGCTGCGCTCTGTTCTTCAACATTGATACTCTTTAACTGTGTTTTTAATAAAACAGTGTCTTGTCGATGTGCAGGGCCGCGCTGGGGTTTTAAAGGCATCAATGCCCATGAAGCATTGATAAAACATCGAATCCAAACCTTGCAAATAGTCTCCATGATAAATCAAAGGCACGAAAAACGTCTTCTCCGGCCTTCAGCATTTCTTTCGAATAAATGGAAAAACCATTAATCCCTACAAAATAAACAAAATATTAGAAAATCCTACGTTTTAGGGTTTAACTACTTTCAGAAGGCGGGGAAGGAGCATAGACGTTGGATGAAAGCATCCAACAGTGGAGATTTATTAAGAGGAGGTTAAAGAAGAGTAGGGAAAATGAACAAGTCGGAGTGATTTTGGACCGTCCGATCTGGACACCTGGACGGTCTGGATTCAATCGAAGGATCGCAATCGGGGGTGGCGAGAAAATGCACCGATTGAAACATGCGATGCGATGAAGCGCAGACCATCGATCTAAATATTATATCAACGGTGGATAATAAATTGGGGGAAAGGCTGATCGAGGAAGGAAACACAACACAGTGATGGAAAATTGCGATGCGAGTTTGCGCGGACCGTTGATCTGAGGATTAGATCAACGGTGGAAAATGAATCGGGGTATGGCCAATCGGAGGGAGAAAACGAGTGTATGCGATGTAAAAATTGCGATGCGATTCACAACTCCAATGCGATGGAGTGCTGGCCGCTTGATCGAATTTCGATCAATGATGGGGATTTCTTTTAGAACGAACCGGCGGAAAAACCCTTATGATATATGAAAACTCAAAAATTGAAATAAAACAAAGGTTTTATGCTTCGGGGGGCGGAATATATGTATAAGGTGGATAGGCGCCCGACTGTGGGGCCTTTGGATACATGGAATATAATGGGCCCGGGGTTTATAAAAACAAAGGCCAATCATAATCGGAGCTTTGGGCTCGGTCTTTTTAATCTAGCCATTTGGAAAGTTGCGATGCGATTTAGCGCTTCGGGACTTCAACACTTGGTCTCGGGGGAAAATTCATATGAAACAAAAAGGTGGGGGGTGGAGTTTATATGTGAAAGCTCTAATCGCATCGGAAAGTTTGATGCGGCCCTTTCAATCTACCCATTTTATTCCCCGATGCGATTGCGCGATCGGGTCTTTTTAATCTACCCATTTATATTAACACGTGACTTTAGCTCTTTAGACAAAAACTTTGGATAAATGGGTTTTTGTATTTACAAAGGGAAAAGCGGATCAGGAATGGATTTTCATTGTTTTAAGCGCGAAGGCGGGCCCACGGGATATTTATATAAAGGCTAATCACATCGGAGTTTATATGTGACACAAAACTTACACACCATTGAAAGTTTCCGATGCAATGAGCGCTCGGGACCATAACTCTTGGTTTTTCACAATGAAAGCATGAGATCTGGAGTTTACAATAAAGGGAGCTGATTGCGTCGGGGTTTTTATAATGCAAAAGCTTAATCGCATCGGAACTTTCAGAACATGGCAAAGAGTTGCGTGCTTAGATTTTTTGCGATGTGATAAGCACTGAGAAGGTTTAGTGCTTGGTTCCGGGGTGTGGGCATGTGGGGGAAGTGGTTTTGAAACTTAGCCCAAGGGGGCTCAAGCCTTTATGCAAAAACATGTATTTTTCATGAAATTTTTCAAGGTTTTCAATGGATTAGGGGGTTTCAGTATGGTTAAAGAGTGAGTCTTTAACCTTGTAAAAGTGATTTTCATGAAGGGAAGAAGAGAAATGATGAAAAAAAAGGAGTTTTATGAAGAAAAAGGGAAGCAAATGAAGGCTAGTTTTGAGTGGGAGAAGGGGGAAAATGATGGTTTTTTTAGCAGTTTCTTCTCATGAATTCAACAGAATTTCTGAGTATAAAATGGG
This sequence comes from Pinus albicaulis, assembly GCA_034641835.2. Taxonomy (NCBI): domain Eukaryota; kingdom Viridiplantae; phylum Streptophyta; class Pinopsida; order Pinales; family Pinaceae; genus Pinus; species Pinus albicaulis. The sequence continues at coordinate 886,065,355 of CM076584.1, read as the reverse complement.
AACAGAAATGAAGATTTTGGACAGAGGCATGAGGCCTTCCGAGTCTTAAAGAGCCAACAATTTTTAGCAATGAAATTTGTTCCTTGAAGGCTCAAAAAAGTCTTAGCCAGCTTTTGCTATAAAAAATATTATAGGTGGCTAACAGTGGTTCCACTTGGGGATGATGCCTTCCTGAAGGCATCAAGAACTTCAGACTTGCATTCTCTGGGAGGCTGACCTCTGCCACATCCATTATGTTCTCTGGAAGGATGACATGTGCCTGATCCATTGGGCTGCTCTTCCTTTGCTGGGATGATCTTCTCTGAAAACATATTAGCAGCCATGAAAACAATGGACCTTCATCAATACAAACTTTCTACCTACCCAATCCTACTGATCTAGCATTTTTTCTTCATTAGAGTGCACTTGCATTGGAAAACTCTTTTCATAACATTTTATTCTTTTGGAAAGCAGGAAATCTAATCTATTTCTACTCCTTGTTTCTCCCTGAACTCAGGTTAAACAGTTGAGTTCAGATGCTTCTCTACCTAATCTACTAATCTGTTAGGGTTTAAACAATCCAACAGATTTTTATTCTCTAATTTCTACCGTAGAAAATTTAAAAACATACAAGTCAGGATTAAACAGTCTAACTTGATGCTGGTCTATGGCATAGAAAACAAGCTGCACACAGAAATTTATTTTGCAGAAAATTAAATCAAAATGGAAGGCTTAAGATCTGAAAATTTATCATCATGGCCTTCTCTTTTTACAACTCTATTTTGGCTCTTGTTTGAGCTGTCTCTTCCTTGTTCTCTGGTTCATATTTTGAGCTAATTAGAACCAGATTTACTTCTTTTTTGACTCAGAAAAATAAAACAGGTTTGAGTCATCTCTCTTTTGGAAACTTAGGTTCAGATTTTGAACATGTTTGAACCTTTAATTTTTATCCTAAACTATCTACTGATAAGCCAAGATTAAATAGTTTGGAAAATCGAATTCACTATCCTATCAGCAGAAAATTTAAAGCTAATTAGTCAAGATTAGACAGTTTAACTAACTAGAAGTGTGTTATTCAGGAGTGGCATTTGAGCTTGCACACTTTCAGATTTGTTTCTCTTTTTTGGTATGGGGCTATAACTTTCTTGTTTTGTCAATCTGCCCTCTTTTCATTCTTTCTTTGTTTTTGTATTTTTGTTCCTTTGTATTCTTCAAAGAAGAAAAAAACGACTAATTAAATGCTCGAAGGTTGAGCCTTATCGACATTCCTATCTAACCTATTCTAAACATGGAGTATTTACATATTCATATGATACAAAAGTGCCAATGCAGCCAGCTGAGTAATGTCAAGAAGAAGAAGAAAATTTGGCTGCTTGTCAGAGGTATCCATAGAACATATTGAAGAATAACCTTCAATATTAAGGCTATCAAAAAAGGTGACAACTCTTCATGTCTCTGGCTCTTGTAAAGGGTCACTGTTTGATAATTTGAGCCAGTTTGGATTTCCACACACTCTTCCATAGGATCAACAAAGAAAAGATGAAGATTCTCTTCTTCTTGGTCCTCCATGTCTGGTGGATTGTTTGCTTCCAAGGCTTAAACTTTGAGGAGTATATCTTCAAAAATTTTCTTGGAAGCTTCATCATTCTTGACAAAAAAGGAAAAAGATTCTTCTTGAGAAGATGGTATATCCTCAGTAGGACAGTCTTCTACTTGTTTCCCTCCCTCTTCTTCATCATCTGAACTGGAGGAATCATCATATTTGGCAGTGTTGTCCTCTTGTAGCCCTGATAAGCTCTAGTTTAGTGGACTATAGTCTATGAGGAGGTTATTATATTCTTGAGTAGGGGTATGTTCAATTGCTTCCTCTTTTTCAAGAGAAGGCTCCTTGATTTCAGCCTGCTCAAAAATTTCTTTGTTTCTTTCCTCCTCATCCTTTGAGCCGACAGTCTGCTGAGTCCCAATTATATGAAAATTATTATTGATGATCTGAGAAGAAGCAGAGAAAAGATCGAATGAATCTTCACTCACTTCTAGGCTTTGAAAATTTTTATCATCAGTATCATAAATAGTCTGCATTGGCTCATTACTTCTTTGAAGGAACTGATCTTCCTCCCATAAATCTGCTAGTGATGATCCTGCAAAATTAATCTTTGTTTGGGAAGCATCATCACTAGATAGATCAAAGTTAGGAGAATCACGAATATAAGTAATACTACCAATCAAACATACTGGGTTATCAACAGGTCCTTCTTCATTCTTATCTACAAAATAACTTTCTAAATCTGTACAACAAAGTTCTCTATGTAAATGGGCAAGAGTGTTTGTTTTGCAGAAAGTTCCAGAGGCTGAATGTTTATAAATAGTTTGATCTATCTCTTTTTCTATCAAAGGGAAGGCTTTTTATACGTTCCTTTGAACAGGTGCACAACAGTTATCTGTCTCTTGCGAAGACTGGCTTTGAGGCTGGATGTCTTCTTGAGCCTCAGCTATAAGGGATGATGAATCAATATTTGAGTTTTCAGGGATATCTTGAGGAATGTTCTTTATTTTTTGGATGATCTCTTCCTCAACTGATTCATATATGTTCTTAAAATTTTTCAATAGGATATTAAACTCATGAATGGTTGTTAAAAGATCTTTAGGATGCATCTCTTCCAAAGCTTCCTCATTATCTATAATGTGTTGGGTGATGTTTTGTGATGGATCATAATATATTGCACCCAATGATAATGATGTAGTGTTTTATTTATAGTTCTCATAGAACACATATTCAAGGTCTCTTAAAAAAAACAAACTACTAGATCTTAAGCATTTGTACCAATCCCTAGCTTTTCCTTCTAATGTTAACATGAACATTTTCATTAGGTAGTCTTCATGCCATTCAACTTTCAACCTCCATACATGTATGCGAAATTTGATAAGATGTAATAAAGGGTCATCAAACTTTTCACCTTGAAAAACAGGCAGGTTGTCATCCCAATTCACCTGGGGCATCTTATGTGGAAACCCAGGGATATTATTTCTACTCATTGGGGCATATCTTCGTTGTATTCTTGGAATCATGTCTGTAAATCAAGAAAGAGGTCACTGTGTCTAGTCAATCAGTTCAGGGTCTTCTACTAGTGGAGTCATTTGGTCTTCTGGGAGTTTCAGAGTTTGGAGTTTCTAGGTGGAAAATTTTTAGCTCGTAAGGAGGTAAAATGTTTTATGGTTCCACCACCATGTGTTTCTTGTAGAGCTACAAGGTTTTCAGGAACTGAATCATCTCTCAAGGGTGATCTGAAAATAATTGATAATTTAATCTTAGGAGACTTCCTAAGGATAACTTCTGGGTTATCAACTACTTTAGGTGGATCAGGGTCAGGATAGGCTCTAGTGTGAATCTTTCTAGGAGCCACTATGCTGTGTTTTTCAGACCCAAATAAAACAGGAAAAGTTCAACCATGTATGACAATATTTGAATGGTCAACCAATCTGTTTACACAAATTTAATCCTGCATTCCTCTGACTGAGTTTGAATGATATTATGATGATAAGGGTTCTTCCCAGTGGAGTCTTAAGGTCTATTCAAGATTGTGGAGTCTCCAAGTGGAAGTTTTTAGCTCCTTTCAGAGGTAAAAGGTTTTATGGTCCACCACCATGTTTATTGAATACCAATCTGAAATAATTTTTATTTTTTCTGAGTTATTCTTCAGTTGTATGGTTTTTTAAGAATATCCTAACCTTGTTTCAAAACTTAGCTACGGTTATGAGACAAAGACAGTGTGCTCTTATGGCTAAGCCAGCTGATTTTTCAAGGTTAGATAATTTTTTATGAGAATCCTAGGGTTTTCCTAGTTTGTCACTGATTCAAACAAGTTTTACCATGATTACCTCTCTTAGGTAGTGCTTGAAAAGGCTGCTTTTTACTCTCAAAGTTTTATAAAAATGAAAAATATTTTGGGTTTCGATCCCCAGCGGAGTCGCCAGAAATGTTAGGAATCTGTAATCAGCAAGATTGGCAAAGTCTGATCACAGAAACAACATCGTTTCAACCAAATTTGGGATTCTAGGATCTAGATCTCCTGAATCCAGAGAGGGATCTCTCCAATAAGTGCAAATATGGATTTGTCTTTGAAGTTTGGGGTAATGATATTAGGCTAGTTATGAAGGCCAAGGGTTTGTTTTGTTTTTGGGTGGTTGAGCATGATTACTGTTTGAGGTGGAAAGTCCTAAACGCAAAGAGTTTCAAAGGTGAGAAGTTGCAAGCAATTAGAGTAAGCTTTGGCCAAAAAGATAGATAATTGCAGGTTTTAGTCCATTGGGCTATGGAGTCATAATAGGGTTTAATTGGAACAACAAGAGGCAAGAGTGGTCCATGTGGCAAGTCATCTATATCTAAAGATCTCTTTGAAGTTTGATTTATGGAATGAAATGATATAATTAAGAAAGGAAATTAAACAGATGCAGAAAAAAGAGTAGCCCAGGTTCTGATAAGTACTTTTAAACTAGTCAGCCTTTGACAAAAACTTAAGAAGAACATAAAAGAAAACTAGGATCTGGTAAGTACTTTTAAACTAGCCAGCCTTTGATACACTTTCAATAGAAAACATCTTAAAACAAAGGGAAACTTGAGGGAAACTGTTGGAGTAGAAACTAGCGGGCCGGGCTCACCACAAATCCTCTCCTAGCTCTGCTTTACTTGGTTACTTTCAAGACCAACACAAAGGTAACACAGAATGGCCTAAGATCTGGTAAGTACTTTGAAACTAGCTAACTTTTAACACATTCCAAGGGAAACATTCAGACAGTATTTGGGGACGACACTAGGACCAGGGCACACCATATCTTCCATAGTCATCTCTACTTAACTAATACCGAACATAACATTCAAGAATAATATTCAGCTAAGGCAATAAGATGAGGGAACACCAGCATTCCTATGCTTAAACTGAATTAAATCATTCCTATATAAAACAAATTGGAAGAAAACATATATATATAAAGATTTTTAGTCAGAGAAGGTTACTACAGTACAATAGATCCTAACTCTATGCATGTTGTTCTTTATAAGAGAATATGAAACACAGTGAAAACAAAAACAAAATAACAAGTCACAATTAGAGAAACATCACCGTCAACATAGACTAGGATCCCATAAATCAGCTTGTATTGATACTCCAAACCAGTTACAACTTTAAGTCCAATTCTTTAGTTCAGAAATCATCTACTCATCTCAGCCTAACTTATCTATTACAATCAGAGCTCCAAGAGCCAGTGAACACTATTTACAGTCAAAAGTTTAAGCTTCAATGTATTTCAAAGTTCTGCAACCAACAGATTCTCATCTTCTATAGAAGTATTTATAGAAGGATGAGGAGGTGCGATCTGATAAAATATCTCTCAGGACAATTAATACAGATTCAAGACTTCTTAGCCTTTGAGGGGCTCGATGGAGAAGTTCACAGGTGGATTGATGTATTAAATGTTTTACAATTATGAATAAAACTCGGTGGGAGCTTTTATTTGACTTCGAGGCTTTGCGTAATGTTTGGATTAACTCTGCAGATATTTTTTCATTTATTTCCTTTCAGAAGTAACTCCCTGGCTGCGTTGAGGCGAAATATCAGATTTCAAATAATAACTTTGGCCTTTGTTTTGAATGCTTTAAGGCATAGGTGGCATTTATGGTAGTTGAGGAATCAATTCGCCTCAAATGTGGTGGTGGAGGAATTTCTGTCTGTTAAACACTTATGACGTTCCTTTAATTGTGTTTTAATTCAATGTATTAGGCTTTTGATAATCAATCTTAGCCGAAATCCATCAAACTGTGGAATTAATCTTCAATCTTCTGTTCTGCTGCGCTCTGTTCTTCAACATTAATACTCTTTAACTGTGTTTTTAATAAAACAGTGTCTTGTCAATGTGCAGGGCCGCGCTGGGGTTTTAAAGGCATCAATGTGCATGAAGCATTGATAAAACATCGAATCCAAACCTTGCAAATAGTCTCCATGATAATTCAAAGGCACAAAAAACGTATTCTCCGGCCTTCAGCATTTCTTTCGAATAAATGGAAAAACCATTAATCCCTGCAAAATAAACAAAATATTAGAAAATCCTACTTTTTAAGGTTTAACTACTTTCAGAAGGTGGGGAAGGAGCATAGCCGTTGGATGAAAGCATCCAACGGTGGAGATTTATTAAGAGGAGGTTAAAGAAGAGTAGGGAAAATGAACAAGTCAGAGTGATTTTGGACCGTCTGATATGGACACGTGGACAGTCTGGATTCAATCGGAGGATCGCAATAGGGGGTGGTGAGAAAATGCACCGATTGAAACATGCGATGTAATGAAGCGTAGACCATCGATCTAAATATTAGATCAACGGTGGATAATAAATCGGGGGAAAGGCCGATCGGGGAAGGAAACACAACACAACGATGGAAAATTGCGATGCGAGTTTGCGCAGACCGTTGATCTAAGGATCAAATCAATGGTGGAAAAAGAATCGAGGTATGGCCGATCGACGGGAGCAAACGAGTGTATGCGATGTAAAAAATGTGATGCGATTCAAAACTCCGATGCGATGGAGCGCTGGCCGCTTGATCGACTTTCGATCAACGGTGCGGATTTATTTTAGAATGAACTAGTGGAAAAACCCTTATGATATATGAAAACTCAAAAATTGAAATAAAACAAAGGTTTTATGCTTCGGGGGGCGGAATATATGTATAAGGTGGATAGGCACCCGACTACGGAGCCTTTGGATACATGTAATATAATGGGCTCGGGGTTTATAAAAACAAAGGCGAATCGCAATCGGAGCTTTGGGCCCGATCTTTTTAATCTAACCATTTGGAAAGTTGCGATGCGATTTAGCGCTTCGGGACTTCTACACTTGGTCCCGGGGGAAAAGTCATATGAAACTAAAAGGCGGGGGTTGGAGTTTATATGTGAAAGCTCTAATCACATCGGAAAGTTTGATGCGGCCCTTTTAATATACTTATTGTATTTCCCCGATGTGATTGCGCAATCGGGTCTTTTTAATCTACCCATTTATATTAACATGTGACTTTAGCTCTTTAGACCAAAACTTTGGATAAATGGGTTTTTGATTTTACAAAGGAAAAAGCAGATCGGGAATGGATTTGCAATGTTTTAAGCGCGAAGGCAGGCCCACGGGATATTTATATAAAGGCTAATCGCATCAGAGTTTATATGTGACACGAAACTTATGCACCATTGAAAGTTTCTGATGCGATGAGCGATCGGGACCATAACTCTTGGTTTTTCACAATGAAAGCATGAGATCTGGAGTTTACAATAAAGGGAGATGATCGCGTCGGGGTTTTTATAATGCAAAGGCTTATTCGCATCGAAACTTTCGGAACATGGCAAAGACTTGCGCGCTTAGATTTTTTGCGATGCGATAAGCGCCGAGAAGGTTTAGCGCTTGGTTCCGGGGTGTGGGCATGTGGGGGAAGTGGTTTTGAAACTTAGCCCAAGGGGGCTCAAGCCTTTATGCAAAAACATGTATTTTTCATGAAAATTTTCAAGGTTTTCAATGGATTAGGGGGTTTCAGTATGGTTAAAGAGTGAGTCTTTAACCTTGTAAAAGTGATTTTCATGAAGGGAAGAAGAGAAATCATGAAGAAAAAAGGAGTTTTATGAAGAAAAAAGGAAGCAAATGAAGGCTAGTTTTGAGTGGGAGAAGGGGGAAAATGATGGTTTTTTTAGCAGTTTCTTCTCATGAATTCAACAGAATTTCTGAGTATAAAATGGGAACAGAAATGAAGATTTTGGACAGAGGCATGAGGCCTTCCAGAGTCTTCAAGAGCCAACAATTTTTAGCAATGAAATTTGTTCCTTGAAGGCTCAAAAAAGTCTTAGCCACCTTTTGCTATAAAAAATATTATAGGTGGCTAACAACTGGAGCATTTTTTATTGAATAAAAGATTATGGATTTACTTAATATGGCTTATGTTCCTGTGAGTTATTTCTATTCAGTTTTTCATTATGTATTCTGCATATGATTTAATTCATTAACAATTATCCAATTGGAAATTTAATTGAATCTAGTTTTGTTTTTGATTCATTGTGAAGTTGTAATTGGATTAAGAGATTAATTTACAAAGCTATCTGTTATTGTAGGTTCATCTTGAAATGTAATTACACAAAGGTTCCTATTATGACTTCATTATATTTTGTTGATTATGAAAACATATTTTTCATAATTTCTGCTTATAAATGGTGAAATACTCTATCTGAATATTAAATCATTTATACTTCTCAACAATCGTCTTATCCATCCCACTTAAAATCAAATTAACCATATGTATTTAAAGAACATCCTTTTATTTTATCAAAGATATTTCTAAGTTAAAATCACCTGTTTCAGAAAATTGTTCACTAGTCAGCCAATTATTCAAAAACAACAAATATTTTAGATGCTTTGGCATAACTTATCAACCTTAGGTTATCTCAAAGGACAACATCAGATTGGTGCCACTTCCGGGGTGACGAAGAATTGAAAGCTAAAATTTCCCTAGGGCAACAATTTTTCCCCTTTTCCTTTAAGGTGAATAAAGGATAAGGATATAGGTCAAAATATTTCACCTGGCGATTCCACTAGTTCAAGATGGCTCCCTTTAAGCACACTGGATCACATTCCGAGTCTAATATTGTTAACCCTTTACCAGATCCAGAAAAAATTATTAGGGAAGCCTATTTAATAATAAAACAGAAGATTTCTGCTTCTTCCTCTTTAGCTTTACACCCTGAAGATTTTTTATCTGTAGATCCCTTTTCAGTAATATCATCCCATCCTACTTCAACTCAAATACCTCCTAGAGTTTCTGAACTTTATTCAAAAGGAGTAGATCTTTAGTCAGCTTTGTTGACAGAATCACTTGATTCATATCAAGTTCCATCTTTCCCTTTAGACTCACCTACATCTGAGACAAAATTGGGCTTACATTTACATGAATTTAAGCCTATAAATTTTTTCACTCCAGTTTATTATTCTATTTCATCAACCTCTACTAAACAATAAGAGAAATTTTTTGTCTATTCTAATCCGTTGTTTGAATATAAGGAAGAATATTTAACACCATCATCTCAAAAGTTGACTGTTAAAATCCCTTTGAAATCCTCACTTCCTCCTCCTCCTTCACACTCTCCTCCATCCTCTAATAATCATTCACCTACATATTCATCATCTTCATCATCGTCTGAAATGGATTTTCAACCCATTATACAAGCAAGGTATGCTGCTCTTATTATTCCTAACATCTTGGGAAATTTTCTTGGTGGATATCTTAAACATTTACCAAGATTTAATGGAGAAACAGGTCTCTCAGTAGAGGATAATATAACATCCTTCTTAGATTTCGCTGATAATATGAACATCGACCATGAAGATGTTTATATGAGATTATTTTTACAGTCTTTAGAAGGTAACATTAGGATCTGGTTAAGGCAACTTAGAGATGATTCTATTCGAACATGGAATGAAATTGTAACTATATTTAAAAATTATTGGGGGATAAAGAAAGATGCTATTTATATTCTTATTGAATTTGAAGAGTTAAAGATAAATCTTGGAGAACCAGTTACTGAATTTATTAAGAGATTTAACAAAATCTACCACAAAATGCCCGATGATTGTAAACCTCCAGTAGCTGCTGCAAAGGTCAGATTTTCCAAAGCATTTGGTGATGAATTTGCAGTTATGCTAAGGGAAAGAGTTTCTAACACATTACACGACATGCAAACTAATTCTATTGAGGTAGAAGTCAATAATCTTGGAGAGTTCCTCAACTTAATATTCTTCAAAGACCAGATCAAAAAATTCAACCTCCTTTGTTGATTGATGATTGACAACCCCAAGATACTGGCACTGTAATCACAAAAGATATCAATAATTTTGATTCTTCAGTAGCATATATTTTCATAGTCCCTTCATCATCATCATAGTCTTTGTAACAAGAATAAGAAGATACTCAACTTTCAAAATACCAAGCATTTTCTAAATTTCTCATTGTAGAGTTAAATAAAGGGTATGATCTAATACCAAGATCAGACCTAGGTAGACCTCCAAAATCTACCACAATCATTGAACCTCCAATAAAATCTTTTCAAACACAAACTTCAACACCTCAGACTACAAAGTCATCCACTTAAACTTTTTCATATGATAAAATCATTTTGAAAAAAAATTCTATTGAAAAGGAATTGGAAAGGGTTAAGATTCCTATGCCTTTAGCAGAACTTTCCAAAAATCCTGGTTATAAAAATCAAGTGTCTAAATGGATACAATCCTCTAGCGTAGATGCTAAGGGAGATATTATCATTTTGCAAGATGAAAAGCTCTCAGTAGTCTTTGGCCCTAGTTCTGATATAATCGATGATATTTTTCCACCATTTTATGTGACCTTTAAGACTCATGAATTTTTATTGTATAACTGTATGCTTGATTCTGGTGCTTCAAACAACCTTATGCCAAAGGTAATCATGGACCAGCTTCAGTTACAAGTTACTCGTTCCTATCATGATCTTTACACCTTTGATTCAAAGAAAGTACCATGTCTAGGATTGATCAAATATCTAGTTGTGAGCTTAGCCCAAATACCTATCAAGAGTATAGTATTAGACATTGTTGTTACTGATATTCTGCCCAAATTTGGCATGCTTCTATCTAGATCATGTTGTGCTAAACTTGGGGGATCACTTCAAATGGACATGTCTTTTGTTAATATTCTAGTCTATGGAGGTGAGAATTTAAGGTTATATAGAGAAGTTAGATTTCTCCACACTGTTTGTAGAGCTAATTAAGAAAAAAACCACCCTATCTATGCGATAGATCAGTGTTTCAGTTGCTTTCAGCTATCTTCTCAAAAACCATCAAACACACTCAAATTTATATTGAAAATATAGTTTCTTAACCAAAGATTATAGAATCAGATGTCTGGAAACTTTATTTTTATGGGTCTTGCTCAAAGGAAGGAGCAGGAGCAAGAATGGTTTTAATTTCACCAAATAAAGAAAACATTACTGAGTCATGTAAACTTGAATTTTAAGCTACCAATAACGTGGTTAACTATGAGGCTTTTCTTCTTGGTCTTGAACTGGCTAAAAGTTTAAAAACTTGAGTTTTTTCTTTGATTTTGAGCTTATAGTCAAGTAGGTTAGAAACTTGTGTCAACCTAAACACCCTAGGCTTATACCCTATAGAAATGAATTTTGGGATACAATTGAAAACTCTTTCCTTGGATTTAACATAACAACTATTCCCAGAGATGAAAATATGCATGATGATTCACTTGTTGTTTGAGAAAGCTCTTTCAAAATCCCTCAGCCAGTATCTTTAGAGTACCAAATTTAGGTTAAATACATACCATCAATCCCTAATAACCTTAAACATTGGCATATTTTTTAAGATGATGAACAATGAAAGTCTTTCCTTCAAGTCATCGATGAATTCTCAAATATGAAAATTGAAGAATACCAGAGAGATATTCAAGAATTAAATCACAAAAATCCAGAAGTTTCATTTAATTCTAAAATTCTTGATCATGATATCATTCAATTATCTAATAATTTTATTCCTAAAGGATTAATTCCATTGGAAGAACTATTTGATGATAATGATGTCTCTAAAAATCCTTTGTCTAAATCACCTGAAGAAGAAATTAAAGAATGCAATATTGGGACTTTAGATGATGTAAGAAATTTTAATTGATCATCAACCTCGCCTTTGGATGTGAAACTCAAATACTTAAATCTTCTTAAAAATTACAAAGATGTGTTTTCCTGGTCTTATAACGAATTTAAAACTCATGATACAACTTTAATAGAGCATAAGATTCCTTTAAAACTAGAGGCAAAACCTTTACAACAGAAATTAAGAATAATTAATCCCATACTACTTCCAACCATTAAAAACGAACTCAGTTGCTTGATGCTCATATCATTTTACCTTTAAGGTATTCTAATTGGGTAGCTAACCTAGTTCCAATTAGGAATAAGAATGGTGAGATTAGGCTATGTGTAGACTTCCGAAACCTGAACAAAGCATCCTTAAAAGATAATTATCCATTGCCTAAAATGGATTATTTACTTCAGAAAGTTTCAGGATCAAGTAGGATTTTTATGCTAGATGGAAATTCAGGTTACAACTAGATCATGGTAAGTAAAGCTGATCAAGAGAAAACTGCTTTCACCACTCCTTGGGGTACATTTATGTATGCCAGGATGCCATTTGGATTAACTAATGCTGGAGTCACTTTTCAGAGAGCAATATATCTAGCGTTTGTAGGTAAAACCTCTGAATTTACTGTTATTTATTCGAACGATTTAACTATTTTCTCTGATTCTGATGAAAATCATCTAAAGAATTTGAGTAAGTTTTTTAAAAGGTGCAGGAAATTTGGTATATCCATCAATCTGAAGAAATATTTATTTACTATGAAGGACGGGAAATCACTAGGGCATATAATCTCCAAGGATGGAGTTATAATTTACCCAAAGAGAGTATCAACCATTCAGAATATATCTCTACCAAGGAATAAGAAGGAGATTCAAACCTTCCTTGGAAAATTAATTTTCTCAAAAGGGTCATCCCCAATTATGCAGAGATAGTAAAGGACATAACCGATATGCTAAAGAAAATCAATTAATTCAAATGGGCAGCTCCAACGAAGTATGCTTTTGATAAAATAAAAAAGGCAATATCTGAAGCTCCCACATTATCTAGTCCTAATTATTCTTTACCTTTTAGCATATTTTATTTTGCATCCGAAACAACCTTAGTTGTTGTACTTATAGAAAAGAACTCCAATGGTGATGACTAGACTATAGCCTTCTTTTCCAAAGTTATGAGGGATGCTGAATTTAGGTATGATATTATGGAAAATCAAGCTTATGCCTTAATTCATGCCCTCAAAACCTTTAGAACCTATGTCCTGCATCCACACATTACTTCCTATGTTCCCAATCATGTTGTCAAAAATGTTTTAACCCAACCTGATACTGATTGAAAGAGAGGAAGATGGATTACTAAAAACCTTGAATTTGATCTTGAAATTAAAACCACAGAGCTAGTAAAATGCCAAGGCTTGGAAAATTTATTAGTTGAATCCCACTGCAAAGTATTAGGGATAAATTTGGTTGCTGAAATTTCATCAAGGGAGAATCCACAAGAACCTTCCTCGATATCAAGGGAGAATCCACAAGAACCTCATTCAACACTAAGGGAGAATCCACAAGAACCTTCCTCAATATCAGAGGAGAATCCACAAGAACCTCCTTCTTTTATGGAAGGAGAGAACCCATAAGAACCTCTTCCTTCATACCAATTCTTTCTTGTTCACATAGATCATAAGTATATACTCTCTGATTGGTACTCTGATATTGTGCAGTTTCTCAGATATTTTCAATGTCCAGTTGATCTTAATTTGAAGCAGTGCAAAGCTCTAAAGCTCAAATCAATAAAATATTGCATTATCAATGCTAATCCATACTAGAAAGACCCTCTAAATATTCTTCCTTTGTTTAACTAAGAATTAAACAGAGGGAATTATAGATCAATTCCATGTAGGATTTTGTGGTGGACACTATGCTTGGAGAGCAATAACCTACAAAATCTTGAAAACAGGTTTTTATTGGCCCTCACTTTTCATAGAAGTTGGGGCAAGAGTAAGGAGTTGTGTACAATGTCAATTATTTGCAGGGAAAAAAAATCTGTCAGCACTTCTTTTGGTTCTAGTATCAGTTGATGCTCCTTTTCTACAATGGGGGTTGGACTTTATTGGGGAAATTCATCCACAATTGAGTAATCAACACAAATGGATTCTAACTGCCACTGATTATTTTACCAAATGGGTAGAAGCCATACCTATTAAAAATGAAACTGATATTGTTGTGATTAAATTCCTTGAAGAGAATATCTTATCAAGATTTGGATGTCCTCAACAAATTGTAACAGATAATGCAACAACCTTTAGTAGTGTTAAAATGATAGAGTTTTGTCAAAAATATTCAATCCTACTACATTATTCTACACCATATTACCCTCAGGGTAATGGAATTGTAGAATATTTCAACAAGAGCTTAGTTAAGTTCATTAAGAAGATTCTTGAAGATCATAAAAAGAGTTGGGACAACCAACTGATCCATTCCATTTGGGAAAATAGAGTTTCTCCTAAGAGATCAACAAGAAAGTCTCCTTTCTAATTAGTTTATGGTAAGGAAGCATTTTTTCCTACTCATTTAGCTTTACCTGTTATGAGATTTGTCCATGAATCTTATGAAGAAAAATATGATTTTTCAAGAAGGATTAATCAAGGATTAATCAAATTATTGAGTTGAATGAAGACAGGGATGAAATTCAGTATTAGCTAAGAAAATACCAGAACAAGATGAAAGAGGTGTTTGACAGAAAAGAAAGAGAAATAAATTTTAAGAAAGGTGGCCTTGTGCTCATATGGGATACAAGGAGAGAAGACAAAGGAAAAAATGCAAAATTTGATAACCTCTAGTTTGGTCCATTCAACATTGCAGAAGTTAAAGGGAATAATACATTTATCCTACATAATTTGGAAGGAGAGTACTCCTCATTGACATTCAATGGGAAATACTTGAAAAATTATATTCAGTATTGATTCTCCATTCATTCAACATCTGTAAATATTCGGAGAGTTTATTTATTTTTGAAAATTGTAAGTGAGTATCTGTTTCAGAAAAGACTCCATAGCCCAAGGATAAGGCTTTTGGATCTTCTTGTTCTTTGCATCCCACAGGGGGAAGCAGTCCCCAAATGGAGCTGATGTTGTAACATTATCTAGTTTTGATAAGTTAGCATAATTAGTTAAATAATTTTTAAAATGTTCAGGTATGATATGGATGCAAAAGAATGAAAAGGTTTGAAAAATAGAATTTTGGCTTCTGTGATCCATAGTAAAATTATGAAGAATTTTTCGGTAATAATCACATTAAAATGAACATTGTTGACGCGTTTCGAATCAACCAGTGTGGTTCATCATCAGGACTAAGTGAGAGATCAGATCTGAACATTGAGTTTAAATAGATGCAGAAATGGCTAAACTAGCCGTTAGGATAACAGCTAGTTTGACTTTGAGAATGCTAGTTCTATTTTAATTAAATTAATTATTTACTTAATTATTAAATAAAATTTTTAAATTTATAACGACTAGTTTTATTTAATTGCTTAAAAGTTTAATTATTTAATAAAATATATTTATAAAAATTTATATTTTAGTTAATTAATTATTATTATTATTATTGTTATTTATTTCAATATTGACCGCTTATTATTTAATTATTTATTACTTATTATATTATAATATGTTAATCTCATTTCTCAAAAAAATAAAAAATAAAAAAAAATAATAATAATAATAAAATAAATAAATAAATAAAAATATATATTAAAAATAAAAAATAAAAAATAAAAAATTAAATAAAATAAATAAATAAATAAAATAAATAAATAAATAAATAAATAAATCATAATATATATATATATATATATATATATATATATATATATATAATAAAAAATAAATAAAATTAAAAATATATAAATAAATAAATAAATAATTTTTTTTTTTTTCCTTAGACCACTAAGAATATAGGGCAGGGATCCAACACCTGCTTATATTCCACCCATCATCTCTATTGAGATTTACGGGTCATTTTTCGATTTCTAAAGCCTCTCTTAACTTTCGATGATGGAAATGGTCAATCCTAGCTATGACCTTGGCCTCTTCAATGTAGATATGATGGTTAGTGTTTTCTGCATGTTCAAAAAGGGCAGAGGTGCGTGATCTTCCATGCTTAATGTCAGCAACATGTTCACTGATCCTTTGGTTAATAGATCGACCAATTTCACCAATGTAAGGAGTCCCGCAAGAACAAGGAATAATATAGACACCTTTTCCATCCCTAGGGTTTACCGAATCCTTAACCGATTTAAGAGAGCTGTGAATCGTGTTAAGAGGCTTGAAGGAAGAAGAAACCTTATGTTTCTTAAGGATCCTAGCAATCTTATTGGTGGTTCCATGAATAAAAGGAAGCCTTACCCTGCGAGCCCACTGATTAGGTTCATTTAAATTTTTATTTCGAACTAAGGGACCTTTTTCTGCTTTAAGAAAAGCCTTAAGGCCTTGAGACTTACTATAACCATTATTACGAAAGACACTAAGGAGATGGGTCTTTTCCCTTCAAGGTGAGAATTATCAGAGATTCTCAATGCCCTGGTAGCCAAGTTGTTGAGAACGCCTAATTTTTGAGCAGGGAGATGATGAGAACTAGCATGAAGATATTGCTTAGTATGGGTTTTCTTTCGAAAAACTTGATGGGAGAAAGAACCATCATCATTTCTAGAGATAAGAACGTTAAGGAAGGGAAGACTACCATCCACCTCAAAATCCATGGTGAATTTTATGGAGTTTGATTGACTATTAAGATGAACAAAAAAATGGTCAAGTTCATCCTTACCATGAGGCCAGATGACACAAGTATAATCTACTAACCTTTTCCATAGCTTTGGTTGGAACAGAACAGAGGAAATAGCCTTGGATTCAAAGTCCTCCATGAAGAGATTAGCAACAATCGGGGAAAGGGGAGAGCCCATGGAAACACCACAAGTTTGCTCATAGAACTGACCTTCAATATTGAAATAAATAACAATAATAATAATAATTAATTAACTAAAATATAAAGGTTTATAAATATATTTTATTAAATAATTAAACTTTTAATCAATTAAATAAAACTAGCCGTTATAAATTAAAAAAAATTATTTAATAATTAAGTAAATAATTAATTTAATTAAAATAGAACTAGCATTCTCAAAGTCAAACTAGCTGTTATCCTAACGGCTAGTTTAGCCATTTCTGCATCTATTTAAACTCAACGTTCGGATCTGATCTCTCACTTGGTCTTGATGATGAACCACATTGGTTGGTTCGAAACGCGTCGACAATGTTCATTTTAATGTGATTATTACCGAAAAATTCTTCATAGGTTTAAAAAATGTTAGGAAACTTTTTATGTTTTATAGGCATCCATATCAATAAAATGACAGGTGTTAGTTTCCATAAATAAAGAAGGCAAAGAAAAATAAAATGTTAGGAAAGCAAAAAGAAAAGGAAAGCTTCATTTTATGTTTTAAAAATTGCATTGACTGCTAGTCTAAATGTGCCCATAAAAGAAGAATGATTTATATGGTTTTAAATACTATCCTAAGCATTTTACCCATATCCTAAGTTTTAAAACCATATAACATATCCCACCATTCATCCCTTTTAATTTCATTCCCCTAAGCCATATCCCTTTCTAACATTCCTGATACTTTATAAATCCCAACCCCACCATTCCACACCACCCTTTCCCCGCTTCGTACCTCATCACAAAATTATTTGTTTGAACCATTTTACAAACTTATATTCGGTCCCAATTACGATTTGCAATGTGATTGGCCCACCATAATTTTCCGATAGTCCTCCCTCATATTTCAGCATTCGACGGCTTTCACAGCCTTTCGGCCCACCTTCCTTATCACCAGGGGGGTCCGAACTTAGTAGTAAAGAAAAACCACTTGCCAACACATGTCATTACCTCAACTTTTCAGACCCCCCATGCGTGAAACCTGAAACCGCTAAACCTCCCCTCCGAAAGCTGATTTCTGATACCACTCACCTGACCGTTGAAACCCCGCCCCATTCCACTGCCACCGTTCATCGCACATCGCAAAAAATACCTCATCGCACATTTCAAATCATAACTTATCGCATTTCTCCAAAATTTAAACCTTGCGATCACCGCATATCTTATCACCACAATATCTTATCGCTCATCGCATTGCATCACAAATTTATTTGTTTAAACCATATTACAAACTTATATCCGGTCCTAATTGCGATTTGCGATGTGATTGGCCCACCATAATACTCCTGTCACCATCGTTCCATTGATATTACTCCCGCTAATTCTGCCCGACATCTCCCCTATCAATTAAAACTTTTTCAAAGGGTTTCTTTGGAATCTATCATATTATTGTTAAATGAACCTTCGTCATTCTATCCAAAAGGTTTTTGGTTTCCACCATTTAGAAGGAAAACGACGACAGAAATCCTCCAAAACATAACTTCCCCGTAAAACCCACTTTTTCAAATTATACTGAGGTAGATGGAATCTACCGCAGGGTTATTAAAGTTTCAATTTCAGATCAAGAATGGTGGGAAAAGCTATGCAAATGTCAGGATTAGAAGACAAATCACTTTTGCCAGCACAACACCAGAATAGTGGCCACTCAGCAATAGATTTCCTTTAAAGTGGGGCCATACATGCAGATTCATTCCTTTGGATCGAATTCCTTTCCTTTCAGTTTATTTTGAGAAAATATAGCTTGCCTTGTCACTCAGGCATTTATTGTAAATTTTTATTTTTATTTAAATACTTCATTCATTGAATTATTTGAGGTTGCACCCTTGAGCTAGTTATCAAATATATTTTAAATAGCTGGAGGAATTTTGATTGAATAAAAGATTCTAGATTTACTTCATATGGCTTGTGTTCCCGTGATTTATTTCTATTCAATATTTCATTATGTATTCTTCATATGATTTAATTCATTAACAGTTATCCAATTGGAAATTTAATTGAATCTCAGTTTCTTTTCTGATTTGTTGTGAAGTTGTAATTGGATTAAAAGATTAATTTACAAAGCTATTTGTTATTTTAGATTCTTCTTGAAATTTAATTACACAAAGGTTCCTGTTATGACTTGATTATATTTTGTTGATTATGAAAACATAGTTTTCATAATTTATTCTTATAAATGGTGAAATAATCTATCTAAATATTAAATCATTTTTACTTCTCCACATTATTCTTATCCATCCCACTTAAAATTAAATTAACCATATGTATTTAAATAAAAACCTTTTATTTTATTAAGGATCTTTCTAAGTTAAAATCACCTGTTTCAGAAAATTGTTCACTGGTCATCCAACTATTCAAAAACAACAAATATTTTAGATGCTTTGGCATAACCTATCGACCTTAGGTTATCTCAAAGGAAAAAAGCCTCTATTAATATACTGATTCTCCCGGTCTGTAAGAGGTTCTTCTTCTTCATATGACATAGATGTAGTGCCCCCACAGGCTGAGCCTGGATTATGCTCTGATACCACTGTAATATTCCAAAATAGGAAAAAAAAGGATATAGAACATAAAAATGGAAAATGCAGCAAAAATCAACACATAAAATACATGAACAGATAAGCTGAGCCATTTTATTATATGCAATAGCAGAAATGAAGTACAAGTGCTTGAGTAAGAGGCACTCAAGATAGACAGAAAAGCCTGAAATGGCCCTAAACATCAAGACATAATAAGATGTTGCTGCATCAACTGTTGGGAGGCTCTGACTGCGCAATCCTGCTGGAAAATACTACTGCTAGAAACTAGGAATTCATATATCTGCTAATTGGGTGCTCACAAATTGCTGGGATTAGAGATCTGGGATTTCTAGCACTATTCCAAGATAACACAGAAAGGGTTTTCGAAAATGACCATAATGAAAAATGTAGCCCTAGGGCTGATTTACGAACTGCAACTGGGAGAATGTTGCGAGGTGGCTGAACTGATAAGAAAAATTCAGCTATGCCTCCCAACATCCTTCCCAAATGAAGGGTTTCTCCCCTCATTGGATGCCAAGCTCAGAAACTTGGGTTATTGCTCCTTCAATAGATCTTCCCTCCTAGATTGTGCAATTCCTGAAGGAGACTGCTTTGCTGATAGGGGATGAAGGTTGGCCTGATGCCTGATGAGGAAATGTAGCTCAAGAACCTTTCTTTGAGTGGGCATTCGAAGTCACCCGAGGATAAGGGTGGGATTTCAACTCAAAAACACTCGTGCGCTAAACAACACAACAGACTTTGCTAAACAGCTGAAGTGTGCATAAAGTCATAAAAGACAATACATAGAAATATTTAGAATGCCCTATATGGCTGCTATCCACTTCCTTATATGCTTTGTGAGCCCTCACCCCCTAGGCCCCACACAATAATGATGTTACTCTCATGGCTACTAACCTCCATTATGACAGCGTTGTCCTCCATTGTCTCCACTACCTCCATGACTGTGCTGTTGATTTGGTCAAATTGACCCCATCCACATGCACTGACCCACATTCACACCAAGGAGTGGTTTATTCATCTTGATATTATCTAGATGCATTGATCCACATTCACATTAGAAGTGGTTTTATTACTACTAAAGAGATTTATGGGTCCCTCTACCCTATTATTCATCTATCTTATTGACAAAAAAAAAAATTAATATTCTAACTAGATAAAAGCTAATTAGGAATACTATACTCAATATATATCCCTCAATATGAACTCATATGGTATAATATTTCCTCCTTAGTGAAGTCATCCCTCTTTTATAAGAAAAAAGAAGTTAGGAATCATCAAATATAGAAATCAAGAAATATTTGTTTAGAAAATTAAATAATATAAAATTATTTAATTTTATATTGTATGCCCTAGTGCAGCTACAAATGTATATGCATCATTAAATAATTATCGTGTTCTGTAATATAAAAAATGTGTGGTTAACAATTTTTGAAATTCATGTGGTGCCCTATAAAATAATAGATGCATTGTTGCCTCATTACTAGATATTTCCACCTTTGTACCCATTAAAATTTTTAAAACATAACACTTTTGGTATTAAAAACATTATTATTTACAATTTAAAGTAAGTGGTATTGTTGACATAAACTTATGTATCATTTCTCTATTACTATATAGCAAGCACCATTAACCATGAAATCATTTTTACCACACAAATATTTTTTTATTGTGATAGGGTTTTGGATCCAATGCAATTAGTGGTCCCATAGAAATGGATACCAAACACCCCATATACAAGTAAAATCCCTATTAAAATCTATTGCTCGTAAGAAAAAAATATTGGTGTAATATAGAGAGGGAATGAGCAAGGAATGAACAAGGAAGCTAAGGCTTCCAATACTAAAGGTAACTATGAAACCCTTTTAGAATTTTGAGAATGCACTAAATCAAATAAGGAAAATATTGAGACGATAAGTAACATGGAATTACATACCTAAAATTTATCCTCTCATAAATTTGTATGTGAACTAAAATAATCCATTACAAACTTGGCTCTAAAAAAATATTCCATCCATTCAAAGTATTTGTTCGTAAGCCTCCCTTGCACAAATTTCTACTTTAATTTTTTTTCAAAATAATGAAATAAATGTTAGGTCTTCATTTATTAACACATATATATATGAAAAAAATTAAATTCCCACTCATCTTTTGCTCTATGTTTCAACACATTGATGGTGAATTTTAACCTACTTTCTTAGTGTGATTTATTGATTAAAGAACCCAAATGCACTTGTACATAATAATAACACATTAATGGAGAACTTAATTAACAAAATAAAATGGTAAGCATTAATAATTAAAATTTTTCAAATATTTAACTTTGTGAGCCAAAAAATAATGTCACTCTTCTATGCATACCATGATATATCCCACCAATGCATAACATCATATAACACATCAATGCATACAATGATATAGTGCAGTTGTATCTTTTCTATATAGGGGCGCACAAGTGTTACCTTTCACTTTCCAAACAAATGCCTTATTTTCTTTATTTAACTTCTTCAATTCCTGATAGAGTTAAAAGAGAATTGATACCTCTATGTACAAAATGCACCACTAAAGAAATTAATTGAAAAAATAAAAATGCAAACCTACACAATTATTTCTTTTTTTGGAGGTTTTACTTTGAAAATGGGAAAATAAAGGTTTCTTATTGACATGTATCACAATTTATCACACTAGTGTTTTTTCCTTAAATATAAGCTTCGAGTCATAAAAAATATTAAGAACCTTGATCACTTTTAAAATCCATCTAGAAATTCGTTTGAACTTAGATTTCTCTATGCTTCCCAAGATTCCTATTAAGAATTTAATTGGTGATGGCTTTAGCAAAAATTCTAGGAAAAAAGGTTATAATATCAAATGACCAATTCTTCAAAGTCCAACTCATTCCATATCATTTCAAGTCTTTCAAGTTCTTCCCCATTATTTGCAAAAAGTTTATATTTTGTTAAAGACCCATTTATTTCATTGACTTTATTTTATTTATGCATGTTCATTTAAATAATTGTTCACTAAATTTTACAAAATCATGACTCAAGATCAAGTTTGGATGCACAAGATATTCCACTAGTCACAAAATGTTGCAAGCTCATATGAAGAAAAAAATACCTTAGGAAGATGTTGGGAAAAAATGGACAACTACTTTAACTTTCCTACTATAACATGCCATATTATAGGGATCAACCTATATTACATTATGAATTTGATGATATATTTTATGACACTCTAGTATAATGTGATTTTTCAAAATTTAAAGGGTTGAAAGACAACCCTCAATGTGTCACATTGTTCCATTATATTAATGATCAAGTACCCGAAGTTGATGGTATAATGCTATAAGTTTTAACCCTATACAATTAATCATTTCAAAAAAATTCTTAATACAAGAAAAAAGGTAAGATGGAAAACATACAAATTTACACAGAGATTTTATCTTGGAAACCCAAACCTGGGAAAACCAACAAGATTTTTGTTCATTATATTTTATGTACAGTGTTAAAATAAAATATACATCCTGCATTGTACATGAACTAGAAATCCAATTGTAGCTCCATAATTGAAACTATAAAACCATGAAAAAAATCACCATTCGCCACAAAACCACTTTTAGAAAAATGTGGGTTGAAAATTTCCAAAAATGGATGTAAAAAATTGCCCAATTTTCTTTTTCTTGAGGCATTTCCTTGAACCCCCGTGTAGGGGTGATTTTACGCCCCCACCCATCCACATACCCCCCAAATATGGGGTGTAAATATCCCTCCATATAAACCCCCTTTATTCATGGTGCATATAATTCATGCAAATAATATAACACATACCCAAAAAATACCTTTCACTTTGGTAAAACATCTAACAGGTGATATAAAAAAGACATAAAAAAAATAATTCCATATTCTCATTTTTTGAAACGTTGGAAGCCAAATTAACAAAATTTATTCCTAAATTGACCAACCCATCTCCTTTTATTGATTTAATAGAGATTTTTAGTGACCCAAGTATGATATCAATACTACCCATAACATTTCTACTAGGATATCCAAAATTTTGTATGAACCGAGAGAAAATTGTCAAAGTGCACACCAAGGTTAGTTCAATTGTTGGAAGGTAACAATGAATTCCCTCTTTGACACAACCTAGGTTTTGTATACTTCAAAAGATCTACAGAATCTAGATTATTGTTACAAAATGCACAACCCATGCCAGTAGAGTTTCACTAATAAATTAATTAATTAAAATGACAAAATCACAAAGCACAATAGAGAGAGTAATTTGAGTATGTTCACGAGAAGAAAGAAAGGATTTCAAACATTTTTTATTCATTCAATTTTTTTGTTACAGAAAATAACTCAAATTACAGAAAAACTGCGTGCTTGAATTTCCTATGTTGTTACAAAACACCACATAACAACAAATAGACACCTTCTTGACTCGCACAACCACTGGTCATGCTCTCTTGAAATCATGTAGCGACTAACCAACACCAGTAGTCCAACAACCAAATGTCCAAAAGCCAAGAGGCAGAAGAAAAAGCTTTAATTCCAAAAAAAAAGTCCCTTTCCTTCATTCTTCTCGCAATTTATCCTCACATTGTTGACATTTTTGCATTCCAACTGAAAAAATCTCTTCCCAGGCCATCGAATTCTTCATCATCCAAAAGTAAAATGATTCACCTCCTCTCAGCATGCGGACAAACCAAGTTTGTAAGCTACATCTCATTCTGGTAGCATGTCTAATAGGGATTTTCCTATAGCAACGTTGTTAAACACATGCCAAATTTGGATGTGTCAGCAAATCCATGCATCATGAGTATCAACACGCGATCTTGGGAGTGTCAACACCTCAATAATGGTCATCACTTTGATAAAATGTAGCTACAAGAGTAGGAACTAACATAATAGGTGTATCAGCAATTTTAAAATATATGGGAGTAACAACACTTATTACAGACTCAAAAAACCCTTGATTTTGGTTGATGAGGATTGCCTGAGGCCAAGGACGTTATTGCATCATACAACCTTGGTATGAAAACATGAGCTACCAACACATGTGATATTTATATTATGAAAACAACTCACAAAATAGAATATAATATAGATCAACAACTTGAGAAATAGCCTCTTCGAGGGCGAAACCTCCTTTACATCACACAAATGAACAATTCTTGGATGATACAAATGATAAGACTTCCTTGGTATATATAGGAGTCTAAGGGGTTATAATATAATTAGATCCTACATATCAATTTAATGTAAGGGCACAATAATAACAATATGAGGGCTACATGGGAACAATAATAACAATAGGGGGCTACACTAACAATAAGAATAAGGGGGCTACACTAGTATTATAGTGACCTAACATCCCCTCTCCTTCAAAAAAGTTTTTTCCTCAATGCTTGAGTAGTTTTAGATGCTTTTGTATAAAATAATCATCCTCCCATGTGGAATATTCAGTGGGTAAGGCATTCCACTTAATGATATACTCTAAAATTAGTCGATTATGTAGCTGTCGGGTTCTTGTTTCCATGACTACTTCAGGCTCAAATATGGTTTTTCCTTCTTCGTCAATTTATAGCAATATTTTTTGAATTGGGAGCTTTTAATCGATAACCTTCTTTAAGAATGAAACATGGAAAACTGTTTGTACTCGGGAAGATGCAAACAACTCCTTCTTAGCTTGCTTGAGGGACATTTGTTCATATGGTTGTAGCCATAAAAATACCTATTTACCTACATGAAAACTTATTTCACTGTGATGTTGATATACCTGTTGTTTCATTCGATTTTGTGCCCGAGTGAGGTTATCCTTTAAGCGTTGGAGAAATGTTTGTTGATGCTCGATGTGATCTTCCACTACTTGAACCTTATAATTTTCTCTTAAAGATTATTTGATGGATGGTAGATTATATCCATAAAGTGCCATGAATGGGGTCATTCTTGTTGTAGTATGGAAGGAAGTGTTATACCACCATTCAACCAGAGCTAACCACTTGACCCATTATGTTTTTTTATCAGATACACAACAATGTAGATATCCTTCCAAACACGTGTTCACTATCTCAGTTTTCCCATCAGATTGAGGATGATAAGATGAGTTATGAGCTAATTGAGTACCAATACAAGAAAGAAATTTCATCCAAAAATTCCCAGAGAAAATGGGATCTTTGTCACTTACAATAATGTTTGGGTTTCCATACAATAGTTTTTGAATTGTTTCCATAAATGCAGTAGCAATTGTATTGGCTTTAAAAGGATGAGATAATGAACAAAAGTGCGCATACTTGGTAAGTCTATCAACTAATACCATTATGAAACTCTTTCCTTCAGAATTGGGTAAAAATGTGATAAAATCCATTGAGACCTTGTTGTAGAGGTTAATCCCCTCTGCGGACAGAGGCGATCCCTACTAGCCCGGATCGGGTCTAGCAACAATCGTATCATGCTATGGTGCAAGTTCCTAATTGCAATAAACCAAATTGTGAATAAGGCTTACCTTGGATCCAACGCTGTTGTTTTTAGAGAAGGTAGCGCTCTCGTTTCCTTGCTCCGATAGATCACGATTCTCCCGCTTGTCGCGATCGAACACCTACACATACAAGAAACACGACGAACACACAAGCATAAAACCCAATATATGCAATTATGTATCAGTCAGAGAAGACACAAATCATGATCATAATGAACAATATGAGTGGAACCATAACCAAACTCACTTATCATTAATTAATAAAAAGGAAAATACAACCTGGCTCTGACGCTGAATCTTCCTTCGGCGGCTCGACAGCGGAATACGTCTTAGTAAAGCTCGTCGGGGATGGGACAAGCCTCTCTCTTCAGATGTCTTGACAATAATCTCCTTGCTTCTGATTTGGCTCTATGAGGACTATTGCAGCATTATTCAGGCTATGAAGGCTCTTGGAGATTAGCTTGCAAAGGAAAATGGCAAGCTTATATAGATGGTGGAAGGGGAGTTGGGATCCCTACAATCATGGGATTGGCCCTATCCTCAAGGAAGCTTCCATGAGAGGTGGAAAACTACTTCCTCTACATGGAGATTCAGAGCCAAACCTCCCAACTCAATTTAGAGACCAGTTCAGGAATTGGTTGGAGTCAATCTTCCGCCATTTATTTTTAGAAAACACTCCTTATTAAGCCTGGTGCAGGTGCAACTCTGAGACAGAGAGCCAATTGGTGCACCCTCTTTGGAGGATTTCACCCATTGGCACGAGGGCTGAACTGGCTAGTCGCGCCAAGGAAAAAAAGGCTATTTTTAGGGTTTTTTCACAAGGAGTTGTCTTCAGGTGAATGAATGTCTATGTCCAGGGGGATGCCATGAAAGTGGTTTCAGGTCATGTCACTGCTCACACGTCACGGAATAATCCCTCCAATGTGCAGGATGGGGAATTGTAGGGATGGTGACAAATTTTTATGTAACAAATGCCCCTTAAAGCATGAGGCTCGAAAGAGAGAGAGGGGTGAAATGCTTTATGAGAACGTGTCCAACTGAAAACACTACCGTCGGAAAACCTGCATAGAGAATTACAACTGATATCTCAAATACATGATATATGTGGTATGGCAGTAGCCATCCATAACAGAGTATACAATAATCCAGATCCAAGGTATGGACGCAGCCATCCAGTGAGGATCGATAAAGAGACTCATGTATGGTCGCAACCATCCAGTGAATGAGTCATGTAACCAATCATAATAATCCACAAAATCGCAGCCTGGATTCTAATAGATAAAATCCAGGGTCTTGCGCTCCATCTCGACCCGAATAGAGTACAAGTTCAAGCACGTGAATAAGTGAGCTGAAGTTGAACATGCAAGAACATCGTCTGATTACCAGCCAATGATGAAAGATGTTAACAAATGCGAGAGGTACCACCAATAATGACAATGGTCCTCAAGGTACTATAGGTACAATCTACGACATGTGAATCAATGAGCTAGCGTCTAACACCCGTAGAATCACTCGATCGGAGGCCAATGATGAAAACCTCACGTCAAACACGAAGAACCTGCCATTGAGGTATGTAGGCTCTAAGGTACTAGAAGGGAGTCTCTAGACCAGCTTCTTGGATAATGAGCTGAAGTCGACATGAAGTGACCTTGATCGAAGGTGGGCCATAGTGTTTCCCACATCATCGACATGAGACAGAGGAACATAATGTCTTTGTGAATTAGGATCAGATGAGAATCAGAGAAAGGTTGAAATTTTGCAGAGGTCAACTTCTCTTGAACATATTGGTGGCACGACAGTGGACTTGGCAGAATTTTGACATCAAAAGATCAGAGGTCATGATGACGAGGCAAAGAGTAGATGAGAGGTCAAAAGGGATTACCCAAACCCACAGAGGCAAGTGGAAAATGAGATGAGATGTCCCCAACTCAACACGAATGCAGATTGGTGACATGTTCAAGAGCGACATACTACCGACACCACAACGATTTTGGTTCCATTTTCCCCACCATTTTTGGCGATTACCCCAATTATTTTTGAAAACAAGCTTGAAGGGGATAGCATATGCTTGCAATATAAGTCCTTCCTTCAGACGAATCCATCCTAGTACATTTAACGAGCCCTAGGAAGGAGAAACTCGAATATCGTCATTACGACTGAATCCAATGTCATCAGGGTTTAACGAGTCTAAAAATGGAAGAAATCAACATCTTTTCATGTTTAGAGAGTTTGAAAAGAAAGTAGAAAAGTAAATTCCAATGGTCCCTTTTCGTAAATAGTTCCTTAGATCCGAAAAGGTGGAAAACTATGTCTGAGAAAACCTCCTAGTCACGATAGGCTAGGGTATTCCTTTTTCGTAAATAATCTATCCCAGTTCTCATTTTTTCGTAACATTTGTCCTGATGATGGGTCTTGCTTTAGACTCAAAACGTAGACTGAAAAATGAGAACTGTGGAGATTCCGAGCTCTGATTCTGAAAATCTACACCACAGAAATCTACAATCCATTAATCTATCCCAGCCCGAAAAAGGGGTAAACGTATACTGGGTAGATGCCGTTTCGTGGCCACTTTAACGAGATCAAAACGAAAAGGGACTCGGAAATATTTTCATGTTTAGAGAGTCAGAAAAGAGCTGAAAGATGACTCCAAAATGACTTTTTCGTGTTTTTACCAAGTCCGAAAAAGTATAAAATACAACTCGTATCACCATTCAAGTTGCATAAAAACCTGTCGCTGCACATAAATGCAAGTTTAAAATCCATCTTTTGACAAAATATATCAAAATATTGAGAAAAATGACTTTTAAAACCTAATTTTGACTTCAAAAGTTATAAATATGCTTCAAATGGTAAAAGAAAAATTACTTTTACTTTTTACCTCATTGGAGAGCAACAATGGTCTTTTTGTGTGCGAACTTCCGACGGTGATTGCGACTAATCCAGGACACCATTCAGATCCTTGTTTGTTCCAAGTAAGAGATGCTCCCTTAAGCTCTATTTTAATCCATTTTTTATGAGTTTCCATTACACATTTGATCTCTAGAGGAGACCTTTTAAAATTTTAGGGCTCCACCCATTGGCACGGGTATCGGGCACGAACCCGCGCCAATGGACTTTTACTCACAAAGGGGTCGCGCCAACTGGCACGACTGTTAGGAAAGCAGTCGCGCCAATGGCACAAAGAGGTTTTCCACTCTAGTTTTCTAAAATGTGAGCCATCCATGTGGATTTTTAAGTATAACAGAGATCTAACAAGGGATTTTGGACCATGTTGATGCAGATATTCAATCATAATGGTTATCGAATGGAAGGAGAGGGAACATGGGGAAGAGTATGAAATGGCTATATAAAACGAAGCTTGTATGAATGCACTTCGAGACTGTGGTCTCAAGAAATTCTTCCTCACGCCATGTTTATGAGCTCAACCTGAGCTATTACAGTACTTGGTTAGCATATGGGATGAAAACGAGGAAGTGTTTAAACTTTGGGACCAAGTGCTAGAACTTGAGGTTTCTGATGTGTATTTCATAACCGGATGGTCGCGCAGAGGTCCAATGCCCATTTTGACATGTAGTAGACCTTCTGGAGAGAAGATGGAACAGGTAATGGCGAGAGTGTGCCCAGGGGCACGGACAGGATCGAGAAGCGGGAAAGTGGACATCCACACTGTCTGTGATCTAGCACTCAGAGTAGTGCTTCACACCATTATGCGGGCTGCAGGATCGCAGGAACTGCATGAGGCAACCAAGGCCCAACTCCTACTAGCCTCCGAGTGTATGAACCCAACATTGTTCGATTGGGCCACCATAGTGACAACCAATCTCAAAAGGCAGCTAACAAAGTGCAAGCAAGCCAAACTAAAGCAGTTTGGCTATGGTTCCATTCTGGTGTCGTTCATCCTGGAACGACTACCCATTTTTCAGGGCCAAGGGGCAGTAGTTGCCAAGCCGATATCGAGGGAGCTGAGGATGGCTCGCTGGGCAGCACTTATGCCCAAGTCAGGAGGGGGCCAGCAGATGTCCTGGAGGCCCGAGTTCTTTGGGTGGTTACGGCGTCAACTAATCGTGGTTGAGGATTGGCCCTATGTTGGGACCAATTTCAGTGGAGACCCAGATCTTCCGCTCCCGGAGGGGGAGGACTAGGATGAGGAGCTGGGTATGACTTTCTTTTTTTGATTTTTATATATTTGTGATTTTTTTTTATAATACATGTCCGTTCTAACAACAGTTTTATGTGTATGCAGATGTTGGCCCAGAGAGACCTGTCGGCATGTCGCCTATTGCACAGAGAACTCCTCTCGCTCATGACCCTCAGGCAGAGGGTGCCGAAGGAGGAGAGCTGATCCAGAACCTTAAGGGTATTGCCAGGGGGATTCCAGACTATGCCCAGCTAGCAGATGTTTCGATGGCATATCAGAGACACACGGTGGGGGTGCCTAGTCGCCTCCATCGACTTCTGAGATGCTTGGTGCGCGCGGTGACATGCTACCACGAGCACCATGCAGATTAGATATCTAGGGATTTTTCATGCATATTTTTTTGAGAGACATGTCATCTCCGGCTGTATTAAGACGAACATGTATATTTTGATTTTATGTGATGCACACTATGCAAACATTTCAACACCTATATCTATATATCTATTTCTGGATGGATCTTTACATGTGATGATGTTTTTTACAAGTTGCGCAAATGTCTTTCTAGAACCATACTAGCTACTGCATCTGTTAATGTATTCATATGTCTGGGTATGTGTTGATATGTGATATAATCAAAATTTCTTTCCAGTAAATGAATACGTAGATATAGACGTAAAATGGATGGGTTTCTAACTGAATAGTGACCATTAAGCTATGACACTACAAGTTGTGAGTCCAGATATACAAGTAATTCACGAATACCGAGGTCCACAGCCTCGGTTAATAATTCCAACAGGGCACTATATTCCACGATATTATTTGTAGCAGGCCCCAGAAACACACCTTGTAGGTTGACCAACTCACCAACAGGATTTTAGATTACCTTGGCTGCCGAAGACAGATTCCTGGTACTGTGGGAGGCACCATCCGCGAAACCGACAAACGGAGTAATGGACATCTGCACAATCAGGAAGACCCGATCAACAGAAAGATGCTTACATCGCACACCACACCACACATGCACACAAATTAATATACACACCTATGTACACACACCACACCAAAAATAACTCAAGTGTAGTATTTTTTAAGGTACAACCCATTCCTAGGCTATGCCAATGGAACTCCTTTGTAATCAATGAGCTCATAAGCCCCATTTTTCAATACTCTTTTTACTATATAGGGCCCATGCCACATGGGTTGGAACTTACCTTCTCCAAGTTTGTCATGCGCTTGGTCATATAGGAGGACGAGGTCCCCTTCGACAAAGGAACGCGGAGAAACTGATTGATCGAAGTGAGCTTTGGCCCGCTTCTTCTGTGCTTCAATGACTAAAGCAGCCAAGCAGCGGGTTTCATCTAGTCGTTACAAAAACAAGAGACGCTCTTCCTCAGGAGAAATGTTGGGAAAAAGTTCCACATCCAGCTTTAAAGAAGGAATTTCGCACTCAACCGGAAGAGTCGCTTCCAAACCATACACCAATTGGAATGGTGTGAATTCGGTTGCACTCTTTGCTGATGTCCGGTAGGCCCATAGAGCTGAAAACAATTGGAGATTCCAATTGGATTTACGAATACCAATTGTCCGTTGAAGCATTGTGACCAAAACTTTGTTCACAGCCTCAACCTGGCCATTTTCCTGGGGGTAATATGGTGTTGAGCTATCATGTCGTAAGCCCAATCTTGATGTCAGCTCAACCATAATGTAATCTCAAAAATGAGTGCCATGATCAGTAAAAATGGCCTGAGGGACCCCAAAATGTGCAATAATGTGGTTGAAAATAAAATGGGTAGCTGTCTTACCATCGGCTGCTAGTGTAAGCATCGCTTCGGCCCACTTAGTAAAGTAGTCTACATCGACAATTATATATGCATGCCCCCCGGTTGAATGAGGGTTACACGTCATGAAATCTATGCCCCATTTTGCAAAAGGGCCAACGGTAATAATAGGGTGTAGAGGGAGAGGTGGCGCGCACATCTTGCACTAAAAAACCTGGCACGCATGACATTTTCGGACTGCAACAATACAGTCTTTGAATATCGACGGCCATAAGTAACCTGCACGTAGAATATTTTGGGCAATGGCATATCTGGACATGTGACGGCCATAGGCACCACTGTGATAGTTGTTCAAGACTCTTTCAGCCTCTTCTAGGGTCAAGCACCAGCGGAGCACCGAATCTACTCCAACCCGGTATAAAGTATCTCCTACAATGCGGTAGGGTTGAGACTGATGCCGAATCCGGTGTCGGGCATCTTTGGTCAACTCAGAACGGAATGTTGAAGTTTGAAGATACACAATAATGTCTCCATACCATGGATCGCGAGTGCTGATAAGGAAGAGTGTTTCGTCTGGGATATGATCCTCGGAGTGAGATGGGGTGGAGTCTGTCGGAAGGGAGCAAATGAGATCTGCAAAAACAAGTGATTTTGTCGACTTAGCAGTGGTAAAATCTAAGTCAAACTCCTGAAGGATGACGATCCATTTGGATTATTTTCCCCCCAGTAATTGTTGGGATAGAATATACATCATGGGGTTGCAATTCGAAACCACGGTTACTGTATGCAACAGGATGTAGTGGCGGAAATGTTGCACAGCGTGCACTGCGGCTAATGCCAGTTTCTTGACGTGAGCGTAATGCGTTTCTGTGTCGATAAGATTCCGTGATAGATAATAAAAAACGTGTTCATTTCCATCATCGTCATCCTGCACCAAAACCATAGCTATGGTGCTAAACGTGGCGGCCAAGTATAGAGTGAAGTCACGGTGATAGTTTGGAGGACGAAGCAATGGAGAATTAATGAGTAATGTCTTGAGCTTCTCAAAGGATTGCTGAGCAATCTCATCCCAATGAAAGGAAAAATTCTGCTTTAAGAGACGCGTGAATCCTTTGGCCACTTTCGCGTAGTTCGGGATGAAACGTCGTAGGAAATTAGCTTTTCCCTGCAGACTCTACAATTGGTGTAATGAAGAGGGTGATGGGAGATTGACAATAGCCTAGACCTTTAGGGGGTCAAGGCGAATTCCGTCTTTGGAGACTATGAACCCCAAAAGACGGCAAGAATCCACGCAGAAGACACATTTATGAGGGTTAAGCTGGATATTATAGCGTCTACAGCGAAGGAAAATTTGGCAGAGGTGTTCAGGGTGGTCCTCTCGCTGAGCTGAATGAGCTGGCAGATCATCTAGATAAGGCTGAACGATATGGCGTATGTCGTGGAATGTGTAAGACATAGCACGCTGGAAAGTAGCTCCAGCATTCTTTAAGCCGAATAGGAGCTTTTTATAAGAAAAGGTACCCCACGGACAGATGAATGCAGTCTTGTGTTGATCGACAGGTAAAATATTTATCTGATTGTACCCGGAAAATCCGTCCATGAGGGAATAAATCTCACTCCCAGCACATTTGTCGATGACTTGATCTATGAAGGGAGTGGGGTAATTTTCCTTAATATAGGCATGATTAATATCACGGTAATCAACACAGAATCTTATAGTACCCTGATTTTTATCTACATGGACAATATTTGAGACCCATTCTGTGAGGGGAATTGGGTAAATGAAGTGCACGTTCAAAAGTTTCTCAACTTCTGCTTTAATGGCAGCGACTTTGCAAGGATGCACTGGGCGTAGGTGTTGGTGCACGGGTTTCGCATCGGGATAGGTAGGAATCTCATGCACTACTATACTGAGATAAATCCCAGGCATTTCCTCATAGGACCAAGTGAACACATCTCTAAATTCATGGAAAATATCAGTATAAACTTGTATCTCGTCAGGAGAACAAGTCACTCCCACATATATGTTCTCAATTATCCCCGGTTTGACGGAGATTTCGATTGGCATGGTTTGGGTAATGTTGCTCAGGTTTCCTTCCGAAAGGACCTCATGAGTCAATATGGGTGTCTGGAGAGACGGAGTAGGAACCTGAGATGCAAAACGCTCTAGAAAATCTGACATTACCCCCAGGCTGGGCATGAAGGAGGAACGATGATGTCCATCGCTCCAAGGCAGCTCCTTAAGAGACATTGTTTCAACAATGGCTTCATCAGAAGGGAAGATCTCTTTTATAGGATCAGGCGAGTCGGCCTCATCGAGCCAGGGGGATTGAGAATAGATATATAAATCCATGCTCGAGGGAGCATGTTGAGGAGGAGGGGGATCAGATGCGGCGATAATTTCACAATAATTAATCTTTACTGGAGTTAAGGGCATTGATTCTCCAAAATCTGGCACCTGTTCAGGCGAAGGGATGATCCATGGGTCATCAGAACTAGAGACCATATTAACTTGAACGGTGTGTGGTGGTGGCGCGGGAAAAATACCCATGAGGACGGGGTCTTTGAAGAGACCGGGTCCTACACTGTCAGGGGGATTGGGGATCTGATCCACGTAAGGAACGTTGTTCTTAGAGGATGAGGTGAAGAAAGAAAACTGATCCACAATAACGATTTTTCCCTCATGAAGGAACTTGAGAAGCCAGAAGAGGGTGGACAGTACGCATAACATGGCGTGAGTCCAACTACGGCCGAGAAGTAGATTGTAGTTAAGCTTGGCGTCAACCACTTCTACTTCTACATTGACTGTCTTTCCCTGTAATGTAATCAACAAACTCTCCAGAACACCCAGGGGTTTGGATTCTCGACCATCGAATGCTTCTAAGGCATTGGGGGATGATGAAAGAGCCGGAGAGCCAATGGCCTTCCAGCAAGCGGATGACATGACATAGGTGGAAGCACCTTGGTCCAAAACGACCCTATGGATGTTAAGACCATTTATCCCGACTCGAATAGCAAGATTGATTTGATGTGGAAGTCGGGGGGTAAAATTTTCTAAGTCGAAGGTGAGAAGACTAGAATCGGCGGGATCGATTCCACCGATTGCAGACAACAAAGATTTCCGCTGCAATGGGAAACTTTGAAGAACTTCCAATGCGGACAAGGGTAGAAGGCGCCTATGCCAAATCCTCAAAAATAATGTAGTGGTGAGTGGCACAGGCATTTGGGTTGTAGGAAGATCTTCGCAGAACACCTTTAGAAGGTGGCCTCACAACAGGTTCAGCGGTAGGCTTCTCAATTTCCAAAGGACCGGAGACAGGTGGGGGAGGTGGGCCATCCAAAACTTCCTTTCCAGCTGCCTGACGTGATCTGGCATAATCCTTCGAACGCGTAGCAATGGAGATAGGTGCAACACCATTCATCATAAAGACTTGGGACCCAAATGGTGCAGATGGTGAGGGCTGCTCAACCATCTGGGTCTGCTGAGACGGGAACGGTTCTTTAAGAACTGCCGGAGTCCCTTTAGAGCCTTTTAGGAGTTGAGTAATTTCAGATCATCGAGGAAAATCTTTGGTATAATTATCTCCTTCATAGATAAGGCAAGGATACTTCGGTTTACGTTGGGAACCGTCATCAGTGCGAGGTTTAGAAGACTCTAGCTTTGGGACGTCGGATTTGGATTTTCCTTTGCCCTTCTTTTTCCCTTTAGAGGCATTTTACGTAGGATTAGCTTGAATGGAGTTGAACTCCGTAGTCTTGCCAGAATCTGGAGGGGCAGGAAGAGCAGAATTATTGGATGAATTGGACTTCTGCTTCCCATTTGAATATTTTCAAGAATTCCGAGAGACGGAACCAATAACACCATCCACCGCTGGGGTAGGTGGAGCTTTAGAGGTTCCCAAGCATGGAGCATAAGTCAAAATAGCATAAAGCATGTCAGACTGAGAGTATACCAGATCAAGATACTGGGCACACGCTATGACTTGTTATTCAATCACACATGCCCCCATAGCAATATCTTGGGCGATTTTGCTAACGAAGGATGTGGTGAACCAATGAGTTAGTAGTTGATTAGGTATATCAAACTTCATCAGTCTACGACGACGTCACCACTCATGAATGTGATCAGAAATGTGGGTGGCTTTATCATGCTTCAAAGAAGTCAGGAGATGCGTCCCGGCCTCATAACAGACCGGTAACTGGAAGTGAGTCAGAGAAGCCATGGCTAACGTATTGAAATCTTAAAAGATGCCACAGGGTAATTCAATATACCACTTAGCGGCAGCGCCAGTAAGAGTGCGTTGGAAGAGATGCATATGAATTGAATCATGCACCCAAGATTTGGACGAACACCAAAGATGGTAAGTCATTACATGAGCTTGGGGGTCCTCTCCAGCTTTACCCTCAAACTTAGGGCAGTCGCTGGGTACCTTGGTTGGAACCGGAGGCCAATAAGGATTGTGAAGAATTGTATCATTGGTTAATTTAGAAACTTCCAGTAATTCCAAGGTAGCCAAGAACGGCAATTGCGGGTTGAACGACATGCCAGGTCCTCGATATGGACCGGTACTTGTACTCCACGTTGGTTGAGAATATCCTTGCCCCCATGAGTTCTGTCCCGAAGGATTCTGACCATAGGGGGTATAGGGCATATAACGAGTCTGATTGGGTTGCTGGTAACCAGTGTATGGGGTTTGATAACCAGAGTATGGACCTTGATTATATGTCGGCCCCGTTTGAGCAGTATGCAGATTCAGCTGCTGAGTATAGGTGTAGCTGGGTTGTTGAGGATAATAGTTGGAACCTTGGGGCTGGTTATAATTCGGTCGAGATTGGCCTTGAGGATAGTAACCGTCTTGAGGTTGAGCGGGCTGCTAATAGGTGGGACCCTACTGAGCCTGATAATTAGGGCGCACCGATTGATTTGACTGCGGCATTGAATAAATCAGCTGTTGGGAAGGGTTGACTGAATGTGCAGGCTGGCTTGGTTGAGCAAGCTGACCTGGCTGAACGGGCTGCCCTAGGTTAACAGGTTGACCCGGGTGAACAGGTTGCACCGGTTGTGCAGACTGACTTGGTTTATGTGGGACACCAGGTTGTACCAGATGGGCCGGTTGGCCTGGTGGTGGAATGGGGCCAGGTTGTGCCTGGTAATCGGTTTGACCTGAAACAGGACCATAAGATGATCCTGGATGATGTGAAACATTCGGACCAATAGGATACTGAGGTTGCATGGGTTGGGAAGGTTGGACTTGCCCCCGAGGACCATATACCAGCCCAGGTTGGTACCCTGGTTGAGGCTGCATAGGTTGACCCGAAGGATGGTAATACTGTCCTTGCGGACCGTATAATGACCCCTGCTGGCCCGAAGGGTAGCCTTGTAAGGGCTGTCCTTGCGGGTCATAAGGATAGCCAGGCTGGCCCAAAGGTTGGCCTTGAAATTTTTTTCCTTGCGGGTTATAAGATTGCCCAGCCTGGTTAGATGGAAAACCTTGAGCATGAAGATGAGCTTTTGGAGTGGGTAAACGTAAAGGATTCCCATACTCATCATACTAATATGGAAAAACGTAAACGGGTGTATTGTCTTGTGCATAATGCGAAAAATACAGGCGGTTGGGATCTTGAGAGGATTGCCCGACCTCGGAGTTCGGTTGTGGTAGAGACAATCGATACTCCTCAGGAGAGATGTTCTCCGGCATAGCAGACGCTATATAGACGTCTTCAAGAGGTGGCACAACCATTACAGACTGTGCAGTAACAATGGGTGTGGATGCAGCCACACAGATAGTGGGCCTAACGGGTACAGAAGTGACCTGAGGGGGTGACGTGATGGGTGTCCTAGGAGACATTCCCAATGAAGGAATAACCATCCTCGTAGAAGGAGTTGATATCCCCATAGAGGCGACGACGGTCATAATCTGACTTAAAGATCTATACCCTGCTGGTAGTGAAGGACTAGGCGAAGACATAACAGATAACTCAGGGTTGTCTTCTGGGAACAACTGGTAATCTTCACCAGACGTGGGGATTTCCTCACTAGGAGAATGGTTGGATGCACCCATATTTGAACCTGCCGCTAGATCTCATAACAGATGGCGAGGACTAGGAGGAATAACAACAGCTAAAAAAGGCGAACCCGATGTAAGAGGAGGGAAATGTTCCCCTACTCCAAATCTAGACCAAGGGTCAGATAAGGGCCAATTGAACTCAACTGGTCCTCCAAAGGAAAGCAAAGACAGAACCGGTCCCCCGTCGAGAAACTTGAAAACGATGGGCTGCTGATGTTCAACATAGGATTGAGAAACCTCTGATGAATCATCCGTATATGGACTACCAATAGACGAAATTGAAGGTTCTGCCACTGTGACAATAATTACAAAAGGAAAATATCAAACACAACACACAGGCTGAAAAATCAAGGCACACAATCAAACGGCCAACAAGCAAAATCTAACAGGGCATGTGATCACGGGTGATTTATTTTACCACATTGAAACTTAGGAACTTCACCGTTTCATGTTTTAAGATTCGAGAAACGGATGAAAGGTGATTCTATCTCTTTCAGTTTTGAAGAAAGCATGAAAGGACAAGCGCTCGATGATCTTTTCAAATTTAAAGAGTCAGAAAAGATCAAAATGACTACTCTGGTAATCTAGGCAAAGGGTGTACCAAATAACCGTGAACTGCAATATACACCTTGGTTTCAAAATGTAAGAGAAATCAACCAAGGACTTAACGTATGTGCAGGAAATCTCCCCGAATGCTGTGTCCGGTGTATCACAGGTATAGGGCGGCAGACTCGGCTTCCTATGGATAAAGGATGGCAACCTAGTGGGGTCTCCCTTTATATACACGACGGTACGGGGAGCACAAGTCCATACTAGTGCTGTCTAAAGCCAAGAGGCGAACGACATCTACTAGGTTTAAAGACGCCGGAACGCGTCTCTAGCCTAGACATCTAAATATTTCGTTAATTTTTCAATGCTGCCTTAGTGTAAATTGAATAAATTTTAATGTTTATCTTCAATTATGTTTCAGTTTTCAGGCCCTAGCAAGTGTTATGTCTCAAAATCTCCTAAATGCACACTACATGCCACAGTATATAATTTCATTCGATGAAAGCTAATTACGAGAGAGTTAAGAGCTTTTCACACAATAAAAAAATGATCAGACAACAACCAGTAATGTCTCTAATGCAGCTAATGGAAACTAAAAGCTTTTCTTTCAAAGTTACTAATCACTAATAACAAAGAAAATATTTAATTCACACTAACTAATCAAACACAAAAGAGATTTTTTTGTATTTTCAATGTTTAAGAGCAAAGTGCACTAAAAAAAATGAAAACTAATGAAAAGAGAAATTTGAGAAGTGATAGTAAAAGAGCGAAGATAAGCAAGTTCACTCAATGAAAAACACACAATCAGACCTCAAATTGACAAAACAATCCCTCAAAACCAAGAGAATCCCAAAGACTCAAATGAACCATGTAATCTAGGCTCAAAGCGAGACAAAGCAGAATTCGAATGAAGAAGAAGCCAATCACTCAAATAGCGCAATAAAATGATAGACAACCACCAAACGAATGCAGAGAATCAATCACAAGGTTGATTGAATAGATAGAAACCAAAAACTCCCATGGGAGGCTCGACACACTATAGCACCTAGATGCCCTAGGGCTAGAATGTAAAATCGATAGAAACGGGCAAACAACCAAAGGATGAAGGTCACAATCAGTCAAACAAGGCTTCAAAACACTCAAGCAGTCGTAAAAAATGAAACCAAACACACAGATCAAGCTCAGAAATCTCATAACAGAGCAAACCCTGGCACCTTACAGGATTGGCACGAATTTCAGGTGGAAAATAGCGCCAGAACAGGATTGGCGCGGGTAATACACTGGCAACATGCGCCAATGGGTGTGACTGTCAAGCTAATAAGCGCGCCCATCGAGTTTACTAAGCAAAAATAAAAAAGAACAATCCAAGAAACAGACTAGTGATGGTGAAGCTAAACAAAAGCCAAACACACAGAAAGAGCCAACCAAAAGAGCTAATCAAGCAAGCAAAGTCAAGAATCGACCGAAAAGACAAGACAATACTACAAATGTTCAGTTCATAAACTAGATTGGAGATTGACTGAAGCAACATTCATCTACTTTCGCTAATGCAAAGCAAGAGCGTTTCGAAGGCTATCTGGCTAACTTTAGGCTCCGTCTATAGTTTATAAATAAAACAACAAGATTTTCCCCAATGGATTCGCCAATTTTTTGTAGAGGCTAATCCCCTATGCGGATAGAGGCGATCCCTACTAGCCCGTATCGGGTCTAGCAACAATCATATCACGCTATGGTGCAAGTTCCTAATTGCAATAAACCAAATTGTGAATAAGGCTTACCTTGGATCCAACGTTGTTTTTTGTAGAGAAGGTAGCGCTCCTGTTTCCTTGCTCTGGCAGATCACGATTCTCCCGCTTGTCGCGATCGAACACTTGCACATACAAGAAACACGATGAACACACAAGCATAAAACCCAATATATGCAATTATGTATCAGTCAGAGAAGACACAACTCATGATCATAATGAACAATACGAGTGGAACCATAACCAAAGTCGCTTATCATTAATCAATAAAAAGGAAAATACAACCTAGCTCTGACGCTGAATCTTCCTTTGGCGGGTCGACAACAGAATACGTCTCGGTAAAGCTTGTCGGGGATGGGACAAGCCTCTCTCTTCGGATGTCTTGAAAATAATCTCCTTGCTTCTGATTTGGCTCTATGAGGACTATTGCAACATTCTTCAGGCTATGAAGGCTCTTGGAGATTAACTTGCAAAGGAAAATGGTAAGCTTATATAGATGGTGGAAGGGGAGTTGGGATCCCTACAATAATGGGATTGGCCCTATCCTTAAGGAAGCTTCCATGAGAGGTGGAAAACTACTTCCTCTACATGGAGATTTGGAGCCAAACCTCCCAACTCAATTTAGAGACCAGTTTAGGAATTGGTTGGAGTCAATCTTCCACCATTTATTTTTAAAAAACACTCCTTATTAAGCCTGGCGTGGGTACGAATTTGATATAGAGTGCCAATTGGCACGCCCTCTTTGGAGGATTTCCCCCATTGGTGCGAGGGCTGAACTGGCTAGTCGCGCCAAGGCAAAAAAGGTTATTTTTAGGGTTTTTCAGAAGGAGTTGTCTTCAGGGGAATGAATGTCTGTGTCCAGGGGGATGCCATGAAAGTGGTTTCAGGTCATGTCACTACTCACAGGTCACAGAATAAGCCCTCCAATGTGCGGGACGGGGAATTGCAGGGACGGTGACAAATTGCTATGTAACATACCTCCTCCCAACGCTGACTTGGAATGGATAAAGGTTGTAACAGACCTGGGATCTTAATTCTCTCAAAATTTATTTTGTTGGAAAACCAAACATTCTGCCACCAAATTCTAAATTTTAGAATTAAGGCCATCCAAAAAAAATTGCTTCTTAACCTTGTGGTAAGTTTTTAAAAATACAAAGTTATCTCCTAAGGGGGAGGAGTGAAATTCCAAAAGAATATTTTGTTTGAGTTGGGAATTATTACAAAGATATAAGTGATATTTTTACCATAATGAATCATTTTTCCAATAAATGTATCAAATGTACAAGGATCTTGCTGCAGCTTTTGAATGAGTGTCGACACCTCTTCTTCATTCTTCCATTCATACCTTGCTTCATTTATCCAATAAGGTCAGATAATAGAAATGGCACAAAGAAATGATTCCATATCATCAACTTTTCTTGAGAGTGAATCTACAACAAAAAATTTCTTTCCTTTTTTGTAGATGATTTGAAAGTCATAACCCAACATCTTTATGACCCATTTTTTCTGCTCTTTTGAAGATAATATTTGTTCCAAAAAGTAATTAAGACTATCATGATATGTTTTATCTTGAAGTGTCTTCCCATTAGGTAAGGTCACAATTTCTTTAGTGCATGTAATATTGCCAACATTTCCTGCTCATAAATAGGTTTTTGTAAATACTTTCCCTTGATTGGATGAATTTCAAAATAAATGGGTCTTCCTTATTTCATTAAAACAACAACAAAACCATTTCCCGAGGCATCACATTCCACAATGAAGGTTTTTGTGAAGTCTGGCGTAACTAATACTGGTGCTTGGCACATTTCCTTTTTAAGATGTTCAAAGGTCTGATTTGCTTTTGGATTCCAAGAAAATTCATCGTTCTTCAGTAATGTCATTAGAGGTGGTTCTATTCTCCCATAATTCTTAACAAAATTGTGATAATATCCTGTCAGCCCAAGAAATCCTCGAAGATGCATTAGGGTTGTGGGGATTTTCCATTCCTTAATGAATTTAATTATTTTGGGGTCTACCTTAATACCCTCATGAGGTATAATATGACCCGAATATTCCACCTCATGTAAACCAAAAAAAAATTGGTTTTTCTTTTTCATATAATGATTTCTCCTCCAATAGTTTGAGCAACCTATCAACATGTTGAACATGATCCTTCCAAGAGTTGTTGTAAATTAGTATATCATCAAAAAATATTAACACAAAATTTATAAGGAAGGGTTTGAAAATGGAATTTATCAAATCTTGAAATGTGGAAGGTACATTAGTAAGGCCAAAAGGCATGACCAAAAATTCATAATGACCTTCATGAGAAATGAATGTTGTTTTCATAATGTCTTCAGTCTTCATTCTAATTTGATGATACCCTGAACAAAGATCCAACTTGGTGAAGTAAATTGATCCAAGTAATTCATCCAACAATTCATAAATGATAGGAATGGGAAATTTATATTTAATAGTGAGCTTGTTGATCTCCCTATAATCCAGACACATGTGCCATAATCCATCCTTCTTGTGTACCAATACTACTGAAGCAGAGAAATAAC
The DNA here is from genome assembly GCA_034641835.2 of Pinus albicaulis. NCBI lineage: Eukaryota > Viridiplantae > Streptophyta > Pinopsida > Pinales > Pinaceae > Pinus > Pinus albicaulis. Next base: position 886,022,877 of record CM076584.1, on the reverse strand, counting down.
TTTGACTTGGTTGAATTATACCAGCCTCTAGCCTTTTTGCAACCATACGTTCAATTTCAATATTTTAGGCATAGGGATATCTGTAAGGCCTAATGTTTGGAGGAACACTTCCTGGAATGAAATGAATAGCATGGTAATGATCACAAATAGGTGGGAGGCCTTTAGGAGTATCAAATATCTTGGAATGATTGTCCAAAGCTTTTTGGAGATATGGATAAATAGATGATTTTGATGTTTGAACCTCTAGTGAGAATAATTGTGCAATTACACCCTGTTATTATTTCTTTAGAATATTTTTCATGCCATTAGAGTTGGTTATCTTTCCTAGTTTTCTTGTGATACCTCTTAATTAAACTTCCTTTCCTTCCCAAAAAAAATTCAAGAAAAGTTCTTGAAAATTAAAAGCTATCATCCCCAAATATTTTAACCATTGGAATAGTAATACAAAATCAACACAACCCCTTGTAATGGAAAGAATTTGACTATTCAATAAATATTCCTCCATGGTTAGCTTGATATTATAGAAATTTCCAAAGAAATTTATAGTTCCTCCATTTTCAACCATCACTTGACACTTTGGTGTTGGATATAGAAATAAATTCAATTCCTTGGCTATTTCATAATGAATAAAATTATGGGTAATACCCTAATCAATCAACACTATTACCTTTTTCTTCTTGATATATCCTTCTATATTGAGAGTTTGAGGAGTGTAATTCCTACCAATGAATTACAGGATATGGTCAGATTCATCTCTTCTTTCTCTATGATTGATTCCTGGTGTATATCCTCATATTTTGATGTTTCTTGTTCCTTTTCTTCCTCCTCTTCATAATCTATGTAAAATAATTTATTATCAACACACTTATGACCTTTAGATTATTTTCTATCTCAACTGTAACAAAGCTCTTTTGCTCTTTTTTCTCCAATTGTTGCGGTGTCAACCTTGTAGTTCATGGAAGGCTAGGAGAAACAACACTTCCATATTTATAGTTGTGAGTGGTAGACTTGCTTGTTGCCATAATTTTTCTTTCAAATTTTAATGCCACCATGAATGCCTTCTCCAATGAATTAAGTTCCCAAAGACAAACCTCATGTTGTATGTTATACTTTAATTTCCCTATGAAGACATTAATCCTATGCTCCTATGGAATATCAGTTACCTTGATATTCAATTTTTGGAAGTCCTCAATGTGCTCCACCATTGAACCATTTTTTTTTACATTTAGAAATTGGATAAAGTTTACGTTGTTCTTTGTATCCCGATGATTTTATATCATTTCCTCCATCGAAATTGTCCAAGTGAGAAGTGGTTTATGAGAAAAAATTCATCAATACCATACAAACTGATTGGGTTCTAAATATAAAGACGCAATGTGTACATTTTGTGTGTGTTACACATCATGGAGATCAAAATATTTCTCCATATGTAGTATCCATGATACCAGATCTTCGCCATCAAAATTCCTCATAACGATATTTCAAATGTGGTGGGTATTAAACCCAACATTGGAGTCTCTAAAATCATAATTCATATTCCTTTTGTCCTCATCATGATTTTCATGGATTATCTTGTCGTTGTTGGGAAACCTTTCTTACAATAAATTTGTAAACCATTCCATTTTGACATTCATCATTCCTTCCACATATGCTTTTAAACCATCCTTCAAACATTCTATGTCCACTTTTATTTTTCCTTCTAAACCATCCATATTAACATTCGTCATCATTTCTAATTCATTTTTTGTTACTCTTTGTCAGAGAAAAATTTGTTGCACTTCGTCTCGTAATTTTGATATATCATATTGCAATTCTTCCTCTTCATGTGTCATAGTAGAGATTTCAGGTTGCATACTAGGTTTGTCCATTTATTTTCTTCAAGGAATTTTGGAATCAAGCAATGATATCTATGCTTTATTCTGCCCTTTGAATCACTTCAAACTGATTTTTCAAACAAAATTTATGCAATTTTTTTAAAAAATACAAACCTTTTTCTTGCTTTACAGGAGTTTGATATTAAGACTATTGTATCTCTGTAATTTCAGCTTTCCAAGGTCCAAAATTTCAACCTTTGGTATCACTCTGAGTCTTTATTCCAACACCACAATTCTGACCAATATTTTATTCTTCAAGCAAAATTTATTCTTCAAGCAAAATTTATGCCCAATATCCCACGATGACCTGATTATAGACTAGTTTAGTAGATATAACTTGTATGGAGTACCACGTGTTACTGTTTCAACCTACAACCTTGAAAATGATACATTAAAAGCTACATTCTATGAAATTTTAGTAATTTTTTAATAAATTCAAATCTAATTCTCGGGGAGAAAGCTATGATGATTTTCCCTAGGTCACCTATTTGAGATTGAATTCTAGTGACTGCAAAAACCCTGACCTATTCAGACCATATATCAGAAAGTAGTGAACCAACATCTAAATTTTTCACACGAATTTTACCAATATTCTTCTCCGCGTGGTCAAAATTTCAGGTCGTGAAGCCTCGTATAGGAAAATGTATAGCGAAAATACCATTATGTCTTATTTGAAGCAACGAAACCCTAGAATCCAAAGCTCTGATTCCAAATGTTATGAAACCAACTCACAAAGTAGAAGAAACTATAGATCAATGACTTGAGAAATAGCCTCTTCAATGGGGAAACCTCCTTTACATCACATAAATGAAAATTTGTTGGATTGTATAAATGATAAGACCTCCTTGGTATATATAGGAGTCTAAGGGGTCACAATATAATCAGAGCCTACATAAAAATAATAATGTAACGACACTACAATAACAATATGGGGGTTGTATGGGCACAACAAAAACAATAGGGGGCTACATTAAAAATAAATATAAGGGGGATACACTAGCATTATAGGGAAATAAGAATTTCCTTCAGAGATTGAAGTCCCTTGTAGGCGTGCTAGCTCTTGATCAGTCACCCACAATGCATATTCAAATCCCATGTTTCTACATTTGACTAAATAATCTTGATACTCCCTGTGGTGAGTATTATTTCCAACCCTAGTGGCCAAAACTTCTTCCACTTATTCGACAAGTTTGACTCGTAACTATGTCTTCCACTCACTGGGCATAATTATCTCTTCACTACTTTCTCCTTCACGAAAATCATATAGATAAGCTACATTGAATATCAAATAGATATCCAAGTCTCTTAGAAGCTCCAACTTGTAGGTATTTTCAAAATTTTTTTAAAGTATTCTGCATGGGCCTATATTATTATATTTTAAATTGTTGTTGGTACACCTAGGAAACCTCTCTTTCTGTAGATGTGCCATTACCAACTCTCCTTCAGTGAAAATTTTTTCTCTTATTTTCAAATATGCCTTATCCTTATACTTGTCATTACTTTTCTGTAATATTTTCTTCACTTGTTTTTGTATCAACTACATGTTGTATTTAAAATCACTTGCATCAACACTCTTCCTTTCCCCTAAATCTAGAAATTGTATTAGGTCCAAAATACACTTCAGTGACTGCCTATAAAAAATTTGAAATGGAATTTCACCAGTGGATCTATTCATCGAGTCATTGTATGAAAACTCTGCCTATACCAAGACCATATCCCATTGGTTGGGATTCTCACCACTCAAAATTATCCACAAATTCCCAAGACTCATGTTCACTAATTCAGTTTGTTCATTTGTCTACGAATGATAGGATGAACTCTATAACATTTTAGATCCCATGTTCTTCCGCAATATCCTCCAAAATTGACCCAGTATTGGTCTAATGTAATGGTTCTTGGTAACCCATGAAATATGACTACTTTTTTGAAGAATTAAACAACCACTTAAGTAGCATCACTTATCCTCTTTCATGCTATGAATTGTACCATCTTAAAAAACCAATCTACAACAACCATCACTGAATCATGATTCCTTTACGTCCTTGGAAAACACAAGGAAAATTTCCTGCTCACATCTTCCCAAGGCCTTTTTGGTACCGATAATGGAGTATACAACCCTGTATTTTGACTTCTACATTTTTTCTAGTTGGAAAAATCTACAACATTCAACAAACTTCTTGAAATCATTGTTGATGCTAGGAAAAAAATACCTCTCCTTTACCAACTTTCTAGTCTTATCCATGCCAAAATTTCCACCTAGGCCTCCACCATGTATCTCCTTAATAATATTCAACCTCATTGAGGTTTCTTTTTAAATAAAAACCCTTCTTGGATATGGTAGGCAAAGAACATGGTTTTTTTCCACACTCCAAGGTGATTTACAAGCTGTCCAAGCTTCTCCAAATTCGACATATTCTGCATACAAATCCATTCTTTCCAAACCTATCACTTCTACTAACAAAGTGTTGAGGAACAACACTCTCCTACTCAAGGAATTTGTAACTTTGTTTGAATTTCCAGACCTATGCTTCAAAAAAAATGTATAGCTTTGCAAGAATTCAACCCATTTATAATTCCTTTGGTTAAACTTACATAAACTATTGATATATTCTAATGCTCCGTGATAAGTGAACAAGACAAATTCTTTGGGAAACAAATAGTGTCTCTACTTCTTCGAAGCCTGCATAATAACATAAAAAGCCTGGTCATTTACGAAATATTTCTTCTTGGCCTCAATCAACTTCTCATCGAATAATTTTATTTGTCTGACTTGTTGACTTAGAACTGCTCCAATTGTTGTCCCAATTGCATCATGATCAACTAGGAATAATTTATTAAATATTGGAAGTTTCAGAACAAGTTTCTATATCACCTTCCTTTTCGGATTTTCAAATTATTTCCCTACTACTATTATCTATTTAAAATTCCCTTTATTCATGCACTTAGTAAGAGGTGAACAAATCTGGTTGAAATTCCTAATTAATTTCTCATAGAAGATTGCCAATCCATGAAATCCCCTCACCTAAAGAGTAGATTGAGGTGTTTTACAATCCAAAATAGCCCTCACCTTTTCATAATTCATCTTCAAACCTTCCTTGGAAATAACAAACCCTAAGTACACTAACTCATCCTACATGAATGTACATTTCTTCAAGTTGATCAACAACTCTTTCTTCAATCATTGCAATGCTTGTCTTACATGATCCAAGTGCTGCTCTTTGGTTTTGATAAAAATAAAAATGTCATCTAGGTACAATACAACAAATTTTCCCAAAAATGGTTTCAAGACCTCATTCATGAGCCTCATGAACATGCTAGGGTCATTAGTCAACCCAAATGGCATAACCAACCATTCAAACAATCCATCCTTCATCTTGAAATAAATTTTCCACTCATCACCTTCATTGATATGGATTTGATCATAATCACTCTTCAAGTCCATGTTAGTGAAATATGTAGCCCCAGTCAAACCGTCCATAATATCCTCCATCCTTGGCAAGGGAAATTGGTACTTGATGGTTATGCTATTGATGTCTCGAGAATCTGCACACATTCTCCATTTAACTGTGTAACAACCCTGGTGAAAATTCCATGTAATAGAAGTTATAAAAAGGAAAAAATAATAACCACGGTTGATGAGACACTTATTCCAAGATAAATGTTGGGAAAAAAATCATAGTGGGTGTTCATTTCAGTGATTATGGCTAAGGAAATTGTAAAAAGCAATGGAAAAGGATTTGGAAAGGCAAAATGGAATTTTTGGCACATTTATTTATGAACATAATGGAAAATAAGAGAAAAGGAAGGTTAAAGGTCACAGGTTGTATGTGAGGGGGAAAATGAAGGAAAATAATGGAAAATGAAGAAAATAGAGGTCTAATTTATAAAAAGACTTATGAGGATCAGTTCGTACCTTTTGGTCAATTTAGTTTTGGAGCTCTCTCATTATTCTCTCTCTCTCTCTCTCTCTCTCTCTCTCTCTCTCTCTCTCACTCTCGCTTGGACACAGATTTTTCTTGGAGCACTTTAGCATTGGAAAAATAAAGGCAAAGAAGGAAGGAGGAAGGAAGAGCATTGGCAAGCAACTATAATAGTATTCTTTGTAGGAATCGATTTTGCATGTGTGATTTCCTTGCTATATTTGGCATGCATGGTATTTAATATGGTTCTTTTGTAATGGGTTTTTCTAGGTGTGATAGTGTTTTTAGTCGAGCCTTTCCATTTCCGGATAGCCATGGTGTGATAGGGTTTTCATTTTTTGGTTGAGCTAGATTTTCGGATGGATTCGAAGTTGAGTGAGGTGGATCTATGAATGGTAGAACACATGGTCTAGTGATCCCTGAATGAGACGGTGGGTTGCGGTAAATATGGATAGTGTATTGCCTCAGTTTAGGGCCTAGTGATCCAATGTGGATTGTGGTAAATTCTAAGACGTGGGTGCTCTCCATCAGGCCTAGGAATCCCGGTTAGGGATATACAGTGAAGCTTGGAGAGTGTGTCTTGGTTTAGGGTTTGGTAATCCTTGGATTAGATTATGGATTCCAGTGAATCCTAAGAGACTAGGAGACATGAAAATTCCTCACGATGTAGTTGGAGAAATATGTGGCATCCATGCTTTTTTTTTTCCTAATGATCTGGTGGAGATCATGGTAAAGCCTGTTATGACATGTTTATTGTTTTGGCCTAGTGATCCATTGTGGATTACGATAAATCATGGTTTTTATTTATGAGGGTGAGGTGGTTTAGCCTCGAGATTCTCTGGTTGGTTCTTGCGATTTGAGTCCCACATTCATGCTTGGAATATGGAACGGGGGTGATTGGCTGAAGAGAGATTTGGCATAGCTAATCTATGGTCAGGTGGAACGTGGTAGTCTCATCCCAGGTTGGATTTTGCATTAATTAATAAGAGGTTATATCCTTGACATATTATGTGTAAATGTGTTGGTTTATATGTGGATTCTATGGATGATTTATCCTTGATATTTATGTTGCTATTATGTTGGTTATAAGCATGTATTATGACAATGATGATGTATGGCTCTCCTCATGTTTTGATTTGTAAATGAATAAAAAATGTATCTATGACCTAATAGAGGATAACGTAGCTGATGATATGAGGGAAAAATGCTTCTTAGTGATTCTCAGATAAGTATGAGACCCCTATGCTCAGATATATTGTTTAAAATTGTATATTACATATTTGTGACATGTTTGACAAAATGTCTATCATGGCTAGTAGGGGTCTAGTCAAGTCCTTATTCAAGTGTTTGATTTTGCACCATTGTTTTTCTTTTATATTTCATTTTTGAACTTGTCATTGAGTTCTCGACAGTGACTTGGGCTATTTTCCTGAAAAAATGGCTCAAATCTTGGGGACATTGGCATAGGTATGTGGGGAAAAATCCCTAAATGCACACATGCATATGTTGTGGGAGTGTCTAGAGCCTCCCAGATGCACCCATGCCTATACTATGGGAGTGTCTAGAGCCTCCCAGACATACCCATGCCTATACTGTGGGAGAGTCTGGGGGTCAAGTAGTCTAAAATCTTAGTGGGACCCAGGGGCTAGATACCTGAGTGGTTGGGTTGGCTCCTAGGAGTTCTACTGCTAATGTGGAAGGTATGTTTGATGTGTTTATGTCAATTCCACTTCACTAAGGTAACATAGGAGATTGAATTTGATCATAGTAACTCTTCGTCACATGTTTACCCTAGTTGGTTGGTTACTTTGGTAGATGTGGGAGGAGGGTGTTACAGAGTGGTATTAGAGCATGGTTCAACCCTTGGACTAGATGGGAAGTTTGTGTTATTCATGCATTCATGTCAGTTGCACGTGTGTTAATCATCCTTTGTGGTATATATGGTTATTGCACATGCATGGTGTCAGTCATGGTAGTAGTGATGTCTCCATGTGAAAGAGGATGTTGTTGTTGTGAAGTTTGTCATCATGAGTGTATGAGTGGTTATGCATTGTTGTGTGTGTTAGTGCTTACATGTTGATAGTGTACATTGGTATGGTTGTTGTTGTCATGCATGAGGTCATGGTATGTGTATTTGATATGGTCATGGCACATTTATGGCTTGAATCTAGCTAGAATGACGTTTATGTGTTGGTACAATTATTTGTTATATGTCTAAATGTTGTTATGATTATGTTTGTACATGTATTACACTGATTTGGATGATCTTGCAGATGATATATACTCCATGAATTATGCTAAGGTACGTTGGTTTATTGTGATTTGGTTTAGATGACATAGTATGCCTTACAGGAAAGAGATCTGAATGAATAGCAAGATGGTAGACTACAAAGATTCTTCCTATGAATCATATGAGTAGCGTGGTATTGGTAACTCTTTTGATTTAGTAGAAACTAAGAATTTTGAAGGAATAGGCAAGGTAAGGCAGATAATAACATTATCATATGGGCATAAGAGAAACAAGCAGAGGTTAATGCAGTACTCCTTCAGAGCTTGTCAGAATTGCAGTGCTAGGGGCCACTTCGGATCAGGCATGGGCAGGAGGAAAAAACTAATGGGGCATATGGTAGTAGGTCTCCTAGTGGATATAGGTCAGATAGAGCTGACATAGTGAGATATGGCAGGTTTTTGGATACTCCAGATAAGAGAGGTGATGGACACATGTACTACTCTGGTTCTGGTTCTGATAGGCATTATGATCGTCATCATTATCATCCTTACAGGAGGAGTGATAGGGGATAATTGACGGATGAGTTTAAGAAAGAAAATAAACCTAATTTTGATGGGGACTAGAAGAAACTAGAAGATGCAAAAGCTTGAATACTTAGGATGAACAATTTATTTGAGTTGCATAATTACACAGATAACATGAAGGCCAAAGTAGTTATCTTCAGCTTGAGAGGTAAAGCAAATATTTGGTGGGAAGATGTGAAGCGGGTTAGACACAACAAGACAGAGGACTTGAGTTGGCATGGTTTCAAGAGGATTTTTAGGAAGAAATACTTGTTAGAAAGGTACTAAGACAGTAAGGCCAAAGAATTATATGAGCTAAATATGGGATCAATGATAGATGAACATTACATGACTAAATTCATGGATATATTGAAGTATGTACTGTATCTTGAATATGAGAAGGATAAAGTTTAGTGATTTTTCAGTGGTTTTCCATTAGCATTTAGAGACAAAATTGAGTATGATGAGCCTAGGTCACTTAAGGAAGTCATTGGGAATTTAAAGCATTTATATGAATATTAAAAGCGTAAGAATGATTCTCAGTAAGGATGGAAAGAGAAAGATAAAGGTAAGGGTAAATGGCGGTCGAAAAGAGCAAGGCCTCAGAATGCATAAGAGAAAGAACATGTGCCATTGCAAAAGAGGTTTAATGCAACTAGATAGGTACATGGGTCACAACAACAACATACAAGTGATGGTACTGGATGGTTGGAATGTTGGACATGCGGTAAGGAACACCTTAAGAGAGACTGTCCATAGAATCAGGGTGGTAGGCCTTAGATATATAATGCATAGGAGGCACAAATTGCTGGGGATGTTGGGTAGAGCATTCCTCGTATTTATGTAGTTGTGGAAAATAGGCAGGAAGATCATCAAGAATTTATCATTGAGAAGGATGGTAAGATTTTTTATCAAGTTTTTTCTATTTTTATTGACCCTAGATATAATTTTATTTATGTGAGACTTTACTTGGTGGATAAGTGGGGTTTGAATAAAGAAGTTCATTTATAATCTTGGTTAATGAAGTTGGATACAAGTACAAAGAAAATAATTCACCATTGGGTAAGAGCTTGTGAATTTGAGTTAAATGGTATGCCTACAACAACACACTTGAAGATATTTCCTTTGGGATCATATAGTATTCTATTGGGTATGAATTGGCTATACCTTCACAAGGCGAAGGTGGACTGTTATGAAAAATCCATTGAGTTATTGGATGACAATGGGGAGCATAGAATCAGGGTAAGAAGAAAGCAACATCAGTTAGGATGGTGATAGTTATGCAGGACGAGCATAGTTTCAGGAAAGGGTGTGTGTTTTTTACAGTACATATCTCTAGTAACAAAGGTGAGGAAGTTGAGAATGTAGATGTTTTGAGAAGGTGCCCAGTTCTATAGGAGTTTCAGGATGTATTTCCTGCAGATATTTCAGAGTTACCACCTCAGAGGGAAGTAGAATTTTCTATCAAGTTGGTAACAGGGGTAACTCCAACATCTAAGGAACCTTACAAGATGAGCACTTAAGAGTTGGTAGAGTTATAGTTTCAGTTGAAGGAAATGTTGGACAAGGGATACATTAGGCCAAGTGTATCACGATGAGGTGCATCGGTATTGTCCGTAAAGAAGAAGGATGGTGCTCTCAGGTTATTCATTGATTACAAGAAGTTGAACAAAGTGGCCATCAAGAACAGGTATATGTTGCAGAGGATTTATGATTTTTTTGATCAGCTGAAGGAAGTAGAAGTGTTCTCAAAGATTGATTTGAGATCCAGATATCATCAGGTACGCATTAAGGAAGAGGACATTTACAAGACATCCTTTTGGACCAGGTATGGGAATTATGAGTTTATTGTAATTCCATTAGATTTGACTAATGCTCCAGCTACATTTATGTGTTTTATGAAAAGTGCGTTGCATCCTTATTTGGACAAGTTTTTTATTGTGTTCATTGATGACATATTGGTGTATTCTAAAAATGAGGAAGAGAATTTCGAGCATTTGGAAACAATGTTGAGATCATTGAGAGAGAATTAGTTGTATGCTAAGGTCAACAAGTTCATTTTCTTTCAGACTGAGGCACATTAATTGGGACATGTTGTCTCCAAGGAGGGCATAGTAGAGGATCTTGAAAAGGTAAGAGCTTTCATGGAGTGGGAAAATCCTATAAATGTAGTTGATGTGAGATCCTTCATGGGGTTTGCAGGTTATTATAGGAGATTCATTAGGAAATTCTCACATATTTATTATCCTATTACATAATTTCATAGGAAAGGTAAGAATTTTGAATGGGCCGGAGAGTGCAAGGCCAGTTTTGAGCAGACTAAGAAGTTGTTGACACGTGCTCTAGTGTTAAAGATCACATATTCGGACAAAGTGTTTGTAGTATGTACAAATGCATGAAAGAGAGGACTTTGTGGAGTCCTTATGTAGGATGGATAAGTGGTATTTTATGAGTCACAAAAAGTGAATGAGAACGAGTAGAAATATCCAACACATGATATTGAGTTAGCATAAATCATCCATGCATTGAAGATGTGGAGGCATTATCTTCTTGGTAGGAGGTTTGTATTGATGAGTGATCACAGTGGGTTGAGATGCTTGTTTGACCAGTCAAATATTAACACTAGGAAAGCTAGATGGTTGGCCAAGATTAATGAGTTTTACTTCTAGATCATGTACATCAAAGCAAAGGAGAATAGTGTGGAAGATGCTCTTAGAAAGAGGATACAGGTAAATCACATAGCAACTATGAGCTCCTATGGGAAAAATTTATAGGATAGGGTCTTACAAGCAGGATGGGAGGTATATGGAGATTGTGCATAGGTTTCATTAGATTATAGGTATAGGTATAGGTAGTGGTACAGGTACAGGTACATATAGTGTTACAGGTTTAGGTACAGGTAGTTGTACAAGTATAGGTACGGGTAGAGGTACATATACAGGTACAAGTGCAGGGGTACAAGATGTGGATTATCGTCTCATAGTAGATGGCTTGGCCAGGTTTAGAGACAGGATATATGTGCCAGACAATAGTGAGCTCAAGAAAGCGAACTTGAGGGATTTTCATGAAAAACCATATTCAGGTCACCCAGGATATCAAAAGACACTAATTTCATTGAATAGGTTCTGTTATTGGCCAAATTTAAAGAGAGACATAACAACATTTTTGGCTAGGTGTTTGGATTTTCAAATGGTTAAGGGAGAGTCTAGACATCCAGGTGGAATACTACATCCGATTTTGATTCCATAGTGGAAATGGGAGGTCATTTCCATGGATTTCATCATAGGGTTGCCCAAGAAAGCTAAACAACATGATTCCATCATGATTGTTGTGGATAGATTGAAAAGGTTGTGCACTTCATTCCACTGAATATTTCATATTTAGTTAGTGATGTGGCACATGTTTTCATCATAGATGTGTTCATCTTGCATCATGTTCCAAAAAATATTTTTTCAGATATGGATGCAAATTTCACTTCCAAGTTTTGGAAGGAGTTGTTTCTAGGTTTGGGCACATAGTTGGACTTCAACATAACTTATCATCTGCAGAAATATGGAAAAACAGAGAGGGTCAATAGGATATTGGATGAAATTTTGAGGATGTATGTGATGCATCAACAACAAAAGTGGGAAGAGTATATTCCACTCGTAGGGTTCGCCTACAACAACAAGTATCAATAATCCTTGAAGATGATACTGTTTGAGGCAATGTATGGGCGGAGTTGCAATACTCCCATTAGTTGGAGTGATCTAGTTATTAGGGTATTGATTGGGCCAGATATGTTGGCGAAAATGAAACAAAAAATGTAGGTAATCAAGAAGAATATAAAAGAAGCACAGGATAGGCAGAAGAGTTGTGCAGATTATAAAAAGTTGTTTAAGGAGTTTCAGGTTGGGGAACAGGTGTACTTCTGCATCAAGCCCAAGAAGAGCTCCTTACAGATTGGATCATGTGCCAAGCTAGCCCCGTGGTTTTGTTGACCTTTCAGTATTATTGAGAGGATCGTACCAGTGGCCTATCAAATTGCACCGCCTTCCACAGTGAAAGTCCATGATGTTCTTCATATATCATTGCTTAAGAAGTATGTTAAATATGTTGATCATGTGATTGACTAGTCTGTATTGTAGGTGAAGCCAGATGTAGAATTCCAGCTAGAGCCTCAGTCTATATTGCAGAAAAAGGTGCTTATGCTCTAGAACCGAGAAATCAAGCAAGTTAAAGTGCGATGGAAGCACTTTGGGCCCAATGAAGCCACATGGGATATGGTGGATCAAATGTGGGCTATGTATCCTTCCTTGTTTTCCGGTTGAGGCCAAGAATTTTTGGTATGATGTTTGGTATATGTTTTGGCATATGTTTTGGTGTCATGTTTTGATATGTGTATGTATATGGATGTAAATACCACCATGAGTTATGTTATAAAGATCCATTAAGTATTATGGGTTTCTTGTCATTATAGTTGTCATGTTGGTTTTATTTTCAACAGGGTGATCATTGTAAATACTGCATGTTATAAAGTTCCATGGAAAGTGTGTTTGATCTTCAGTGGTTTTGTTGTGGTATCTGTGTGGTTGAACACCAAGGATGGTGTCCCCCAAGGGGGAGGGTTCTAAACAACCTTGGTGAAAATTCCATGTAATGAAAGCTAATAAAGGAAAAAATAATAAACATGGCTGATGGGACACTTATTCCAAGTTGAATGTTGGGAAAAAAATCCTAGTGGGTGTTCATTTTGATTATTATGGCTAAGGAAATTGGAAAAGGAAATGAAAAGGGTTTTGGAAAAGAAAAATGGCATTTTTAGCACAATTATTTATGAAAATAATGGAAAATAGGAGAAAAGGAAGGTGAAAGGTCACATGTTGCATGTGAGGGGGGAAATGAAGGAAAATAATGGAAAATGAAGAAAATAGAGGCCTAATTGATAAAAGGGCTTATGAGGATCAAATGGTACCTTTTTTCCAGTTTAGTTTTGGAGCTCTATCATCTCTCTCTCTCTCTCTCTGTCACTCTTGGACACTTAGAGTTTTTTTGGAGAGATTTTGTTAGGTCCCTATATTACTGGTGTAGTCCCTTATTGTTGTTAGTGTAGCCCCCTTATTGTTATTGTTGTACCCCTATAGTCCCCATATTTTTATTATTGTACCCCATAAAACCACACTATTGTTATTGTTGTGGCCTTACATTATTATTGTTAAGTGAGCTAGGATTATCTTGTGACCCCATGGACTCCTCTATATAGAAAGGAGGTTTTTTCATTTGAATCATCCAAGAATTATTCATTTAAGTAATGTAAAGGAGGTTTCCCCCTCAAAGTGGCTAATTTATAAGGCATTGATCTCTCTTTTATTCTATTTTGGGAGCTGGTTTCATAACATTTGGTATCCGAGCTTTGGATTCTAGGGTTTTTCTCCTTCAAATAGGTCATCATGGCATTTTTTCTATAAATTTATTTTTTCAAAGGTTCAGATGCTAAAAAAAATCCCATTTTCAAATAAATCCTGAGGAAGTTCGTGTAAACATTTTAGATCTTGGTTCACAATATTTTCGGAGATATGATCTGTGGAAGTTAGGGTTTTTGTAGGCTCCTGAATTTCATCTCAAAGAAGCGACCTCGGGAAAGTCATCATAACTCTCTCTCTGAGCATCAGACTAGAATTGTGTAAGAAGTGGCCAAAATCACATGGACTGTATTTTCTCGTGTATCTGTTTCAAATTCGAAGGAGGAAACAATGACAAGGGGAATTTCATACAAGTTTTCTCTACTGAACGAGTCCATAATTAGGTCATTGTGGGAGATTGGGCATAACTTTTCCTTAAAGAATCCAAATCAGGTTAGACCTATGGCATTGGAAAGAGGACACAAAGGGCTACTATAGGAGGAAGATCAATTCTTGGGGATCCGAAATTAGAAAGATACATCAATTTCAATATCGATCTCCTCAAAAGTAAGAAAAAGGTGTGTATTTTTTTTTCAAATTGCATGAGTCTTGTTTGAAAAATTAGTTTGAAGTGTTTCCAAGGGCATATTCAAGCATATATAGAAGTATTTGGTTCTAAAATTACCCCTAAGAAGAATTCAACACCCATTAAGCCCTTATAAGGCTCTACTATGACTCATGAAGAGGAATAAGTGCAAGATGATATATCAAAATTACAAGAGCATGTGCATCAAATTTTTCTCTAGCAAAGAGCAACAAAAAATGAAATGGAAGTTTGGAAGAAAGGTGTGGAAGCTAAGATGGATGGTTCGAAGAAAGGCATGGAAGCTAATATGGCTGGTTTGAAGAAATGTGTGGAAGATAAGATTGATGGTTTGAAGAATCACATGGAAGCTAAGATGGATGACATGAAGAATGATCTAAAAGCAGACATGAAAATTTTTAAGGAAGGTTTGACAAAGTTGATACAAGAAATGATTCCTAATGGCGAAAAGGTAGTATAGGAAATTCATGATGAGAAATCAAATAAATGTTAATTGTTATTTCATAAACTCTAATGTTGGATGTAAGACCCACCATATTCTAAAGATGGATATGAGGAAGTTTGATGACAAGGATCTCGTAACGTGGATACTACAGATAGAGCAATATTTGATCTCCATAATGTGAAAAACACACAAAAGGTACGCATTACAACTTTACATTTAGAACAAAATACATTTGTATGGTATCGATGGCTTTTATTTCATAAAAAAATTGTCACTTGGTCAATTTTTATGGAGGAAATGATAGCACATTATGAGGATACAAAGAGCAACACCTACTTTAGCTAATTGATAAATCTCAAACAAAAGGGTACAATGGTGGAGCACACCGAGGACTTCCAAAAATTGAATATAAGGGTAAAATATATTCTAGAGGAACGTAGGATTAATGTTTTCATAGGGACTTTAGAGGATAATATCCAACATGAGGTTGACCTTTAGGAACCTGATTCATTGGAGAAGGAATTCAGGTTGGCAAGAAAAATTGAAAGTAAAATTACGGCGACAAGGAAGCCTGCCACTCACATCTATAAATATGGAAGTGTTGCTACTCCTAGACTTCCACAATCTACAAGGTTGAAAAAAGAGCAAAATGGATTTTCTATAGTTGTGATAGAAAATACACTAAAGGTCATAAGTGTGCTGAGAAGAAATTATTTCACATAGATTGTGAAGAGGAGGAATAAAATGAACTCGAAACTTCAAAAGAAGAGGATATACACTTGGAACGAACCCTAGATAAAGAAGAAATGAGTCTGACCATATCCTGTAATGGATTGGAAGGAATTACCACTCCTCAAACTCTCAAGATAGAAGGACATATCAAGAAGAAAAATGTAATAGTATTTATTTATTTAGGTATTACCCATAATTTTATTCATTGTAAGGTAGCTAAGTAATTGAATTGCTTCCTATACCCAACACCATAATGTCAAGTGATGGTTGCAAATGGAGGGAATATAAATTGCCCTAGAAAATTACATAATATCAAGCTAACCATGGGGGAATATGTATTGAATATTCCAATGCTTTCCATTCTAATGGGAGGTGCTAATGTTGTACTAGGAGTACAATGGTTACAATCTTTGGGAATGGTAGCTTTTAATTTTCAAGAAATTTTCTTGATTTTTTTTTTGGAAGGAAAGGAAGTTGAATTACAGGGTATTGCAGGGAAGCCATGAAAGATAATAAGCTCTAATGTCATGAAAAATATTCTGAAGAAATAACAATGAGGCATAATTGCACAATTATACTCACTATAAGTATAATATATTTCTTCAGATCTCCAAAAAGTCTTGGACAATCATTCCAAGGTGTTTGAAAATCCCAAAGGACTGCCACCTATACGTGATCATGATCATGCTATTCATTTAATTCCAGGAAGTGTTCCTCCAAAAATTAGGCCTTACATATATCCTTATGTCCAAAAGAGTGAAATTGAACGTATAATTGAAAAAATGTTAGAGGTTGGTATAATTCAAGCTAGTCAAATTTCTTTCTCTACTCCAGTAGTATTGGTGCACACGAAGGATGGATTAGGGTGCAGGTGTCCAGATTATAGGGAGCTCAATTAGCTCACTATTAAAGATAAATTTCCAACTCTTGTGATTGATGAATTATTGGATGAATTACATGGAGCAATTTATTTTACCAAGTTGGATCTTCATTCAGGATATCATCAAATTAGAATGAAGAATGAAGATATTCCGAAAAAAACATTTCGAACTCATGAGGGTTATTATGAAAGTTTGGTCATGCCTTTTGGCCTTACTAATGCACCTTTTACATTTCAAGGGTTGATGAATTCAATTTGTAAACCCTTCCTTATAAAATTTGTGTTATTATTTTTTGATGATATACTAATCTACAGCAGGTGTTGGAAGGATCACGTTCAACATGTTCACAGGGTGCTCAAACTATTAGAGGGGAAACAATTATATGAAAAAACATCCAAGTGTTTCTTTGGAGTACAAGAGATGGAATATCTGGGTCATATTGTATCTCAAGAGGGTGTTAAGGTAGACCCTAAAAAAATTAAAGCCATTAAGGAATAGAAAGTACCCACAACCATAAAGAATTTGCGAGGATTTTCTCGAGTTAACAGGGTATTATCACAAGCTTGTTAAGAATTATGGGAGAATAGAAACACCACTAGCAACATTATTGAAGAGAGATCCATTTTCATGAACTCCTGAAGCAACTAAGGCCTTTGAACATCTTAAAGAGGCAATGTTCCTAGCACCGGTCTTAGCTATGTGAGACTTCACAAAAACCTTTATTGTGGAATGTGATGCCTCAAGAAATGGAATTGGTGTTGTTTTAATGCAAGAAGCAGGACCCATTACTTTTAAAAGTCTTACAATCAAAGGAAAGTACTTACATAAAGATATTTATGAGAAGGAAATGTTGGCAACACTACACGCACTAAAGAAATGGTGACCTTACCTAATGGGAAGACACTTCAAGGTAAAAACTGATCATGATAGTCTGAAACACTTTTTGGAACAAAGACTATCTTCAGAAGAGCAACAAAAATGGGTCACAAAGATTTTGAATTATGACTTTGAAGTCTTCTACAAAAAATGGAAGCTAAATGTTGTTGCAGGTGCACTCTCAAGAAAGAATGAGGGGGTGGAAGCATTGCGCTTTGTGCCATTTCTATTATCCAACCGTATTGGATAACCGAAGTAAGGGAGGAATGGAAGAATGATGAAGAAGTACGGAAACTCATTCAAAAGTTGGAGCAAGATCCTAGTACATCCGATGCATTTAGTTGGAAAATTGATTCCTTATGGTACAAAGATTGCTTTTATATTTGTAAGAATTCCCAACTAAAACAAAAGATTCTTTTGGAATTGCACATCTCTCCCGCAGGAGGACACTCGGGATTTTTAAAAACTTACCACAAGGCAAAGAAATAATTTTTTGGGATGGCCTTAAATCTGATATTCAAAAGTTTGTGGCAGAATGTTTGGTTTTCCAGCAAAATAAAGTTGAGAAAATTAAGACCTCGGGTCTGCTACAACCTTTACCCATTCCAAGTCAATGTTGGGAGGAGGTTTCAATGGATTTTATCACATGTTCAACTAAGTCTGAAGGAAAGAGTGTCATCATGGTGGTAGTTGACAGACTTACCAAGTATGCACACTTTTGTGCATTGTCTCATCCATTTAAAGCAAGTATAGTTGCTACTGCATTTATGGAAACAATTAAAAAGCTACGTGGAAACCCAAAGATTATTGTAAGCACAAGAGATCCCATTTTCACTGGAAATTTTTGGATGGAATTATTTTCTTGTTTGGGTACTCAACTAGTCGATAGCTCATCTTATCATCCTCAATCCAATTAACAAACTGAGATACTGAACAAATGTTTGGAAGGATATCTTCGTTGTTTTATATCTGATAAACAAACACAATGGGTCAAGTGGTTACCTTTGGCTTAATGCTAGTATAACACTTCCTTCCATACTACAACAAAATGACCCCATTCATGGAACTTTATGGATATCATCCACCATCCATCACATCATATTTAAGAGAAAATTCTAAGGTTCAAGCAGTGGAATATCACATCGACAATCAACAACAAGTTTTCCAACTCTTAAAGGATAACCTAAATTTGGCACAAAATCGAATGAAACAACAAGCGAATCAACATCACAGTGAGAGAAGTTTTGATGTAGGAGATTGGGTATTTTTATGGCTACAACCATACAAACAAATTTCCCTCAAGCAAGCTAAGGAGGATAATAAATTGTCGCCAAAGTACTATGGTCCTTAGAAGGTGTTGCAAAAGATTGGTACTATGTCATAGAAATTGGAGCTTCCTGATTCTTCTCGAGTGCACCCAGTTTTCCATGTTGCAAAAGATTGGTACTATGTCATAGAAATTGGAGCTTCCTGATTCTTCTCGAGTGCACCCAGTTTTCCATGTTGCATTCTTAAACAAGGTTATAGGGGACAAAATTCCAATTCAAACAATATTTCCAGAACTTGATGAGGAAGGAAAAATCATTTTGGAACCTGAAGCAGTCACGGAAACAAGAACTCGACAACTACGAAATCGATCAATTTCAGAGTAACTCATCAAGTGGAAGAAATTACCCACTAAAGATTCAAGTGTTGATCTCTCTTTTATTCTATTTTTGGATTTTGTTTCATAACAAATTTAGCATTTGAAAAATAAAGGAAAATAAGGCAAGAGGAAGGAAGGAGCAAGAAAGGAAGATCAAGATCAAGCAACTACAACAATATTCTTTGTAGGTATCGATTTGCATGTGTGATTTCCATCCTAAATTTAGAATGCATGGTATTTCATGTGGTTATTTTCTATCATGTGTTGTGGTGGTAAATCCCCTCTGTGGACAAAGGCGATCCCACTAGCCCTAGAGTGGGTCTAGCAACAATCGAAACACACAAAGCTATTGATTCCTAGTTACAAAGGATAAAATTGCGATAGATCACTTACCGTGATTCCTTCGCTGCTGTTTTCGAAGAAGAAGTGGTGCTTCTGTTCCTAGCTAGACAGGTCAAGATGCGTGAGCTCGCTGCATCTAGACACATGTACACATGCAAAGAAGAGAGACAACATGAAACGTAATATTTCACACTTTATAACTAATGATCAGTTAGAGAGGAATGAATGAAATTGAATTATATAATGGACAAATGCAATCATGGAACCAATAGCAGAGTGATGTATATTAAGGTATGAGAGAACGATTACAACCGATGCTCTGACATCATGATCTTCCTTTGACATGATTCCAGTAGGACGTGTCTCACAAAGCTTGTCAGGGATTTGACAAAACTCTCTCTCTCACAGGGTTCTCCTTAGCTCTGCTCTTGATTGTCACTCAGCTATAATTTCCTTCCAAAAAGTTTAGCTAGCTAGAAAATGGAGAGGACAAGCTTTTATAAAAGGAGAAGGAGAGGTTAGGATCCCTATAATCATGGGGGAGAGTCCTATCTCTTAGGAAGGTTCCATGAGAGGTGGAAAACCACTCCCTAATCAAGGAGATCCGGAGCCAAACAACCCAACTTATTTTTCATGATTTGTTCTGAAGTTTTTAGAATCAAACTTCCGCCTTCTATTGTTAAAAAACAGTCCTTAATAGACTTGGCACGGGCAATACACAGGGACAAAGCGCCAGTTTGCGTGCCCACTAGTGTATATTTTCCCCATTGGCACGAGGGATGAATTGGCTACTCACGCCAATGCCAAAAAATGGGTTTTTGGGGCTTTTCTAAGGAAATTTTCTTCAGGAGAATTCTTGCCCTTATGCAGAAGGATACCATCAAGGTTTTTTCAAGAAATTTTACTATTCACAGGTCACGGGAATAGTCCTCCAATGTATGGGATGAGGGATTGCAGGGACGGTGAAAAAATGCTGTGTAACAAATGCCCTCTAAAGCATGAGGTCCGAGAGAGAGGGAGGGGTGAAATGCTTTATGAGAATGTGTCCAACTGAAAACACTACCATCGGAAGACCTGTGAGTACAAATACAACTGATATCTCTGATACATGATATGTGGTATGGGCATAGCCATCCATAATAAAGTGTAAAAAACGAGATCCAAGGCATGGACACAGCCATCTAGTAAAATAAGTATCAACAACTAGACTCAGGTATGGTTGCAACCATCCAATCAAAAGAGTCATGTAACAAGTCATAATAATCCACAAAGAACCCGTAGCTTGGATTTCATCAGACAAAATCCAGGGTCTTGCGCTCCATCTCGACCCAAATAGAGTACAAGTTTGAGCATGCAAATATGTGAGTTGAAGTCGAACATGCAAGAACATCATTTGATTACCAGAGAATGATGAAAGTTGTTAACAGACACGAGAGAAACCACCAATAATGACGATGGCTCTCAAGGTACAAGAGGTACAATCCACAGAATGTGATTAGTGAGTTGGGGTCGAACATACGCAAAATCATCTGATCGAAGGCCAATAATAAAAACCTTGCGTCAAATACGAAGAACCTACCATTGAGCCCTGCAGGCTCCAAGGCACCTAAAGGGAGTCTCTAGATCAGCTTCCTAGATAATGAGCTGAAGTCGACAGGAAGTGACCTTGATCGAAGGTGGGCCATAATTTTTCCCACATCATCGACGCGAGATAGAGGGATATAATGTTTGTGAATCAATATGAACATAGAATCAGAGGGAGGTTGAAAACTGCAGAGGCCAACTTCTCTTGAACATATTGGCGACACGACACTGGATTTGGCAGTATTTGACATCAAGGGATCTGAGGTCATGGTGACATGGAAAATAGTAGATGAGAGTTCAAAAGAGATTACCCAAACCCATGAAGGCAAGCAGATAACAAGATGAGATGCCCTCAACCCGACATGAATGCAGACAAGTGCCATGTTCAAGAGTGACATACTGCCGAGACGACTATGATATTGGTTCCATTTTCCCCTGCCATTTCTGGCGAGTACCCCAATTATTTTTTAAAACAATTTTGAAGGGGATATCATATTCTTGCGATGTAAGTTTGTCCTTCGGAGAAATCCAACATAGTACATTTTACGAGCCCTAGGAAGGAGGAACTTGAGTAACGTCATTACGATGGAGTCTGATGTCATCAGTTTTAACGAGTCTGACAAAGGAATAACTCGACATATTTTCATATTTAGAGAGTTTGAAAAGGAAGTGGAAAAGAAAACTCCAGTATTCCCTTTTCGTAGGTAGTCCCATAGATCCGAAAAGGTAGAAAACTATGTCTGAGAGAACCTCCTAGTCGCGATAGGCTAGGGTATTCCTTTTTCGTAAATAATCTATCCCAGCCCGAAAAAGGAGTAAACGTATACTGGGTAGATTTTTTTTTGCAACCAATTTAACGAGCTCAAAATGAAAAGTGACTCGGAAATATTTTCAATTTTAGAGAATCAGAAAAGAGCTGAAAGGTGACTCCAATAGTGACTTTTTCGTGTTTTTACCGAGTCCGAAAAAGTATAAAATACAACTCGTCTCTTCGTCAAAACCACGTGAAAATCCTGTTGCTGCACAAAAAGGCGTGTGTAAAACATATTCGACCAAAATAATGCAAAAATATGTCGACAAACATGTTTAAAAACTCCTTTAGGACATGAAAAAGCTATAAAAGACCAACAGTGGTAAAAAAATATTTACTTTCACTTTTTACCTCTTTGTAGAGCAACATTGACCCTTTTGTGCTTCGATCTTCAGGTGATGAGTGCGGCCAATCCAATGGCCCAAATCAACTTCCGTTCGGTTCAGGTAAGAGCCGACCTCTTTTTCCATCTTTTAAGTTACATTTTAATGTACTTAATTATTGTTTGAGGTCCTTTAGGGAAGGATTTTCAAATTTTAGGGCTCCGCAGTTGGCGCGGGTTCCGGGCACGGACTCGCGCCAATCTGCTTTGTTTTACACAGAGGTTGTGCCAGCTGGCGTGACTGTTAGCCAAATAATCACGCCAACGACGCAACACAAAATCCGGCTACAATTCCTCAAAAAACAACCAGTGAAATGTGATTTTGAATACCCAAGGAGGTTTATAATGTTCCTACGTTTGATTGATGCAGGTATCCAGCAAAAAGGATGGTCATTGAATGGAAAGAGAGAGAGCATAGTGAAGAGGATGAACTGGCAATGGGAAATGAGCATTGTATGAATTCTCTCTGAAATTGCGGGTTGAAAAAATTCTTTCTAACGCCATTTCTCTTGGCTTAGCCTAAACTACTGCAGTATCTCATCAGCATTTGGGATGAGGATGAGGAAAAATTCAAACTTCAAGACCAAGAACTTGAACTTCAAGTATCAGATGTATACTTCATCACTAGACTATCACGCAGGGGTCCAGTCCCTATTCTGACCGGTACCAGGCCTTCGGGAGAAAACATGGAAATGGTCATGAACAGGTTGTGCCCAGGGGTACGCAAAGGAACAAGGAGCGGGAAAGTAGAAATTTAGATCGTCCCCGATCTAGCACTAAAAGTAGTGCTACACACCATTGCGTGGGCTGCGGGATCATAGGCGTCGCACGAGGCCACAAAGATGCAGCTACTGCTTGCATCAGAGTGTATGAACCCAACCATATTTGACTGGGCCATGGCTGTGAACATGAACATGAAATGGCAACTCACAAAATGCAAAAATACCAAACTGAAATAGTTTGGATATGGGTCGATTCTAGTGTCATTCTTCCTGGAAAAATTACCTATTTTTCAACGTCAGGAGGCCATAGTCCTGGATCCACCATTGAGAGAGCCACGAATGGCTCGATGGGCGGCATTGATGTCCAGTGCAGGGAGGTGGCCAGCAGATGTCCTGGCGGCCCAAGTTCTTTGACTGGCTTTGACGACAATTGATCGTCATGGAGGACTGGCCCTATGCGGGCACCGATTTTACCAGAGACCCAGACCTTCCGCTCCTAGAGGGAGAGGACTAGGATGAGGAGCTTGGTAAGACTCTTTTTAGTTTTATGAGTTCTATGATTTTTTTGTATACATGCATGTTCTAAAAATTAATCCTATATGTATGCAGATGTTTGCCCAGAGAGGCCCGCTGGAATGTCAAAAATAGCGAGGAGGACTCCTCTCACTTATGACCCTCAAGGTGAGGGGTGCTAGGGGGACAAGATCGTATAGAACCTAGAGGGGATCGCTCATGGAGTTCCAGATTATGCTCGTTTAGCTGATGTTCCCCTAACTTATCATAGGCACACCGTGGGGGTGCCAAGTCGTCTCCACTGCTTACTGAGGCAGTTGGTGGAGGCAGTGACGTGCTACCATGAGCACCATGCCAATTAGTCACCTAGGCTTTTTATTTGCATATTTTTGAGATACATGTGGTCTTTGGATGTAACTAAAACAAACATGTATATTTTTGGTTTTATATGATGCACTTGTTGCAAACACTCGAAATATATATATACATCTATTTTATACATGGATCTTGCTTACATATGATGATGTTTTTACAAATTGCGTAAATTTCTATCTAATACCACGTTGGCTACTGCATCTATTAGTGTATTCGTTCGTCTTGGTATATGTTGATATGTGATGTAATCAAAATTTCTTTCAAGTAAACGAATACGTAGATACAGTCTTAAAATGCATGGGTTTCTAACTGAATAATGACCATTGACCTGCAAAACCACAAGCTGTGAGTCCAGATGTACAAGTAACGCGCGAATTTAGAGGTTAAAAACCTCGTTTAATAATTCCAAAATGGAACTATATTCCGTGACATTATTTGTAGCAGGCCCTAGACAAACGCCTTGTAAATTAACCAACTCACCAGCAGGATTGTAAATTACCCAGGCTGCCAAAGACAGGTTCCTGGTACTGCGGGAGGCACCATCTGCAAAACCAACATAAGGAGTAATAGACATCTGCACAATCAGGAAGACCCAATAAGTAGAAAAACACTTACAAAGCACACCACACCACACATGCAAAAAAATTTAAAAAATCACCTATGCACATATACTACGCAAGAATGATTCAGGCATAATATTTCTTCAGGTACAACCCATTTCTAGGTTGTGCCAAAGGAAGACCTTCATAATCGATCAGATCATAAGCCCCATTTTTCAATACACGTTTAACGATATAGGGCCCATGCCACATAGGTTGGAATTTTCCTACCCCAAGCTTGTCATGGGCTTGATCATACAAGAGGACGAGGTCCCCTTCGATAAAAGAGCACAGAGAAACCGTTTGATCGAAATGAGTTTTAACCTGCTTTTTCTGTGCTTCGATAACCAAAGCAGCCAAGCAGTGACTTTCGTCCAATATTTCAAGATATAGGAGACGTTCTTCCTCCGGTGAAGTATCAGGCAGTAATTCCACAACCAATTTTAGTGAAGGGATCTCACATTCAACCGGAAGAGTAG
Source organism: Pinus albicaulis (assembly GCA_034641835.2). Taxonomy (NCBI): domain Eukaryota; kingdom Viridiplantae; phylum Streptophyta; class Pinopsida; order Pinales; family Pinaceae; genus Pinus; species Pinus albicaulis. The sequence goes on along the minus strand of CM076584.1, from coordinate 885,997,919 downwards.
CTTCTAGACCATACACCAACTGAACTGGTGTGAATCTAGTTGCACTCTTCATTGACGTTCGGTAGGCCCAAAGAGCTGAAAAAAACTAGAGATGCCAACTCGATTTGTGTATACCAATTGTTTGTTGAAGCATCGTGACAAGCACCTTGTTCACGGCTTCAACCTGGCCATTTTCCTGAGGGTAATATGGCGTTGAGTTGTCGCGATGTAAGCCCAACTTAGATGTCAGCTCTGCCATCATGTAGTCCCAAAAATGAGAGCCATGATCAGTGATGATTGCTTGGGGAATGCCAAAACAAGTGATCACATGGTTGAAAATGAATTGTGCAGATGTCTTACCGTCTGCAGCCAGTGTAGACATTGCTTCGGCCCACTTGGTGAAATAATCTATGAAAATGATGATATAAGCATGCCCCCTAGCCGAGTGAGGGTTACACATCATCAAATCAATTCCCCATTTGGAAAATGGGCCCATAGTAATGATAGCATGTAATGGGAGAGGTGGCGCACGCATCTTGCATTGGAAGATCTGGCAGGCATGACACTTTCGTACTGCAACAATACATTGTTTAAAAATATATGGATAGAAATAGCCCGTAGGAAGGATCTTATATGTGGTAGCATCACCAGACATGTGACCACCACAGGCGCCACTGTGATAGTCATTCAGAACTTTCTCAGCCTCTTCTAAGGTCAAACACTGGCGGAGTACGAAATTGACTCCAACACAATATAGCGTATCTCCGACAATGCAATATGGTTGTGACTGATGTTGAATGCGGTGTCGAGCATCCTTAGTTAACTCGGGTCGGAAGGTAGATGTCTGGAGATACATGATGATATCACCATACCATGGGTCGAGAGTGCTGATTAAGAAGAGAGTTTCGTCTGGGATATGATCCTCGGATTGAGACGGAACAGAGTCAGTAGGGAGAGAACAAATGAGATCAGAAAAAGCCAGTGATTTCTTATATTTGGTAGTAGTGAACTCCAAATCAAACTCTTGGAGGATCAAAATCCACTTTGAGTTCTTTCCCCCCAGCAATTGTCGAGACAAAATGTAATTCATGGGGTTGCAGTCAGAAATCATGGTTACCGTGCGTAAAAGGATGTAATGGAAAAACCACTGAATGGCCTGGACCACAACCAATGCTAACTTCTTGACGTCTGCATAATGCGTTTTAGTGTTGAGAAGGTTCCAAGATAGATAATAAATAACGTGTTTGTTACCGTCATCGTCATCCTGCACTAGAACCATGGAAATTGTACTGAATGCGACAACAAAATAGAGGGTAAAGTCGCGATGGTAATTTGGAGGACGTATTAATGGAGCATTTACAAGCAACTTCTTAAGGTTATCAAAAGATTTTTGAGAAATCTCATCCCAACAGAAAGGGACATCCTGTTTTAGAAGTTGCATGAACCCTTTGGCTACCTCCACATAGTTTGGGATGAAACGACGTAAGAAGTTCGCTTTCCCTTGAAGACTCTGAAGCTGTTGTAATGAGGATGGGGAGGGGAGATTAACAATAGCCTCAACCTTAAGAGGGTCAAGGTGAATTCCGTCCTTAGAGACAATGAAACCTAAAAGGAAACCATAGTCGATGCAGAAGACGCACTAGTGAGGATTAAGCTTGATGTTGTAACGTCTACAGTGGAGAAAAATCTGGCGGAGATGTTCCAGATGGTATTTGCGCAGAGCTGAATGAGTTGGAAGGTCATCCAGGTATGTCTGAACAACATTATGTATGTCGTGAAAGGTGTAAGACATGGCACACTGGAAGGTAGCCCCAGAGTTTTTCAAGTCAAAAGGGAGTTTCTTATAGGCGAATGTTCCCCACAGACAGATAAAAGCGGCCTTATGTTGATCGGATGGGAGGATATTGATTTGATTATAACCTGAAAAGTTGTCCATGAGGGAAAATATCTCACTCCCCGCACAATTGTCAATGATGTGATCGATAAAAGGGGTGGGATAGTTATCCTTAGGGCAAGCCCGATTGATATCTCGATAGTAAAAATATACTCGAATTGTGCCCTGCTTCTTATCCACAAGGACAATATTGGAAACCCACTATGTTAGAGGGATTGGATACATGAAACTCACTTTAAGAAGTTTGTCAACTTCAGCTTTTATAGCTGTGGCTTTCCGAGGATGCATTGGACGTAGACGCTAGCGCACGGGCTTCGCACCGGGATAGGTGGGAATTTCGTGCACGATGATACTGGGATCAATTCCAGGCATCTCTTCGTAGGCCCATGCAAAAACATCACGGAAATCGCAGAAGAGACTAGTGTTTACTTGAATCTCATCGGGAGAACAAGTGACTCCCACATGGATGTTCTCGACAACCCCTGGCTTAACAAAGATGTCGATAGGCATCGTTTGGGTAATATTACTCATATTTCCTTCCGAGAAAACTTCGTGAGTCAATATTGGCATTTGGAGTGGCGGAGACGAGACCTAAGATGAAAAACACTCGAGATAATTAGATATTGCCCCCAGGATAGGCATAAATGAGGAACGATGATGCCCATCGCTCCATGGCAGATCTTCGAGAGACATAGTTTCCACGATAGCTTCGTCAGACAGAAAAACTTCTCTCAAAGGATCGGGCAAATCTGCATCGCCAAGCCAACGGGATTGAGAATAAACATCAAGAGCCATGCGCAAAGGAGAATTATGAGCAGGAGGAGGATCCAATGCGGCAATGATCTCACAATAATTGATTTCAACTGGGGTTAGAGGAATCGATTCTCCAAAAGAAGCAACATGTTCAGGAGAAGGGATGATACATGGGTCATCTGACCTAGAGATCATATTGACTTGAATGGTATTGGGTGGTGGAAAGGGAAAAATACCCATGAGAGTAGGGTCTTTGAAAAGAGCCAGTCCTATACTGTCAGGGGGATTGGGAATTTGGTCCACGTATGGCACGTTTTTCTCGGAAGACGAGGTAAAGAATGACAACTGATCAACAGTAATCATTTTTCCCTCATGTGGAAAATTCAAAAGTCGAAAGAGGGTGGACATAACGCACAACATAGCGTGAGTCCAACTGTGACCAAGTAGAAGATTATAGATGAGTTTTTCATCAACGACTTCCACTTCAACATTGACAGTCTTTCCTTGAAATGTAATCGGTAAGCTAGTGAGAACACCCAAGGGTTTTTACTCCCTTCCATCAAATGCCTCTAGGGCATTGGGTGACGAATTAAGGGCTGGAAAACCAATGGCCTTCTAGCAAGCAGATGACATGATGCAGGTAGATTCACCTTCTTCCACCATAGCCCTATGGATGTTGAGACTGTTAATATCGACTTGTTTAACGAGCATGATATGGTGCGGAAGTCGGGGGACGAAATTCTCTAGATCGAAAGTGAGAAGACTAGAATCGGCAGGATTGATACCACCGATCGCAGATAACAATGCTTTCCATTGAGACAAACAACTCTGGAGGACTTCTAACGTAGACATCACGGATGGAGCCTGTGCTAAATCCTCAAAAATACTGTAATGATGAGCATCATGGGCATTACGATTATAGGAAGACTTCCGAAGAACACCTTTAGAAGGTGGCCATATAATGGGTTCAACACTGGGCTTCTGAATTTTAAGGGGACCAAAAGTAGGTGGGGGAGGAGGACCAACAAAGACCTCCTTCCTAGCTGCCTGACATGATCCGGCATAATATTTCGACCGAGTAGCGATGGAAACGGGTGCGGAACCGTTCATCATGAAAAATTGAGAGCTGAACGACGCAAATGGTGCATATTGATCGACCATTTGGGTCTGCTGAGATGGGAAAGTTTCTTTAAGGACTTCCTTAGTTCCCTTAGCGCCTTTGAGTAGTTGGCTAACCTCGGATCGTCGAGGGAAATCCTTAGTGTAGTGGTCCTCTTCACAAATCAGGCAGGGATACTTCGGTTTTCGCTGCAAACCATCATCAGCATGGGGTTTAGACAATTCCGGTTTTGGGGCATTGGATTTGGCCTTGCCTTTGCCCTTATTTTTCCCCTTGGAGGTCTTGTCCGTAGGATTGGCCTGAACGACATTGACCTATGCAGTTTTACCAAAATCTGGGGAAGCCGGAGGAGTAGAAGTATTGGAAGAATTTGATTTCTGCATCCCATTGGAAGACTTGCATGAAGTCTGAGAGACAGAACCAATAACACCATCTACTGATGGAGTAAGCGGTGCTTTAGAGGTCCCTGGTCGTGGGGCATCAGTCAAGATGTTGTATAACGTGCCCAATTGAGAGTACAATAAATCGAGGTACTGGGTGCGAGTAATGGCTTGTTTCTCAGTTACACATGCCCCCATAACAATGTCCTATGGAATCTTATTGACAATATCAGGAATATCAAACTTGATCAGACAACGACAACGTCTCCATTCATGAATGTGATCTAAAATATGAGTAGCTTTGTCCTGTTTCAGAGATGTCAGGAGATGCGTCCCGGCTTTGTAACAAACCGATAACTGGAAAGTGTGAGGAATGCCATAGCTAGAGTATTAAAATCTTGAAAAATACCACGGCGTAGTTCTATTTACCATTTAGCAGTAGCGCCGGTGAGAGTGCGTTGGAAAAGATGCAGATGAACCAAGTCATCTACCCAAGAATTCTAAGAACACCATAAGTGGTATGTCATGACGTGTGCTTGGGGGTCTTCTCTAGATTTTCCCTCAAACTTAGGACTATCACCAAGCACCTTTGTCAGAATCGAAGGCCAATATGGATTATGAAGAATCAGATCATTGGTCAATTTGGACACGTTCGGTAACTCCAACGTGGCGAGAAAAGGTAATTGAGGGTTAAAAGGCATGCCAGGTCCCCGATAAGGACCTGTACCTGTACTCCATCCTTGTTGAGCATAACTCTGCCCCCATTGGTTCTCTCTTGGAGGATTCTGACCATAGGGGGTATAAGCCAGATAATTGGGTTGATATGGCAGCTAAAACCCAGGATACAGGGGTTGATAACCAGGGTACTGATTCTGAGTATACATGGCTATTGATTGAGCAGTGTAAGGATTTTGCTGCAGAGTATAAGTATAGCCTGGCTGTCGAGGGTAATAACCAGAACCTTGAGGTGGGTTGTAAATTGGTTGAGACTAATCTTGAGGGTAATAGCCACCTTGGGGTCAAATGGGCTGCTGGTAAGTGGGGCCCTACTGAGTCGAATAAGTCGGACGCATAGGTGGATTCGGTTGTGGCATCAAATAGATCGGCAACTGAGCAGGGTTAACAGATGGTGCAGGTTGTCCTGGTTGAACAGGTTGACTTGGCTGATGAGGGACACCAGGTTTCCCTGGTTGAGAAAGTTGGCTTGATGGCAGGAGTGGGCCAGGTTGTGCCTGATAACCAGGTTGAACTAGGACAGGACCATAGGATGGTCTTGGCTGTGCAACATTTTGACCAATTGGAAAATGAGGTTGCTTATGTTGCACCAATGGTTGAGAAGGATGGGTTTGCCCCCCAGGACCATATGAAGGTCGAGGTTGATACACTGGTTGTCCTGTTGATCCTTGAGGTTGCCCTGGTTGCACCACAGGGTGAGGCTGTAGAGGTTGACCTTGAGGATTGTAAGACTACCCTTGCGGGCCATAAAATAATCCCCGCTGGACCAAAGATTGTCCCTGTAAGGGCTATCCTTGTGGGTCGTATGCATACCCTAGCTTGGCCGAAGGTTGTCCCTGGAAGGGTTGTCCTTGTGGGCTAGAATAATATCCTTACTAAAACAAAGGTTGTCCCTGAAAGGGTTGTCCTTGTTGGTTAAAAGGTTGCACAGGTAGCGTAGGTATAAAACCGTTAATATACTGATAAGCCTCAGGAGCCAGAAAAAGAATGGGGTTACCGTGCTCATCATATTGAAATGGAAATGAACAGATTCGAGTACCATCCGCTCCATAATGAGAAAATTAAGGACAATTTAGATCCTGAGATGACTGATCAACCCGGGAGATTGTCTTCTGTAAAGTCATCCAATACTCTTCGGGAGAAAGGTTCTTAGGAATGGCAGAAGCTATATAAACATCTTCAGGAACTAACGAGGTCCTAGTTTACTGAGTGGTGACAACAAGTGTAGACGCAGCCATGCAGACAGTAGGTATAACAAGTACCGATGTGACAAAAGGAGATGCTGTGATAGGTGTTGATGGTGACATACCTAACGAGGGAATGGTTGATTTTGTGGACGAAGTCAATATTCCCATAGAGGCAATAGCGACCATGACCTGACTTAAAGACCTATATCCAGCTGGTAGCGATGGACTAGGTGAAGACAGAGTAGATAGTTCAGGGATGTCTTCGAGAAAAAGCTGGTAGTATTCACCAGAAGAAGGAATTCCTTCACTAGGAATAGGACTGGATGAGTCCATATCTGACCTTGCCGTAAGATCTTCTAAAAGATGATGGGGACTAGGAGGTATGACAGCAGCCAAAAATGGTGATCCCAATTTAAGAGGAGGGAAGTGTTCCCCAACTCCAAATCCAAACCAAGCTTTGGACAAGGGCCAATTGAAATCAACTGGTCCTCCAAAGGGAAGCTCTGATATAACCGGTCCCCCAAAGGGAAGCTTGGATACAATGGGGTGCTGATGCTCAACATAGGACTGAGAGACTTCCGATGAATTTTCAGTATAATGACTATCAGTAGACGAAACTGATGGTTTCGCCACGGTGACTATAGCAAAAAAGAGGAAGAGATCAAAAACAAAGACACACAGGCAAAAACCAAGGCAAACAAAAACAGGCCGAAAAATCAATCTCTAAATGGGTGTCTGATTGTAGGTGATTAATTTTACCACATTGAAACTGGAAACTTTACTGTTTCATATTTGAAGAGTCTAGAAATGAGTAAAATATGACTCTTATCACTTTCATTTTGGAAACAAGTGTGAAAGTACAAGTTCTTGATGATGTTTTCAAATTTAGCGAGTCAGCAAAGATCAAAATGACTGCTCTGGTAATCTAGGTAAATGGGTGTACCATATATCCATGAAATGCCATATACACCTTGGTAAAAATGAAAGAGAAATCAACCAAGGACTTAATGTACATACAGGTAATCTCTTCGAATGATGTGTCTGGTGTATCACGGGTAAAAGGCGTCAGACTCGGCTTCCTATGGATAAAGTATTTTAACCCTAATGGGGTCTCCCTTTATATATGCGACGGTACGGGGAGCACAAATCCGTACTAGCGCTGTCTGTAGCCAGATGGTGAGTGACAGTTACTAGGCTTAAAGACACCAGAACACGTCTCTACCTTAGACTGCTAGATGTTTCGTTAAGTTTCAATGCTACCTTAGGTTAATTCAGTAAATTTTAAAGTTGATCTTCAATTTAAGTTTCGATTTCAAGGCCCTATCGAATGTTGGATCAGATAAAACCTCTAGATGAAAGCTACATGCCACAAAATATCATTTCGTTCAATGAAGAGCTATCTACGGGAGAGTTGAGAGCTTTCAAATGATATCGAAATGAACACACAATAACATCCACTACCGATTTCAATGCAAGCTAATGAAACTAGAAAAAATTTCTCTAGAATTTAAATAACACTAGTAATGTGAAAGAGTTTTCAATTTTCACTGTGCCAATCAAAAATGATTTTTTTTTTTTTTTTGTATTTTCCAATATATTAGAGAAAACACACTAAATAAATAAAAAATTAATGAAAACATCAATTTGAGAATGATAAAGAGAGAGCCGAAACCAAACTGGTTCATTCAACTCAAACAAGCACAATCAAGACTCAAATCGATGACAAAATCCCTCAAACCAAAGAAGAATCTCGAAAGAGACTCAAACAAGCCGTGTGATCTAGGCTTGGAGAAACACAAAGCGTGATCTATATTTAATGTAGGAATGCAATAGAATACAGATATAACCATAAATACAGAGATGCGGTGGAAATAATGCTTCATTTTATTAATAAAATAATGACTAAAATAAGCTTACAAACATAATGGAAACAAGCTAGGGCACTGGTAGCGTATCCCTGAGAAGAGATGTGGTAGGCGCATGCCTCTGAGCTGTGTTACATTGAGGCTCGAAGGCCTATTAAAGACATAATGGAAATAGATGATCTAAGGTACTGGCAGCGTATCCCTGAGAAGAGATGTGTCAGCTACCAACCCCTGAACTGTGTTACAGAACTGAAATGATGGGAACAAGCGAGCTACGGCACTGGTAGCACTTATCTCTGAGAAGATATGTGTCAGCTCCCAGCCCCCTGAAATGTGTTACAATGAGGCTAGAAGGCCTATTTATTGTTGAGAAACAATGTAAAACCCTAAACGTCCAAAAACCTAACCATAGAAGATGAAGCACCAAAAATGTGGGTCCTGTTCGGGTAAATTGGTGTTTCAACTTCCCGGGGATGTAACTTTGGCATCTGATCTTCGTTTGAAGTGCTCAATAGCTCGTTAGAAATATCTATCCGAGGAATACAAATTTTTAGTGAGCAACGTGGGTCTCTCATGAGTCATAGACCCATGTTGCTTCCAGTTTTCCCAAAAAGCGTCGTTTAGGGCCTCAAAATGGCTCAGGAAGTTCAGGACCCGAAAAAATGCTATAAATAGTAAGTTGTGATGAAACTTAAAAACTGAAATAACTGATGGTGGGGGTTCAAATGGACTCAGTGGGTGGCCACCAATATCCACCTGGATCATTAAGTCCCCAAAACAGCTCCGGGTGTGCAGGACCGAAAAACCTGCTAAAAATAGTAAGTTGTGTTGAAGCTAAAAAACTGAGATAATTGATGATGTGGGTCCAAATGGAATAGGTGGGAGGCCACTGATATCCACCTGGATCATTCCTCCCTCCTTAGGAAGCAATGGTCTCCATTGAATTAAGTTCCTCCATGGGGGGGGGGGGGGAATTTTGCTGAACTTGGTATTGGATTTGTCCAGGATGTCGCGGACCTGTTGGCGAACATGCTGGATGTAGATGTGCCGCTGGTGGGCTGCTGTTGAAGGATCTGGTAAAATTTATCCATCATCGCGTTCCTTTGTTTCTCTAGGGCCTCCTCGAGAAAGATTTTGATAGGATATCCTGCTCCCTCGTCTTTCTTTCCTTCCGCCATGGGGGGTTGTTGGGGTTGCGAGGTTGAACTCCTTATACCCTGGCCGTGTTGGGGACATCAAAAGAAAAATAGAGAAAGAGTAGACCGCTCTGATACCATTGATCCAAATTTAATGCAGGAATGCAACAGAATACAAATATAACCATAAATATAGAGATGCAACAGAAATAATGCTTCATTTTATTAATAAAATAATGAATAAAATAAGCTTACAAACATAATTGAAACAAGCTAGGGCACTGGTAGCGTATCCCTGAGAAGAGATGTGGCAGGCACAGGCCTCTGAGTTGTGTTACATTAAGGCTTGAAGGCCTATTACAGACATAATGGAAATAGATGAGCTAGGGTACTAGCAGCATATCCCTGAGAAGAGATGTGTCGGCTACCAGCCCCTGAACTATGTTACAGAACTGAAATGATGGGAAAAATCGAGCTAGGGCACTGGTAGTGCTTATCTCTGAGAAGAGATGTGTCAGCTCCCAGCCCCCTGAACTGTGTTACAATAAGGCTTGAAGGCCAATTTATTGTTGAGAAACAATGTAAAACCCGAAATGTCCAAAAAACTAACCCTAGGAGATGAAGCGCCAAAATGGTGGGTCCCGTTTGGGTAAATTGGTGTTTCAACTTCTCGGGGACGTAACTTTGGCATCTGATATCCATTTGATGCGCTCAATATCTCGCTAGAAATATCTATCTGAGGACTACAACTTTTGAGTGATCAACATGGTTCATGGACTGATGTTGCTCCCGGTTATCCCAAAAAGCGTCGTTTAGGGCCTCAAAATGGCTCCGGAAATTCAGGACCCGAAAACCTGATGGTGGGGGTTCAAATGGACTTAGTGGGTGGCCACCAATATCCACCCGGATCATTAAGTCCCCAAAATGGCTTCGGGTGTGGAGGACCCGAAAACCTGCTAAAAATAGTAAGTTGTGCTGAAGCTAAAAAACTGAGAGAATTGATGCTGCGGGTCCAAATGGAATAGGTGGGAGACCACCAATATCCACCTAGTTCAAAGCAAAACTAAATGAAAGAGAGGAAAATCACTCAATAAACGCAATGACTCAATCTGATTCATCAAGATGAGTGAAAATAAGAAGAAACAAAGTTGACCGAGAAAGCAAAGACCCAAAACTCCCCACAGGAGGCTCAACACACTGAAGCACCTAGAAGCCCTAGGGCTAAAATTAAAAACTGACAGAAAAGGGAAAAAATCCGGAGGACAAGGGATAAAAACATTAAAAAATTTCTTCAAAGCATTCAAACAATCCGAAAAAAATAAACTAGGACCAAAACTCAAGCTCAGAAAGTCCAAAAATAGGCAAACCCTAAAACCTACCAGCGTTGGCACGTCTGTCTGGCTGTAATATGCGCCAAACAGGGGATGGCGCGGGTGCCTAACTAGAAACTTGCACCCGTGGGTGTGACTGTCATAGGGATAACCGCGCCAATCAGGTTTACCCTAGAAAATTATGGAAATGAATGAATAGAGGCTAGATCTGGTCTTTTGGGGGCTGAAAAAGGTTTTAACACCAAGGAAGGTGAACCAGAAAAGAAAAAAAAATAAAAAAAATCCAAACACAACCCAATGGAGGAAGGAACAACTCCCACTAATCCCTAGTGGAGTCACAAAATTGTTGTGGAGGTAAATCCCCTCTGCGGACAGAGGCGATCCCACTAGCCCTAGAGTGGATCTAGCAACAATCGAAACATGCAAAGCTATTGATTCCTAGTTACAAAGGATAGGATCACGATAGATCGCTTACCGTGATTCCTTCACTGCTTTTGTCGAAGAAGAAGTGGTGCTTCTGTTCCTAACTAGACAGGTCACGATCCGTGAGCTCTCTGCATCTAGATACCTCTACACATGCAAAGAAGAGAGACAACATGCAACGTAATATTTCACACTTTATAAATATCGATCAGTCAGAGAGGAACGAATGAAATTGCATTATATAATGGACAGACACAATCATAGAACCAATAGCAGAGTCATGTATATTAAGGTACGAGAGAACGATTACAACCGTTGCTCTGACGTCGTGATCTTCCTTCGATAGGATTCCAGCGGGATGTGTCTCACAAAGCTCATCGGGGATTTTACAGAACTCTCTCTCTCACAGGGTTCTCCTTAGCTCTGCTCTTGATTGTCACTCAACTATAATTTCCTTCCCAAAAGTTCAGCTAGCTAGCAAATGGAGAGGGAAAGATTTTATAGAAGGAGAAGGAGAGGTTAGGATCCCTATAATCATGGGGGAGAGTCCTATCTCTTAGGAAGGTTCCATGAGAGGTGGAAAACCACTCCCTAATCAAGGAGATCTGGAGCCAAACAACCCAACTTCTTTTTGATGATTTGTTCTGAAGTTGTTAGAATCAAAATTACGCCTTCTATTGTTAAAAAACATTCCTTAATAGGCTTGGCGCGGGCAATACATAGGGACAGAGCGCTAGCTGGCACGCCCACTAGTGTATATTTTCCCCATTGGCATGAGGGATGAATTGGCTACTCACTCCAATGCCAAAACATGGGTTTTTGGGGCTTTTCTGAGGAAATGTTCTTCAGGAGAATTCTTGCTCTTATGCAGAAGGATACCATCAAGGTGTTTTAAAGAGATTTTACTGTTCATAGGTCACGGGAATAGTCCTCCAATGTACGGGATGAGGGATTGTAGGGACGGTGACAAAATGTTGTGTAACATCATGGCATAGGTTTTTATATGTGTGATAATGTTTTTATCCGAGCCTTGCCATTTCCAGATAGCCATGGTGTGATTGGGTTCTCATGTTTTGGTTGATTTGGATTTCTAGATGGATTCAAAGATGAGTGAGGTGGAACTCTGAATGATATAATAGATGGCCTAGTAACCCCTGAACTTGTTTTTGGGTTGCAGTAAAGTTGGATAGTGTGTTTATTTGGTTTAGGGCTTGGTGATATGGTGTGGATTGTGGTAAATCCTGAGAGGTGGGTGCTCTCCATTAGGCCTAGGAATCCCAAGTTGGGATATACAACAAAGCTAGGAGAGTGTGTCTCGGTTTAGGGCCTAGTAATCCCTAGATTAGACTGTGGATTGTGGTAAATCCTTGGAGACTAGGAGATATAAAAATTCCTCACAGTGTAGGTGGAGAAATCCAGTGGCATCTATGCTTTGTTTTCTCTAGTGATCTGGTGGAGATCATGGTAAAGTATGTTATGACATGTTTATTGTTTTGGCCTAGTGATCCGATGTAGATTATGGTAAATCCTGGTTTCTATTGATGAGGGTGAGGTGGTTTAGCCTAAATATGACCTGGTTTATTATTTTTGTTTGAGTCCCACATTCATGCTTAGAATATGGCATGGGGGTGATTCGCTGAAGAGATATTTCGCTCAGCCAATCTATGGTCGAGTGGAACATGGTAGTCCCATTTTAGGTTGGCTTTTGCATTCATTAATAAGAGGTTCTATCCTTGACATCTTATGTGTAAATTTACCGGATTATATGTGGATTCTATGGCTGATGTATCCTTGATATTTTCATTGTTATTATGTTGGTTATAAGCATTTATTATGACAATGATGATGTATGGCTCTCGTCATGTTTTTATTTGTAAATGAATGAACAATGTATCTATGAACTAATATAGGATAATGCAAATAATGATATGAGGTAACATTGATTCTTAGAGATTCTTAGATAAGTATGAGACTCTTATGCTCATATATGTTTCTGAAACCTGTAGATTACATATTCGTGACATGTTTGAAGAAATGCTTGTCATGGCTAATAGGGGTCCACTCAAGTCCTTATTCAAGTGTTTTATTTTGCACCAATTTTTAGTTTTAATATTTTATTTTTTAATTTTCATTGAGTTACAGGCAGCAACCTAGGCTCTGGGCCTGAAAAAATGGCTCAAACCTTGAGGATGATGGCACAGGTTTGTGGGGAAAAGTCCTTGGACAAATGCATGCATATGATGTGGGAGTGTCTAGATCTTCCCAGACACACCCATGACTATATTATGGTAGTGTACAGAGCCTCTCATACACTCCCATGCCTATAATGTGCGAGAGTCTGGGGCTCAAGTAGTCTAAAAGCTTAGTGGGACCCAGGGGATAGATACCTAAGTTGTTGGGCTGTCTCATGGGAGTTTTTCTGCTAATGTGGAAGGTATGTTTGATGTGTTTCTATTGCTTCCACCTTCTTAAGGTCACCTAAGAGGTTGAATTTGATCATAGTAACTCTTCGTCACATGTTTACCCTAGTTGATTGCTTACTTGGGTAGATGTGGGAGGAGGGTGTTACAACCTATGTTCTTTGGAGTCAATGTTGTTGGTAAAACAAATGGACTCATACTTTCTCTTATTAGTAATCTATCAAGCAACTCCTGTAACTACTTATTTATTTCCTCATTCTCTATTGGAGTCATCCTATAAGGTTCCTTATTTGGTAAGCTTGATCCTAGAATCAAGTCAATCTGATGAGAAATACTTGTCACATGAGGTATTCCTATTAGCAATTCATCAGAAACAATCTCCTTGAATTCATATGATAAGGATTTGATTTTTGTTGGGATGGTTTCCAATTTCACTTCCTATGGCACAACCTTATGAATTATTTCTAATTTTTTTTTTTTTTCGTTCCTTATGTACAAACTCCTTGGTTGAACACAATGTGATCCTGCTAATACATGTGTTGGTACTCTCACAACTTCTTGTTGTTACAACTATAATTTCCAGCGTTGGGGTGAGCTTGTATCATTGGCCATCCTTTTTGAACTCATATGTATTTTATAGACCATCATGGTGAACTTGCATGCCAAACAACCACGACCTTCCCATAAGTATGTGGCATTTTTACAGTTAACCAAATCACACAATACTTGATCTTGAAGGCTATCAATTTGAAAATTCAATAAGAACGGTTCAGCCACAACCACTTGTTGTCCCTTTTGTAACCATGATACTTTTAAGGGTTTGGATGGAATAGACCCTTGAGTTTCAACTTTTCCATGATTTCAATGGACACTAAATTATTTGTAATTCCACAATCTATGACCAAGTTACAACACTTTCCTTGGACCTTACACTTATTTTTAACAACTTTCATTCTTTTTTATGTTCTGCCATTGTCTTCCTCTCATGCTTGAGCAGTACTCTATGAAACATAAAATTTTCTACATGTTCTTGTTGAAGCACAGTCACATTTTCTCCAATGATAGAAGCTTCATCGACTTGTGTAACTTGTGTTTTGGCTTCACCTTTTTCCCCTGAATTTTTTTCCTTCCGAGTACTCATATTTATTATTTCCTTTAACACCATAATGATAAAAATTGATTACATACTTTCACTTTCCTCTTCCAAGAATTCCTTTGCCTCATCCAACACTATTTCCACTTCTACCACCTTCATCATTGATGGATTATTCTTCCTTTTCACTACCCCTAGCAGTCCCTCGCTTACCTTTACATCTAAAAAATTTTCCTATGCCTTTTGGTTGTGTTTTCCTATTCAAATATTCCTCCACCTTTAGGGAAATGTAATAGGATTAATCTACAATTCGAAAATAATGCATACTCATGAATCAAGTATTTCAATGCATTCACATACCTTGTGACTCTTTGAAATTTTGGCTCCCTAACACCTAATCAAAGTGACAGTATGAAAAACTCCTTGATGTACTCACGAAAAAAGGTATCCTTTTTTCATAGATTTTGGAATTATCTATACAAATTATTTTGGTAATCAATAGGCATAAATTTATCCTTGATCTTTGTGGCCATATTCTTCCAAGTATTGATATTTTATAGTTGATTATTTACTTTGTCTTTCTACAACATATCACACCATAATGCAACATGACCTTTCAACTTCATCATGGAAAAATTCACCCAATTTGGATCCTAAACATTTTCATACTTGAAATATCTTTTTATTTCTTTAATCCAATCGATGATAATATAAGCTCTCAGATTACCATCATAATAGGAAAATTCAATTATTCAACTGCCTCTATTGCTCAAATATGAAAATCAACCTCGTTGTTGGGTCTCTCTCCTCAATCTCTTGTTCTTCGTCTTATTCAAGCTCTTAATCTACCTCTACATGTCCATTTCTTCTATGCTCCAACTCTTATATTATTCGTCTTAACTCTTCTAGATCTCAATTTCCTGCACCTCCTCGTCTTACCCCTCTTCTCCTCAATGACATACTTACAAGTTGTAAATTTCTCACCAACTTCCATAGACTTCAATCCAGATTGTGTGAGCCAGCTTGAACCTTCAACACTCCTATTATGCAACCGTCGACAAGGTTTCCCCGTATATTGTTACATGATCAAGAAATTCATAGTGCAAATCCCGCAATGAATCCCACTTTGATACCACTTGACACAACCTAGGTTCTGTATCTTTCATAGCACCTATAGAATTTGAATTGTTGTTATAGAGCGCACAACCCAAGAATTAGAGTTTGGCTACTAAATTAATTAATTCAAATAAAAAACTCACATAGCACAACAAAGAGAGTAATTTGAGTATGCTCATGAGAAAATAAAAAGGATTTCAAAAAAAAATTATTCATTAAAATGAATTGTTACAAACAAGAACCCATATTACTAAAAAATTCACTTAGAGAACTTGAATTTCCTACGTTGTTACACAACAACACCACACACAACAAATAAACATCTTCCTGACTCACACAACCACCAATCACACTCTCTAAAAATCATGTAGCAACCAACCAAAACTAGTAGTCAAATATCCAAACGTTAAAGAGCCTAGAGACAAAAGAAAAAGTCCAAATGTTGAAAAAAATGTCCCTTTCCTTCCTTTTTCTAGCAATTTATCCTCACATTTATGACCTTTTCACATTCCAATTGAAAAAAAATGCTTCCCAAGCCACTGACATCTTCATCTTCCAAAATTGAACTGATTCACTTCCTTTCAACATGAAGACACACAAAATTTGTATCTTACGTCTCATTCTAACATGATGTATAGCAGGGTTTTTCCTATAGCAATGGAGTTAAACAGTCACCAATTTTGGATGTGTCAGCAACTCCATGCAACAGGAGTATCAACACACAATATAGGGAGTGTCAACAACTCAAGAGCGATTTTTTCTTTGATGAAATGTAGTTATATAAGTAGTAGAAACTACCTGCTCGATGTATCAATAACTAACATAATATGCATCTAAGAAATTTTAAAATATGTGGGAGTGAGAACACTCATTAAAAATTCAACAAAAACTTGTTTTTTGTTGACGAGGATTGCCCGAGGCCAAAGATGCTCCTACATCACTCTTCCTATCCCACTACAAAGTAAATACCAAACCTATTACAAGTGTTCTTTGTATGGCACCTAGCCTTATTCCATGCATGTACCCAATGTTGGAATCAAATTTTGATTTTGTGTTAATAGCTATATTATTACCATGTCTAAAATAGATGTTATAAATATTGGGTTGTTTTCCCTTTCACATGTATCAATTCCTCCCAAATAATCAGTAGAAATTATGCCATTTGTGGTCCTCTTTATAGTATGATCAAGGTGGATATTGGTGGCCAATCGCCTATTCCACCTAGACCTCAACCACTATTTCTTTCAATTTCCTTAATTGTAGCGCAATTAACTATTTTTAGCAGTTTTTTTGAGTCCTAAACTTCTGGGGCTATTTTGAGGCCCTAAACGATGTTTTTTTTTTAAACACCCAAGATCTTAACCTTGGGATGGGGATTTTCTAGAAAAAAATTTGTCGTTAGATATGTCTTTCTAAAAAGGTATCATTACCACCAAATGAATATCATATGGCTGAATTGCGACCCTGAGAAGTTGGGATTCGATCTAATCCCAACTGGGCTTACAAAATTTTGGCACTTCATCTCCTAGAGTTATTTTTTGGATGTTTTGGGTTTTCTCATTGTTTCTCAATTAAAAAAAGGCATTTAAAACTCATTATAACATATTTCAGAAGGAATGTAGCCATCACATCTCTTCTGAAACACTGTTGTTGAGTCTAAAAAATGTTCTCCATATTCATACATATTTCCATTATGTCATAACCATTTAGCTTTTATTTCATAGCCATTTGACCTAAAACCCTACATCAAGTAACCATTTTCATAAATATATGGGTTAGGATCCTTGTTTTCCAAAGTTATTTATTTTATGTATTTTAAGTGAATTTATGATTAGAAGCTAGAAAATTAACATAGTTTCATATATCTATATATGTGTTATGAGTTTTGTGACATGTGTAGGTCAAAAGGAGACTTCTAGAAGACCCTTATGTGGCACTCTAAGGCCAAATTCGAATTTGGTTGGAGAAGATTATGGGATTAAAAGGATATGTGTCTCACTTCCTTGTTGTATTGAAACTCTAAGAGGATATGTGTCTCATTCCTCAAGTTGTGTTGAAACTCTAGAAAAACATGTGTCTTATCATTTCCTATTTTGATTGTAACTCTAGAGATGGAGGGAGAGATTCATGGACTCCCATTAATGAGATGTCTCCTCATATTTTGTATAAATAGGAGAAGTTTTCTCCTATCATAAGTAATGAAAAAGTAATGAGAAAGTAATGAAGAAGTAGATTTGTAACTAAGTTCAAGATGGAATGGGATGTAGATTTGTGAGTTCTTTTTAATAGAGAAATTCAGTTCTTTGATGTTGTTTTGATTACAACTTTAAGGAGCTGAAGGACTTCACCAAATTGGTAGCAGAGGGCCCCTGCTATCCAAGGAGACTTTTACATGTTTTCTAGATAAAGTTGCTTTCAATTTTGTTTTGTCATATTTCCTTACTTAGATTGCTTTTTGAAATCATAGCTTTTAGCATAATTTTTCATGGCAGCCCGGGCATTTGCATATCTTTTGAATAATGACATGGAATCAATATTGTTCTGCTGTTAATTTATTTTTCTTAGTTTTTGTTTAATTCCAGCACTGCTTTGTTTATTTCATTCTTGCACATTTGTTTCAGTAGTTAGATTTAGATATATTAAATTGCTCATGTCATTTTCAGTTACCTCCGAAAGCCACAGCTGGACTGATGGTGAGGGATTGAAGTATGAGTGTGTAGTTTGATATTAGTTTCCTTTATGCAAGTTAGATATATTAAATTGCTCATAACATCTTCAGTTGCCTCCGAAAGCCACAGCTGGACTGATGGTGAGGGATTGAATTATGGATGTGTAGTTTGATATTAGTTTCCTTTCTGCAAGTTAGATATATTAAATTGCTCATAATATCTTCAGTTGCCTCCGAAAGCCACAGCTGGACTGATGGTGAGGGATTGAATATGGATGTGTAGTTTGATATTAGTTTCCTTTCTGCAAGTTAGAAATATTAAATTGTGCATGACATCTTCAGTTACCTCCGAAAGCCACAGCTGGACTGATGGTGAGGGATTGAATTATGAATGTGTGGTTTGATATTAGTTTACTTTCTGCAAGTTAGATGTCAGTTACTCAAGTTGTTTATGGTTACTTCCGAAAATCATAGCTGGACTAATGATGAGGGATCAGAAGACAAGTTGATGTAATTTGATTTAGATTTACTTTATTGCAAATTTTGGATTTCTTTCAGCATAGTTTCTTTTGTGTTTAGACAACAGCAAGAATAGTTTGGTTTCATGCTCACTAGTTCACTGTTTTGATTTATTAGATTAGGAGCACCTTTTTCATTTCAGTAGCACATTTTCATTTCCTTTCAAGTTTTGTCATTGTATGTTTCAAATTCCTTTTTCAGTTTCAAGTTGGTAAATCATTATAAAGGACATCATTGCCTTGAATATCCATAACCATACTTGTCTTTTAAAATTTCATAAAAATCCAAAAACGACAAAAAGTAAGAGGTAGGTTATCTTGCACATATAGTGCGCCACACTTCGTTAGCTTACGAATCCCTGGTTGATAATTTATGTTAGCAATTTAGGACACACTAAATTGACCAAACATTTTGGCGCCGTTGCCGGGGAAGTGTAATTAGGTAGCCTTATTTCTTACATTTAAAAAAAATTAATAATTCTTGAGTATGCTCTCCTCCTGCACTTTGTGTGATCTGGAGGATCAGAAAAAAGATTGTTATGTAAAAAAATTTTAATAATTCTTGAGTATGCTCTCCTCTTGCACTTTGTGTGATCTGGAGGATCAGAAAAAGAATTGTTATGTAAAAAAAAAGGAGACAAAATAAAACTTCATCATTTCAATTGATTCAACAATTTAAAAAAAAAAAAAAAAAATTTGTTTTCATGAAAAATTTTGATTTCAATAAATTGTTTTTGTTTAATGAATATATATGTGTATTTTTAAATTTTTGAAAATATAACATACATAATTTTATTAAACAAATCAATTAAAATAAAAAAAAAATGAAAAAAAAAAAATTAAATTGTTTTGTTACTAAGATATATATGTATATTTTTATTTTTGAAAATATATATATAATTTTAATAACAAATCATTTAAAAAAAAAAAAAAAAAATTCAATAAATTGTTTTGTTTAGTAAATTACATATGTATATTTTTAATTTTTCAAAATTTAACATATGTAATTTTATTAACAAAACAAAACAAATAAAAAAAAAATCATTTTGTTTAGTAAAATATACATGTGTATTTTTAATTTTAAAAAAAAAAATATAACATGTGAAATTTTATTAACAAAACAAATAATAATAAAATTAAAAAAAAACAAACAAACAAACAAAACAAAACAATAACAAATCAATAAACAAAATGAAATGGCCATGGCATTTTGAAAAAAAATGAATTACTCTCAACAGAAAACATAAAAATTCAACCATTTACGATGCTTGCAGCTGTATTATGACTCGGAAACATCAGATTTTCTTTGCTTTTGATAATGAAAATCATGTAGAAGTTGAAAATGATGGAGTTAGAGATGCTGCAAGGCTGCTAGGTTGTTGTGTTTCAGAGCTTATGACAACATTATCGACCTGTAAGATTCAAGCTAGAAACATCATCAAATTTCCCAAATCCTTGAAAGAATTTGTGAGGCCTTTGTGCAAATCTCTCGCCATTCAAACCTATCAATGCCAATTCCTTTTATTATACCAGGCCTGTCAGCCTTGCCAATGCCGCCTACCATCACCAAACACTCCTTGAGATTCATAAGACAGCCACATGTAAGAGAACAAGGCATTGAAATTGAAAATTTTTTTAAAGAGGCAAAACGTGCCTTGATTGAACTGAAGAATGCTTAGGTGAAAGATAAGCATGGACAATATTTGCAAAGGCAAATATGATTTGGAAGGTTGACGGGAATCTTCCCAAAGAACAAGTATTTGCAGAGAATTGATGCAGCTATAGCCGAACTTGAAAGAAAACAAATAGAGGTCAAAACAGAGAAAAATGCCAAACTTTGAAAGCACGATTTGACCAAACGAAGATGAATTTAGAAAAAATAAAACATGGGTTTTTTCGCCAACATGGTCAATTAGATAACCCAGAAACCGTTTTAAGAAATTCGTGGCGGTCTGGGAGAAATGCTCGGTTCTTTGAAGGCCATTTTTGCCTGCCGCGTGAGGAAAAACGATTTTTTCTGAGTGAAGAATTTGAAAACGGCACTCTGCATTGATAATTCGGTTTCCTGATTTCTAGGAAGAGGAATTCTAATCAAAATCAAACTCTTATCATGGCATTCAATGCACATTCCACTCATTTTTGAATTTAATTCAATTTCGTTTTCTGAATGTTGAATTTCACATCTCCTTTATCATCTGCCCAACAATTTTTGGTGCTTCAATGACATTATTAAACACCAACCATTATGATGTTTATTTCAAAGGGATGCCACATCACTATGGAAAGACATTAAGAGGGCATGGGGATGAATTGAGCAAACTACAAGAGGATATTATCAAGCACATGGTCGTGCAGATGGCACAATGAACCTTAGTAGCATAAAGGTAAGCTCAATTGAGATTGAACGTGTCTGTAATGGCAACTACTGCAATTGGAATTCCAACTGAGGGGGGTGTTCCTGAACAGTTACTGATTGTGATAGTCCTCAAGGATCAAACAGATACAAAAATAAATTTTGAAGAGATGAAAGATTATATTTTGAAATAGCAATCATGTCTTTTATGTTCTTCAATGCTCACCAGTATATTATTTTTCATCTTATGTGATCTCCACTTACCATTCTATGGTCATTGCAAGGTCGCGATTGGTCAATGTATCTGAGTTTGCTTTATTTAGCATCATTTGTTGAAATTTAAAAAAAAAATTGCATTTCTCTTTTGTTGTTAAAAAAAAAAAAAAAAAAAAAAAAATCAATAATTTTGAATCAATGAAATGAATAAGTTATTTGCTCACTTTTTCTGAAGGTATTGATTAATTTTGGACTGATGATGAAGGATGAATGGCTAACTTTTTATTCAAGATTTTTAGCTACAGAAACCGTCGACATTCCGCAGCTGAAGTCCAATTCCGCAGCTGTTCTCCAATTCCGCAGCTGAAGTCCAATTCCGCAGCTGTTCTGCAATTCCGCAGCTGAAAAACCTCATTGTTCAAATCAACCTAACTTTCTCATACAAAATCAGATTTTGATGATTCAAGTATCGTTGGAAAGGTCTCAACAAGATCTATACAATGAGAAATCCATCATTAGATTTTGAAATGGCAAATAATGAAATAAATTGCTGAAAAGAAGCTACATTCAATTTGAGGCACTAATTCCAAAACAGGTATAAATTCTTTTGATTTTTCCTTTGAGAACTTGTTTCATTAATACAAATTCTTAGTTTTGTGTGTAAATATCATAACTAGAGAGATGGATCACCTCTCTCCCTTTGATAATCTTACATTCCATTGCGGAAGAAGTATTAGTTTTTTTGCAGGTTCCAGGAGGAAGGACAAATGACTACAAGAGAATGGTGTCTCTTTAAGAGACCAATTTGTTTCATAAGAGGATGATCAGCAACAAAGAGGAGGAAATATGCTGATGCAAAATCAGATCCAAACACTTGAAAAACTTTCGGATACTATTGTCTCCATCACATCCATACCTCATAATAAACCATTCACCTCATTTCACTTCATATTTTCCATTTACATTCACATCCACTTTCCATTTCTTTTTGTCCATTCATAACCACAAATAAAAGCAAGAGGCTCATTCACATGCTTATTGCCCATTGTCATTTCTCATTCACATGCTTATTGTCCATTTCCATTTTCATCTTCCATTTTCATTTTCCATTTCATGTCATTTTCATTCCGCAAATAAGCCCTGCTGCAATGCAAATTATTGAGTCCATAGTCCTTTGAGTCTAAGTTATTTGTAAAAACACCTTGAGGCTTACATGCCTTAATGGCAAGTTCTCATGCTGACAAACAATGGGAATACATTAATGTCTCTTGTTCGTCAGATCTTCTAGGTGACTCGACATCAGCAAAATCATTCGTACCTAGCAAGATGTGTTTAGACATCTTGACTCTCATTGTCATCAATGGTGAGAGTTCTCGTGTTGACTAGTGGCATCCATTAATGGCCACTAAGTCAACAATTTCCTACTATGTTCGACATCAGAACATATTTTCACATAGTAGGAATTATGCCAATGAGTTTTGAAGACATGAAGACTATTATTTTCAGCATTTTGGAGCAGATTCAACAAGTTTTAGTAGAAGCAATAAAAAGTCATCTCATCTCTTTATCCATGACTCCTCTTATTCAGCCACTTGAAGAAGAATATGATCAGAATTTTGCAGCCACCATACATACACAACTCATCCACATTTAAGGTAAGTGAAGGTATGTTGTTTTCTAATTTTTAGTCATGTAATTCATTAGAATGCTAAAATTGTAACTTTGAAAAAATTCCTCACTCCCTTTTCCACATTGTCATATCTTTAGTTGGGGGGGGAAGGGACATCATTTCATATCCACATGTCATACACTATCACACATTTTCATTTCATTTCCACCCACATATACTTCCCAACCAACTATTGTTGCAACATGATCCAAAATATTATATGCCTTGCAAATGATCAATTCATTGATGAAGAAATTGATTCTAAATGTTTTCATGAACTTTGATGCAACAAATAAAATAAAGCATTGTTACACAAGAACCAATGCTTCAAAAAAAAAAAAAAGGAAAAAAAATGGTTGTCACACAAGAACCAACCAATGAAAAAAAGAAGAAGAAGAAGAAGAAGAAGAAGTTGCAATCAAATGTATTATACTTTTCCAAAAAGGAAAAATCAAGAAGCAAAGTTTGGAATGAATCTATATGAGTCAAAACTCATAAAAGATCAACTCATGGACAAATGAATCATTGCAATGGTTGCATGAGGACATGCAACAACTTTAGTTGGGGGGTATGTTGAGTCTAAAAAATGTTCTCCATATTCATACATATTTCCATTATGTCATAACCATTTAGCTCTTATTTCATAGCCATTTGACCTAAAACCCTACATCAAGTAACCATTTTCATAAATATATGGGTTAGGATCCTTGTATTCCAAAGTTATTTATTTTATGTATTTTAAGTGAATTTATGATTAGAAACTAGAAAATTAACATAGTTTCATATATCTATATATGTGTTATGAGTTTTGTGACATGTGTAGGTCAAAAGGAGACTTCTAGAAGACCCTTATGTGACACTCTAAAGCCAAATTCGAATTTGGTTGGAGAAGATTATGGGATCAAGAGAATATGTGTCTCACTTCCTTGTTGTATTGAAACTCTAAGAGGATATGTGTCTCATTCCTCAAGTTGTGTTGAAACTCTAGAAAGACATGTGTCTTATCATTTCCTATTTTAATTGTAACTCTAGAGATGGAGGGGGAGATTCATGGACTCCCATTAATGAGATGTCTCCTCATATTTTGTATAAATAGGAGAAGATTTCTCCTATCATAGGTAATGAAGAAGTAATGAGAAAGTAATGAGAAAGTAATGAAGAAGTAGATTTGTAACTAAGTTCAAGATGGAATGGGATGTAGATTTGTGAGTTCTTTTTAATAGAGAAATTCAGTTCTTTGATGCTGTTTTGATTACAACTTTAAGGAGCTGAAGGACTTCACCAAATTGGTAGCAGAGGGCCCCTGCTATCCAAGGAGGCTTTTACATGTTTTCTAGATAAGTTGCTTTCAATTTTGTTTTGTCATATTTCCTTACTTAGATTGCTTTATGAAATCATAGCTTTTAGCATAATTTTTCATGGCAGCCCGGGCATTTGCATATCTTTTGACTAATGACATGGAATCAATATTGTTCTGCTGTTAATTTATTTTTCTTAGTTTTTGTTTAATTCCAGCACTGCTTTGTTTATTTCATTCTCTTGCACATTTGCTTCAGTAGTTAGATTTAGATATATTAAATTGCTCATGTCATTTTCAGTTACCTCCGAAAGCCACAGCTGGACTAATGGTGAGGGATTGTATTATGAAATGTGTAGTTTGATATTAGTTTCCTTTCTGCAAATTTAGATATATTAAACTGCTCATAACATCTTCAGTTGCCTCCGAAAGCCACAGCTGGACTGATGGTGAGGGATTATATTATGAAATGTGTAGTTTGATATTAGTTTCCTTTCTGCAAGTTAGATATATTAAATTGCTCATAACATCTTCAGTTGCCTCCGAAAGCCACAGCTGGACTGATGGTGAGGGATTGAATTATGGATGTGTAGTTTGATATTAGTTTCCTTTCCGCAAGTTAGAAATATTAAATTGTGCATGACATCTTCAGTTACCTCCGAAAGCCACAGCTGGACTGATGGTGAGGGATTGAATTATGAATGTGTGGTTTGATATTAGTTTACTTTCTGCGAGTTAGATATCAGTTACTCAAGTTGTTTATGGTTACTTCCAAAAATCATAGCTGGACTAATGATGAGGGATCGGAAGACAAGTTGATGTAATTTGATTTAGATTTACTTTATTGCAACTTTTGGATTTCTTTCAGCATAGTTTCTTTTGTGTTTAGACAGCAGCAAGAATAGTTTGGTTTCATGCTCACTAGTTCACTATTTTGATTTATTAGATTAGCAACACCTTTTTCATTTCAGTAGCACATTTTCATTTCCTTTCAAGTTTTGTCATTGTATGTTTCAAATTCCTTTTTCAGTTTCAAGTTGGTAAATCATTATAAAGGGCATCATTGCCTTGAATATCCATAACCATATTTGTCTTTTAAAATTTCATAAAAATCCAAAAACGACAAAAAGTAAGAGATAGGTTATCTTGCACATATAGTGCGCCACACTTCGTCAGCTTACGAATCCCTGGTTGATAATTTATGTTAGCAATTTAGGACACACTAAATTGACCAAACAACTGTTACCGATGAAATAGGTAACCTGACCTCAAAACGGGAACTCTAGCCCAAAAACGCTAAAAAAACATGAAAAAACACAAAAAAAAAAAAAAATGTGTCTTCCAGAATGCACTTGTTTTTTTTCGAAGGTCAAATTTCAACATTTTCTAAAATTATGCTAAAAACAAAATTGTTTGTTGAAAAAAGGATTGAAAAAACACCCAAAAAAAAAAAACGTGTCTTCCAGAACGCACTTGTTTTTTTTTAAGGTCAAATTTCAACATTTTCTAAAATTATGCTAAAAAAAAAATTGTTTGTTGAAAAAAGGATTGAAAAAACACCCTCAAAACAAAACCAGTTGATGCTGGAATAACAAAAAAAAAAAATTGTGTCATAATTTTGACACTTGTGACAATGGAATTAAAGACAACATATTAGGACATTTTTTAAAATCGTAAATTTCTAACATTTTTTATAGATGATGTTAAAGATAAACAAATACATGTTTGAAGGGCTTATAATTTTGAACAATTTTCATCCATGTTGTTAAACATAAAATATCTTGACTTTAAACAACCCCAAATTTGTAATTATTTTCAACCATAACCTTAAAGATAAAGGTAAATCTAAAGTTTTTCAATCTTAAGTGTTCAACATACTTGAACAATGAAATTATGGAGAAAACATAAGACTTAACAATTTAAAACAGAAATAAGTAAGAGTAATTTTAATTTTAAAGAATAAAAACTTATCTTTTTTCAAATCTTAGCATAAGACAAATTTAAATATAATTTCAACCAAAACCTAAAAATAAAGCATCAAAACAAAGTGTTCTGTTTCAATGACGCATATAATTATTAAAACTTTTAAAAGTATCTTATACCAAATGGTAACAATACATAATATCTTGGTAATATCACTGCATAATCTAAAAATTCAACATTAGTTTCTATTTTCTATTTTACTTATAATTAAAATATCAACATTGGTACATTGAATATAACATAAATTAGTTTTGTAATTCATTGTTACATTGTCGATATTCTAAAAAAATGAATTCTTCATAATTAAAACGTATAATCCAACAAACATAGAAATGTCTCAGAACTTCATGAAAAATGAGATGGAAGTCAAAATTTTTATTTCAAGTTACCATGCAAACATCAATTACAAAAAAGTGTCTTATATAGTTATTCAAAATCAGCCATAGGTTCTGGCACACCATCATAATCTACATCTTCAGATGAATGGCTCGATGCAGATGAAGATGATCCATATTCTTCTCTTTCATCAACTAGTGCTCCATCCGAGTCAACATGCATGCCCACCATTTCAGAGTTCAAAAGTCTTGTAGATCTACGTCTACATTCTGCAGAGTCCCATCTCAACAGTAATTGTTCTGGTAGCAATTTCTTCAAAATATTTATGGTCTGCAACCGAAGAGTTCCTCTCTTTGTCAAATTGAAGTCATACACAAGTATGTCAACACCCTCCAATTTTAAGACATCTATGCGGCGACGATTTATATTTGTGCCCTTTCTTTTTCTCTTTCTGCCAATTCTTTTTTCCACTACCATCTCTGGCTTGTACACACCATTGAAAGGGTGGGTACTTGTGGCATACCAATGTACATCAACAGTCGTAATCTCTTCATTTTCATTAATGACCTTTATAACCTTGGCAATCCAGAATGGATAGCCAAGTGGATCTTCATCTGCTAACACTGCTATCATGCAACCCTCCTTAAGATCCTGCACAGAACCCCTATAAAGGTCTTCCATGGCTTCATGTTGTGCACGTGATCTTCTAGAACCAATATAGATTTCTCTTTCCTCTACCTGTGGGAAATTAATAATAGCTTGAGGCTGTTGTTGTTCAACATTGTGTGTTTCTTCATGTTCATGTTCATTTGGCATATTTTGTGGCAAAAAAAAAGGAGTCTTCAAAAGCGTATCCTCATTTACTGATCTTGAAATCATATCACTTTGATTATTGAAAAAAGACTCCCACCAAACTGAATCAGCAACATCGAAGTATTCATATGTATCTCTAATACATCTTTTAATTTCCTCTAGACATTCAAAATAATTTATCTCTCTCTTCTGCCTTCATGCATTATGGAGTTCGGAAACTGACTGTAATAACAATATCTTTGATGAAAACATTGGACGCTCTGGAATGAACTTCAAAAATGATAAACCTGATGATGGTCCCCATTCTTCAATAGTTGAATACTTCTTGCCCCATATAAGTGTTATCCCATCAATTTTTTTGATACGAAATTGATGTTGGAAGCTAATGTCGTTAAGTTTTTCAATGCATTTCTCCTCACCATGCGATCCAAAAATAAACCTTCGCGTATCAATAGTTTCTTCCAACACATGAAAAACAGGCTGTGGAATGTACGATTTCTTAATACATTCAATTAATGATGGCAGGCTCCCAACACCTTTCCTCCTCAATGTTACTGAAAAACGACTGAACATTTGATCAATATGATCATGAGTATGTCCAACAAGAAGGAAACCAACCTTTATCTTTTTAAAAATCCCCAATTCAACAAGCATGTTTAGATACCCAAAAAGAACTTGATTTTTGTTCTCACGACTTGTGTTGTCTAATTGTAAATACAAAACTTCAGGAAGAATCCCAGACCAATGAGTAACCACATCATGGATTATAGTTATGGTCAGATTTGCATCATTGTGAATATTTGGAGATGTGAAGAAAACTCTTGGAAGCATCTTCTCATTAAATACCATACAACCAACCAAGTGAAACTGAATGAAATTTTCCTCCTGTAATTTTTTTGGCGTGCGGACAAAATGTGGAAGAAGTGTTTTCTTTTGGTCCATACCATCAATTATCAATCCCAGTTATTTATTTGGATGATCATAACACTTCTTTCGATGTTTATACAACTTTTGTCTTTCACTTGTTTGCTGATTGCGATGGTCTTGAAGTTCTTTGACAACAGAATCTGTACATAAAATAAAAGAAACATATGAATAAATATATTTTCATAGTTGATAAGTATCAAATTTTAAAAAACAATGTTTTGAACACATACCTCTTTTTGCCCCTTGACATTTATCTCTTTTTGCTTTAAGAGAAGCACATGTGCCGCAAATCCCCATCCTTGTCTTCTTAGGAATACGAACATTGTTGAATTCAGTTTTCCATATCCTTGTAAAATAAGAATATGTAATAAAATTACCAATTCCTTCAACAACTTCTGCATAATCTTTGTATAACATGAATATTTCTCATCTCGAGAAATTATCTGGAATATGTATTATGTCTTTATTTGGCATACACTCTCCATGATTTGAAAATAAGTCTTTCATCCATGTCTTAGCAGTATTTGCAAACGGCCCCACCTCCCGTTTATAACGTGCTTCTGAATAATATGTGGGATCCTTTTCCAATCTATCATGGATTCTTGACAAACGACAATTACCAATTGAATACAACATTTTGAACGCCTTTCTGCAAAGCAATACATTCCCAATATGATAATCATAACCTGCTAGTGTAGATTGCATGCAACCCACTAAATATGAATTTTGCATGCTTTTATTCATTGACATATATGTTTTCCTTTTCTGCAAAGCAAAGTTGAAATCCATATTTTTCAACCAATCCCTTCGACAACATGCACTTGAAATCAAATGAACGACATAACTTTTTGTCGTGAGATATTTTGTCCTCGCCCTTGTATAACTGGAATGCCTTGGATTGATATGAAAATGTCTACTCCTACTCCTAGTTGCAATATTTGCTTGCAACGGCTTCATCATTCCATCATCCTTTGTAAAAGTAGTTTCATCACCATTAGAAGGAATAGTATCCCCACTATCATCATCCTCAACATAGTTAAGAAATTCATCAACATCATTGCATGGAAAATTTTCTTTACCATCATCAGTTGAAGAAAACATTTCACAAGAATCATCGACACTTTTGTAACCCTGACTCAAAATAAATTCTTCACCATCTTGACCCATGCTTTCAAATTCTTCCCTGGGAGGATTCAATTCTTCATCACCATGAGTGTCTTTGAAATGGTCACTTGGAGAAAATGCAATATTCGGATCTGTGTCTTTAAAATTATCATTTGCAAGAAACTCTTCATCCTCCCCTTCCTCAGTGGCGCTCTCATAATCCTTGGGATTAGGCATAAGTGGAAGCTTTGAATTTGTATTCACTAGAATTTCTTCACCCTGCCCCTCCCCTTCCTCACTAAAGCTCTCATAGTCCTTAGGATTGGGAATAAGTGAATGCCTTGAATCTATATTTATTGGAAATTCTTCATCCCCCTCTTCATCAGTGGTTAAATTATAATCGTTATGATTAGGATGAAGTGAAAATTTTAGCTTTGGAAATTCATCCCCGTCTTCATCAGTGGTGCTGGCATAATCCTTAAGATTAGGACGAAGTGGATATTTTGACGCTGCAAATTCTTCATTCCCCTCTTCCTCAGTGGTGCTGACATAATCCTTAGGATTAGGACGAAGTGCATATTTTGACTTTGCAAATTCTTCAATCCCCTCTTCATCTGTGGTGCTGACATAATCCTTAGGATTAAGACGAAGTGGAAATTCTGACTCTGGAATTTTTTCGCCCCCCTCTTCATCAGTGGTTCTTGCATAATCCTTAGGATTAGGACGAAGTGGAAATTTTGACGCTGTAAATTTTTCATTTCCCTCTTCATCAGTGGTGTTGGCATAATCCTTAGGATTGGGACGAAGTGGATGTTTTGACTCTGAAAAATTATCATTCCCCTCTTCATCAGTGGTGCTCGCATAATCCTTACGATTAGGACGAATTTGATATTTTGACTCTGGAAATTTTACATCCCCCTTTTCATCAATGCTGCTAGCATACTCCTTAGGATTACGACAGAGTGGATATTTTGACTCTACAGATTCTTCATTCCCCTCTTCATTTGTTGTTCTCATATAATCCTTAGGATTAAGCTGAAGTGGATATTTTTCATCTCCCTCTTCATCAATGGTGTCCTCATAATCCTTGGGATTATGACGAAGTGAAACTTTTGACTCTGCAATTTCTTCATCATGCCCTTCATCACTGTTGCTTTCATAATCCTTAGGATTAAGAGTAAGTGGTATAACTGGCGCTCGATTTTTTGACTCTCTATTCATGGTGAATGAACTCCCGTTATATTCATCACTCTGAATACAGTTGTTCTGTGACGAAGATGTTGATGTTCTAGAAAGAAAAACTTCGTTATCAGAAGAAACCATGGCTTCCAACAAGAATAGGTTGAATGATACAAATTCCTCTCCCACTTACAATATATAGCTTAAAGACTGAAAATTTCCCTCTAAATTTTCCCTCCAAAAAAATTCGCGAAAAAATTTCCCTCCAAAAATTCCCTCCAAAAAAATTCACGAGAAACTTTAACTATTTTAACTATAATGACTACATGTAAATATTTTAAATTTTTTATTTTAAACTTACGTTATATTCATCTAAAATATATTTCAATTTTTTTTTTAAAATATTCCTTTCATGCATGTCTTCGAAACTAAAATAATTTTCTTATTTGAATAGTTTAAGATTGACTACATGTAAATATTTACAAAAATAACATGATGTAAATATTAACTATTTAAACTATAATTAACTACATGTACATATTTTAGCTTTTAAAATTTAATCGCATGATTTTAAACATTGATTACATATAAATATTAACTATGATAACTAAATACAAATATTAACTATTTTATCTATAATATTAAATATAATTAACTACATGTAAGTATTTCATATTTTAATTTTTAATCTGAGATTATATTTGAATTATTCAACATTCAGTACATGTAAATATTAAATAAAATATTAATTATGATAACTACATGCAAATAATAAGTAGTTTAACTATAGTATGAACTATAATAAATTAAATGTAATATTCAGTACATGTAAATATTAATTATGATAACCACATGCAAATAATAAGTATTTTAACTATAGTATGAACTATAATAAATTAAATGTAAATATTTTAAATTTGAAATTTTAATCCCACATTCATTAAACAGTAAATCAATCAGACAATATACGATATTTAAAAGGAATGATTGTTTCTATTCATCACATCACATCAAGTTTTCTGGTATTTGTTAGAGCAAATTTCTGGAGGTGTTGCGTTGGCATTGGTAACTTCGTGGAGGCATTGCATTGGCATTAGAAGCTTTGTGTCGCTATTGGTAATTTTGTGGAGGTGTTGCATTGGCATTGATAACTTCGTGAAGGCATTGCATTGGCATTGGAGGCATTGTGTTGCTATTCGTAATTGTGTGGAGGCATTGTGTTGGCATTGGTGACAGCAGCTTCTTGCATTTCAAAGGTTAGTTTTCCTTCTATTCTGTCAATTTAGAGATGATTTTGGGAAAAATCTGTTTTTCTATAGTTTTTTTTGTGTTCAAAAACTACTTTTTTAAGGTTTTTAGGTTCAAAAACCTTGATTTTTTAATATTTTTTTAGTGAAGAAAATGCAAAAAAAACTGAATTTTTTAGGGTTTTAAGAACAAAAATTTAGATTTTTTTTTCTTTTTTAAGACTTATAGGTTCATTTACACATAAAAATCCATAAAACGACCATGCACATAAAAAAAAAAATGGCCTTATAACATTTTTTATTTGTATTTTTTTTTATCATAAATATATGAGTGATTTCATTATTTAAATTTTTTTTTATGTGAGAATTTTTTATTTTTTATTTTATTTTATTTTATTTTATTTTTTTAATTTTAGATCTTTGTTTTATTTTTTTAATTTTTAATTTTTAATTTTTTTTTTTCCTTTATTGTTTTGTTATATATAAACATATATATTTTTTAATTGTATTGTGATATATATATATATATATATTTTTTTAATTATATTATAATCTTAAAACAAATATTTATTTTTATAGTTTATTATATTGTTTTTTTTTTTTTTAATTATATGTTTAAATTGCAAAATTTAAAAAAAAAAAAATTTAAAAAAAAATTAAAAAAAATATGTATTTTGTTTTTTTTGTGGTGCCGGCCGCCCGGGAGGCGCCACAGGGGCGGCCCACCCGCCTCCCGGCGCCCCCATCGGCCGAGGGCCAATTCCGGGAATCGGCCCTCGGCCGATGGGGGCCCGGGAGGCGGGCTGGGCCGCCCCCGTGGCGCCGCCCAGTCGCCCCCCCCAAAACAATGTTTAATATTTAAAAAAAAAAAAAAATTAATTTTATAATGTTTTGTTTTTAATTGTTTTTTTTTTATTTTATTTTTTTTTATTTTATAATTTTGTTTTTTTAACTGTTTTTGTTTAATTGTTTGTTTTTAATTTTGGTTTTTTTTTTTTATAATTTGGATTTTTAATTTTTTTTTATAATTTTTTTGTTTTTTTTTAATAATTTGTTTTAAGAACACATTTTATAATTTTGATTTTTTTTAATTTTATTTGGTTCTTTAAATTTTTTTTTTAAACAATTTATTTTAATAAAACAATCATAGAAACATTGTTATATATAAATATAAAAAAAAATTGTTATATAATGTAATAAAAACATTATTAAATAATAAATGTTAAAAATTTCAAAATATAACAAATATATATATATATATATATCAAAAAAAAAATACAATGTAATAAATTTACAAAAAAAAAAACATTTGTTTTAATATAACAATAAAAATTAATTAAAAATATATATATAACAATACAATTAAAAAAATAAAAAATTATATAACATTATAATATTTGTTATAAATAGTTAATAACTTTTTTGTTTTTTTTTTTTAATATTAAACACAAACTGAAGTTTCAAAATACTAGTTTATTTTTTAAGTTTAATTTTAATGCTTTAATTTTAAACTATTTAGTTTTAGAAATACATTTTGTTTATTAAATTTATTTTATTCGCAATATTTTTCCATTAACTAATATATATATATATATATATATATATATATATATTTATCAGGAAAATGGCATCAAAAAAGATTTATGTGAATGTTTCTGCACCTAGGGCAGCAGCTCCCAAATCTACGGCAGCAGCTCCCAAATCTACAGCTGCAGCTCGATGCACTATGGATACAACTCCCAAATCTAAAGTTGCAGCCGAACGCACTATGGACACTATTGGACGCAATAAGGATATTGTTGCACACACTAATAAAAGTCAAGCAAGTGGGGCACCAGGTTCATTAAAGGTTATTTCTGATTGGAAAAACGCCAAGGAAATAGATAAAACCGATTTCTCATGGTATCTTGAAGACAGTGAAACGGAGGTTGATATACACATCTATCTGATTTGTGGTATGATTGACTTAAATGAGAAATATGAGGTGATGGGCAGAGTACGAGACATATGTATGGTCTCGAATACAAACACTATTTATGTTCTTCTAAGGGAGGCTCAGAAACGTGAGAAGGTTAGATATCGTCTATCAATCGTCAAGTACGACACAGATGAAACAACTTCAAAATTTTCTGAAGAAATAGCAAACAACATTGAAAATAACATTGTAAGTATGCTTATTTTTATTTCCTCTATGCATTATTGTAAGGATGATTCAATTTTTTATAAATTATTGATCATTGACATGTTTTATTTTATTTCACAGGATTTTGTTCCGAGTCTTTCAAACATGTTTGATGGTATTTATATGTTGGTGCCAAATGTTACGGATGTGATCAAAACTTTCCACAAAGACAAAGCAGAGGAAAGGAGATTGAAGAAAAGAGCAATAGCTTGTGACACTGCAACAGTACAAAGAGGGGATCAACCAAGTGTCACTAAGGTGGGTCAATCTAATAAACTTAAACATGTTTCTTTTGAAGGTGTCGAACATGAAACAGAAAATTATGATAGAATTAGTGAGGAGGAGATGAGAACTATTGTGCAAAAGAAGAAAACAGATCAGACACCAAAAAGAAAAATTGTCAAAGATCTCTCTCTTGTACCTCATAGAGGAGAGCTTGTTTATAAAGAAACTGATATGTTATCCAATAAGGCTAGGAAATCAAATATTGGTGAACCTGTAAAGGTCATGAGCAGCAGTGAAGAACAAATTGAAAGCTCTTATGGAAGCAGAGAAATCATAACACCAAGTGCTGAGTTAGAGGATGGCATTATTAAAACAAAACAAAATGCTATTCGACAAGAGTTGAGGAAGAATAAATTAATTCTTGGTGGCCAAACATTTGAACTTAATGTTAACCAATTTTATGGCTCAGATGAAGGGAAATCTCAATATCAAATTAGAAAGGCCCATCACCTACATGTACATAATCTGAAAATATTGTTCAGGTTCAATCCATATGCGCATGTGGTGGATTATGTGGTTCTTGTCGATCCATGTCAGGTTCCCAACAAACAAGCATTTGACAAGGCAAAATGTTTTGATTAGAAATATTATGTAATTGGAGGAAACCATTCAATAGAGGCTAAAAGAAAATTGATTGCAGAATATCCCAATAACTATCTTTTTCAAACAGTGAAATGCATCATTTACGCTGGCTTAACAGAAATTGAATCAAAGTTATTGGCATGGGATCATAATGCAGATAATGAGTACAGAATGAAAATTACTTTCATCCAAAGGGTCAGATTTATTCATAATGAATTCATAGAAAAATGTCGTGGGGATAAGACACAAGTTAGTGTAGCATTTCGAAAGGAATGTTTAATGGAAACATGTTATCAAATTGATGAAAAAAAAGCAAAAGATGGAAAATTGAATACAAATCTCTTCAGAGGCACAGATAACATTTTTCAGTTGGCATTTAGCACTGAGGAGGTATGGGATTTGATTGATGACATTTTTGATCGATGGGAGAATATTTCCATAAAAAATCAGAAAGTTAAAAAGAGTAAACCCATAATATGTACCAACAGTAAGGGGGGTCCTGAAATGAAGCAGCTTCCAGAGGATATGACTATTACACCTTGGAGAACAATGCAAGGTGTGAAGGATGATAAATTAGTCAAATCAGTATTAGCCCATGTGAAGTCGGGTGAATTATCAATGGAATAAATGTGTGCAGAATTTCAAAAGTAAGTTTCTTGAATTATTTCTTTCATTATAATTTTATTTTAAATAAAACATAATGATGTTGGTATAATTTGTTATACATGTCAATATATTAACGTTTTTAACTTGATTTATTCAGTCAGAAAATTTATATGAAAATACAAGAACACATGGTTAAAATGTTGAATGAAGACAGTTGGGATGATGTTGTACGCAACTACCCAGAAGCAAGTTCTACATCAACACTAAAAGAGTTTTATATTGCATTCAATAAGGTATCTTGATTTATAAATTTATTTTATTCATATTTTAACTATTTTTATTTTATTACTTATACATATCTATATATATATTTTTATGTCATTAAATATGTCGAAGAAGGATGGAAATGGAGTACCAGATACTTTCAAAAGATTTATTAAAAAAATTAAGATGGAGAACATGAGAAGGAAGCGTCTTATGAATGTTGAACTAGATCCTACTCTTAATCATTACATTTGGAATGGGCTTGACAGTGTCCAATATCAAATAATACAAGGTGACTGTGAAGACATTGCAACACTAATACCTAAAAGGGAGTATGGCCTAGTTATTGCAGATATTCCTCATGGTTTCAATTTCCTAGACATTGAATATGATAGAGAACCATATACTTATCAAGCTTTTATTAAAGTGGTTACGGGTTTTCAAGAAGTGACAACATCACCACTTTGGCGATTTGTGACATTTCATTCAAACACACAGTTTCCAATGTTATTAACAAGCTTCAAGGGTAAAGCAAACTCAAGGATGCAACTTACATGGTAAGATTTTGAAATTGTATGTTTGATTCCTCCTAAAAAAATTTATTCATGTAAAATTTAATTGAACTTTTACTATGTTATGTAACAGGAAAAAGTCAAATATTGTTTCTTCCGAAGATCAACCTATTATAAATGATTGTGAGTTCATCCATGTTGAATGTTGGACAAAAGAGGATAGCTATAAGCATATTATTATGAATCAAGTAGATGGGAAGAGTCATAGTCAAGTATTGGTTTATGATGCAGTGGTAAGAAAACTAACATATGAGGATAAAGATGCAAAAGGAGATATAGTTAACATTTATAAAAAACCATAAGAATTGATTAACTATCTTATAGATCTATGTTCAAATGAAGGAGAATGGGTTTTGGATTTATTCTCAGGTTCAGGTAAGTTTTAATATACAAATTTAAATTTAAATATTGTCTTTTTTACTTTTTATGTCTCCATAGTAATTTTCTTATTTTTTTTGTGCTTGATGATTAGGTACAACACTAGCATGTTGCCTACAAAAAGGAAGAAATTGCATTGCCATTGAGAAAGATCCAGTTCAATGCAAATTTATTCAACAAAGAATTAACGCTCTTAAATTCCTTCCAGATGCGAAGCAAGAAGTTGGTTTGAGGAAAGGAGATTTTAATGAATCACGTGTAGCAAAAAAAGCAAAGGAACCTCAACCACCATTATATGGAATGATTGGAAAGGGACACTTTGGAAGATTTGCTGACATGAAAGATCCATTAGAAGACGGCGATGATCAAAATGAAGAAGCAAATGTTGCGGAAGAAGCCATCAATGTTGTTCTAGATGATGTTGAAGATGTATTAGTTGATATTGTTGATGATGTTTAAGTTATGCTTGCAAACAAAGCTTATTTTTCAGAACTACTAATCAGCTTTACTTGTAATGTTTAGACTTTGATATTTTATGAGAACAACCCTTTTTTTTTGCAAAAAACATGTGATTGCTATTATTTTTTGACATAAAATTCAATAAAAATGTTGTTTTCTTAAGTTTTTTTTGTTAAAATTCTCCCAAAAAATTAGTTTATTTAATATGTTTTTTTCAACAAAAACTCTGTAAAAGTGTATTTTTTGCATTATATTTATATTGAAAAATTGTATTTTTTTGTCATATGGTTCAAAATATTGGTTTTTTAGCGATAATTTTTTTGATGTGCATTGAAAAATTATTTAACAATACATAAACATGTGGAAAATATAAACTTCAGAATATTGACCTTTTTTCCATCTTTTATGTATGTGAAAAAGTGAAGATATCATTACAAGTTTTTATTTTTAAAAAAAATATTTTTTATTTTATTTTTAAAACACAAGTACATAAATGCACTTAAAAAGAAACATCTCACAGAAGAAGAAGACATTAAAAAAATTATAGTGTCAAAATCAATGCTATAAAAAAAATGTTGGTGATGATACACCACCACTATTCAAAATCGACATAAAAAACACCACTTAAAAAAAAAAAAAACAAGATGAAAAAAAATTAAAGTGCCAAAAACATGCTCAAATTTTTTTTCGTGATTCTGCATCGCCACCTTTTCAAAATCAGGTGTTTTTCTTGATATTTGAAAAAGTAGGTAACATTGAGGTTACCTATTTCATCGGTAACATTGTTCTCAGAGATAAGCTACCATTGCCCGACCTAGTTTACTTCCATTATACATGTAAACAATTTGGGTATTTTTTTTATTAATGAATCGAAGTTCAATTTTCAATGTAGCTCTCTGTTTCTATTTAAGTATGTATTTAATTTTGTTCCTGTATAAATTGGGATCAGTGTTATTCGAGTGGTCTACCTATATTTCTCTATTTTTCAGTCTATGTCCCCAATGAGGTCAGGGTATAAGGAGTTAGGACTTGAACTAGTTAAACCCTTGCATGGGTATATTATTCTACAAAATAGGCCAAGGTGATGCCTATAGATAAAAACGATGGCGAAACTGCAACCATTTTCATATTCAACCATGTAATTCCCTAGTTTAGCATTCCACAAGCTATCGTTACGAACCATGGTAGAAACTTTCGAAACATTATGGTGACCGAAATTTCTACATAGCTAGGCTTGCACCATGACAACTATACCCCTTATTATCTGCAATTTAATGGAGAAGTAGAAGTTGTTAACAAAGTTTTGATCACTATAATCAAATGGGTTGTCGAAATTCATAAACGAAACAAGAATAATATGCTTTTTTCAGCCTTGTGGGCATATTGTACATCCACGAAAACATCGATTTTCTTTACTCCCTTCAAACTTGTTTACGATTTGGAGGAAGTTTTTCCGATTGAATGTGAGATTCCGTTTTTGAAACTAGCCATTGAGTTTTTACCATCTACCTCTGCGGATGAAGAGAATTTTTGTAGTTAGCACAACTAGATGAGACTCGTTGTGATGCTACACTGGCTATTGAGGCTCATAAGAAACAAGTTAAGGCTTATTTTTAAAAAAAATGTGAATCCGTGTTCATATTCAGAAGGTGACATAGTCTTGGTCTATGATCAAGCGCATGATAAACTAGGCACTGGTAAATTCTAACCCATGTGGCATGGTCCATACATTGTGAAACATGTACTAGCCAAAGGGGCCTATGAACTTGTTAGTTTCTGCCAGTTCTTTCAGTCACTAGTGATCAAATATTCTCTTACAAGGTTTTTTTTAGGGTATTAAGTCAAATTTGTATGGTTTCAGTAGGTCTTCAAATAAAAATTTTGTCACTGGATAGTGTGTCTAGGTGCGTTACTACTCCTTTCAAAAATTCATGTTTCAGCCATTGCCATCATTTAGTTGGATGATTCACCATTGAAAAGTCTCCATTATCATCTGAGTCACACCACCATGGTCATCATTCAGCTCATTTCATAAAGTGTCAACATTAGGTCTTAGGTTAAAAATCATAAAAATATGCCATTTCACCAATAAATCCGGCATTGAAGGAGTAGTAATATGGAAAAATACTCAATAAAGTATTTTAAAGTGTAATTTAATTTCAAATATAAATTTAATATGTTACTCAATGTTCTAAAGATGCAAAGTTTCAAGTTAAAGGTGAAAATACTTGGTGGGGCCATAACACCACTATGAAGAGAATTCGATTTCCAAAAGCTACAAAGGACCATACGAGCATTTGTTTCACTCATTCCATTGGCATTGAGCACTAAATCACTAGAAAATTCGATTATCATAGTACAACAAGCATCGAAGAACAATGTCAAAAGGTGATTGGCACCCTCTCTAGGCAACCACGCTACGTTTCAGCCAACCACGCTATGTTTTTGACCCTTCACTACGTTTTCACTTCTAGAGGAAAAAAAATCATATTCAAGGGTTTTTAGTGGCAATTGAAGGCTTCATTAGCTTGTTGAAAAGTAAGTTGAATCTCTTGGCACCTCCTATCAGTATTTATTTCATCATTTCAGTGGTGAAACCCTCCCACAGTCCCCACGCTACATTTTGGTGGGTGAGATCCATAGTTTGAGTTGTAAGAAACAATACCTAATTCACTACATATTCTATCATTCCCCACACCCAAATACATTTCCCACATCCTTCTCACCCTCATTTACCTAACCCCTACACCTAACCCTAGCTCCTATGTTGCATTTTTGGGAAATTTTAGGGTGAGGACTATGTTTTGATTCCCTAGATTAATCCCTACACTCTTTTTGGAATTCTCCACATCCCTAAGCTTCCTAATACACCTATGTACCTCCCAAAATTTTCCTACCCACATATCTTCTCCATAATCCCTTCATCCCTTCACCTACTTCCCCTTTCCTTCACTAGGGTTTTGGTTTGAAATTGTAAACAACAAAGAATATTCAATTAAAGGTAAATCAACTACGTTGAATAAGCCTAAGTTTGATTTGAGAAAAAATATGTAAAGGGTAAGGTAGTTTTTGAGATTTAAGATTTAGATGATCAAGAAGAGAAGGTAAAAATAAAGAGACCAAGGAAAATATGCCTAAAGAGGGCACTTGAAAAACATAAAGAATCATCTCCACCAAGAACTCAAATGACAGTTGATGAGCTCATCTTGGTAGAAATTGAAAAATACAACATAGGATGGCTTGATAGAGTGAATTTCCACATGGAAATGCTTATTAAGAAGGAAAATAGGAACAAAAACCTTCAAAGACACATGGCCATGCATTACTACACAAGAAATTAGGTGTCTCAAGTAAGAATCAAGCAGTTGAATAAAAAGCTCAAAGAAACCCTAATGAGGAAAAAAGAGAAGGATAAGTTGGGTTTGTTAGCTGAGGCCTCTCTAATGGCCTAACATGTCCTTATTTCACTTCAAGGAGAAATTTTGGAATAATTTTGAGCAAATTTGGAAACAAATTTGACAAATTTAGAAGTTTTTGGGCATTTTGGCAATTTTGCTCAGTTTTTGGTCCAAAAGCGTAGTGAGCCTCACGCTGTGCTTTTTTTGGGGGCATCCAAATGACAATTTTTTTTCATTTATAGATTTATTTTGACCTGTATATCGACTTAAGCTATTGGGAGAGCCACTTCATCACATTTTGGTGGGTGAAAAGGTCAAAAAACTACCAAAAAATCACCTTTCTACCTATTTTTTCAAAGGCACGTTACCCTTTTTGAGTAGTTGTAGGAGAATTGAGTTTTAGAGGTCTTGGAGTAATCATTTTCAATGTTTGAG
Organism: Pinus albicaulis; assembly: GCA_034641835.2. Classification (NCBI taxonomy): domain Eukaryota; kingdom Viridiplantae; phylum Streptophyta; class Pinopsida; order Pinales; family Pinaceae; genus Pinus; species Pinus albicaulis. The sequence goes on along the minus strand of CM076584.1, from coordinate 885,957,016 downwards.
GATTTTATGGTGTATTAGATAGGAAGATATTTCTCCAACATATTTCAGATCTGGATTTGGAGCGTGGGAACTCCTCCAAAAGCCTCTTACACCTGGAACATTGCGTTTTCTCCTGGCACGCTATACTTTCCTGTCAATTCGTTGTGCTTTTGCCTGGAAGCCTGTTTTCTCAATTTTTTTAGTAAAAATTAGTTTATCTTGATGTAATTACTCATTTATTATGTTTTCATGATGTAATCAATGGTAAATATGCTTGTTAAAGTGAAAATTAGGTAGATTCGTGCTTGCAAATGCTTTTCAAGTTCAAATGTATCAATTTTTCTATTGTGAGGAGAGTTTTTTAACCTCCCTAGCCATTAGGTTTTTGTTGATGAATTCATGTAAATAGTTTCTACACTCTAGGATTCAACCCCTGAGAGAGGGGAAACGGTTTTTGGTCTATAAGTTTGTGTTTTCCATACATACAAAAGGTCGAATATCAAAGGGTGGAACTCTTGTAGAGTGTACTTCATATTTTATACAGGAAATCAAAGGACCAGTTGCAACTATTATTCATTAACTATCGTGTTGTGATTTTGTGATGTTTTTTTCTCTCTTTTATAGTTTTATAAGAATGATAAACATGTATCCTCTCCATATTTTCCTTCTTCACTGATTTTCCTAAGAGATTTATAAGCATAATTCTTTCATGAAAGCTCAGTTTTGTTGGGAATGTTATTTTATGTAATATTCCTTCTTGTTTAATGAATTCATGGTGCACATGATCATTAATATTTTCTTTCTCTTTAAAACCCTACACTACACCGAAAAACTCCTAATCGCATCACAACAACATAGCTATCTTGCTCCTACATATCTCTTGCAGCTGTGACCTTTGACACTTTGACCTAGTTACTTGATTTTCATCCCTGATATAGCAGAAAAACCTAAATATTTAAAAACCCTAGAGTTAATATATCTAGCCTAAAATCCACTCTTTCACTAGTCAGATCCTTGGATGTGTTTTTCATAGAGAAAGCCCTCTCTGGTTTGATAGGGCTAGCTACCAACTAGAATCTTGGTTTGAGGTTACCTCCATCGATATCCTCTTAGCTTTGGGACATGTGGAGGCTAAAATTTATGGTGCCGTTGCCGAGGATCGAAGTGACAAATATTCCCTCGGTGTATTATTACATTTTCATCAAATATTAGGCCTATGGGTGATAGGACCTAGTTTTGGAGAAGGCTGATTCAAGTTGCAAAGAGCCAAAGTGCAAGAAACAAGAATACAATGGCTCCTAAAAGGCATAAATGATTGAATCCTAATCCACATCCAACATCGCCCATTGAAGATCCAGAAAGACTCATAAGAAAACAAATACCTTGAAATTCATAGATTGAGTCAAGTTCATCTACTTTGGTAAGGTCTACATCTTTACCTTCAGAATTGTTTTCACTTGAAGATAGTCCTTTTGATCTGAAGTTAGAGTTATCACTGTTTAGATCCAAATTTGAAACATCTTTGTCCAAAATTGTATTTGAGCCTTTAAGGTTATCTAAATTAACATCTCTATCTGAAGTTGTATTTGACTCTTTAATGCCTGAAGCTAGTTTATCATCCATACAATCCAATTCAGAAGTAGATTTTGATAGCAAGGTTTGGAGTCAATTTAATAGGCTTAAAAAACTAGAAAACCATCTTCAATATAACTCCGAGAAGGCTTTCATACAATATCAATAGGAGCTCTTGTCCGTTGATCCTCTTTCCACTTCATCTATTCACACTATTGTTTCTTCATCATCCACACTTCCCCATAAACAACCACCTCTTATACCAATGCTTCATGTTGTGACTACAAGCTTATCTCCTAGAACAACTATGGATATATTTTCTCCATTATTTCTGCCGGGATAGCTCACTAATTTACATCAGAATTATGGAAAAAGGTTACCTCTTCTTGATGGAACCACTAAGATTACAGCTAGGCAACACCTTGACAAGATCACATATTTCATAGATTTATAAGAAGTAGACAATGATGTTGCGAAGATGAGAATTATTGCTCAAATTTTCTTCAAAGAAGTGAAAAACTGGTTCAAAGCTATGGCAGTTGGTTTAGTGCAGAATTCACGACAGTTAACAGATATTTTCCTCGCTAAGTGGGAGGAAAATTGAAATACTCTCCAAATATTGGCTGAGTATAACTCATTGAAAAGGAAACCTAATGAATTAGTCCAAGACTATACTACCCACTTTAATAAGGTGTATAATTCCATTCTGGCCAATATAAAACCTCCATTGGATTTTTCCTTGTTGCACTATCTAGATGTGTTTGACCCTAATATGGTGTATTAGATTAGAGAAAGAAACCATACCTCATTGGAGGAAATGCAGGAAAATGCAATCAGCATTGAAGCCAATCTGTTGATCAAGAAATCAAAAAACAAAGTTTAAAAGAGAGTCACAATTAAGGAAGAACCATCATCCTAATTCGAAGCAAAGTTGGATAGGGAAAAATTTAGTAGAGTCACAACAAATATCAGTTGAATGAGAGAAAGGTGAATAAAATGTTGATACAACAGGTCAAAAAGAAAAGATAGATCAACCCACATAATTTCAGCTTCCCGATGATGAGGAGGGCATTTGGACCATGGATTTCGATGGTGCTTTGGGAAAAGATGGAGCTAGTATGGGAATATGGATCGTAGCCCTATACATCAGTCATCTCAAGTCCCATAGAATGTAATATTGTGTTCTTATAAGATATCTTTTGATTTTTCAAACAATGGTCTTCGAATTTTGAAAAGGCTAGGAGCGAAGAGAACTGCAGTATATGGAGACTCGGAGTTGGTGATAAAACAGGTAAAAGGGGAGTACCAGGCCAAACATCCTAGGATGACAACTTATTATAATGATATTATTGATATTCTTAACACTTTTCTAGGCTATACTTTGTCTCTGATTTCGAGAAGTCAGAATTTTATGGCTGATTCACTTGCCACAACGACCAGCAATTTTAAGATTCCTATTCATGCTACTAAAAATTTTGAAATTCATGTGAAGTATCGCCTGGCTGTCCCTAAAAATATGAGATACTGGAAAGTATTTTGGGATGATAAACGGATAAATAAATTTTTGCAAATGGAAGAGGAGTTTTCTAACTCCCATATTTATGAGGTGTATAATGAAGATGATCAGGTAATTGAAGTTGTTGATGTTGAGGTGCTGCAACTAAAGGAAAATAACATTCCACGAGGTCTAGTACTTTTGGAAGAGTTATTTTATCATGAGGATGTCACCAAAAATCAAATAATGGTCCCCACAGAAGCAGGTGTTGAAGATGTAAACATTAGTACAGTGGATAACCCCAAGATGGTCAAGTTATCGAGGTCTTTATCCCCTAAGTTGAAAGGTAAATATACAACTCTCTTGAGTTATTTTTCTGATGTTTTCACTTGGGAGTATTCATATTTAAAAGTGTACAACAAATACATCATCTAGCACACCATCCCAATCATGCCGGATCAAAAGCAATTCTGCCAAATGCTGACGATAATCAACCAAAAGTTGTTGCCATCGATCAAAAAAGAGGTAAATAGAATTTACAAAGTTGGTATTATTGTTCCTATTCAATTTTCATATTGGATGTCTTAACTTGTGCCGGTAAGGAAGAAGACAGGGGAGATTCTTCTTTGCATACATTTCAGAAATCTAAACAAGGTTTCCTTAAAGGAAAATTATCCTTTTCCAAAGATGGACCACATATTGCAAAGGGTTGTTGGGGCTTCAAGAATGTCACTCCTCGATGGATACTCAAGATACAACCCGATCTTGGTGCATGAAGATGACCAAGAAAAAACAACATTTACAACATGTAGAAATTAGTATACACTAAGCATGCATACATCCAGATTCCCATAATCTCACAATATTTGACTTCTTGAAAAATACATAATCATTCCACTGTTAATATTTTGCAGAAAATTAATTACAAACACATGTGAAGCATAAATAAAAACAATCGCACATAACACAGTTGTTTAACGGGAAAGCCTGAAGCTGAAAACCCCAACTATCATTTATATTATGTATCATGGAGATAATGTAACTATCTCATACAAAGCTTAGTACATCAAGCTCTCAGTACAATCAATCGTCACACACTAACATAGAAGAAATCTGCAAATCCATGCACTGATCTCTGCCCTCCTGCTAGCCTGCCTCCACTGTGCAATCCCTATTGAAGAATGGCTCTGAATGAATTCTAATTACCCTTGCCTTGACTACGCAATCCTTATTGGAAACTCCAATGTGTGTGTGGTGCAATCAATGCATCACTATAGTCACAACAGATAGTCCATCTTGCCCTTTCACCTATCTCTCCACTGGGTCTCCACTGGAACTGACATGCAATGTAGTTAATTGTTGTATTGTTCAATTGATTAATGAGTTATTATTTGTGAATTAATTAACTAATTAATTCACTCCACTCTCAATAGTGTATCATTCAGTTAGACTAGATACAACTAGGTCAACTGAGTCTAACTGAGTTAAACTGAATACAACTCCATGAACTACTCTTCCAAATCTGTCATAACTTTGCCACTTCAGTTCTAACTGAGTCCTCCATGCATGAACCACCAGTAAACCCTAGGAATTGCGTAATTCCTTCATCCCACTGATTTGACAAATCTGTGCACTGAAATTAAGTGCTCCAAGAGAATAAGTTGTTGTTTATTGTCTGATTATTATTAAGAGCTAATAATAATCGACACTTCTATTTTTATATCGAAGATCTATAAATAGCTTCGCCCAATATTCTAGAAATATAATTTCATCTCTTTTTCCAACTTGATCAACCATCCAAAAATAGCATCCTGCAACTTCTGAAATATGATCACCATGTCTAAAAATAGACATAGTATAAAAATAAACTTGCACCAAAAATAGCCTGCGGGCCCACTAAGTGAAGATGACTCTTTTCACTAAGCTCATAATCTTGTTGAATCTCAACACTCCCTCTCAAAAAGGTAGGGATTATCCTTCACCCCGATCTTTCCTCTATGGTATTTGAATTTTATCGTGCCGAGCGCCTTCGTTAGAATATCTGCATCGTGATATTCTGTAGGAATGTACTGAAGCAACATGATCTTTTGCTACACACAATATCTGATATGATGATACCGGATATCAATATGTTTAGATATATCATGAAACACAGGATTAATCTAGAGTTTAATGCAACTCTGATTATCAAAATGTATCACTGTAGGATCTAAATGTGAATCAAACAAATCGACCAGGATCTTCCTCATCTAGATATCCTCACATGCAGCTTGACTTGCTGCCATGTATTCTGCTTCCGCTGAACTGAGTGCCACAGATCTTTGTTTCCTGTTGTACCAAGAAACTGTCGTAGATACGATACTAAAAATCCCTCCTGATGTGATCTTTCTTTCTGTTGGGCTGCTTTCCCAATCTGCATCCATGAGGCCATGCAACTTCACCTCATTCGTCTGTCTGTACCATAAACCATACTTAGATGTGCCCCTAAGATATCTCAAGACATGATTTCCTGCATTCCAAAAGAGCTTGGTAGGCTTAACCATCGCTTGTGAAATTTGTTTCACCGCATAGCATATGTCCAGTCTTCTATTATCTAAATACATGAGCGAACCCACAAACAGTCGATAAAAAATGGCATCCACTACCTTTGCCGATGTAGCATCCTCTTTCCTTCAATTTCCTGGAAGAGGAGTATCAATAGGTTTGCAAACTTGCATGTGAAACTTCTCCAGTATCTCCTGGGCATACTTTCCTTGAGACACAAACAGTTCACCTTCCCATTGCCACATTTCCAATCCAAGGAATTAATGAAGGAGGACCAAATCCTTCATTTCAAACTCCTTTGCAAGATCTGCCTTGCATGAGTGTATTAACTGCTCATCACCCATTAGTATTAAATCATCAACATAAAGAACAATGATTAAAAGCTTACCCTCCACCAGAATTTGGTATATTTTTGCATCCGCCTTACTCTTGGTGAAGCCAAGTCAAGTGAAATAGTTGTTGATCTGAGTATACCAAGAAGGTGGTGCTTGCTTCAGCCCATACAACACTCTTTTGAGCCTGCACACATGCGACTCACTGCTGAAGATCTCAAATCCTTCAGGTTGCTCAATGTACACCTCTTACTCAATGATGCCATTAGGGAACACAATCTTCGCATCCATTTGATGAATGTGCCAACCCATCTGCGCTGAGAGAGCAAGGAAGGTCCTTATGGAAGAATACCATGCAATAGGTTCAAAGGTTTCTTCATAATCAGTCCCCTCGATCTCTGAGAAGCCCTGGGCAGCAAATATTTTCTTATACTTCTCAATGCTCCCATCAACAACTTTCTTTACCTTGTAGATCCATCTTGATCCTACAACTGATTTTCCTACTGGCCTTCGAACAATATCCCAAGCACTGTTTCTGACAATGGATTCATACTCCTCCACCATGGCATCTACCCATGTGGGTTCTTGCACTGCTTCTTCAAAAAAAGATGGCTTTGTCACAATACTCTTGCTCATAAGAGCCATGTATCCAGTAAATCGGTCAGGTGACTATCTCTGTCTGCACTGTTATGTAGGGATTCCTACATTCTGTGCCACATCAAGCTTCAGTCTCTCAACTTCTGTGGTCCACTTTCTGCCTTGTCTAATGTTTGGTTCTGCATGAGTGGAATCCTCCACTCCCGAATCTGCTCTTGTGGCTGATCCAAATCCGGAGGCTCATCTTTCGGAACAAGCAGTTCCTTCACTACATGCAAGTCTAGCTCCCTCTCAAGCATAGCTTGTGCAGAACCCACGATCATTCTGTTCTTCCTCTCTGTGACCCCATTCTGCTGTGGGTTATGAGGCGCTATGAGTTCTCTTCGAATTCCTTCTTTGATACAGAAGTCTTTGAATTTTCCCGAGATGTATTCACCACCATTATCGCTCCGTAGAGCTTTCTCTTGCTTCCCAGACTCCTTCTCCACCAATGCTTTAAACTCACATAAATTTGAGAATGTCTCGCTCATCTTCTGCATGAAGAATATCCAGCATCTATGAGAATAGTCATCAACAAATATAACATAATACCTGTGTTTTGTTGTTGAAGCAACCGAGAAAGGTCGACACACGTCTGTGTGAATTCTCTCCAGGATCATTGAAGCATGGTTCTCCTTCTCATGAAAGGTGGTCTTCAAAAAATTATCCATAGTACATCCCTTGCACCAATCTGTCTATGCAAGAGTACCCTTGGGAAGTCCAGTAGAAATATGCTGCAAAATATTCAAAGCGCCATGGTGAAGATGGCCCAATCTCCCGTGCCATAATTCGCCCTCATCCTAACTCACCACTTCTTCTGCATTGCCCACCATTACAACGCAGCCATCTACCTCTAGCTTGTAGATATTCTTAATTCAAAGCCCTATCTTCTTGGTTTGACCCATTGTTTTATGTCTAAGGAAGTCTTTTGCCTCACTAAAAACAACATCAAAACCTTTTTCTTCCAACATCGGGACCGAGACCAAGTGCTTCTTTAGACCTAGAACATGCATAAAATATTTCAACAAGAATGGATTATCGGACTCCCTCTCAAAGGTAATGGTACCAATTCCAGTCGCACTATATTGACCATTGTCGCCCATCTCTATATGCATCTGGAGGTCCTTCTCCTCCAAGTCACTAAACAAATCCTTGTCTCCCATCATATGGAAAGACGCACCACTATCAAGATACCACACCGATCCCATATAGCTTGAAACCAAGAATGTGATCAAAGATAAATCAAGTTCAAATTGTGAGGCTAAGGCCTCTCCAGCTACAGCTCTAGAAACCTTCTTGTTTTTCTTCTTCTGTGGGCAGTTAGTGGTGAAATGCCCATGTTCGTGACAGTGAAAACACTTCACTTTGGACAAATTCTGCTTCTTGCCTTTAGCATCGGATTTTGAAGGAAATTTCTTCCACTTCCCTTTCCTTGCTTTGATAGCCAAAGTGAAATTCTATTCATATTCATTCTTCGATGGAGAGCCATCCCTAGTACCCCACCTTATCTCCTCCTGCACAAGATGCGACCAAAGTCGCTCCCATCTCGGCAGTTTCTCCCGTCCATTGACAGAGTCTCCGTAGCTATGCCAAATATTTGGAAGCCCAAGGAGAGCCAAGCTCACCAAATCTTCATCATCAACAGTAATCCCCACACTTCCCATTTCATCTCTACAGTGGACAAACTTCGTGATATCTTTTGGAATACTGTCGCCCTTCTCCATTTTTATTTTTTTGAGCTTGTCTTTAAGCGCCAACTTCCTCTGGTCGCTTCTTCTTTGGAAAAAATATGTCAAAGCCTTCCACATTAAGAATGGAGTGGGTTTCCCTTGAAGGCTGGACACAATATGGTCCTTCACACCTTCCAAAAGAATTCTTCTTGTATTTGCTATCTTCTTTTGCCATGCGTCAAGTAATGCAGCATTGCTAGATCCCGGCTTAGGAACATCGCTATCGATGAAATCCTTCAGTCCATTATCCTCTAGCACTGCCTCCATCATATCCTTCCAGGATATGTAATTAAAACTCCCATAAAGGGCATACTCCAATCTCAACCCATTGAAATACATTTCAATGTATACTCAACTTCTGCACCAAGAATTTTATGTAGCAAATTCGAATTGTCCACCAGCACAAACTCAACAATTCTTCACAATTGCAATCTTCAAGAGTTAACACTTATTTGATACCATATAGAAATTAGTATACAATAAACATACATACATCCAGATTCCCCTGATCTCACAATATTTATCTTCTTGCAAAATACATAATCATTCCACTGTTAATCTTTTGTGGAAAATTAATTACAAACACATGTGAAGAATAAATAAAAACAATCGCACATAACACAGTTGTTTAATGGGAAAGCCTGAAGTTTAAACCCCAAATATCATATATTATGTATCATGAAGATCATGTAACAATCTCATACAAAGCTTAGTACATCAAGCTCTCAGTATAATCAAGCATCACACACTAACATAGAAGAAATCTGCAAATCTATGCACCGATCTCTACCCTCCTGCTAGCCTGCCTCCACTGCACAATCCCTATTGAATAATAGCTCTGAATGAATTCAAATTACCCTTGCCTTGACTGCGCAATCCTCATTGGCAACTCCAATGTGTGTGTGGTGCAATCAATGCATCACTATAGTCAAAACAGATAGTCCATCTTTCCCTTTCACCTATCTCTCCATTGGGTCTCCACTGGAATTGACATGCACTGTAGTTAACTGTTGTATTGTTCATTTGATTAATGAGTTATTATTTGAGAATTAATTAAATAATTAACTCACTCCACTCTTAATAGTGTATCATTCAGTTAGACTAGATACAACTAGCTCAACTGAGTCTAACTGAGTTAAACAGAATACAACTCCATGAACTACTCTTCCAACTTTGTCATAACTTTGCCACTTCAGTGCTAACTAAGTCCTCCATGCATGAACCACCAGTAAACCCTACGAATTGTGTAATTCCTTCAGCCCACTGATTTGAAAAATCTGTGTACTGAAATTAAGTGCTCTAAGAGAATAAGTTGTTGTTTATTGTCGGATTATTATTAAGAGCTAATAATAATTGACACTTCTATTTTCAGATCGACGATCTATAAATAGACTTCGCCCATATTCTAAAAATATAATTTCATCTATTTTTCCAACTTGATCAACCATCCACAAATAGCATCTTTCAACTTCTGAAATATGATCACCATGTCTAAAAATAGACATAGTCTAAAAATAGACTTGTGCCAAAAATAGCCTGTGGGCCCACTTAGTGAAGGCGACTCTTTTCACTAAGCTTGTCATCTTGTTGAATCTCAACACAATGCCATGGGGCACTTTCATGTATGCCAAAATGCCATTTGGGCTCAAGAATGCAGGGGCTACATTTTAGCGGGCTATGGACATCACTTTCTCGAATGAGAAGGATGTATTTCTTGTAATTTACCTTGATGATGTTACTGTTTTCTCATAGTCAGATGATGAGCACCTACACCACTTGAGAATAATGTTTCAAAAATGCGAAGGAAAATTACTTGAGCACATCATATCAGACTATGACATCCACATTTATCCCTCCAGTATCAAAGCAATTCAGTAGTTAGACTTCCCAAGGAAAAAAAGGAGATCCAGTCATTCAATGGTAAGATAATTTTTTTGAGGAGATTCATCCCCAATCTCTTTGAGCACCTTAGAGATATGATATATATGTTGAAGAAGGACAACGAGGTAAGATCGTGAGAAAAAGTAAATAAATCATTCAATTAAGTCAAATTTTATTTAACATGTGCTCCCACATTGATCAACCTTGATTATACTTTATACTTCATTATCTTTTCATTCGCTTTCGAGTACTCTTTGGTTTTCGTACTAATGCAGAGAAAGGATTCAAATACGGAGTAGCCAATTTCCCTTTTCATCCATACCATAAGAGATGCAACACTGAGATACAACAACATTGAAAAAAAATATTTGGCTTTGGTGAAAGCATTAAAGGACTTTCGAGTATACATCCCACACTCTCACATCATAGCTTATGTTACGAATGTAGCGGTGAAAGATGTGTTGATGCAAACAGATCCCAAAGGGAGGTGAGGGAAATGGAATACAACCATGCTTGAATATGATCTGGAGATCAAGCTGACAAAGTAGATCAAGGGACAGGGTTTGGAAAAGTTTATGGAAGAATATATTTTACATGCGTTGGACATAAATCTGATTTCCGCACTTTTGGAAGAGGAGGTTCATGACTCATTGACACAGGTATCTCATATTTTCATTTCGTGCCCTTGGTATGCTGACATAGTTTATGTTCTGCAACATTTAAATCATCCGTCAAGTGTGTCTAAAAGTAAAGGTAGATCACTGAAATTAAAGGTTTCAAAATATTGTATTTTAGATAGTGTTTTGTATTGGAAAGACCTAGGAGGTGTTTTGTTGAATTGTATTGTTGAAAGTGAATTGAAGGAGGTGATGATTGACTTTCACAAGGGTGATTGTGACAGTCATTTATTCTAGAAGACCACAACAAAAAAAGTTTTGAGGGCTAGTTTCTATTGGCCCATTATTTTTGTTGATGTGTACAAGGACGTGTTGAGCTGTCACGAATGTCAAATTTTCTAAGGGAAGAGGAAGTTTCTCTCGCTGCCTTTGCAGGCCATATTAGTCCAAGCACCATTTCAGCAATGGGGTATCGATTTCATAGGTGAGATTCATCCTTCATCATCTGCCCAACACAAATGGATTTTGACGGCTACAGATTATTTTACAAAGTGGATTGAGGTAATCCCAACCAGGAAAGCAAACTGATTTGGTTATCATTCAATTTTTGGAATCTAATATCTTGTCTAGATTTGGTTATCCACAAAAGATCATCATGGATAACGCAACTGCATTTAAGTCCAAAAATATGGTGGAATTTTGTGAGAAGTACAATATCACGTTGGGTCATTCAAATGCATACTACCCGTAAGGCAATGGATTGGTCGAGTCTTCGAATAAGTCTTTGGTCAATATTATCAAGAAGATGCTGGAGGTAAATAAGAAAAATTAGCATAAGAAACTCATTAACGCCTTGTGGGCAGACAGAGTGAGTAATAATAATTCCACATACATGTCACCTTTTGAGTTAGTGTATGGAGTTGATACAGTCTTTCCTACTTCTCTTGTAGTTCCAATCATGAATATATTGCAGGAAGTTGGTAGCAAACCGATTGATGTTCAACGACGGATAAACCAAATGATTCATTTGCAACAAACCAGGGAGGAAGTGTTTCAAAACACTTATAAGCTTCAAGAAAGAATCAAGAAAGTGTATGACCGGAAAACAAAGGTGGATGACTTTAATATGGGTGATGTGGTCCTTTTTTGGGATGGTCGAAACAAATATAAAGGAAAGCACAGTAATTTCGAGAATTTATGGAAGGGACTGTACATGATTTCAGCTTCAAGAGGGAATCATGCTTACTTGTTTGAGGAAATGAATGGACAAGACTATGGAGGAGGACCAGTCAATGGTAGGCTTCTCAAGTACTACATATTTGATCAAATTTGTGAAGTTTTTCAGCATCATTATACATATCATTTTACTTTTTTGTCGAAATGTGAAGGAGTTAATCATCAAAGCTTGAAGCCCGAAGTGAAGTACATAAGGTTTCCTTGATTGGATGTTGATTTTTAAGTACAATAAGTTTTTGTTTCAGTCAAATTTATTCCATTTTGTTAGTCAGTTTTCAGTTTTGAGTTTGGTCTTTTGAATTTTGACTCCATGCCCAATGGATAAGGCTACTTGGTCTACAGTGTTCTTGACACCTCCAAGGAGCTGACATCCCTAGCTGGAGCCAATGTTAGTGTCTACTAGTTCTACCAGTCACCACTGATAAAATTTTCTCTTACAAGGTTTTTGTTAGGGTATTAAGTCAAATTTTTATGGTTTCAGTAGGTCTTCAAAAAAACATTTGGTAACTGGCTAGTGTGTATAGGTGTGTTACTACTCCTTTCAAAAATTTATGTTTTGGTCATTTCCATCATTCGTTTGGATCAATCACCACTGAAATTTATCCATTATTATCTCAGTCACACCACCATGGTCATCATTCAGCTCATCTCATAAAGTGTCACCATTAGGTCTTAGGGTCAAAATCATAAAAAATCTTCCATTTCACCAATAAATTCGGCATTGAAGGAGTAGTAATATGGAAAAATTCTCAATAAACTCTTTTAAAGTGTAATTTAATTTCAAATATGAATTTAATATGTTCCTCTATGTTCTAAAGCTACAAATTTTCAAGTCCAAGCTGAAAAGACTTGGTGGGGCCACTACACAACTATGAAGAGAATTCGATTTCTAAAAGTTGCAATGGACCATACAAGCATTTATTTCACTCATTCCATTGGCATTGAGCACTAAATCACCAGAAAAGACTATCTAATCACCACAAGCATCGAAGGACACTCTCAAAAGGTGATTGAAATCCTCTCCAGGCAACCACGCTGCGTTTTCAACCAATCACACTGTTGTTTTTATCCTTCGCTACGTTTTCACTTCTAGAGGAAAAAAATTCATCTTCAATGGTTTGCAGTGGAAATTGAAGGTTCCATCAGCTTGTTGAAAAGTAAGTTGAAGCTATTGCCACCTCCTATCAACATTTATTTCATCGTTTCAGTGGTGAAACCCTCCCACATTCCCCATGCTACGTTTTTGGTAGGTGAGATCCATAGTTTGAGTTGCAAGCAAAAATACCTAATTCACTACATATTTTACACTTACCCACACCTAAATACATTTCCCACAACTCTCTCACCCTCATTTCCCTAACCCCTACACCTAACCCCTACACCTCCCTAAGCTTCCTAATACACTTATATACCTCCCAAAATTTTCTTACCCACATATCTTCTCCCTAATCCCTTCATCCCTTCACCTACTTCCCCTTTCCTTCACTAGGGTTTTGCTTTTAAATTGTAAACAATGGAGGGAGGAAAGAAACCATAAAACAAAGGAGGACAAGTGTCAAGGTTTGAGCCACTTAAAACTCAGGAGTTGATGTCTTCATCATTGGCCAAACAGTGTTTTCAAAATGTAGGATGTTTAGGGTTTTGTGAGCAAATCCAACAAGTGGGATATCATGCCCAGTCAACAAGCTAGTTTGCCACAAACCTTAGTAGAGATAAGGTCACCATTGCAGGAGTGAGTTTTAAAATTTCAACTGAGGCTATAGCCAGAGCTACAGAGATACTAAATAGTGGAGAAAAGTGGTTCAAGAACTCATACTTGGACATTCAAAATTACAGAGCTTTCATTAAAAGTCATTATAAAGATGCTATAAAGAAATTTTTTCCTTTTGGACAGTTGCTTGAAAAATTCTCTTGATTTATGAAGGCCATAATGAGGGTAGATTCTCAAGTCTTTACAAATATCATGTCATATTGTTGATGCATTTCACGTGTGTAAAAAATCTCAACCTACCCTACTATCTCTACAAAATCTTGGCTAAAATGGCAAAGAAAGTGCATCATGAAGAGAGTGATCATCAAGCTAGTATTTTTCACCATGGCATCATAAAAATCATTTTCTTACACTAGATTACACAGATGAAAATATCTTGGGAGACATTCATTCTGTCCACTCTCTTTTTACCCCCTGCTAATCAGCCTACTAGCCAAAGTACACCATCAGCACCATCCAAGCCAAGGGAGGTTGGCTCATTTAGCAGAATTTTAGTCAAGAGGACACCTAGGGCTGAGGTGACTCAAAAATATCAAAGAGGAAAGAGGCTTTTTTTTTCTCTAGACGTTGTTGAAAGGGCCAAGCCTACATCAAGTGAGCAAGAAACATCATCACAACATGAGGCACCATTGTGAGATGAGGAACCATTCCATCTTTACACTGCCATGGCAGATTTGGAGGTGAATGAAGAGAACAAAAAAATAGAGCAGATCATCATGAGGAATGAGGCTGAGATCATAGAACTTAAGGAGATCTTGTCAAAGGCCAACCTTTTGGTTTCATTCTTGTAGCAAGCGAATATGCAATTAAAGGTAAATCAACTACTCTTGAATAAGCCGAAGGATGATTTGAGAAAAAAAGATATAAAGGGTAAGGCAGTGGTTGAGATTGAAGATTCAGATGATTAGGAATATCGAGTAAGAAGAAAGATACCAAGGATAATAGTCCTGAAGAGGGCACTTGAGCAACAAAAATAAGCATCTCCACCAAGAACTCAAATGACAGTTGATGAGCTCATCTTGGTAGAAATTGAAAAAGGAAAGTTAGGATGGCTTGATAGAGTGAATTTCCAAATGGAAACGATTCTTAAGAAGGAAAATAGGAAAAAAAACCTGCAAAGATACATGGCCATGCATTACTACACAAGAAATTAGGTGTCTCAGGTAAGAATCAAGTAGTTGAAGAAAAATTTCAAAAAAACCCTAATGAGGCAAAAAGAGAAGGATAAGTTGGTTTTGTTAGTTGAGGCCTCTCTCGTGGCCTAACACATCCTTATTTCACTTCAGGGAGCAAGTTTGGAATAATTTTGACCAAATTTGGAAATTTTTTGGGCATTTTGACAATTTTGTACAGTTTTTGGTCCAAAAGGGTAGCGAGCCTCAGAGTGCAATTTTTTTAGGGGCATCGAAATGACAAAAATTTTTCATTTCTTTATTTTTTTTGACCTATAAATTGACTTCAGCTATTGGGAGAGCCATGTCAGCACATTTTGGTGGGTGAAAAGGTAAAAAAAATACCAAAAATCACCTTTCTGCCTATTTTTTCAGAGTCACACTGCACTTTTCGAGTAGTTGTGGGACAATTGAGTTTTAGAGGTTTTAGAGCAGCCAATTTTAGTGTTTGAGGGTTTTATGGTGTAGTTGAAAGGCATAGATTTGTCAAACATCTTTCAGATCTAGATTTTGAGCATTGTAACTCCTCCAAAAGCCTCTTACACCTGGAACACTATGTTTTCTCTTGGCACGTTGCACTTTCCTGTCAATTCACTGTGCTTTTGCCTAGAAGCCTATTTTCTCAGTTTTTTCAGTCAAACTCAGCTTCTCTTAATGTAATTACTCATTTATGACGCTATCATGTCGTAATCAATGGTAAATATCCTTGTTAAAGTGAAAATTAGGTAGATTCATGCTTGAAATTTCTTTTCAAGGTCAAATGTATCAGTTTTTCTACGGTGAGGAGAGTTTGTCAACCTGCCTTGTCATTAGGTTTTTGTTGAGGAATTCATGTAAAATATTTCTACACTCTAGGATTAAACCCCTGAGAGAGGGGAAATGGTTTTGGTCTATATTTATGTGTTTTCCATAGAGAAAAAAGGTTGGACATCAGAGGGTGGAATTCTTGTAGCTTGTACTTCATCTTTTATACATGAAATCAAAGGACCAGTTGCAGTTGTTATTTAAGAATTCTAGAGTTGTTCTTTTGTGATGTTGTTTTCTCTCCATTATAGTTTTATATGAATGATATACATGTCTCCTTTCCCTATCCTCTTTCTTCAGTGATTTTACTAAGATATTTATATGCAAAATTCTTTCATGAAAGCTCTTTTTTGTTGGGAATGTAATTTTATGTAATCTTCCTTATTGTTTAATGAATTCATGCTTCACATGCTCATTAATATTTTATTTCTCTTTCAAAATCTACACTACACCAGAAAACTCCTAATCCCATCACAGAAATATAGCTATCTTGCTCTTCCATATCTCTTGCAGTTGTGACCTTTGATACATTGACCTAGGTACCTGATTTTCATCCCTGATACAACAGAAAAACCCTAAATCTTTCAAAACACTAGATCTGAGCTATCTAGCCTAAAATAAACTCTTGCACCTGTCAGATCCTTGGTTGTGCTTTTCATAGAGAGAGTCATGTTTGGTTTGGTAGGGCTAGCTCCCAAACTAAAATCTTGGTTTGAGGTTACCTTTGTCGATATCCTTTTAGCCTTGGGACATTGTCGATGCTAACATTTATGGTGTCGTTGCCGGGGAGAGGAGTGGCAGATCTTCCCTGGGTGTATTATTACATTTTCATCAAATTTTAGGCATGTAGGTGATAGGACCTAGTTTTTAAGAAGGCTGATTCAAGTGGCAGAGAGACAAAGTGCATGATACAATAATACACTGGCTCCAAAAAGGAAAAAATAATTGAATCCCAATCCACACCCAACATCTCCCATTGAAGATCCAGAAAGACTCATAATAAAGCAAAGACCTCAGCATTTAGAGATTTAGTCAAGTTCATCTACTTTGGTAAGGTCTGCATCTTTACCTTCAGAATTGCTTTCACTTGAAGATATTCCTTTTGATCTGAAGTTTGAGTTATCATTGTTTAGATCCAAATATGAAACATCTTTATCTGAAATTGTATTTGATCCTCTAAGGTTATATGAAGTAACATATCTATCTGAAGTTGTATTCGACTCTTTAAAGCCTGAAACTATTTTATCATTCGTAGAATCCTATTCAGAAGAATATTTTGATAGGAAGGTTTGGAGTCAATTTGATAAGCTTAAAAAACTAGAAAACCATATTCAATATACCTCCGAGAAGGCTTTCATACAATATTAGAAGGAGCTCTTGTCCGCTAAACCTCTTTTAGATTCATCTATTCACACTCTTGTTTCTTCATCCTCCACACTCCCCCCCTACACAACCACCTCTTATACCAACGCTTCCTATTATGATTACAAGATTACCTCTTAGAAAAAATATGGTAAATTTCCCCCATTAGTTATGTCAGGACAAATCACTAATTTACCTCAGAATTATGGACAAAGGATACCTATTTTTTATGGAACCATTGAGATTACAGCTAGGAAACACCTTGAAAAGATCACATATTTCGTAGATTTAGAAGAAGTAGACAATGATGATGTGAATATGAGAATTATTGCTCAGAGTTTCCCTAGAGAAGTGAAAAAGTGGTTCAGAGCTATGGCAACTGGTTCAGTGTAGAATTCAAAGAAGTTAACAAATATTTTCCTTGCTAAGTGGGAGGAAAAGAAAAATCCTCTCCAAATATTGGCCAAGTATAACTCATTGAAAAGGTAGCCTAATGAATCAGTCCAAGGCTATATTACCAGCTTTAATAAGGTGTATAAGTCCATTCCTTCCAATATCAAACCTCCACCTGATTTGGCCTTGTTGCATTATACAGATGCCCTTGACCCTGATATGGCATATCATCTTAGAGAAAGAAACCCTACCTCATTGAAGGAAATGCAAAAACATGCAGTCAACATTGAGGCCAATCTGTTGATCAAGAAATCAAAAAGGAAAGTTGAAAAGAGAGTCATAATTAAGGTAGAACCATCATCCTCATTCGAAGAAAAGTTGGATAGTTTGATTAGAACTATGGAGAATATTGTAAACCAAATGTCCATTTCAGATAGGAAGCTAGATAATCAAATTTTGAATCCCAATTTCCGAGGACAACAACAACAACCATAGTTCAGGATTAAGCAGGGAGAATAGAGAGCTCCAGATTAGCAAGCTCAACAAAAAATTCACACTCCATTACAACAAAACTATGCCCAAGGACCTGAAGATGAAGATGATATTGTTGAATAAAACCTTATCTTTTCAAAAGATAAGGGACCTATTTATCTTACAGAGGATGATGAGTATACTGAAGAAACATATGTGCCAGATGACCATGAATTTTTACTTGCAAATGATGATGGGTTGGTAGTCCAATATGAATACTATCAAAGGGGGTACATAAATGCTCTCATCTCAGCGCAGAGATAGTAGAGTTTGAGAAACCGAGATGTTCCTATTACTTCTACTCAAAAGAGGAAAAATCAACAAAAACATACTTAGCCCAAACAAACCTCCCAAGCTAGTCCAAACAAGGAGAAGGAGCATGCTGCCATAAATCAGAGAAAGTACAATGAAACATCTAAAATTACATCAAATAAATATAAATAAGGACAAAGAAAGGAACCTTCAGCAAAAGAACAACATGAAAAGCGAGATACCATTGTAAAGGAGGTAGGGAAACAATTTAACTTGATTAGCTTAGAGAGTGAAATTTCTAATTTAAAGGTGTATATTCCCCTCACTGAGCTTGTAAAGAATGATTATAAATATAAAATTTCCAAGATGTTGAAAGTAGATCACTTGTCATACATGGTCAAAGTAATTCATACTTAAGAACACATAAGCATGGAAACGAAGAAAAAAACATATACGGTGAGAAACAATTCACCACCTAGATATGACACATGAACCCTGAAACAACTGTCTTGTATTACTGCAAAATGTCACTTGGAATCAATGAACAACTTTACAATGAATGGTATCCTTTCCCATTACAAATCCAAACATCTATTACTTCAAATGATGAAGTATTTATACAAATTCTTCGCCAAATATCTTAAAACTGTGTTACACAAATAAACTGAAATATAGGACATTAAAAACTAATGAATCTACTTGGAACTATCTTTGTGGATTTATGGTGACAAAGAAGAGAAATTTGAATTCGATAGCAACTCTTATTTGATGAGGTGGCCTCCATGTATCTAACTGTCTTTGAGCTTTTTCCTCTCGAAATTCTGAAAACTAGGGTTCTGTTATCCCTTTGAATATCTCAATATGATATAGTTGTGTAAAGTGAAAGAGGTTATTGTATATGAAGATGTTTTTGAGATAAAATTCTCTCAGTTTCCTAAAATTTTGCTTGAATTGTTCACAATATTCTTTGCAAAGAGATGTCTAAAATAGGACTTTGTACAGTCAGAAAAATAGGCTGTGAAGATGTGAATGTATCTCTCATCCTGTAAGACATGTGTAAACTATGCAGTAGGTTATTGTAATTTTGAATCTTAGGAACACAAACCCCCTCCATGTTCTCTATTCATCTCTGATTGGCTACAATCTGTTTTGCGAAAAGATGGCTAAACAAGACATTTATGGAAAATGTGCCTTCAAAGGTTCTTTCAAATTTCCCAAACCATAATTTTTGTGTAAACACGGAGAGAGGTTTTTTTAAATAAATATGTTTTAAAAAAAATTCGCTTTTATTTTTTGAAAATTAATTTCCATCTATGCGGGAACCGCTTTTGAAAATACTGGGTAAAAACTGGAAAATTCAGGAAAATATGTCTACAAAGATTTCTCTGAATCTCCCAAACCATAACAAATTTTAGAAAAATTAGAGAATTTTTTTTATATGAGGATCTTATAAAAAAAAATCTGTTTTATTTTTTGAAAATTCATTCTCAGTTTTTTTTAAACCATGTTTAAAATTACTTTGTTGTATAGGGAAAAAACATAGTTTTAAATGACCATGAAATGAACATATGGCATGGAGGCGGAAGGAGACATGGAGGTGGGAGATAATTGGAGATTTTCAAACCATCGTAATAATAATCATGTATAAAATCCTGAGAGAAATTGCAACCTTAAACACCAAATTTTTTTTCCCATATAAATATTTATTAACAAAGATTATATGTGATATTTGAACTAGTTGATTATGACAGTATTTATTTGGGAGAGCCCAGTAATGGTATCTATCTAAAGAAATATTATGCATGATTCATTTCATGAATATTTTGTACATTACTTGTATCATACTTTTATGAGTGTGTGCATTAGGTTTTTCATTTTTTACAATTTCCTACTACTTCTGCTTATATTGTGTTACACTTGATTTGCAGATGTCAACATGCCCTCGTAATTACATTGGCTTTGCTGATGGTGCTAGTCATAGTACTCATAATCTCTCTTCTGCCACTTGGGATATCTACTTGCCCACTTATGAGTTAGTTTCTATTCAGATAATTATCTTTGAATGTAAAAAAACAAACAAAAAATTAGAGAACATTAAAACCATCAAAATGAGAATTTTTTACCTAGGTCACCCCAATGCATCCCTGCTAGGAGTGGGATATCTGGATCACCTCTGTAATCAATCCCTACATATGGAAATTATTCAATCATAATGATCTGATGTTACAGCCACCCAAAAAACTCAAGAGTATATTTCACCACCGAGCCATCGCCTCCATGGCGAGCCATCAACAAGATCCACAAAATCATGTGAGGATCCCAAGGTCCTCCTATCTATGATAAAAACTATTGTGGGGAAAGGAGGGGAATATGCTCTAGAGAAAATGAAATCAAGACAGTTCCATTTCCAAAGTTCTTGATTTTACCTATTTTTTCTCTAGTCAGTTTCCTTTTCATGTTGGAAACTACCCCATCACACCAGTTGAAAATAGTGGATTTTGAAAACTCCATGGTGATCTGCATATGAGCCTTTGTGGCCAAGTGAAGCATTGTGCTTCCACATAATCTGGTAATTGTAAAGGCAATGGTTCTAAAGGGGATACATTTAATTTTTTTGATGTAAATTATTCCATATTTAAGTTGAGCCCCGTCAACACAATATTGCCTCAAATAAGTAACAATGGTATCTCCACCTAGTCTGTGTCCATACAAGGATATATCCATCCCTCTGGGAAAGAGTCTAGTGAAAAAATAGATATCATTAGCATCTATTGTGAGGTATTAATCTCCTATCACGACGCACTGATCTTGGACATCTCATGACCTCACCATCCAAGTCATGAGATCTAGCCAAGATTTCATCCCTAGAATTATCCAATATTTTTATAGGCCACAATCTCTTAGGGCCTGCAACGTTGCTGGATTGTTAAGAGCTTCGACATCTTGGTTTTCATTCTCTCTCTCTCTCTCTCTCTCCATTCCATTATGAATGGTAAAAATTCTGAAAATAACAATTATGGAAGTTTAGAAAACAATGTGGGTGATTTTGCAAAGTTTGAGTGAGTATTTCTAACCTTTTGAAAAACCCTTGGTGCTTGCACGACTGCTCTTTATGAATAGAGAACACTCGTGTGGTTTCTCAGTTGAAAAACCGTGCAAATCACATATTTCTCTGTGTAAAAAATAGTCGGTGTGCATGGTCTCGATGAAGGGAAACTGCGCACATCCAAGGGTGCATTTTAAAAAAGAAATTGACTCCAAAATACATGGCTAAAATGAAAAAATAATCTAATGGAAATAAAGATAATGAATATCTCTCTTACCTGGAGAAGTTGGTTCTCAATTTTGTCCACCGGTTTGCTCGGAATTAGCTTCCGAAGTTTGTGGCAAAAAAACCTCTTTCTTTCTCTCAATTGGTTAAAAACTCAAATAGTAAAAATGATTTTACCTTTTGAACTTTTATAAGTTTTAGGCTATTAAAATATTATTTTTTATGCCTTTGACCTGTTAAATTCAAATTTTTAATGGTTTTTTCTATAATTGTGAGAAAATAAGATAATTTTTGGGTTTAATGTGCAGAAAACAGGTTATAACATAAAAATGAATCTTTTGATGTAACTTTTTTCACTTTTTCGGGCTCTCAAAAAATACGAAAAAGAAAAACTTTGGAGTTATATTTTAAGTCGTTTTCATACTCTCTAAACATGAAAATATTATCGAGTACTTGACTATTCGAACTCAAAAAGTAAATGAACAGTTGTATATTCAGTATAAGTTTACCCCTTTTTCGGACTGAACTAGAATATTTACGAAAAAGGCATACGTTGACTAATCATGGTCAATAAATTTACGAAAAAGGCATACGTTTATCCTTTCTCGAGCTTGAGGGACTAAATTTATGAAATATAACATTATGGAGTTTACTTATGTTTTTCTCCAGAATCCCTAAAACTAAAAAACACTGAGCTTTACTTTCTCTCGACTAGTTAAAATTTTACATTGAAAGAACAACATGAGTTTTATTTTCGTGTGTTTTCAAACTCTTTAAAACATGAAAAGGACATCAATTTACCCCTTCACTAGACTCGTAAAATTTAAATAGTGTAGGACTCGTCAATCATGAATATACCAAACCATTCCTTCTTAGGGTTTGTTAAAAATACTTCAGAGGACTTATCTGAAGGATGAGCTTAGAGAACAAGAAAATTTTATCCTCCTCAAGCTTGATAAAAATAAAGAGGTACTTACCAGTAATGGTAGGGGAAACTTGGGAAAAAAATTTCATTTTTTTTATTTCATTTATGACGGTATGTCGCAGTTGAACATGAAACTCTATCACATATGCGTCTCAGTCAGGAAATCCATTTTTTTCAAAGTTAATCAAACTTCATTGAAATTCTTTAGTTGTTTTTGGGTATTATCGTTGACTCAAATTCTGCCAAGTCTAAGTGTCGTGTCATCGATATGTTCAAGAGAAGGGGCCAACCTTAGTTCAAATTTCCTTGCAATTTGTCGCCTTCAATCATGTCGGCCATCCCTAAGTCAATCCTTGCAAACATTTCTTCAAAACCTGACATGAGTTTCATGTTGTAGGCCCTCCTACGATGGATCGCTTCCTATTGACTACAACTAATTATCTAGGAATTTGATCTAGAAATCCTCTTTAGTACCTTGAGGCATGCATGCCTTAATGGAAGGTTTCTCGCATTTGACAATAGGTTCTCATCATTGACCTTCAATCAATCAAGTCTATGAGTGTTTGAATTTAGGACATACTTTCACACTCCATAGATTGTACTGGGAGTACCTTGAGGATCATTTTCATTAATGGTGGTTTCTCTCACACTTGTTAACGGTTCACATCATTGATCAGTAATAAAGTGGTTTCTACCATGTTTGACTTCAAGACATTTATTCGAATGGATAGATTGATGCTGTGGACTGATAGAGATGGAGATCAAGACCGTGGATCTAGTTTTATCCATTCAGGCTTTGAGGAGCTATGTATTCATGATTATACAGATAGAATCATATTTTATGGTTGCGTCCAT
Organism: Pinus albicaulis; assembly: GCA_034641835.2. Classification (NCBI taxonomy): domain Eukaryota; kingdom Viridiplantae; phylum Streptophyta; class Pinopsida; order Pinales; family Pinaceae; genus Pinus; species Pinus albicaulis. The sequence goes on along the minus strand of CM076584.1, from coordinate 885,933,658 downwards.
ACTGTGTCTACTGATGAAATTATTCTTAGTGTATTTCTGTACTAGTTCTTCGAGTTATGTTTACTCTGAGTATGGGAGTGCCTACCTTAGTGATGATTATATTGCATTGTAATCCTTGATTTATTGTTTCAGGTCTCCAACCATGGTCTCCGATCCAATATTTGGTATGATAATGCACTTCAGTAATTAAACATATTTTCTAACTTCCCACTCTAGGGGGAATTCTGTTACACATCATTTTGTCACCATGGAAACTGGCCATTAAATGGATCTTTCACCATCCAATTCATGTGTTCCAAAGCACTCCCTTGCAATTCAACAACTTAATCACCTTGAAGAAAATAATAATTTTGGGTTATAAGGCCAAAAACCTACTTTTTAGTTACTTTCCCACTTTCCTATCCAGTTTTTGTGCATGCGCAGTTCCTACCATTGATACCCATGCAAAACTGAGCTCTTCCTTCCAATATAGACCGTGAACATGACTAAAAAATATTTAAAAATAAAAGTTAATTCTATAAGCCTTGTTGGGAAAATATATCCCAACCGAAAGCTTTGAGTTCATGCCTATTCGAGTGTATCCCCCCCCCATCATGGAGATAATTCCCATTCTTCAAGGAACCCTAATCCCACCTTGAGTGGATCTCATCCTTTGGATATGGATCTGAAACTTCCTCCTCTTGGCCTATAAATCAACTATAGGCTAGAGAGTTAAGGGAAGTTGTTGAAGGTAGAATTGTGCTTGTCAAATTAGGCTTGAGAGCTTATCATCTAAGGAAAGGATTATAGACTTATGGGAGGAGCTTCACCTCATCAAGGGAAATGTTGTGAGACTCTTTTATATTTCTCAATTAATACAATTGAGCTCTTTTCCTCAATACATTATTTTATGGATCAAATGAATGGTTTATTTTATTTCTATTTTATCCATTGAAATGAGGCTAGTTACTAATATCCTTGATCATTAGTTTTAGTTATTGAGTCATCTATGTTGCATATGCTTTTGATCCTTTGGTTTCTATGTGTGTAAGTTTGTTTCAATCATTGAAGAGATGCATCAATGCATAACAAGGATATTCCTCAAGCATGTCATAATAAGGTATGTGTTTCATTTCCTCTCCTTTCTAGATTTATGATTAAAGCAAAGATAGACTCAGGGAAAGAGTAGTTTGATTGTCTGGTTGTTACTAGGTTTTGTTGGAAATCTAGGGAGATCGTTCTTGTCTGCAAGAGGGATTAGTCAAATATAAAAATGGTCCTATGTGAAGGTGTTCCTATCAGTTAATCGACGTGGTATTGAACCCTTCACAACAACTACAACACCATATATTATCATCGGTCTAATAGGAAAAGAAAAACGATTGTAAAGTGTTGACAAGCAACAAGGTAGTCCCTTCAACTAATGGACCCAATAGATGGGATGTTTCACAATAATTGAATTTTTGTTTACCAAAATTGGCCCTTTTCATGAGCACCAATTATGTTCCCTTCCATTGAGTTAAAGAGATAAAGTGCTAGCGGTATTGCGGGCACGATAGGCCTTAGCACCTTTTGAGTTAAGTCAAGGTTCTTGATCCTAATCATATGACTTGATGTTAGGTTAAGCCCTAGACATTAAGACTTAAATAATTGGGTATTGTGTGTTAATATGCCTTGTTATATGGTTGGGGTAATAAAAGTGTTGATTTCCATGGTTTAAAAATTTAATTGTCGATCCATAGTCTTGATTTAATATAAAGATATGGGATTCTCCCACAATGAGATCGAAGTGATCCAAGGGGTTAAAGGGGAATCCTTATTGATGCCACCATTTTTAGGAAAATAATGGATGTAGTCTGCATCAATTCAACTAATCATTGTTTATGATAACTATATCAATGGGTTTTCACCACTATTATGCATATAAAACTAAGAGGTATCTCCATTTTTCATTATCAATCCACCAAAGTAAGTACATGCTAGTATTATTTCCCTAGAACTCAACAAAATTATTTTTTACTGATATACATCTAGTACATCCAAGCTACTTATTCCATAATATAGGTGACCTACCACAAAGTTCGGAAGTAAAGAAACTTCCTTAGGAGAGGTCTTAGTGTTACTTTCTTTAGAGATCTTCTTCATAGGTAATATTGTATTATTGCTTCACTAGTGATAATGTACAATTGCTTCCATTGTTTACTCATTTCATGGCTATGGTTTCATTTTTATTTTATTTCATACAAATAAATTATAATTTTAAGTAGTATAGAATCTCTCATTTAAAGTGTGTTTTATGCTTCAAAATTCACATTTGTCTATATCTATAGAACACAACCTCTAAATATAGAAATTTTCACACCTTTGTTGTAGATTCCACCAATGCTTGGTCTTAATATTTTTCATGATATTTGTAGCTCTATTTTGTGTGTGGCTTTAGCAGAAAAATTTTCTAATCCCAACATGAAATTATCTTATTCAAGTTTGGGTCTTTATCTAACAAACATAGAGAATATGGAAATAATAGAGTTTAGGAAAACCCAAGGAGACATGATGAGTAAATCCAATAAAACATGACTGTTTATTTTAGTCACAACTAAAATGCATGAAAATGAGCATCATTATGTGTCCCAACATGCCATCATCATGAATTTTCTAGTACATAAAAGGCAAAGGATAGATATTCTAGAATCTTTGAAAATATTCTCTCTCATTTGCATTCAATATAAAAGGCCATGCACATTGTATACAAGCCAAATTGAAGGATTAAGAGAGTATACTAATTAAAAGGTCTAATTGAAATTGAGAAGAAATGCTCACCTCTCTCGAATGTTGGTCAAGATGAAGCTAGTAGCTTGCATGCCTTTCATTAATAGCTATGTTTTTCAAAATCATGGGTTTATCAAGATTGTTTGTAAAGATCACCATATGTGGAAAAATATGGAGCATTATTTTTATAATAAGTAGTAGGTTATTCTCTATAGAGTTAGAAAGTAAATTGGCTCTAAACCAAGAAATTTTTTCCTAGTAAAAAGTTTGGGCATTGGGGAATTCCTAGGGAAAGAAATCGACCTCACTCTTAATTCAAAGGAAAGAGATAAATTATTGGTACCAGGCTAACCCATAATGTATACTCACTTAAGAGAATCACATAAATTACTCTACACCAAAACTTAAAAATATCAACTTACAAGACTTGAACCTAAGTCAAGGAGATCATAATGGTACTAACTAACAACCTAAATTAATCTCAATTGACAACTCTAAACCTAAAATTATACATATTGTTATTAACCTAACTACACCCTTTAAATAATATAATACTTTTCTATTCCAATTTAAAAGTAAATAAATAAACAAATTATTCACAAAATCTCAATGTTGAAGAGTAGATTATTCATAAGATACACATACACTCAATTAATGAAGAATTTATATGACATTCAATGAGGGTTAATAGCCCTTTAATTACTAACACAATATCCATGCTAGAAATATCCTTTTAAGGACAGGAGTTAACATGAAATTATTTATTTTTTTAACTACAAAGATATTCATATATAAATAGTTCATATATGAGAATGCACAATGATGCTAAAGTACAAAAAGATAATTGACAAATAAATTCAAATGCAATCATGTGAATGAAATTTAATTAATTAGTGATATTTTTTTTGGGCATGAATTATTCCATTTGTTTTAAGGATGGTCTCAATCTTCCCATATGTCTCATCCAATTCAATGAAATTCAAGATAGAAAGGAGTGGACGATATATCCTTGTATTTAAGTTAATATATTTGCTTTATATCCTTCTCATGTAAAACTCTATAAATTAATAACACATATACATGATTTTAATTAATATTGTAACATTATATGTTAATATAATTGCATTATAATTGTTGTGGAAAATTTTAAAATTATATTAAATATTTTTATTGTTGTGGTTTATATTTCTTAGAGAGGATCTGGTATATATATATATATATATATATATATATTATCTTAAATATATCCCTTTATTAGAGGTGTTTGGAGGCATAATTTACTTTTCTGAAAACATTTTTTTTTTCAATAAATATAGGGCCACTAAAAAACAACCTTGTAGAGCTATTGCATTAAAAAATATTCTTCAGATGCTCATTGATTAGAGAATATCTCACCTTCATGTTTACGAGGATTCAAAATTGGTCATAAACTAGATGATGGGAACAATGCACCTCAATTCTTACACCCTCCTCCTCCTTCATAAAAAAAATTGTCAAATAATGTTGTCTTTCACTAAAATCACTTACACTCATATTTGTAGGCAAAAAAACTCAAGTGCAGATGGTCTCTCCAAGGTTTCATTGGATTTGGACATAGGCACATGTTAGGTCACTCAAACTCAGGAAGGTCAACACTAAGAACATTTTCTCGACCCTTGGGTCTAGTTAACTTGAGGCTTTATATACTTCAAATTATTCTGATTTTTGGTACTATATTTTTGTACAGATGTGTTCCTTAGGGAGAAATGTTTACTAATTTTTATATTTGGCCAAGTTACTTGTATAGTCATTACATGATGACAGCAATAAATATAGACTAATAAATAGGACATATAGGATTTTTTTTGTAATATGTAGTAAAAATGATTTTTTATGATAGTCTATGGTCCCCTTCGGACTAAACTGGGATACAAGTCAAATTAATGTTGACAAAGTATACACATGTAATTTTTTTGTGTACAAATGTAATTGCATTTTTTTTTCTTTGGAAAAAAGGAAAAAAAACACTATGAAATATTGGTTTTCTATTATTTATTTTTTTTCAATAAAAAAAAGTTTTCATTTTTATATTATATTACATTCATATTATTATGATGAAACTAGAAACAATGTGTGTGTGAGAGATAAAGAGAGGGAGAGTGAGAGGAAGAAAAGAAAACTTGTTGAGAAGTGGGCTTATATCTATTCTTGGTTGGTTGGGAGGAATCATTTTTTTTTGCCTAGAGGAATCGAAAATTGAGCCAAGCTCATACTCACATGACACGAGGTTGATTCTGACTGTTACCACTCTAACCACTAGGTGAACCCATACACACTTCCATGCATGGCCCACAAATTAAGTTAGGGTATTTGAACTTCTAACCTTAAATTTTCACAACATCTTCATATCACGACAATAACTAATTAAATTGCACCCCTAGGGGCATAGGGAGGAATTATTTTTATCCTCCCCACACAATTTCAATTCTTTCAAGTGATGTGTTGTATTGATATGAAATTACACTAATTAAGTGAATTTTTCACTTATGAGAGTAATATTAGGTAAACAATGTATGTGTCTCCAAAAAATAATCCTATAATCAACATTTTTTTTTTCTTTTTAATTCCCATTGCAACCCATAAAATAGGTCGTTTATGGCTAACCACAATTCATAAATTAGCAAGTCAAGATTTAGAGAGGGGGAGCCAATTCCTTACTATAACCAAAGGTATTGGATTCATGAATATTCTTCACTCCCAATATATAAGCTACAATTATAGCTACCACTTTCAACTAGGAAACTAAGAATTTGTGTCTTCTTCTCTATCCGCATTCAACACTTACAAACAAACAAAATACTCCTTTAGAGTAATAGATTTTTGTTGGCATAATTTTGAGTTGCTTCATCCTTCAGATATGGTTATTGGATATGGTTACTCACATACTTGTTATCTTTTTGCGTTAGGTTTATGTCCTTAATTCCTTTTTGAGTATGCACATGCATGAGGACAAGAATTTAGAGATGCCCTAATTTTTTATACTAGAGTTGACATAGAAAAACAATATTCTCATAGTCCATAACTTGAACCCATATAAGATTTCCTTGTTGTGAGAACATTTTGTCCAGTAGTCCCTAATTTACATCTACCTCAATACATATTTGGCATATGTGAAAAGACGAAGTGTAATCTTCTCTTGATATATTTTGATGTAGTTTTATAAAGTATCATTGATATATTTAAGCACTAATAAATGCCAAAAAAGAAGAGGTGGATTTGGGAGTCAAACCAAAACTACAATTTTTTTTATAAACATACAAGAAGGATAAAAAAAGGAGATTAGGGGTAAAAAAAAGTGATTCTACCCCAAAAAAAAGGTTCCTCCACTAAAATTGTTTGATAATCAATGAGGCTTTTATACCGAGGAATAATCAAACCCTTAGAGCATAAATAATCCTCACAATGTTGTTCCCATGTCGAAGGCTATAAACCATTGAATTTTCATATACCAAAGAAGATTGGTAAAATGAAAGAAAGTATATAACATATAGCTTAGAGACCTCCAATGATGTAGAGTGCCACAATAGAAGCTACATACTAATTAAAATGATGGATTCATAAGATATCGCACATATTATTTTTTAAATTAAAACCAAGGGTACTCCACTAAAACTCTTTGATAATCAACGAGGCTTTCAAACTGAGCAATAATTAAACCCTTAGATCATAAATAAGCTTCACAACCTTGTGTCCATGTCAAAGGATATAAACATTGAATTTTCATATACCAAAGAAGATTATTAAAATGAAAGAAAGTCTATAAAATCTAGCTTAAAGACTTCCAATGATGTAGAGCGCCACAATAGAATCTACATACTAATCCAAAAGATAGAGTATTGGATTCATAAGATATCACATGTATTATTATTTTTCCAATTACTCTTTCCTATGACAATTCATACAAGCCTTATACAAGGAAGACTTAGATCTTATTGAGATATTAAAAAATATAGGAAATCCAAACCACTCCTATTCTTATGCTAAAACCCCTAACCATATGCTAAAACAAAATATATCATATTTATTTATCATATTACATGATATTTAGAAGGTTATGTACAACCAATTCCCTCCATACAGATATCATCCCAAAAGTATCTAGAACAAAACATGTCCACTTTCATGCTCTTACATAAGACTCTCGAGTTATTAAAAAAAATGTCATGGTCTCCCCATCATGGTTTTTATATATGTTTCATTCCACTTGGATTCCAAATTTTATGTTGTTGATGTTCACTTACTTTTTTGTTTCACTACTTTACTATTTCATATGATTTTATAGGATCTCATACCTTGTTTTCTTGATGCTCAATTTCCTTTCTTTCACAAGCATCTTTAGCCAACTAATCCCTACTGCTAATTTTTGTCTTCATTTTATTTTATTTTCCTTTATTTTAGAGCTTTTTCAATCTCCTTTTTGACCTCAAATTCTTCAATAATACCATTATTTTTGGGAATTTTTGGATGCTTATTATAGCTAACTTGAATTATGTCTACAACTTTTGTGCAGTCTTCATTATTCTTGGGATTCATTAACCACTCTTCCAAAAACATTAATTCTTCGTCAAAGATCTGCTGTTTCTTTTATTCCATTTGTCGGATTCTTCTTGATTATGGCCTATTCCATACCTTCATGAGGTGCTTCTTCATCTTTTTCATGACAAATTCTTGTGGTTTTTCATCTTCATAACTTGTGTAACTTTCATACACACAAAAATCCTTAGTTTCAAAAGCATGAGACTCATTGGTCTTTGTTGACGCCTCTAACATCTCTTCCTTGTGTTGTTCTATATCCTCCCATCATTTTATAAGACTTTCATCAAGTCACTCATATTATTCATTGTATTCTCCAAGAATTATTCCCTCCTCTCATTCACAAATGTGAAATTATTCCTCTTCTTCCATGGATTTCTATCCATATGTAGTTCTACTTATTTTTTCCCAGAATTGTACCCTATGTATTATTTTCATTGCATACAATTTTAAAATAGGTCATTTAACTCTTTTTTAAGTTTCAAACAATAAATTTTATTTCCCCTCAGTTCTCTCTTTTACCAGCTCCATCTAAACATTGAGTCTCTCCTTTAATTCAACTATATTTTTTTCTCTGTCCAACTCAATATTCTTGACATTTTTTTCATTAATATTTTCCTTTTACTATCCATGTCTTTTTCATTTTGGCCTTGTTTGGTGTTGGCATTGATTTCAACCCAGTGGATCTCTTATAAAAGTTAGTGCATAATGTTGGATGTCTAACAATTGATGATGGAAGAGGTTGATGGCACTCTACTGGTATATGTTTTCTAAGCATCGATGCTACTTGAGGCCATTGATTAAACATGAAGAAGAATGCTCCCATTGCACCCATTGCACACACTGCTGTTGTGAATTGCCCACCAATATCCATTTTTAATTTTTCAAAATGGTGGGAAATTTATTTTTTCAAATTATACAGCCAATATGCCTCCTTGTAATATTCCAAATCTAGACTGCTCAGCAAAATAGGCTTGAAAAACGCATTTTTTAGGGATGTGTGCTTCAGCAACCAAGACCAGCCCTTGGATCCCTTATATCAGAGTATCTAAGACCGAAATCCAAGAGGAAGCTCAAAATAAATCACTCTAGGTGGGTTAAACAGATCTCCCACACCTAGTTGTCTTCAGAAAATTGCCCAATGAAGGGCTGCAGCAGTATAAAACACAATATTGTAGTATCAGCGAGCTAATAACTCTGAAATGTGTTTAGAAACACCTCAACATAAATTTTATGTACAACATAAAGAATAAATATTAATTCTATTGACAAAGGATGGGGAAAGGCGGTGATTTTGGCCCTAAAATGAGTGTATTAAAAAATATGCATAAAATTAAGGGAAATGGTGGGAGGCTATTTTAGCTTAGGTCATTTATGACTCCCATGTAAAATATAAAGTCAAAAAAATAATCTTAGCTATATTAAACAATTCCTCCAATCTCGACTAGGCTTAAAAACCTTGATTCCCCATGACTTGAAGTATGCAGAAGTTTACTGAAGCATGGATAGCATAATTTCTGAAGGTGAAAGTTATAGTGGAGTTTGAGAAATAGAAAATCAATTCTATGCTATGGCCTAAGAAATATACCAGAGAAATACAGGCATTTACAATGATTACAAGCCTCAAATAGGTGCTGCAACAATATATTGAACCAGGAAAGCTTCTTAGCATAAATTTCAGGAGGTTGAAGCTTATTTTTATTAAATTTCAGATCTATAAAATATATGCATAAAAAATGGTAGATCTATTGCAGATCTGTATACAAAAGGGACTCTAGAATACACTCCGCTTGGGGATCTCAGCAAATGATCAACAATAGTGAGTAGATCTGAGATCTAAGTCACAGTTCTGCAATAGTATTCATAAATTCTATAATAAATACATCAGAAAATATATCATATCTAAAGGGTACATGGATTGCTTGGCCAATCTATGGATCACCACAGTGAAAGGAAGGATCCTTTCCACTAGGGATCTCTCCTCCAGGAGAACTCCAAAACCTCTGCAACTCTGCTCTTTAAGATTCACGCAGATCAGGGAGAGAAACTGCGTTGTTTGCTTCAGTACTAAATAGGCCTGATGCCTAGATTTGAAAATGCAGCACCAATGATCCAATACACTCTTCCAGGAGGTTAAAAGACACACTCACTGAGAAGAGGCACTATATTTTCCTAGATCTAAATAGATCTAGCTTCCACTTACTGCAACTCACTTAGACAATGAAACCCTCACTAGATTTACACTGCAAAAGAGAGATGGAGCTTGGCCATATGCCAAACAGTGGAGAAGAACCACAAAACCATCTAAGAGCTACTCAATGGAAGGATGGAGAAACCCCAACAGGAGATCCTCACTAGTCTCTTGCTAAACAGCCCAGAGAACTCAAATTTGTCTAAGAAGACATAATTCTTGAAAATAAAATACATTCAACAACCTTCTATAGTTGCTTCTCCTTCCTTTTATAAGACAAGGGTTTTCCCAAACCCTAAACCACCCTGAATCACTTAACCCCTTTCACATGAGGTCCTCCTTCTAGAACTGTGTTGTCCCTTTAGGAGATCTGTTGAACCTAGACAACACTGTAGATTTGGTCCTGTTGACCCAGTCAAATAGCTCAAACCTGTTTCACATGCAAGTGGATTTTATGTAAATGGATCATATATAGCTTTGTTTACATTGAGGATTGATTTATTCATTGATCGAAGGAGTTTTACATGTCCTTCATTAGTCATTTATTAATAAATGGAAAATAAAACAAAATTTAAATATTCCTATTAGCTTGGGCTAACTAGGAATATTACACTCCTCCCCTCCAAAAGTGTTGCTTTCCCTCAAGAAAATGACAAGGTGAGTGCTGCAAAATCTCCCCTCCTTCTCTTGTGGCCTCCTCATCAAATAGTCTCCACCATTGCTTTGAATTTTCTGTAATAGTTTTGTCTCCCAATGGTCCTTCCTCAATGTGCAAGTTGGCCCTTGGTGAGTAAACCCAATGGCTCTCATCATGAAAGAATGGAAGGTTGTTTTGGAAACCCTCTTTTTGATCCATGGCCTCCTCAAGAGAGAAGTGATGACAATCATGGGGATTTTAATGATTCATGAAAGTCTCCCATCTTCATGCTATCATCCAAATGAAGTGGACCACCTCCCATCTTGGCAATCCATAGAAAAAATCCTCCCCAATATCAGTGAGAGGCATATCCCAGGTCATATGGCTTGCCTCCTAAAGAAAAAAATGTGTGATTGTGGCAGCCATGTCATGTCTCATGCTCCCTTTAGAGCATGCATTGCAATAAATATAGGGATTCTCTTCCCCAAGGGACACATCCAGCCAATGTGTCTCTCTCCCACACATGCTCCTTCTAATAATAAGAACAATAGCAGCATAAGGAGCCAAAATGAGAATCATGCTGGCTGCCCTATGTAGAAATTGTGAAGGAAAATGGTCCCTCATGTGTAACCAATGCATCTTGACTCTCAACTGCAACAGAGACTGGAAAAATGTGTGGTCTCTCAACCACTTGCTTGCTGCCCCAATCTCCTCATAAGTTTGGAGGAAGTGAATGATGGATGAGGCAATGTGAGTATGTCCTCCAAAACAAAATTCCTCCCCAAGTCCTCCTAGGGAGTGGTCATCAACAATGCTCATGGCCTCAAGTAGACCATGCAACCTTAAAGAAAGAATGCTCCTCCTTGGAGCAACATCCTGCACATATATGGTTAAGGGATGCATACATACATTAGATAAATCAAAATAATCAATACCCTTACCATAAATTTTTCTCATGCAAAGGGAGAAGCTCATAGATGAGTCCCTTTCCATCCTTTTAGAGAAGAGAGGTGACTATATTAACTCTTCCAAAGAGTTATGTGCATAGACAGCTTCCATGCCAAATGTGTGAGTGGGAAGGCTGATATTCTTCCCTTGCTTCTTCTGCCACACCGCAGAAATTGGAATGAGAGTGGGTGTGGATGATGTTGAGAGAATTATTCTCTCCTCCTTGAGCCTACCCAAGACTCTCAGCGTTGTATCAAGACCTTCCAAGGTCTCCACTCTTCTGAAATCAATGATTGGTGCCTCAACAGGTGAAGCACTCATCCTCCTTTGCTTATCCAGTGGTCTCCTTGGTGCAATGTCTCCATGCAATGAGACATCATCAACAAGAGATGACTGAACATATGAATGGAGAAGACCCTCCATGCTTCCACTGTGCAATCCAATCACCTTCTTAGGTGCATCAACCTCCTACAATGGATAGGAATGAGGTTGTTTCTCTTCCCTATCTCCTCCTTGTGTCTCCATGGTTCTACACCTTCTCATCGATGACACATGTAGATCATGAAATTTGCCTTGATCTCCATACATGAGATCTTGGGGATTTTCTTGCCATGCCACAAGAATCCCTCTTGTTGGAGAAAAATCTCCTCCTCCCTCTGCTTGAGGTGCTAGATCAAGTCTAGATTTGACAACACTGTTGCCCTTTATCTCTGCAACAAAGTTGGGCAACCTCCCAATGATAGGATCCACCTTTGAAGAAGAGATCTCTCTATTCTTTTGTTCAAAGTTGTGGGAGGGAAATCATGCCTCTAACTAGGCATGATGCATGTTTTCAGCCTCTTCCATGGGCCTCTGAAATGGATCTGTGTTTTTATGCAGGGCCTTTATTTGAGTCTTCTTATTTAACTTCACCATAGGTGTTCCATGAACTCCCTTATCAAACTTTTTCACTAATGCCTTAATGAAACTTATGTAAGATGAAGTATTTACATTTCTGAAAGGAATGAACTCAAATTTCCACCAAGCATAGGCCTTACCTTTCAAGTGTAGTGATGCAACTCTGAGGTATTCTTCTTCAGGGACTTGGTGCAGCTGCAGGAAGTTCCACCCATTCTTTGGCTGATCTTATAGGTGATCCTTCAAAGGTATATAGAGTAAATATATCACTCTGCTTTTTTCTCTTCATCTTGGCCTTGCAATACTATGAAAAACATAATTTATTAATGAGTTTCAGGGCTTGAGACTCATCTTATTTCAAGGGATCACTAATATTTTTCCTCCTAGTCATTTCTTCTTTCTCTCCCATCTTCCTCATGGCAGATCTGACCTTCTAACTACGCTATATATCACAGTGTGTGGTTGCATGCTCACACTCACTGTGTGAAAATAAAGACTTTGATGCATCTTCAAACTCATTTGGATATCCTCTATACATATCCCTCCTGATCTTCTTGAGATCTCCACTGATGTTCTTTTCAGATCTAGGAAGAAGCTTTGAGAGCCTCTCCTCCTTCTTTCCTCCAAAAGTTGGATTCTTTCTCTTGCTTCTTTATTTGTCTCCTTGATGAGAATAGGAAGTGCAGGGGCCTTCCTCTTATATCTGGTCATCCTCCTTGGTGAGGTCATTCATGGATCTGAAACATGATGAGTCAAAGCTCATCTTCTCTAGCTTTCTAATCTCTTATTTCTGGAGCTCACTGCATCTTTCTTCCTCCATCTGTTCAAGATCTTCTTCAATGCCTTTCATAGTTTGAAAGAGAAGTAAGGAGATCCCTTCTTCTGTCATTTTGGCCATCCTGATCTCTAATTCTTCTCTTGATGCTTCTGATAGTTTGATCTCATAGGTTGAGCCAGAGATCATGCTTTGATACCACTATAATATTCCAAATCTGGTCTGCTCAGCAAAACAGGTCTGAAAAACGCATTTTTCAGGGATGTGTGCTTCAACAACCAATACCAGTCCTTGGATCCCTTAGATAAAAGTATCTAAGACTGAGATCCAAGAGGAGGCTCAAAATAAATCACTCTAGGTGGGTTAAACAAATTTCCCACACCTAGTTATCTTCAGAAAATTACCCTATGAAGGGTTGCAGCAGTATAAAACACAATACTAGAGTATCAACGAGCTAATAACTCTAAAATTTGTTTAGAAACACCTCAAAAAAAAAATTATTTACAACAACAAGAATAAATATTAATTCTATTGACAAAGGATGGGGAAAAGCGGTGATTTTGGCCCTAAAATGAGTGTATTAAAAAATATGCGTAAAATTAAGGGAAATGGCGGGAGGTTATTTTATCTTAGGTTATGTAGGATCCCATGTCAAATCTCAGGTCAAAAAAATAATCCTAGATATATTAAACAGTTCCTCCAATCTCGACTAGGCTTAAAAACCCTGATTCCCCATGAAGTATGCAGAAGTTTACTGAAGCATGGATAGCGTAATTTCTGAAGGTGAAAGTTATAATGGAGTGTGAGCAACAGGAAATCTAGTCTATGCTATGGCCTAAGAAATATACAAGATAAATACAGGCATTTACAATGATTACAAGCCTCAAATAGGTGTTGCAACAATATATTGAACCAAGAAATCTTCTCAACGTAAATTTCAGGAGGCTGAAGCTTATTTTTATTACATTTCAAATCTATAATAGATATGCATACAAAATGGTAGATATATTTCAGATCTGAATACAAAAGGACTCTAGAATACACTCCCCTTGGGGATCTCAGCAAATGATCAACAACAGTGAGTAGATCTGAGATCTAAGTCACAGTTTTGTAGCAGCATTCAGAAATTATGCAGCAAATACATCAAAAAATATATCAGATCTGAAGGGTACATGGATTGGTTTGCCAATCCATGGATCACCACAATGAAAGGAAGGATCCTTTCCACTAGAGATCTCTCCTCGAGGAGAACTCCAAAACCTCTACAACTCTGATCTTCAAGATTCACGCAGATCAGGGAGAGAAACTACGTTATTTTCTTTAGTAATGAATAGGCCTGATGCCTAGATCTGAAAATGCAGCACCAATGATCCATTACACTCTTCCAGGAGGTTAAAATACACACTCACTGTGAAGAGGCACTAGATTTGCCTAGATCTGAATAGACCTAGCTTCCACTTGCTGCAGCTCACTTAGAAAATGAAACCCTCACTAGATTTACATTGCCAAAGAGAGATGGAGCTTGGCCATATGCCAGATAATGGAGAAGAAGCACAAAACCCTCCAAGAGATACTTAATGGAAGGATGGAGAAACCCCAACAGGAGATCCTCACTAGTCTCTTTCTAAACAGCACAGAGAACTAGAATTTGTCTAAGCAGACATAATTCTTGAAAATCAAATACATTCAACAACCTTCTCTAGTTTCTTCTCCTTCCTTTTATAAGATGAGGGTTTGCCCAAACCCTAAACCACCTTGAATCACTTAACCCCTTTCACATGAGGTCCTCCTTCTAGAACTGTTTTGTCCCTTTAGGAGATACATTGAACCTAGACAACGCTGTAGATTTGGTCCTGTTGACCCAGTCAAATAGCTCAAACCTGTTTCACATGTAAGTGGATTTTATGTAAATGGGTCAGATATAGCTTTGTTTACATTGAGCATTGATTTATTCATTGATCTAAGGAGTTTTACATGTCCTCCATTAGTCATTTATTCATCAATTGAAAATAAAACAAAATTTAAATATTCCTATTAGCTTGGGCTAATTAGGAATATTACACTCCTCAACGGCCAAATGTGCAGGTAATTTTATTTTTTTTTCCATAATTAAGCCTTTTAGCAGATTAGAATTGTAAATTAGCTTAAAATTAACCATTTAAAAAAAAAACAAATATTTTTCCTGCGCAGTGCACTCGAGCCGTTTGGCTCACACCGATTCGCGGTGCTGCCTATAAATTTGTAGGCTGCACCGCAACTAGTGCTAATGGTATCCGCACCAGTTCCGAGGTAGTACCGAAAGGCGCACTGTGATATTTTAAAATTTAAAAAAGGTGCAGTGCGGTCGGTTACCTGGCCACACCATTGACCCTATGGAATAGTAGCAATGTGATGCGTTGGCCGAAATATCCGCCCTGGGGCAGGTAATTTTGTCAGCGCACTGCATTCTGGCATTTGGAAATGTTCAATGGTGTGGCTTGGTAAAATACCACACCATTGACTATGTAATGATGTCAAGAGGTTGGTGCACTGACCAAACTATATGCCCCGGGGCGTATAGTTTGGTCAGCCCACTACCCTCTCGACACTGGTCCATTTTCAATGGTGCGGTCTGTTATACCATTGCACCGTTGACTTATGAGCAATGTCAGGAGGGTGATGTGCTGAAAATTTGCAGGTGCGCCGCCTCTAGTGCGCTGAAAATTTTCTGGTGCACAGCCGTCGGTGAGCAACAAAAAAAGACTCATTGTGATTGGTGCATGCCTGCTTTTTGTGGCGCACCGCCTGTTTTTTTTTTGCTTTTAAAAAAAATATATATATGTATATTCCTAAATACATGTCTCATTTAATACAAAAAAATGTATTTAATATGTCATTAATTCAGAGACGTGAAAGGAGAGAAGAGAGGGAACAACAACAACAACATACATACCAATATAACATGGTTCGCCTGTGGGAGGCACAAGAGAGGGAGAGAGATGCGTACCCTTGCCCTATTATAGCAGCTATCCAAGGGCTCCTAAGGCAGGTAGGCCTCCTCAAGTTCTGTGAGGAAGCTACTTCCCTAAAGGGCCATGGTTTGTTTTTGCGACATCTTATCCGCAGGTGGAAAGCCCACCTACAGGCTTTCCGGGTTGGTCCTAACCAATGGTACATGCCCACTCAGGAGGACATCAATTTCATTACAGGGATATCAAGGAGTGGGGAGTATTTTACCTCATTCCTAGAAGTTCCAGTTGGCTATCCAATAGGGAGTCAGTTGGTGTACTCCCAGAGGTACATTAGCACGGTTATACTGTCTCCTTCATATTTTCAGGTCTCCAGAGGTCCGTTACGTATTGATGCATTTGGTAGTGAGGAGGTGAGGTGCCTCTCACTTATGATTTCAACAATTTCACACAACACCAGTGACGAGAAACACATTAGTTGCCTTCTTCTATATTATGTTGATCCTTTAATAAAGGAGCCACAACTTGTTAGGTGGTTTGCCATTTTTTTTGCGGCAGTTCTGTACAGCCTTAGATAGATTTCATGCTCATGCACAAGGGAGGGTCAACTTCCCTTTTGCTTCAGAGATTTTTTGTCTATTTTTTGAGAGGTTTCTAGAGATGAGGCCTACTTTTGTTCGACAGCCTCGTAGGCCGATGTTGGAGGCATAGATTCACATGTGGGGATAGATGATTCCCAAGCTAGGCGAGACTGAATTTTCCGCGAGGATATCACATGATGCACTGGAGTTGCTATCCAGTGTTGACGAGCATCCCTTCATTATGGTGCCCTGTCCTTATTCTGGTTTGGATTGGCGAGGGTGTGCCAAGATCCTCTTCACATATGATGATCCGTTAGATGATAGAGGTAATATTAATGTTTTATTTAAATTTATTCTAACATGTTCTTTAACTTGTTTTTAGTAAATTGTGTAATGAAATTGTCTAATTATTCTTATGTACTTGTATATATTTTTCAGACATTGGGTATTTTGATGGCGAGGACATGCCAGCGCCACTAAATGATCCAGGTGTGGATTCAAGTGATGATCAGGATATGCCAGATGTTGAGGATCATGAGGCCGGTGTAGAGAGACCTTCTCCTGCTGGTACGTCGGTACCGCCTTTTGCTAGGCACGATAGGCTTGATAGTAGATTCAGGATGGAGTTGGGTGACCAACTTTGTGCATTGATTGTTGAGGTGGGAGTCAAGCCCGCTACTATGAGAGACATACAGGCTGATGGTATGTTGGTACATATGTGGAGAGGCATGCTGCGTGACATGTACAGCCTGATGTGGCATGCCGTAGGAGCTATGACCTTAGTTACGTGACCAAGGAGGACCCTTGCACATTATAGGTGTGGTCGAGACAAAGCACGTGATCGACAGTCCATGAACAACGACGCATCATCTGATGATCACAATCAGGGGAGTGATCATCGTTCACCTCACGTCGTGCCAGATGAGTAACCTCCACCATCATCGACCAACAGTGATCATGGAGAGTAGGCTAGACCATTGGCCACGTCGAGTCAGCAACTTGTAGCATCCAGCAATACTCATGATCATGAGCAGGCTAGACCATCGACCATGTCGAGTCATCACGATAAGCAGTCGACAATTGATCTTGATAAGCATGAGGCACCAGTACCAGATTAGCAGGCACCTGATGATCAACATGTATCTGAGCTTGTCGAGGTTGCACCATTGACTAAGAATGCCTCGACTAGTACTACTATTGATGATGTACCACCAGCTGATATATGACATTTATATTACAATCGTGTATTTTTGACATTATTCAGTTATATATATATATATATATATATATATATATATATATATATATATATATATATATATATATGGTCCATGTATTTTATGTTCATGTTACAGGTGTACTTAATTTACATGTTGGTGATCATCATGATGTGTATATTGTTAGGTCATGTTAGATACATTCATTTAATGTGCAACTTGCAGATAGATGTGTATGTGATAGCAGTTATTTCACATGAGATGTATATTTGATGTTTGTGTTGTGATGAAGTTATACAATGCTAATTGTGTTTTGTTAGATGATCATGATCACGATGATGTTAGCGAATTTGAATGTGTTTTTTAGTTGAATTTGATGTTTGTACGATGGTTATCATGATCGTGATGTTTATTAATTAATTAAATATTAAATGATCATGATATTGTAAAATTTAAATATTTGTAATTCTAATTGTATGTAAAATTCTAAAATTGTAATTGTAATTGTATGTAAAATATTTGTAAAATTTTAATTGTAATTGTAATATTTAATTTATTGTGAAATGATTGTAATTGTAATTTTAATTGTAACTGTATATATATAAAATTGTAAAATTGTAATTGTAATTCTAATTGTATGTAAAATTCTAAAATTGTAATCGTATGTCAAATTCTAAAATTGTAATTGTAATGGTATATATGTAAATTTGTAAAATTGTAATTCTAATTGTAATTCCATGTAAAATATTTGCAAAATTTTAATTGTATTACCGTGAAATGATTGTAATTGTAAAGTTGTATGTAAAATTCTAAAATTGTAATTGTAATTGTATGTAAAATATTTGTAAAATTTTAATTGTATTAATGTGAAATGATTTTATTAAAACTTTTAAATTTTTAAATTTGTAAAATAATAAATCTAGAATAATATGAATTCTTGTAACATAATAAAGTTAAGAAAATAATGCAAATAGATTCATGTACTTTAGAATTATCATTAATTTATTATGATCATACATACAAAAAAAATAACGTTATACAGTACGCCATTGTTTTTGAGATCAACATAATTGAAAATTATCAAGTGAAATATTGATTTTAACATTAACACAATGCAAATTACCAGTTAATTCAAAATACATATTATAATGTTTTGAAAAACCCATCTTAAAAAGTATAAATATTGATGAAATAACACATGTACCATATCACTCTCGGTTCTCATGATCACTCTCATTTTCTTCCAGCTCGAATGGCATGATAACACTATTATTATCAAAAATATATTTTGATCTAGGGTCATGTATCAATACGAACCATCAATCCCTATCCAACACATCTGGGTAAAAAAACACCTGGTTGCAGTGTTTGGGGAAAACATAGGGCTCCTTAGCTTCTTCCCACATATTTCTAGGTTTGATACATATCAGCCTACTTTCGCGATCTTCCTTTACATTATTCCTATCAAAGGTGTCCCACCACTTGCACCTAAAAATAACACATTGGAAAGAAGATAAATCCACTTCAATGATCTCTTGTATCTTTCCGACGTAACCTAACGTCCCTCATACTAGGTTTTGATCACGGTGGCTAGATCGACTAGATTGATCGAACTTGACTTCCACTCCACAGTCTTGTGTGATGTTTCCAAGATCGACATTTTCTATGTGAAAATGGTGTCCATATGCCCACATAGATGGGAACAAATGCACCTATTATAAAAAAAGTTAAAAAAATCATAGTGTCATGTGTCTTATAATAACCCAATAGTTAAAATATGAAATATAGATCATGTAATTACATTAGAAAGGTGCATTAATAAGTTTCAAATGTACATATAAATTAAATAGATTATTACCGAGTTGTTGCACCCAATCCCTACGTTTAGCGCATCCTCTTCAGCACGCGGGTAACGACTGATTGCATCGTATTTCTCTGTGACTTGGTTAGCAACCCAACTGTTGGGGCATATATTTGACATATTTTCTTTTAAATGATCGGGATAAGGCACACTTCTACCATTCAACTATTT
Source organism: Pinus albicaulis (assembly GCA_034641835.2). Classification (NCBI taxonomy): domain Eukaryota; kingdom Viridiplantae; phylum Streptophyta; class Pinopsida; order Pinales; family Pinaceae; genus Pinus; species Pinus albicaulis. The sequence goes on along the minus strand of CM076584.1, from coordinate 885,914,112 downwards.
GAATGCTTTCCTGTCACTATCCCATTTCATCCTCTTTTGTTCGTACAAAGCGACCCATGGTTGTGTCGCTTCAGAATTGTAAAGAACAAATTTATTGATTGATTCAATTTATGCATTCCTTGATGAGATCAAAACGACATTATATAGTACATATAGATCAAAATATCCATTATATCGAATTTCAACATGAATATTTACTTTGTGTAAATTTGAAAAATTATATGTCTCTTAATCTTTATCAAGCGTTTTTTTCCACTCATTTGCCGCAACTCCCCTTCTGTTTTGTCTTCATCCCTTTGATCGTCCCAAATCATTGCACCTGGCCTATTTTCGATTTTCTTGATGTACTCACTGGCATAATAGAAAGACTCATATGATATGTACCCCTCTGCCATAGACCCCTTGGGTTTTTCCCTTTTTCAAACAAAACCTTTCAATTTATTCATGTACCTCTCTAAGAAGAACATCCAATGACAAGAAACCACCCCAACTAATTCAACCTCATCTACTAGGTGGATTAGAAGATGAACTTGCAAGTCCATGAAATTCATCGGCAGTTCCTTCTCAAACATACAAACAATCTCAACTATCTCTTGACACCACAATGGAATGCTAGCCACATGAATCTCCTTTAACATGATCCACTGTAAAAATGCAGATAATTTAGATATGGCATGTCCTAGGTCTTGATGGAATTCATGTTTCACACACCCACGCACAAACAAAGGATAATGACACTATAAAGTTATAAACACATGCAATAATGGACAAAATTAGTTATGTTTTATGATCCCTGTATGGGTTAAATTTTATTAATATAAAAAATAATAAAATCATGTTTTGACATTATACGTACTCTTCGAAGATTCAAATGGTCATGCAATTTAAACCCCGACAAATGGTCATCCACGGTGAAGCAGTGTTGTAGTGAAGATCCATATGAATATGACACCCTGAAACCCATTATAACTTCCTTTGCCAAAGAAAGATCATATTTTTTTAAAATCCATGGGACATCACCTTCTTTGAAATACCATGAATTAGAGGGACCAACGCCTGCTTCTGATCCTGTACTTTCTAATAGTCTTGGCCAATGTTTCTTTTTAGTTTTTGAAGTAATAAGATCTTTCCTAATAGCCAATGCGTCACTTTGTTTCGATGATATGTGCCTCCATAAAGAAGATGAAACATTTTTAAGTATATGCATGGGATCTAATAAGTGGGAAATATTAAGATGCTCCCAATATGGGAGGTTTTAAAAGATAGATTTCCTTTTCATCCCAATGGGAAATTTCTAAACATAGGTGTCGAATAATTCTGGATCATCGAACATAGGCTCCCCATTTGAATCGAACATTTCTATGAACTCCTTCTCCTTATCTCTCTCATATTCTCTAAGCCATTCAACTGGTGTTGTTATTGGAGGCCTTTGGGTTCTCTCTCGTTTACCATTGAAACAGGATGTTTCTCTTTTGTAAGGGTGTTATTCTAGGAGGAATACCCTGGAGCAATCATACACTGGCTTTCGTAGGTCCTTAGACCATCTAGCTTTCATAGAAGGTCCACAAAATGTACATCCAAAATACCCTTTTGTTATAATACCTACAATATTATTGTATACAATTTATATGCATGGCACGTTAAAGAATATCATGAATATCAGAACAATTACAACAAATTAAATAACTAATATGCGAAAGAATATTGTTACGTATATAAACAAATCAATAAACATGTAATTTACCAAATAAAATTCATAAGCCTCGATAATCATGTGTCGTGTAAGCACATATGCCATACAACGTAAAAATCCTCTCTGTTGCGATGGGTCTTGATACATCATATACATTTATCCCATCCCATAATTCCTCAATTCATCTGCTAGTGGTTGTAAGTAGACATCCATATTATTCACTTGCCTTCTACCAGGGACTATGAGAGCCAACATAAGATGTTCATTCTTCACGGAAAACCATGGGGGGATATTTTTATTGATCACTACTACAGGCCAAATAGAATAGTTGGTGTTCTAGAGGGAATATGGGTTGACACCATCCATGGCTATGCCAAGTCATAGACTTCATACTTCATCCTTGACTTTTTCGGGCCATGTATCCTCTATATGCTTCATGGCTATTGAATTATTTGGGATTCACATAACTCCCAACTCACTTCTGTGTGAGGCATGTAATCCTTACAACATAGCTAATTCTTTGTAATGAAAGAGCCTTTGAATCTTTGGGATTATAGGCATGTGCCTCAATATCTTAAAAGGAGGACCAATATGTGATTTACCCTTGTTTTTTGATTTATCATACTTGTAATTCCCACAGTTCTGACATATCACTTTATCTGCATATTCTCCTCTATATAGGATTTAATCATTTGGACATGCATGATATGATATGTACTCAACACCCAACATTTTCAACAATTTCTTTGCCTCTTCACAGCTACCGGGAAAAACATTATCACTCAGAAGAACCTTATATTTGAATAATCTGTAGTTGGTCATCATGGAAAAATATATTAATAAATGTACATTAATGCCGATATAATTATTAACGTTCATAAAATATACCATTTGTAATGTTCATTTTGTACTGATTATATTTCTCAAATTTATATAAGGGAGGAATTTATGGTAACTTACCTCAAAATTTCCGAGAAACATGCATTTGACAAGAAAAAATTTGCTTTCAAGTTGTATAGTAACATCGTTGTCTCCAACTGGGTAGACTTGACTAACCTCCAGGTCCAAAGAGAGGTGTGGTGGAAGAAAATTTAAGGCTTTTGAAAAAGGTTTCAGCGATATGAGCATCATCCCCTAGCTGATCATTGTTTTGGAATGCATCTAACAACATTGCCTCCATGGAAATTGTATCCCTTAATTAATCATACATACCAATCTCTATTTGACTGCCTCCATTTCCAGCTTGTGCAGAACTATTATTGTTGTATTAATTCCTAATTGGTGAATCTGAACGTAGCTGGAATTGAATCAGTGATTGATTCAACCATTCTTGGTATTGTTCCGCTCCAATTTTTTCTCTTAATTCAGTGTTATCTCGATTTGACATTGTTGTGGGATGCAAAAAAAGATGGTAGGTAGGTCTCTCATCATCACTAGAATCCTAATAATTTAAAAAAAAATATTTGAACATGATTAGTAAAAAATATATGATATCAATTAGTAAGTAGATTGAAAATATTGCATGATTAATTGGTTTGAAGTTGAAATAATTACATTAATCAATATACCAAAAGATTATAATTATTACCATTATTGTCCCAGGATTGTGGCTAGAAGATGCAATATTGTTACAATTGGCAGGGTGAAGCGGCTTTCCATTTTCATCTACCAAATGCGCCTTGCGGCATGCTTCTCCTGATAAGAGCTTCCAACGTTTTGGAGCCGTTTGAATATTTTGTGCATATGAACTTGATTCTAAATCTGCAAATTTGTATACATCATAAATTTAATGACGCTGTGCATGATTGACATGGATAAAAAACATAAATTCAATTAGATAATGAAAATATAAATAAAATATGAAGTAGATATTACGTCTTGAGATGGATAGGGAGAATTCTACGATAGAATTTGAGAAATATTATGGAACGAGATGGATTTTGAAGAATTGTCCATTCGATACAGTTATGATATTTTCTCCCTGCATTTGAGCAAAATCAACAATAAATTTTGGTGTACACACCTAAAAGTAATTTCAGTGCCTTAAAAATGGACTCGTTATCGGTGCTAATGTACAGATAATTGCACCAATGCATTTTAGTTACTGCACATTGGTGTCATGTTATCAATGGACACATTGGTGCGGTGCTATTAAGTGACGTACCGGTGACGAATAAGCGCAACTCTATTTTCCTTTAAGTGAAAAAAAAATCTTTAAATTGAAAAATGGGCGACAAAATATTTTCGAAAATACAATTTCATAGAACAATTCTTTAAATACTAAACACTTTTCATTATTTCACTATTTTTGCAAAAAAATTCAGCCAGAGATTTGCAAGAGACATACCTGGAGCAAGAGAGCACGAGAGCACTGTGGAGCAGCAAAATACGTTCGAACAGAAGTAATCAAACAATCAGAATTCCAAACTTCTGGTGATTCAAACCCTGTAGCATAGAATTTCAAACGATCTCGTGATTAAATTTTATTTTATTTTTTACATTTTCTGCAATTTTTTTTACGCAATAAGAAAAAAAATTCAATTTGTTTTTCATTTTAAGAAAAAAAAATCCATTTTTACCTGAAACCGTTCATTCTTTTTACTTTTTCCCTTTCTTCTCTTTGTTTCTGTGATTTCAAAATTAGGGCTTTTCATTTTAGATTTATAGGGTTTGCATTGTTATATATAGGCCTATGACATCCAACCCACGGGACGACTTGCATAGTCAGATCCCAATCCATGTTGGCCCTTGCGTGAATTTAAAAAAAACAGATTTATTTTTTATCGGTGCACCCAACGTAACCTAGCGCACCGGTGCGCTGGATTATCCCATCGCACTGTGCAAGTACTGTGTGATAAAAAATTTAATTTTTTTTTTTTTTTAATTAGTGCGCCATATGTAAAATAGGGCACCGATGCGCTATTTCATTATGGCACACTGCGCACGGGATGTTTCACAAAAAAAATATATTATGTTAATAGGTGCACCATGCAACATATAACAGACCGCACTGGGTCTCCTAGTTGACAGAGAGCACCGTATGGTGGTCCCTTATTTGTGCGGGGTTTTTATGCTACAAAAACTAACATTGGATGATTTTTATTATTTTGTCTTTGTTAATAAGTGCGGTGGTTAACATGCAACGCACCGGTGCTCCTTGTTGACATAGAGAACCGTACAATGTATTATATTGTTTTAGTAGTGTGTTTATAAGACTACCATGCACCGAATTCGGTGCGTATACCATGAATGGCACACCGGTTTATTGAGAATTTATTTTTACATGAAAATTTGACAATTTATTTATAAAATATATTAATGAATGATATGGTACAGGTTTCATATTGATAAATAAATGGATGACAAGAGATCAAGTAACCAAAATACTGATAACACGTCAAGAAAAGAAAAAAAGGAAGGTTCTTTGTAAATTCTTTACAAAAAATATTATTTTTGAACTATATGTAAGTTTAACTAATATGTATTTTTTACTGTGTATCATGTAGAACCACAAAATGATGAAGCTCGATAAGATTATTTCTGATCTAGAACCAGAAGAGTGTAAAAGCTTGATGGAAAAATTGCAAAAGGATGAATCAGATGAGTGAAAAAATTCTATCGATCCAATATGAGTTTTTTTTTCATTAATAATATACTTAAAATTATTAGATAACATGTGTCAAACAATCTACTAACTCACATATGTTTAATGTTTTACAGGGACCAAGAACTCAGAAAAGGAATGTTGTTCTAAGAAAAGAAAAAAAATAGAACATGCAAATGAAAATGAATTGCTCCTTAGCTCATCTGAAGTGGTGCCAGAGGTTAACGAAAGGGGGAAAAATTTTACAAAAGTTTGAGGGATCTAGTGGAATGAATGTATAGACTTTCTTTCCACGTACAATACAAAAATAAATCCAAGATTCGCAGAACCAAATTTTATCTAAACTAAAAGAAGAGTTTCCAGAGAATTGGTTAATGAGACATGTTATACTTTTAATAGCAAAAAAGTATAGCAACAAAAAAGAAGGAATGAAAAATTAATATTCCTTTAAATGTTTGTTTAGAATTATTTATAAATATCATTTATAAATATCATTTTTGTTATATTTACTTTTCATATATCAATATAAAAATTAAATAGTTTATTATCATGTTACATTTTTAGGAAGATTATGAAAATCTCAAAAGATGAACGAGCTGATATCAGAAATATGCTAGTAGGAATGTCCAAAAAGGTGTACAAGGAGATGGTCAAAGAAATGGAAAAAATTTCATCGCAGGAGGAGCCATCTCAACAACAACATGCTTCAAATGTAAAATGTAATCATTTAATTTTTCGATCATTAGGTACAATAAATAAACAATTTAGCATAAAAATTAATTTTCAAGTATTTTCTTGCAGAAAAGAAAAGAAAATGGAACCCATTCAGCACATAAAACAGGATGACAAGGAAGAAAAGGGTTGATATCTGTTTGTGGGTAATTGTTACTTCCTTATAACAACTTAACTAGATTTCATTTTTGTATTTTTAAGTTGTTTTACAAAAATCATCATTGAATGTCTTCAAACAGGTGCTAACATACAAAGAAGAATCATCAAGCTAATTGATTGACATTGTGTTAAATATGGGTTGTGAGTATATGTTGGCATATCAGAAATTAATTGTGGAATTTGTAAGCATCTATCGATCTTGCTTTACTTAGCTCCATCTATAATTAATAGAACAAAAAAAATATTTTATATTAAATATATGATTTGTTATGGGGTATAAAACTTGCAGGAAACAAAGTATGGAACTGTGCCAACAGATGAAATCTTGAAAGATGACATACTACATGGTTTTGAAAGAATGTGTATAGTTCATGAGTTAAATTTTGCTATGGTACATCATTTATTTTCGATTTACATTGATGTATATTATTTAATATTGAAATTTTCATTATTCTCACCATTGTATATACACTCATTACAATTTTTTTTTATGTTTGTAGATGGAAGGTGAAGAAGAAGAAAACAATCAACACTGTGAACAAAACATTCCTGAAAATAACCCAAGTCATGGAAGTAGCTCTAGAAGTGACAATAGTTCAAGCGAATAATGATGATGACTATGTTTAGATATCAAAGCAAGGCGTTGTATTTTTTGAAATATTTGTTTGTGAAATCCGACATTTTGTTTAATGTAATGGATATACTGTCCCAATTGAAAGACAAAGCGATACCAATAACTATCCCATTTTGTAATATAAAGACCGTCTTATATATATATATATATATATATATATATATATTATATTGCGTTCTCCATTGTCGCTATGAAATGTAACACCACTGATTAAATTTATGGATGATTAAATATTATAATGAAGAGATATGAAATTTGATGATATAATATAGCAAATTAATCCAAACATCACATTCAAATACACTAATAAAAATTTAATTCATATGAATACTGTTATAATATATGTGTCGTCTTTTGATGAATAATGAATTTTAAAATATCACAATAATTATTATATGATATAACAAATTAATCCAAACATCGTATTCAAATACATTAATAAAAAAAACACTGTTACCGATGAAATAGATAACCTGACCTCAAAACGGGAACTCTAACCCAAAAAGACTCAAAAAACATGAAAAAACACCCCAAAAACAAAAAAAGTGTATTCCAGAACGCACTTGGTTTTTTTTGAAGGTCAAATTTCAACATTTTATAAAATTATGCTAAAAATAAAATTGTTTCTTGAAAAAAGGATTGAAAAAACACCCTCAAAACAAAACCAGTTGATGCTGGAATAACAAAAAAAAAAAAATTGTGTCATATTTTTGACATTTTTAAAAATAGAAAAACATTTTTTAATTTTTAAAATTCAAACATTAAAAAAAAACCAAAATTTAAGAAAAAAAATTTAAAAATAAAAACATTTTAAAGCTTAAAATTTAAAAATATATAGGAATAAAAAAATTAAAAAAAAAACAAAATAAAATTTTAATTCAAACATTAAAAAAAATCTAAAATTTAAGAAAAAACATTTAAAAAAAAAAAATTAAAGATTAAAATTTCAAAATATATAGAAATAAAAAAGTAAAAATAAAAAAAAAATAAAAAAATTAAATTAAAAAAAAAACAAGTTAAAAAAGGAAAGAAATTATAAAAAATAAAATATAGAAATTAAATTTAAAAAAGAAAAAGAAAATGTTTATTAAATTGGGAAAAAAAATTAATTTTAAAATAAAAATTAAATTTAAAGAAATATATTAAATTTTAATAAATTTAAAACTTTAAAAATAAAAATTAAAAAAAAAACATTATTGAAATTAAAAGTAAAAAAATGAAAAATTAATTAAAAATAAAAAATGAAAAATAAAAGACAATAAATATATTAAATTTAAAAAGTATATATTAAAAAACAAATAGATTTTAAAAATAAATTAAATTTAAATTATAAAAAATAATATATAATTTAAATTATAAAAAATAATATATATATATATATATATATATATATATATATATATATATATATATATATATATATATATATATATATAATTAAATTAAAAATATGAACTTAAATTAAAAATATATATACTAGATTTTATTAAATTTAAAAAAAAAATGTTCATATTAAAATAACAAATTAAATTAAAAAAACAAATATTAAATTTTAATAAATAAATGAATAAACAAATAAATTTTGGAAAAAAAAAAAAATTAAATATAAAGAAAGAAAAAAAAAAAACATTGTTAAAATAAAAAAGTTAAAAAACTTTAAAAATCAATTAAAATTGAAAATTTGAAAAAAATAAATTAAAAAAAATATATTAAATAAAAAATAAAATAAAAAACCGATTAATTTGAAAATATTAAGTTTAATATATATATATATATATATATATATATATATATATATATATATATATATATATATATATATATATATATATATATAATTAATTTTAATTGAAATAAAAAATAGAAAATTTTTATGTAATTAAAATACAAAATTTAATAAAAAATTTTAACAAAATTTAGAAAAAAAAATTTAAAAACAAAAAAATGAATAAAATTAAAAGTAAAATAAAAAAAAAACAAAAACAAATTAAATTTAAAATATAAAAACTAAATTTAAAAAAAAATTAAATTAAATTTTTTGAATTAAAAAATAATATTAAAAATTAAAAAAATTAAAAAAAGAAAAAAAGAATTTTTTGATCATGGTGGCACCGTCAATCAGTCACCCGCCCAGGTGGTGGCGGAGGCCAGCCACTGGGCGGGAGGCCGATTCCGGGAATCGCCCTCCCGCAGCAGGAGGCTGATTCTGGGAATCGCCCTCCCGCGACGGGAGGGCGATTCCCGGAATCACCCTCCCGCCACGGGAGGGCGATTCCCGGAATCGGCCTCCCGTGCCGCGGCAGGACGATTCCCAGAATCGGCCTCAAGGCGATTACCGAAATCGGCCTCCTGCCACGGGAGGGCGATTCCCGCGGGAGGCCGATTCCCGAAATCGGCCTCCCGCGCCGCGTACGGCGATTCCCAGAATCGGCCTCCCGCCGTAGAAGGGCGATTCCCGGAATCGGCTTCCCGCCGCGGGAGGGCGATTCCCGGAATCGGCCTCCTGCCGCGGGAGGGCGATTCCCGGAATCGGCCTCCCGCCCAGCAGTCGGCCTCTGCTGCCACCTGGGCGAGAGGCTGATTGGCGGCGCCACCACGATCAATTTTTTTTTTTTTTAAATTCAAAAAATTTAAAATTATTTGTTTTTTAATTCAAATTTTTTATTTTAAATTTAAATTGCTTCAATTTTTTTTGTTTTTTTTATTTTAAATTTTGTTTTTGAATTTAATATTTTAGATTAATTATTTTTTAAAATTTAAAATCTATTTATTAAATTTATTAAATTTTAATTTAATTAATTTTTTTTTTAATCTTTTAGTTTATTTAGTTTTTCATTTTTAAAATTTATAAATTGATTCATTTAAAAAAAAACAGTAAATTTATGGATATTTGTTTTTTGATTATTTGCACATGGTTTTTTTCATTTTTTTTGTTTTTTAGTAATAGTTTTTTTTTTTATTTTAATTCTTTTATTTTAATTTTCCTTTTCAATTTTAAATTTTTCTTTTTTTTTAATTTGTTTTTTTTTTGTTAATTTTAAAATTTGTATTTTTTTTCCTTCTTATTATTATTATTTTAATTTTAATTTTTAAATTTAATTTTTTCTTTTTTGTATTTTTTTTTAATCTAAATTTTAATTTTGTAATTTAAATTATTTTTAAATTTTCTATTTTAATTTTTTTTTTTAATTATATGGCTTTTTTTATTAACTTAGAAAAAAATGTTCTTGATGTTTTTTTTATTTTTTTGGTTAATTTTTGTTTTTTTTCTTTAAATTATGTGTTTTTTTTTCAAATTTTGTCATTTCTTTTGATATAATTTTCGATTACTTTTGTTTTTTTTTGTTTTTTTAATTTATTTTTGTTTAAATATTTTATTTTTAGGAGTTAATTTTGTTTTTTTTTTACATTTTTATTGGTTTTTTTTATTTTATATATATATATATATATATATATATATATATATTTATCTAAGTTTTGTGTTTTATTGCCAACATGAAAATCACCTCTAAAAAAAAAGGTTGATGCTGCATCAATACGTTTCAAAATTAGCATGAAAATCACTAACATTTTAAAACAAATATTCATACTTCATAAATAAAAATATTAGAGTGTCAAAAATGTGCTCAAAAAAAAAAAAGGTGATTATGCATCACCACTTTTCAAAAATGGTCTTTTATGCTACAAAAAAATGATAACGGTCATGATTTACCTATTTCTGTAATGTTTCTTGTTAAAATTAATTAATATGAATAATGTTATAAGATGTGTCAAATTTTGATGAATAATGAATTTAAAAAAATCACTATAATTGCACTGTCACAGGTCGATGTTTCTAAAAAATACAAAATGAACACCAGTTCATGTCAGTTACTGTACATGGGTGTGTTTGTATGATACAATGCATCGGTGCATTTCTACAACCTATAGGCACCACACAAATACCAAATACCAATTATAAATCTCGGTGCATTTGTGCGATACTGCACACCGCTACATTTATGTGAGACTACACACCAGTGCATTTGTACAACCTATGGGAACTGCACAAATACCAATACCAATTATAAATCTCAGTGCGCTTGTGCGATACTGCGCACCAGTGTGTTTATGTGAGATTATGCACCAGTGCATTTGTATGACCTATGGGCATTGCACAAATACCAATACGAATTAGAACAATAAGTGTGTTTGTATGATACTGCGCACCGGTGCATTTCTATAAGTCTACGTACTAGTGCGTTGAGACGGTCTATGGGCATCGCACAAATCCCAAGACCAGTTAGAACCACCCTGTGCATTGTATCATCAACGTTATGCCTGGTGCGGTTTTATACCTTGATGACCTAGTGCATGCACCTTCGAGCGCCTCAGGCCACCTTCTAGATGACACACACCGGTGCATTGACACCTTAGTCTCGCACTGATGAAAAAAAACATCCATAATAATATCTAGCTGCCCAGTTTTTTTAGTTTTGTTGAAATTCCATTAAAAGCTCTGCCAAAACCTCCGTAACCATAAACGGATGTTGTAGAAAATGGTTTTTTTGACAATTTTGGCCAATTTTATAACACTAAAATCCTCCTTTATAACCTCCACTAGAGGGTCTTTTCCTTGTAGTGTTGGAAAATTTGTAGTAGAGTTATTTGAACTTATTGTTTTTTGACTAGAGCTAATTGTTTCTTGTTGAGTTCTTCACATGTGGTGTAATATTGATATTAAGCTAGGGCTAATGTTACTTGATGATTGAGGATGTATTCAAAGGTTCTATGTGGCATATAGGATTTATTTTGCAGAGATAAGTCATATTGATGGTTGGTGATCGTTGAAGTTGTTGCTTGCACAATAAACTAGTGAGGCTTTAGAGATATTGAAGGAGTTTGTTTCATAATAAAGAACATATATGAATACTAATGTTGCAAGAATGCATTGCTAAGCATGATGCTGATTAATTCTTGTTGCTGCTCAAAATGACATAGTTTCTAATTGAAGTCGGTTCATTGATGTTACTAAGGTATTAATGATAATGATATGGATTGCACAAGGTTGTTGCAAGATAAGTTCCTTATTGTTCAAAGGTTGCAATGTTGGGATGTATTCTGAGACTAATTACCATATGTTCAGAGTCATTATTTATTGATGATTACAAGATAAATTGATTGCGGGCTGATGTGGTTACTACAATACATTGTTGATATACATGAGGCTTGCAAAGTAAGATGATGAAGGAATGTTGTTGATGATAGAGGTTTAAGACTGATGATGTAATGAAGTTGTTACTTTATAGTAAATTTTTTGTTATGGTTTATGTTGAAGAAATGTATGCATGTGATCGATGGAAGAAGAATGTTTATTAATGATATGTTGATGATAACAAAATTTTTGAACAATGAAAACATTCATGGGAAGAGTTTTTATTAATTTTAAATTATGATAAAGGTAGTGTATATAGTCTGAAAATGGATGAAATGGATGTCCATGTTGACATTTGGGATCGGTACCTCTAGCTAGTTGGTGCCAGCAAACTGATTTGAGGGGGTAGGTGTTTTATATTGGTGGGTTCCAATGAAATAGTGAAGGGAGTGTGTGCTTCTTGTTGGTAAGTTCCAATGAAACAACGAAGGGAGTGGTTTCTTCCTACTAGTGGGTTCCACTGAAATAGTGTAAGGGAGTGGGCACTTCTTGTTGGTGGGTGCCAATGAAATAGTACAAGGGATGGGTACTTATTGTTGGTGGGATCCAACAAAACATTGTAAAGGAAGTGGGTGCTTCCTAATAGTCAGTGCTAGTGAACTCATGTAAAGATTTGAAGAAGAAAAAAAGAGGAATTGTGGTTTTCTCCCTCTTTGGGTTTCCACCATAAAAATATTTTTCATCTGTGCTTGATATTTATAATGTTATTTTCTACTTTATTGTTATATTTATTTGATATATTGATAAAAACAATTCCTAGTACAAATTTGTAATAGTTCCTAAAATACTGATTCAACCCCCCACCCCCCCTTCCCTTTATCAATAATTCCAATAATTGGTATGAGAGCCAGTTCTTCATTAATCAGTCTAACAGCTAGAAGGAGATCCAAGGAATTATGCCGCATAAAAGGAAGAAGATGAAGAATACAACACAAACAAATTAGAAGAGGAAGACAATGTAGAAGGACTATGACTATGAAAGTAATATATCAAATGTAATGGTAGTATCAACAGTTGTTAGAAAAGAAAAATTAGCTGCAGAACAAGTCATTTCAAGAAATATGGATCATCAAGAATTACTCCTGCTCAACGATGTAAACTATCATGGTATGGAAGGAAAGGATGAAATCTAGATTAATTTATCTTGGATATGATGTTTGGAATTTAGTTTGTAATGACTATAGTAAAAATACCCCATCAAGTCAAGAACTTCAGAAGAATGTGAATGATAGGAATGAAATTTTCTATAGTCTACCTGATTCAGAATTTAAGAAGATGATGCACAATGAAACTGAAAAAGATTTATGGGACAAGATGCAAACTATAAAGGATGTATGTGAAAAGATAAAAGACTGTCGTGAAGGAGATAACAATGAAATGAATGTAGATGAATGCTAAGTTTAATCTCCAAGTAAGTTTCTAGCCCATCTTACTTCTTCCTATTTTGGAAAACATGATAATGATAAAGATTAAAGGCATGAGGAAACATTCAATAATTATAAAGAAAATTGTAGCCTATCAGAAGATGATTGTGGTCGTGCAGAATAATTTGTACCTTTCATGTTAAATGATGTTATAGATTCAAAAGAAGAAAGGTTAGAAAAGGAATTTGATTTTAGATATAAAATTGTCTCTGCCCTTGACAAGATTAAGAGTCGCAAGGGGATGTTACATAAATATGAGAACAAGGATTAGGATGTGAATGAAAATCGAATTCATTGTGAGAGACTTGAAGCTAAAAACATCTCTCTAAGGATTGCTCTAAAAAATACAAATGAACTTCAAGAGGAAATTATTAAGTTTAAATCTCAGTTAGAAGAGGAAAGAAGAGTTGAAGAAGTAATAAGTAGTTAGCCAAACTAAAGAGAGGATCATTGTGAAGGATTAGAAGTTGAGGTTGTTTCATTAAAGAGAGATATATAAGAAAAGGACAAACAATTGAAATTTTAGGATAGTAACAAGATGTTGGATAATTTTATTAGCTATCAAAGTTCAACCTCCATTAAATCGTGTCTTGGATTTCATGAAATGAATAAGGAAGAATCTAAATCACAGGAAAGTGTGGGCAAAGTAGAAGGAAATATGGAAAAATATGAAAACATTTGTAAAGAAAAAAATAACAACAAAATATAAAAAGAAAGTATTGTGATCAACAATAAAGGAAGTAGGTAGCAGAATCATTATCCAAGAAGAGTGAATTTTTCAACAAAAACATTTGATCCTAGCATGAAGTATGGCAGAAATACAAGTTTCCAAAGGAGGAAAAATAATTCATTTTCTCCTTTGATGGATGATGTTGAGAGCTTTATCTAACACAAATTTGGACACATTGCAGCTGATTGTAGAAGTATATTATTCAAATATTACAATCATATTATGCAACAGAAGAAGACTTCTCCAACAAGAAGTTAAGGAGGAATATTTCCCACAAGAATATCATCGATTCTTAGGTATAGAAGTTTATTTCATGGATTTTTTTTTCTTGTAATTCATTTGGGCATACGGATATAGACTGCGATGAAAGGACTATGAAGCAAAAATATTATTTGTACAATGGTTTTATAAGAAATGATTGTGTTTCCCCCTTCTCTAGTCACATAAGATGTTATACATGCAATAAATTTGGACACATGGAAATGGAGTGTAGGAGCAAGTCAATGAGTTATTTAAGACAATTAAAACAACAACAAGAACCTATTTAGGATAGGCAGCTAAACAAGAAATCAAAAGAGGATCCAATTAAAAAAAGGCTAGAAGAAGATGCCTCTATTAGCAGTTAACATACCAAAGTATGGAAGCAAAAGAAAAAGTAGCAAGTAAAGTGTGGTCTAGTACTATGTGCACTAGAGGCAAATGACCATTGGTACATAGATAGTGGATGGTCTCTCATATGTCTAGAGAGAAACTAAGATTCAACATTGTTTGACATTGATGCTAGATTGTTTCATAGGAGGCACAAGGGTTAGATGTAGGATTTATTGTTTCTAACAATTGATCTGGAAGTGTGTCACATGCTCAGGGTGAGCAAGTGTTTTGATTGGTATCCATTTCTGTCATAAGGGAGTTTTGTTCTTGGCTATGTAGGCTGGCAGGTGCCACATGAAATAGAAGAAAATAGAGCAGCCACAAGTATTAGTAGGAAAATGATTGAGAAAATGTTATTTTTGTAGGTGTACTAGGTTCACAACAAAATATTCCAATTTCATTTCCATTTTCCATTGATATTTAAGGAGAAAAAGGACGTTAGCCACAAGTCTGGTTGTAGTAGAAGGTTGTCATCAATGCCAAAGGGGGAGATTGTTGCCATTATTTTTTGTTGTCATTGGTTTCAACCTGGTGGATCTCTTTTGCAGGATAGTGCATAATGTTGGGTGTGAGATAGTTGACGATGAAAGAGATTGATGGCCCTCTATTGCTATATGTTTACTAAAAATCTATGCTAATTGAGGCCACTAATAAAACATGAAGAAGAATGCAGGGAAATTTTTGAATGATGGAGAATTTGAAGATAAAATCTTGTACATTGGAATATATCATCAATAATGCATATTTTAATCAAGGTTCCAACTTGTATCCCATGAATATTTTTCTAAGCGTGGAAAAAAAAATTCCATACTCTAAGAAACATGGTTTTCCTCAGCTTGTATTTCACATGTTTCCTTGGTTTCCAGTCGTCTTACTTTCCATCGAATTTCTCTATGGTAAATGGCCATTGTATTTTTATTGGCTGACTTGAGTTGGTCATTGGTTGAGTAGTATAAATCCTTGCATCCACCATCAAAATAGAGGGCAATTATCGAACTGATTAAATTCTTGTGTGATTAAATGATCTGCATGTTGTGTTATGGTTCGATTTGCATTGTTTTTTCTTGTGTGTTTTGGTACAGGTGCATGGTGGTTTCATAATATTGAGGTGATGAGGGTGTATTCATTCTAACATTGAAACAAGTTCAATTCAAGTTCAATCACATGATATATTTCTTATTTTCTGGTACATATTTTGGTACTAGCATGAAAGGAAAATATGTTATGTATGGTTGCATGATTAATGGTGGTGGTACTCCTCAGAGATAATGTACGTGTTGAAGCTAGATCGGTTCTGATGTGATCACATGGTATTTATCCTATTTCCTAGCACATGTGACAATTGATTTAATGTGCTTTTTTTGGGTTTATGGTAATGTTCTAATATGATGCACTCAGTATGATATAGTGCAATGTGTGGTTTAGTGCAATGAGTGTAATCTACACTCGATGATGGCTCATTCAGTGTAGAATCAAGGTTAGTGCTAATGTGATCAGATGTCTAATTGTTATGATGCTTCTTGTTCAATTTTGGTGTGATCTAGGTCACATTTTGTGATCGAGAAGTGTGTTTTGAGTACAAAGTAAATTCTAGTCAGAATGTGTCTCCTTTTCTGATCTGGTGCACGACGTAGAAGTAAGTGGTTGGGTGTGATCATATAATGAACTATCTATGACTTGTGAAAAAGTGTATGGAACATTCAAATAATTAAGTATGTAATTGGATAAGCCTCAAATGTCGTATAAAACTTTGGAATAACTAGCTTAAAAAAAATTTGAGCTTAATTATCAAGTGTGAAGCTAGTATTACTTCTGTTGAGTACAATATCAATTACAGGTGATGAGATCTAGCTAGGGTTTTCATTTATGTTGTTTCTTGAAGGCCTATTCTTATCTAATCAGTATGGTACGGTATAAGTTTGTGACACATATTGTAGGAATGGACATAACCTCTAATTTATGTTTGCATGGTTAGTCAACACTGGAGTTTGATCAACTTATCCCCTAACTTAATTGATATATATATATATATATATATCTATATATATATATATATATATATATCGTCCTTGAAGCATAATGTAGGTATATAAGGGAATTTTACTACAGAGTATTGTAGAGTTATGACTTCTAATGAGTCACAGATGTTTTCATTTATTGTTCATTAATATTTACCATTTTAGTTACAAGAATTGAACTATATTTTCCATTGTTAAAATATGGATTTTGGGACTAAAGCCTCAGAGAGGTTTTTTATTGTTGATAACAAATCCTACATATAAATTATTTGTTTCACTACCTATTTGACAGTGAGGTTAATGGTGGTTTATTCGCACTTGTTAGTGGTAGTGAAATTATGTAAATATTGAAAAAGAGAAGAAGGATGGTGGTTTTATCCCTCTATGGGTTTCCACATTAAAAATATTTGTGTCATTTGTGCTTGATATTTATAATGTGATTTTATTATTTACTGTTATGCTTATTTGATAGATTGATAAAAAATCAAATTATAAATTTGTAATAATTCCCGAAATATTGATTCATGTCCTCTCCCAGTATTTCCAACAATTTGTATCAAAGTCAGATTCTTCAGAAACCAATTTAATAGCTAGAAGGAGATCCAAGGAATTATGTCAGACAAAAGAAAGCATGAGAAGCAGATAACACGTACAACTTAGAAGAAGAATAAAATTTAGAAGGATTGTGACTATAAAAGTAGTGTCTCAAATGTAGTGGTAGTATCAACAATTGTCAAAAAATAACAATCATATGTAGAACAAGTCATTTCAGAAAATATGGATCATCAAGACATACTTATTCTCAATGATAAAAACTATCATGCATGGAAATAAATGATGAAATATAGATTAATATCTATTGTATATGATGTTTATCATTTAGTGTGTAATGTATAATCTTCAAAAAAGTCAAGAAATTTAGAAGAATGCTTAGGCTATGAATGGATTTTTTTTTTAGTCTACCTCGTTCATAATATGAGAATATGGTTCATAATGGAACTGCAAAGGATTTATGGGACAAGTTTCAAACTAAAACGGATGTATGTGACAAGCTGCAAGAAATCCATGAAAGAGATAACAATGAAATCAATGTAGATGAATAAGAAGTTCAATCTCAGGTAAGTTTCTAAGCCATCTTGATTCTTATTGTTGGTGAGGTAAATCCCCTCTGCGAACAAAGGCGATCCCACTACCCTAGAGTGGTTCTAGCCACAAATGAGACATGTTATGACATCAATTCCTAGTTAAGAATGGACAAAGACTTGATAGATCACCTACCGTAGGTTCTGCGCTGTTGTGTCATCCGGAAGAATGGCTGCCTCTCGTTCTTGATTCGACAGATCATGATCCACTCATTCTCACGCCCTGATACCTGCACATACATAAGAAATGAAGAAGATAGACAACATACTATTTCGCATTCCTAACTATCATTTAGTCGAAGAGGACTAAATCACATACATTAAATAAACATAACACAGAGATGGAATCAATATCATAGTCGATTATATTGAATTAAAGAAGGAAGAGTACAACTAGGCTTCGACGTTGTGATCTCCTCCAGTAGGGTTCCAGTGGAGCATGTCTCAAAAATCTCGTCGGGAATTCAGACGAGACTCTCTCTATAGGATCCTCCTTGGTTCGACCTTCTCTATAGTGATTACTTAGCTATAATATCTCTTCTCCAAGTTCAACTTCTTGGCTATATGTTCAGCTAGCTGTTGTAAAGGGAGAAGGCTTGTTTATATAGAGGGATAAGGAGAGGTTAGGATCCCTATAATCGTGGGGCGAATCCTATCCTCTTAGAATGTTCCATCAACCATTTCCTAAAGGAAGAGATCTGTGGTTTATCGAATTTAACCACTTGCAATGAGTCATTATTGAGGTGGTTAAAGGAAACCTCTACCTCCAATTTGTTAAAAAACATTCCAAAAAAGGCTGGCACAGGCTCAACATAGGGACAAAGCGCCAACTGGCGCGGCCTCTAGTGCAAATTCTCCCCATTGGCGCGAGGGGTGAACTGGCTACCCGCACCAATGCCAAAACATAGTTTTTTGGGTTCTTTTTGAGGAAATGTTCAACAGGAAGAATCATGTCCTTATGTAGAAGGATGCAAAGAATGTATTTGCGAAGTTTGAAATTGCTCACAGGTCATGGAAAATACCCTCCAATATGCGGGGCGAGGGATTGCAGGGACGGTGAAAAAATGTTGTGTAATAGATGCCCCCTAAAGCATGAGGTCTGAGAGAGAGGGAGGGGTGAAATGATTTATGAGAATGTGTTCGACCAAAATACTATTGTTGGAAAACCTGCAAGTATGAATACAACTGATACATCTGATACATGACATGTGGCATGGGCACAACCATCCATAAGAGAGTATACGAATAATGAGATCCAAGGTATGGACATAGGCATCCAGCAGTAAGGATCAATAAATAGAATCAGGTATGGTCACAACCATCTAATCAAAGGAGTTATGTAATAAGTCATAATAATCCACAAAGAACCCGCAGCCTGGATTTCATCAGAAAAATTCGAGGGTCTTGCGCTCCATCTCGACCCGAACATAGTACAAATTCGAGCATGCGAATATGTGAGCTGAAGTCAAACATGCAAGAACATCGTCTGATTACTAGCCAATGATGAAAGTTGTTAACAAATGCGAGGGGAACCACCAATAATGACAATGGTCCTCAAGGTACACAAGGTACAATCCACGGAATGTGAACAATGATATGACGTCGAACACCCGCAGAGTCAATCGATCGAAGGCCAATGATGTAGACCTTATGTCGAGTGCGAAGAACCTGCCATTGAGGCATGCAGGCTCCAAGGTACCTGAAAGGAGTCTCTGGATCAACTTCCTGAATAATCTGCTGGAGTCGACAAGAAGTGACATTGATCAAAGGTGGGCCATAATGTTTCCCACATCATAGACACGAGACAAAGGAATATGATTTTTGTGAATCAAGACCAACAGAGAATCAGAGGGAGGATAAAACTGAAGAGGAAAACTTCTCTTGAACATATCGATGGCATGACACTGGATTTGGTAGTATTTGACATCAAGGGATCTGAGGTCATGGTGACATGGAAAAGAGCAGATGAGTGGTCAGAAGATATTACCCAAACCCATGGAGGTAAGCAGATAATGATATGAGATGTCCCCAACCCGACACGAATGCAAACAAGTGCCATGTTCAAGAGTGACATACTGCCAACACGACTACGATCTTGGTTCCATTTACCCCCACCATTTCTGGTGAGTAGCCCAATTATTTTTGAAAACAAGCTTGAAGGGGATACCATGTGCTTGCAATGTAAGTTTGTCCTTCAGACATATCCGACCTAGTAAATTTTACAAGCCCTAGGAAAGAGGAACTCGAATAACGTCAGTGTGACAGAGTTCGATGTCATCAGAGTTTAATGAGTCTGAAAAAGGGAGAACTTGACGTGTTTTCATATTTAGAGAGTTTGAAAAGACAGTGGAAAAGAAAACTCCAGTAGTTAATTTTCGTAGGTAGTCCCACAAACCCAAAAAGGTAGAAAACTATGTCTGAGAGAACCTCCTAGTCGCAATAGGCTAGGGTATTCCTTTTTTGTAAATAATCTGTCCCAGCCCAAAAAAGGGGTAAACATATACTGGGTAGATATCATTTCAAAACCAATTTAACGAGCTCAAAACAACAAGCGACTCAGAAATATTTTCAGTTTTAGAGAGTAAAAAAAGAGCTGAAAGGTGACTCCAGTAGTGACTTTTTTTTGTTTTTACCGAGTCCGAAAAAATATAAAACACAACTCGTCTCTTCATCATAACCACGTGAAAAACCTGTCGCTGCACAAAAAGACGTGTGTAAAACATATTCCACGAAAATAATATGAAAATATATCGACAAATATGTTTTAAAACCTATTTTAGGACTTTGAAAAGTTATAAAAGACCAACAGTGGTAAAAAATATTTAATTTTCACTTTTACCTCTTTGCAGAGCAAAAGTGACCCATTTCTCTTGCAATCTTTAGGCGACGATTGTGGAAAATCCAGTGGACCAATCCAGATTTCGTCTGTTTCAGGTAAGATTTGACACCATTTGCTATCTTTTAAGCTATATTTCAGTACCTTTAATTGTCATTTGGAGTCTCTTAGGGGAATATTTGTAAAAATTAGGGCTCCGCTGTTGGCGTGGGTTTCAGGCACGAACCCGTGCCAATCGAACCTGTTTTACACAGGGGTCGCACCATGTGGCACATTTGTTAGCAAAACAGTCGCACCAACTGCTCAACTCAAAATCTACACTTAATTCAAGAAAATGCAACTGTTTGATTTCAAATTTTAATGCCTAAGAGGTCTTACAATATTCCTATGATCAATGCATGAAAGTACAAAGCAGAACAAGATGGTAATCGAGTGGAAAGAGAGAGAACACAGTGAAGAGGATGAATACGCCATGGAAAATGAACAATGTATGAATGCCCTCAAGAATTATGGGCTCAAAAAGTTCTTCCTGACACTGTGTCTCTAGGCTCAGCCCGAATTGCTTCAGTATATTATTAGCATTTGGGACGAGGATCAGGAGAAGTTCGTATTTCAGGATCAAGAGCTTGATCTGGAAGTATCTGATGTATATTTTATCACTGGACTGTCGCGTAGGGGTGCAGTCCCTATTCTGACTAGTACTCGGCCTTCTGGGGAAAGCATGGCAATGGTAATGAACAGGAAGAGATAAAGTGGATATCCAAACGTCCCTTATCTAGCACTGGGAGTAGTGCTACACACTATCACGCAGGCCACGAGATTGCAGGCACCGCATGAGGCTAAAAATATGCAATTACTTCTTGCTTCAGAGTGTATGAACCCAACCATATTCAACTGGGCTGAGGCTGTAACTATGAACATCAAACGACATCTCACCAAATGCAAGAAGTCCAAACTAAAGTAGTTTGGGTATGGTTTGATTCTGGTAACGTTCTTCATGGAACGATTACCCATATTTCAGTGCCAGGAGGGTATAGTCCTGGAGCTACCACTAAGAGAGCCATGGATGGCCCGATGGGCAGCACTTATGCCCAGAGCAGGGGGTGGCTAGCAGATATCCTAGAGGCCAGAGTTTTTTTATTGGCTCCGACGACAGTTGATTGTCATGGAGGATTGGCCCTACGCTGACACAGACTTCATCGGAGACCCAGACCTCCCACTCCTGGAGGGAGAGGTTTTGGACGAAGAACTTGGTAAAACTATTTTTTTTATTTTTATGAGTTTTATGATTTTTTGGTATATATGCATGTTCTGAAAGTTAATATTATATGGATACAGATGTTGGCCTAGAGTGTCCCGTTGGTATGTCTCCAATAGCGAGGCAGACTCCTCGTGACTTTGATCCTCAGGGTGAGGGCATTAACAAGGAGTTAGTGCAAAACCTGGAGGGAATCACCCGTGGGGTCCCAGATTTTCCCGTTTGGATGATGTTCCTCAAGCCTACCAGAGACACACTATGGGAGTGTCGAGCCATATCCTCCGTTTTCTGAGGAGGTTGGTACGGGCGGTAACGTTCTATCATGAGAACCATGCCGACTAGGCACTTAGGCTTTATTTCTGCACATTTTGGAGAGAAATGTTCTCTCACGATGTAACCAAAATAGAAATATATTATTTTTTGTGGGTTTCATGATGCACAAGACTTGTAAACAAATGATATATATACATCTATTTTCTACATGGGTCTTTGTACATGTGATGATGTTTTTATAAATTGCACAAATGTCTATCTAGCACAATCATCGGTTAATGTATTCATTCGTCTTGGTATATGTTGATATGTAATGAAATCAAAATGTTGTTCAAGTAAATGAATACGCAAATACAATCTTAAAATGCATGGGTTTCGAATCGAATAATGGTCATTCAGTTGAAGAACAACAAGTTTTGAATCCAACTTGACAAGAAATGTGCATATGCCTCAGTTGACTGCCTCGGTTAATAATTCCAAAACTGCACTATATTCTGCGACATTATTTGTAGCTGGCCCCAAAAAAATTCCTTATAAGTTAATCAACTCACCAACAGGATCACAAATTACCCAGGCTGCCAAAGGCAAGTTCCTGGTACTACGGGAGGCACCACCCACAAAACCGACATAAGGAGAAATAGACATCTACATAGAAAACAAGACCCAATAAACAGAAAAAGCTCACAAAGCACATCAAACGAAAGCATGCACACAAAATGAAAACAATCACCTATGTACACATATCATGTGTGAATGATTCAAGCATAATATTTTTTCAGATACAACCCATTTCTGGGTTGCAATAAAGGACAAGCTTCATAGTCAATAAGCTCATAAGCCCCATTCTGTAACACACATTTGAAAATGTAGGGCCCATGCCACATGGGTTGGAATTTTCCTACCCCCAGCTTGTCATGAGCTTGGTCGTATAGAAGAACGAGATCTCCTTCGATGAAAGAATGAGGAGAAACTGATTGGTCAAAATGGGCTTTGACTCGCTTTTGCTGTGCTTCAATGACCAAGGCAGCTAAGCAACGAGTTTCATCCAATCTTTCTAAGTAGAGGAGACGTTATTCTTTAGGCAAAGTATCAAGTAGTAATTCCATAGCTAATTTCAGTGAAGGGATTTCACATTCAATCGAAAGCGTAGCTTCCAGACCCGTGTACCAACTGGAATGGGGTAAATCTAGTTTCATTCTTGATTGAGGTTCGGTAAGCCCAGAAAGCTGAGAACAACATGAGATGCCAGTTTGATTTGTGGATCCCGATTGTTCATTGAAGAATTGTAACAAGGACCTTGTTTACCACTTCAACTTGGCCATTAGCTTGAGGATAGTAAGGCGTTGAGCTGTCATGATGCAAACCCAACTTAGATGTCAGCTCTGCCATCATATAATCTCGAAAATGAGAACCATGGTTGGTGACGATGGCTTGAGGAACACCAAACCGAGCAATAACATGATTGAATATGAACTGTACCGATGTCTTACCGTCCACATCTAGTGTAGGCATTGCTTTGGTCCATTTCGTAAAATAATTGACAGCGACGATAATATAGGCATGCCCCCCGGCCAAACGAGGGTTACACGTCATAAAATCTATGCCCCATTTGGAAAAAGGGCCAACGGTAATGACAGGGTGTAGTGGAATAGGCGGCGCACGCATCTTGCGTTGATAAATTTGGCACGCATGGCATTTACATACTGCAACAATGCAATATTTAAAAATAGATGGCCAGAAATAGCCAGCATGAAGGATATTCTGTGCAGTGGCATAACCAGACATGTGACCACCACAGGCGCCACTGCGGTAGTCATTTAAAACCTTCTATGCTTCCTTGAGGGTCATACATCGGCGGAGTACAGAATCGACTCCGACATGATAAAGGGTATCTCCAACAATACGATAAGGTTGTGATTGATGCCGAACGCGACGTCGGGCTTCTTTCATTAGCTCAGACCTGAAAGTAGACATTTGGAGGTACACGATGATATCACCATACCATGGATCGAGGGTGCTGATTAGGAAGAGAGTTTCATCTGGAATATAATCTTCAGAGGAGGAAGGAGCAAAGTCGGTGGGGAGAGAACAAATCAAATCCGTGAAAACAAGTGATTTCTTAGATTTGGTAGTAGTGAATTCCAAATCGAACTCCTAGAGGATAAAAATCCACTTCAAGTACTTTCCCCCCAGCAACTACCGTGATAGAATATAAGTCATGGGGTTACAATAAAAAATCACGGTCACCATGTGTAAAATAATGTAATGATGAAAACGTTGGACAGCCTGGACCGTAGCCAATGCTAACTTCTCGACATGTGCGTAACGCGCTTCAAGGTCGAGAAGGTTCCGAGACAGGTAGTAAACAACATGTTCGTTACCATCATCATCATATTAACCAATACCATGGCGATCGTGCTGAAGGTGGAAGCTAGGTAGAGGGTGAAATCACGATGGTAATTTAGAGGATGAAATAGCAGAGCGTTGACAAGAAACATCTTAAGTCTATCAAAAGACTGTTGAGAAATCTCATCCCAACAGAAAGGGACGTCCTGCTTTGAAAGTCATGTAAATACTTTGGCTACTTCGGCGTAGTTTGGGATGAAACGACGAAGGAAATTGGCCTTCCCTTGGAGACTCTGGAGCTAGTGTAATGAGGACGGGGAGGGGAGATTGACAATAACCTCAACCTTAAGAGGGTCAAGGCAAATTCCATCTTTAGATACGATAAACCCTAAGATTCTATCGGAGTCGACGCAGAAGACGCATTTATGCGGGTTGAGCCTAATATGGTAGCGTCTACAATGAAGAAATATTTGACAAAGATGTTCTAGGTGGTCTTTTCGTGTAGCTAAATGAGCCGAAAGGTCATCCAGATATGGTTGGACAATATGCCGAATATCATCAAAAGCATAGGACATCGCATGCTGGAATGTAGCCCCAACATTCTTTAAGCCGAACGGGAGTTTCCTATATGTGAACGTTCCCCATGGACAAATAGAAGAGGTCTTGTTTTGATGCGACAGGAGAATGTTAATCTGGTTATAGCCAGAAAAACCATCCATAAGAGAGAAAATTTCACTTCCTGCACAATCGTTAATGATATGATCGATAAATAGGGTGGGATAATTATCCTTAGGATAGGTCCGATTGATATCATGATAATAAAAAAAAGCACGAATGGTACCCTACTTCTTATCTACAGGGACAATATTAGAAACCCATTCAGTCAGGGGAATCGAATAAATGAAACCCGCTTTAAGAATTTTCTCAAATTCAGCTTTGATAGCGGCAGCTTTTCGAGGATGCATGGGACGAAGACGCTGGCGATCAGGCTTCGCACCTAGGTAGGTGGGAATCTCGTGCACCACAATACTGGTGTCGATTCTAGGCATTTCTTCGTAAGACCAGGTGAAAACATCGCGGAATTCATGAAAGAGACTAGTGTACACTTGGACTTCCTCAGAAGAGCAAGTGACTCTCACATGGATGTTCTCGACAATCCCCAGTTTGACGAAAATGTCGATAGGCATCATTTGAGTAATTTTACCCAGGTTACCCTCTGTAAAGACTTCATGAGTCAAAATGGGTGTCTAAAGCAGTGGAGAGGGAACTTGAGATGCGAAGTGCTCAAGAAAGTTAGACATGGCCCTGAGGCAAGGCATGAACGAGGAACGATGGTGTCCATCGCTCCATGGTAGATCCTCGAGAGACATGGTTTCCGTGATGGCCTCGTTGGATGGAAACACTTCTTTCAAAGAATCAGGCGAATCCGCATCACTGAGCTAGGGGGATTGAGAATACACGTTGAGAGACATGCTCAAAGGAGCAGCTTCAGGAGGGGGAGAATCAGATGCAACTGTAAGCTCATAATAATTGATCTCAATGGGACTGAGCGATATCGAATCTCCGAACAAATCAACCTATTCAGGTGAAGGGATGATCCAAGGGTCATCTGACTAAGAGACCATATTGACTTGAATGGTATTCAGTGGGAGAAGGGGAAAAATACCCATGAGATCAGGATCCTTGAAGAGACCCGGCCCTATACTATCAGGGGGATTAGGAATTTGATCCATGTATGGCACGTTGTTCTTGGAAGACGAGGTAAATAATGACAACTGATCAACAGTAATAATTTTTCCCTCATGTGGAAACTTCAGAAGTTGAAAGAGGGTGGACGGAACGCACAACATAGCGTGAGTCCAACTACGACCGAGTAGAAGATTGTAGTTGAGTTTGGCATCAACGACTTCTACTTCAACGTTGACTGTCTTTCCTTGCAATTTAATCGCCAAGCTAGCGAGAACACCCAAGGGGTTTGATTCCCTTCCATCGAATGCCTCAAGGGAATTTGGAGACGAATTGAGGGTTGGAGATCCAATAGCCTTCCAGCAAGCAGATGACATGACGTAGGTAGAGGCACCTTTGTTCACTACGGCTCTATGGAGGTTGAGACTATTGATACTGACTTGTATAACAAGCGCGATATGGTGCGGAAGTCGGGAGATGAAATTTTCTAGATTGAAGGAGAGAAGGCTAGAATCAACAGGGTCAATCCCACCAATCACAGATAATAGCACTTTTTTTTGAGACATACAACTCTGGAGAAATTCCAATGTGGACATCGCGGAAGGCACCTGTGCCAAATCCTAAACAATACTATAATGGTGAGCGGCACGGGCGTTAGGATTATAAGAAGATTTCTGGAGAACACCTTTAGAAGGTGGCCATATAACGGGTTCAACACTGGGCCTTTCAATTTCAAGAGGACCAGAGGCAGGTGGGGGAGGAGGACCATCAAAGACCTCTTTCCTGGTTGCCTGGCGTGATCCAACATAATCCTTCGACCGAGTAGCGATGGAAATGGGTGCAGAACCATTCGTCATGAAAACTTGAGAGCCAAATGACACAAATGGGGGAGGTTGCTCGACCATCTAGGTCTACTAAGATGGGAAAGGTTCCTTAAGGACCACTGGAGTTCCCTTAGCGTCTTTGAGTAGTTGACTAACCTCGGATCATCTAGGACAATCCTTAGTGTAGTGGTCCTCATCACAAATCATACAGGGATACTTCGGCTTTCGCTGTGAACCATCATCAACACGAGGTTTAGACGATTTCGATTTTGGGGCATCAGATTTGGCCTTGCCTTTTCCCTTCTTTTTCCCTTTGGAATTTTTGTTCGCAGGATTGGCCTGAATGGCATTGACCTCCGCGGTTTTACCAGAATCTGGGGTAGCTTGAGGAGCAGAATTATTGGAATAATTTGATTTTTGCTTCCAATTGGAAGACTTACATGAAGGCTGAGATATGGAACCAATAACGTCATCGACCAATGGGGTAGCCGGTGCTTTAGAGATCCTAGGACGTGGAGCTTCAGTCAAGATGTCGTACAAAATGCCTAATTGAGAGTACACTAAATCAAGGTACTGGGCATGAGCAATGGCTTGTTCCTCAGTTACACATGCCCCCATGGTGATGTATTTTTCAATTTGATTGACAACAGAGGTAGTGAACCAATGAGTAAGAAGTTGATCAGGAATTTCAAACTTGATCAAACGATGACACCATCTTCATTCATGAATGTGGTCTGAGATATGGGTAGCTTGGTCATGTTTCAAGGATGTGAGGAGATGCGTCCCGGCTTCATAATGAATTGGCAACTGGAAATGAGTCAGGAATGCCATAGCAAGAGTATTGAAATCTTGAAATATGCCACGAGGGAGTTCGATATACCACTTAGCAGCAACTCCGGTAAGAGTGCGCTGGAAGAGACGGAGCCGAAGAGAGTCTTCCACCCAAGAATTGGAAGAACACCATAAATGGTGTGTCATGACATGAGCTTGGGGGTCTTCTCCAGACTTGCCCTCAAACTTGGGACAATCACAAGGAACCTTCATTGGGACTGGGGGCCAATATGGATTATGAAGAATGGGATCATTTATCAATTTGGACACATCCAGTAACTCCAATGTAGTGAGGAAATGTAATTGAGGATTAAACAGCATAGAAAGTCCTCAATAAGGACCCATACCCATAATCCATTCTGGTTGAGTATAACTCTACCCCATTGGTTCTGTCCCGGAGGATTCTGACCATAAGTGGCATAAGCCGAATAATTCAGTTGATATGGCGGCTGAGGACCAGGATACGGGGGTTGAAAATCGGGATACTGATTCTAATTATATGAGGGTCCTGATTGAGCAATAAGCCTGGCAGTTGAGGGCGATAAGTAGGACCTTGAGACGGGTTGTAAACTGATCGATATTGACCTTGAGGAAAATAGTTGCCTTGGGGTCGAACAGGTTGCTGATAAGTGGGGTCCTACTGAGCTAGATACGTCGAGTGAAACAGTTGATTTGGCTACAACATAGAGTAGAGTGGAGGCTGATCAGGGTGAATAGGCTGTGCAAGTTGGCCCGGCTGAGCAGGTTGACCTGAATGATGAGGGCCACCAGGTTTCCTCAGTTGAGCGGGTTGGCTTGATGGCTACTGAGGGCCAGGTTGTGCCTGATAAACAGGTTGGCCTAGAGCAGGACCATAAGATGGCCCTGGCTGTGCAACATTTGGACTAATCGGAAGATGAGGCTGTTGAGGTTGCACCAAAGGTTGAGATGGATGCATCTGCCCCCCAGGACCATATGAAGGTCCGGGTTGATATACTGGCTGCCCAGCTAGTCCTTGAGGTTGCCCTGGTTGGATCATAGGCTAGGCTTGTAAAGGTTGACCTTAAGTATTGTAAGGCTGCCCTTGCGGGCCGTAAAACAATCCTTACTGGACCGAAGGTTTTCCCTGTAAGGGTTTCCCTTGTGGGTCGTATGCATACCCTTGCTGCACCAAAGTTTGTCCCTGAAATGGTTGTCCTTATGGGTCATAAACATACCCCTACTGAACCAAAGGTTGTCCCTGAAAGGGTTACCCTTGTTGGTTAGAGGGTTGCACAGACAAGGTAGTTATAAAACCAGGGAGGAACTAATAAGTCTCAGGAGCAGGCAATTAGATGGGTTGCCTTTCTCATCATACTAAAACGGAAGTGAATAAATCGAGGTACCGTCCACTCCATAATGAGAAAAATAAGACCTATAAGGATCCTGAGGGGATTGATAAGTTTGGGAGTTCTATTGCTGAATAGCCAGCCGATACTCCTCAAATGAAAGGCCATCAGGGATTTCCATGGCAATCAAGGTTTCTACCGAAGTTGAAACTCCTGATAACTGTGCAGTGACAATCGGTGTCAAAGCAGCCACACAGACAGTGGGCCTATTGGGAACAGACGTGACAAAAGGTGTCGACAACGAGATAGGTGTCATCGGTGACATACCTAAGGATGGAATAACTGGCCCCCTTGACAGAGTTGATGTTGCCATGGAGGCAATACCGGCCATAATCTGACCCAAAGACCTATATTCAGCTGGAAGCGACACCGATGGTGAAGATTGAGCAGGTTTGGATGTCTTCTAGGAAGAGTTGGTATTGTTCATTAGAAACTGGAATACCCTCACTCCCATTAGGACTAGACGAATCCATGTTTGAATCCACCGTAAGATCTTGCAAAAGAGTACGGGGGCTAGGAGGTATGATAGCAGCCAAAAACGGCGATCCCGATGTAAAAGGGGGAAAATGTTCCCCAACCCCAAATCCAAACCAAGCGTTTGAAAGAGGCCAATGGAACTCAACTGGTTCTCCAAAGGGATACTCTGACAGGATGACGGGCTGTTGAAGCTTGGTAGACCCAGAGATCTGTGAAGTTTCAGATGAATCGTCTGAGAAAGGACTGCCAGTAGACGAACCTGATGGTTCTTCCACTATTACTGTAGCACACCATAAAAGAGGAAAAGATCGAAAAAGAAGACTCTTGGATAAAAACCAAAGAAAACAAATACAGGCCAAGTAAATAATATTTAATGGGCGTGTAATCGTAGGTAGTTTATTTTACCACATTGAAATTAAAATTTTGTTGTTTCATGTTTTAAGAGTCAAGAAATAGTCAAAGATGACTATATTCTCTTTCAGTTTTAAGCGAGCGTGAAAGGACAAGTGCTCGATGATCTTTTCAAATTTATGGAGTCAGTAAAGATCGAAAATGACTGCTCAGGTAGTCTAGGTAAAAGGGTGTTCCAGGTTCCCGTGAACTTCCATATACACCTTGGTTATAAAATGAAAGAAGAATCAACCAAGGACTTGATGTACGTGCAGGTACTCTCCCCGAATGTTGTTTCAGTGTATCAAGGTTACAAGGAAATAGACTCGACTTCCTATGGATAAAAGGATTGCAACCTATAGGGGTCTCCCTTTATATACTCGACAGTACGGGGAGTGCAAGTCCATACTAGCACTGTCTGAAGCCAGATGGCGAGCGAGAGCTACTAGGTTTTAAGATGCCGGAACACATCTCTAACTTAGACCACTAAATTTTTCATTAAGTTCCAATGTTGCCTTAGGTTAATTGAATAAATTTTAAGTTGATCTTGTATTTATGTTTCAATACCAAGGTCCTATCGAATGTTGGATCTCACAAATTCCTGAATGCAAGCTACATGCCATAGAATACCATTTCGTTCAATGAAGAGCTATCTATGATAAGGTTAGGAATTTCAAGTGATAGCAAATAATGAGAACTTCACAGAAGTGTTCACTATAGAACCTGATGCAAACTAATGAGAACTAAAAATATTTCCTAGAATGCCGAAGGCTAGTTATGCAAAAGATTTTCCAATTCTTATGATGCAAATGAAAAATGCAAGCACAAAATATATTTTTGATTTTTTAAATGTAATAGAGCAAACATTGCACTAAATAACATGAAAAACGAATATTCACACTAGTTCGAGAATGATAATGCAAGAGTCAAAGTGAAACAATCCAAACAACTCTCAAGCCAACAAAACAAAGAATCAAACCAATGTCACAATCTCTCAAATCAAAGAAAGATGTCAAAACGGACCCATACAAGCAATGTGAGCTATGCTTGGAGTGACAGGAAGAAAAACTCAATGAAAGAGACAAGATTCACTCAAGACTCATTTCACCAAAAGCAAACACTCAAAACGGATCGAGGGAGCTGAATGCAATCAAGTAAATGACGAAGGTGACCATGAAACAAGAGACCCAAACTCCTACAGGAGGCTCAGCATGTTAAAACACTAGAAAATACTAAAGCCATGATGCTGAAAGAAATGGAAAAAAAACCGAAGGAAGAAGGTTGATCACAGTCACAAACGAACCCAAAGCATTCAAATCAAGTCAAGAAAACACCCAGAGACACCAGGATGGAAAAAAAATCCAAAACAAGGGAAACCCTAGCACCTACAGGAATTGGCGCGACTGTCTCGCTGTAATCTGCGCCATAAGGGGGATGGCACGGGTAATAAACTAGAAACTCATGCCAGTGGGTGCGACTGTCAGGTTGGTTTCGAGTCATAAAAATGTATCTTTTGAACACCTAATTAGTCCACATTAATCATCAATTCGGGAGCATCTTTTTATTCCAAGAGTGTACTCTGTCTGAGGCTGCAATTGTTTAAGAACAATGTTGTGAAGATGTAGTATAAGATAACAAAATCAAAAGTAACCAATTCTTGAAAAGAAACCTAATTACAGTGACATGAATGGAAAGATTAAACTACTTCAATCTTTGCAGAACATCGATCAGGGATGCAGTAGCAGTAACTCTTTCCCTTAGAAATCGATGCAAGATGACCAATCTGGGGACTGGGAAGCTAAAACCTCTATCCTCTACAGTTGGAGATCTTAAAGAAATCAAACCGAAAGCATATTTGATGAAAGCAACATAAACAAAACGTAATCTGAAAAGGAACAACAACGTGTGACTACAACTCTTCTGTTTACCAGTCAAAGATTATAAATAAGTAATGAGAAGAAATGGAACAACAACGTGAATTGAACAGTAATTACAATTCTAACATATTCAAAGCACTAGATTTCTATGCTTCAATTCTGTCGACAACTTATCACCACGCAACCACCAATTATAGCAGATTATAAACTAAAGGAACAACAATTCAAATCAGATACAAGTTAGTGAAGCTTTATGATAACAGCGAAATAATAGAACAACAAATTATGCTTATTGTAAAGAAACGAAACAGTGACGACACTGTATTTGATCTGATCAACAATAAACCAATTCAAACATTAAACGAACTCCACACGACAGTAAACAAGGATTAGAATACAAAGAGAAAAGTAATGCCACCAGAGCCGGGCCCTTAGCGCCAGTGAAATACTGTTGGGCTAATTCAAAATTATAGAAGGTAAATAAAATGCGTGCTTTGTATTAAACCAACATAAAGTCTTACAAAAAGGTTTTCTCTCAAACAGAGAGTTAATATTACAGAGAAAATGTAAAGTATTTCGACCGATTCCCAATAACAAAAATGATCCGTCCCCCCTCATCACTTAAGGACATGGTATTATATATCAACTCTTCGACGAACCAATCAAAGAACAAAATAAGTTTGAACAACGATCCCTCAGGATCAAAAGATCCTGAGAGATTCGCTCCTCTGTGTTTAGTCATCATTCTATTTGTGCTGACTAAGGCCGAGATGTTCCCTGCCTTTTCTGGACTATTCGTTCAGATCTCCTTGCCTTTGGCTGGATATGATTCAATGTTGATGGAGCAGCAGTTAGATTGTTCTCAACCCCACCTCTGGTACATTTGTTCACCTCTCTGAATTCCTGTTTGTCAACCAAAAAGTAGCTTTTAGTCATCTTTTCATAGTAATCATAAACCTTTCCAATTCTATTGTAATTCCTATGATAGATTACCTTTTCAAGGCAAACAGGAGTATATTTATGATAAAGAATGAGTAAATATACGATATTTTCATACCTCTTTCACTGCCCAACATACCCCCCTGCTTAATCATTTTCATGCCCTCATGAAAACTATAGTTCACATGGAGAGCAGTCAAAGAATAAACCGAATAAGGTTTGTCATCCACAGGCCTAAAACCATGGAGTGAAGCTAATTCCTCAAAAGTATGTTCTGTTTGTCCTTCAGGAAGTTCATAAATAGCTTTGTAATCCGAAGCATGGTACCATACAATAGGGCTGCGAAATCTACATCCTAACCAATATGGTCCTTCTTTTAAAACAAGATGGCTATAGGAAATGAGACGGTCTGCAGCTAGCCCAAAGTTTCTATAATTAAATGGTTCCCTATTCTGCACATTCTGATTCGAGGTTCTCCACCGGACTTTGGCTGCTATGTAGGCTTGGTTCCTAATGGATGAAAAATAATCTGTTCCATTCAAAATGACTGATTTATGGACAGGCCCCAGAATTCGGGTAACGCCTTCCCTTGTCATCAAGCGTTTTTGTCTAGCCCAAAATTGAAGTGGGTTCTGAGGTTCACTTCTGACCCATAGATCTAATCCATTTTCTTGTCTTTGAAAAGCGTTATAAGCTTTGAGCCATTTTAATTGGTTTACAGCAAAGGAAATGAATGCCTGAAACTAAACATCTCCAATAAAAGGGCTAGGGTTTGATTCACAGTCATTTTCAAGTATTAGATTATGAAAATAAAACTCACATAATAAGCGCTGTACTTTGATCCCATAAAGTTTGCAGCATGATATCAAATCATCTATTGTTTTTAGCTCTATGGATTTCCCTGCCCTAACTGCCTTGATCTTTAATTGTAAATATCTTTCAAGTAAAAACAGAGCATATTTTTTGGCGGGGCATCTACAGGCTAAGACATTAGTATACAAGGAGCAGAGAGTGTCCATTTGAGTGTAGGCTAATTTTAGTTGATTCATTACCTTATCAGCCTTTACCTCTGCTTTCCGTCGTTTTTCATGAGCTTCAGCTTCTGCTTCATGAATAATTCTCATTTTTTGCTGCAATTCCTGATATCTTGTTCTTGGGACAGTATCTTCCTCCAATCTCTTCCTTTCCATTCGGGCCTGTGTCAATTCTTCCTGAAGTCTGAGCAATGTTGGCTCACTGAAAGTGTGTTGACTGCTAGATTGCATATTTTCACTCAAAACCAATTCCTCTGGAACAGCTTGTGTTGGAACAGCTGTTTGTTGCTCTGCATCCTCATAATTAGGCTCAGGTATGGTTTCTTCTGTAACTTGAGGGTTCCTATCAGTGGTCACTCTTCTCTTTTTCGAGTTTCTTTTGATAGCAATGCTTCTTTTCTTAGGGGCTTGCTTGGGCATGTATTTCATTCTCAGAACCCTAATGGTCTGCCTGGGCTGTTCAACTAATTTATGAAGCTTTATTCACTCCCTTCGAAGCTTCTCAATCAGCTTTTTTCTTCTTCTTTCTT
This sequence comes from Pinus albicaulis, assembly GCA_034641835.2. NCBI lineage: Eukaryota > Viridiplantae > Streptophyta > Pinopsida > Pinales > Pinaceae > Pinus > Pinus albicaulis. Next base: position 885,879,463 of record CM076584.1, on the reverse strand, counting down.
AATGGAACAGTCGTTCCTCTATCTGCACTCATTTTTTCAACATAATTTTGGCCCATATCAGCCATGCCTTCAATAAAATTCTCTTCTTGTTCTTCTCCTCGGGGCTCCTCTTCTACATTCATGTGCCCTTGGCTCAATTCTCCTAGAATCATATTCTCAATTAACTCTGCAGTCCCTTGAGGGATTCTAGCTTCATTGTTTTCTTTCTCCTGCTCACATCCCTCAGGAGAAGCAACCCTAGCTTCACTAGGGTTTGCTGTTTCATTCAATTTTTCTCTAGCTGTTTCTTTGTCAATAGCAGAGTATTCTGGTAGTTGATTAATATCTATATTGAGGTCCAAGGGACTATGTGGCTGTGCATAATCACTCATATTGGCCAAAATCTGGGCCAATTGATCTTCCTGTAAAGGGCTTATGATAACATTCTCGGGCATCTCTGTTTCATTCTTATTGCTGCTATGATTGTCCTCATCCTCCACATCAGTGTGATAACTTCCTTCCTCTTCATCTAAATACCAAATTTCTCCCTCAACTTCTTCTTCTTCTCCAGAATTTCCTTCAATTCCTTCTTCCTCATTATCTCCTTCCTTTGCTATGGGTTGTTTTTCACTACTGGATTGGCGACTTATTTCTTCTTCGTCCGAGTAGCGAATTTCTCCTTCCAATTGTTATTCTTCATCAGTCTGAGGGATTACTTCCTCTAATTTCTCTTCTTCGTCAGTGCGAGGGCTTACTCCCTCCAATTGTGGAGGTTGTTCCTCCTCTGAGCTGTGCAATTCCAGGGGCTGGATGCTGCCCAAAAGTTCTTCCACCATCCTTCTAATTCGTTTCAACCGGCGGGGCTATCTATGAGTAGAAGGCTCAGCAATTGAGCCGACCATCCTCTTCTGTTTTGGAGCGGGTAGAGCTAATCCTCCATCGATGGAAAATATTAGTTCTTCCTAGCTGGTTTGTTGTTGGGCAAGGCTATGACTCACTATTAAACGAATTAAAAAATGGTGGCTGACCACCATATCTGCATGCTGGGCTCTCCTTATACCACGAGCAGTATCATGCAACAAATAATTTAAAAATGCAGGCAAATTAATAGTGCATTTCTGTTTTAGTATGGCTAGCAGCTTAAGGTGGAGAGGTATTACCACATCCTTTCTTCCGTCGCACATTATGTAAGCCTGCACGATTCTAGCTAACTCTGTCCATGGCTCTCCTAATGACGCTGGCTGGACTCCTTTACCTTTGATGACTAACGTCTGACCGTCATCTTGAAAAAAAATTATGGCTTCACGAATCCTAATCTTCTTCTGAGTCCAGACAGTCCCTTGCGCGGGAATGCCATAAAATTCTGCAATTATCTCGTCGGATACAACGATCTGCCTCCCTCTGACCATGGAGGATCCTTCTTGCAGGTTCAATAAAAATTCGGTGGCCACAGCTTCATGGGGTTTCTGCATTCTCAAGAAATATGTAATCCACCCCAGTCTTTCTAAGATTGTTCGTGCAGCATTAGAGACGATCAATACTTGCGGTTCACTTCGAATTGGTCGTCCTCCCATTTCTGCGTTCTGTTAATTTTTTCAACACACAGTAATCACAATGGAACAACACAACACAATTTGTTATTTCCTAAAATGTAGGGGTTTGGTTCGAGGAAATATTGGAGTTTGATTTGCATGCAGACATCCGCACCCCCCGAATGAATGAAAGGTCGTCCTCGACCGTCAATTGAGAATAACATGTGTGGCACAACAATAGTACAACAATAAAAAGCATCAGTAATTATGATACGTTCAATCAAATTGCAGCAATTACTGAAATCAATGCATGTAATAAATCGTTAATAAATAGAAAATTGTTTTGTAATGATTTAAATACAAGGAGAAGGGGCAACATATGATAATCGTAAGTATAATTGCGTTATTTACCACTTTGGATTAATATGATTGACTTATAATGATTTTCATGTGTAATAGGTTCGAAGATAAAGGTAAGAGATTCGTATTTTCATTTGACATTTAAATAAAGATATAGGAAAAAGGGTTAAATATAACTATTGATGTGTATAAGTGTGACTCCAATACCATCAGCAGAGCTCTACTGCCCATAGGTGTCCATAACCTTGACAGAGTTGCTTTCTTACCCATGGAACCATTGTCCTTTATGTATGCTGAGGAAGTGCTTTTTATTGAATATCATGACAGAGGCCATTGTGCTGGCTTGGTGACCAGATAAACCACAATGCCATTCACCGGGAAGAAGTGAAAGGTGGGCAGGCCGGCTTGTGATGAGACCTCCTGTTCCAAGGACTTCTTGATTTTTTCAATTTTCTGTTGGACTATTTCCCTAGTTTGGTGGCCATAATGGGAATGCCACTTCACTGCCTTCCCTATGATCACGATAGGCTGGCTCTTGATGAGACCCCCTATCCTCCATCTGCAAAATTATTATTAATAAAATAAATATTTTTTCTTTTCTTTTACACAAAACACTTTTCCTCAGTTAATCATAATGGATGGCTCAACACTCCTTAAGAGTAGGGATGGTGGAAGAAGTCTGAACATCTCAATAGAAAAAAAATGTGCCATTATTCTTATTCCATAGATAAACATCAAAGAAAATTATAGCATGTGGGAAAGAACCAATCATGATAAAAATAGTCAATCAGATTAATTCAATGGTAATAAAATAGCAAAATTATGTTATTGATCATGCCCCTTTTTCATTTTTTATTATCATTACTAGACAATTTTCGTGAAAAGATGACGATTTATTTTGATTTGTTGATTACAGTAAGATTTAATTTGTATGATTGTATATAAATGATATATTTTCCTTAAGAAAAGTAATTAAAAATTCAAAATGCTGGCTTAAAACAAAAAAAACAATCCACACAAAAAGTGTTGTTCCTTGTTAAAAAGAACAACAAAAACAACTTGCGGAACTGCTGTTCCTTTCGAAAGGAACAACAAGAAAATACTCTGCGAAAGTGTTGTTCCTTTGGAAAGGAACAACAATAAAATACTCTGTGAAAGTGTTGTTCCTTTGGAAAGGAATAGCAAGAAAATATTCTACGGAAGTCTTGTTCCTTTGGAAAGGAACAGCAAGGGCGTTTCTGCGAAACTGTTGTTCCTTTCAAAAGGAACAGCAGAGTGCTATTCCTTTAGAAAGGAACAACAAAACAAACGAAATAAACATAATTTATTTTCTCTTTCAAAGAAATCAGATTTCACGAAACAAATGATGAAGAAGTAAAGAAGTAATATGAACCGAATATCTGAAAACAAATTCCATAAAACAACAAGCGAAAAACGAAAAAAAAATGCTTTATGTACAAAATTAAAAAAAAAAAAGTGATTTATCAAATTGGTGCCGAGGAGGATTTCTCCCCTTCAACAAGAATCTCCATTGTAGAATCTCCCCGAAACTGTTGGTAAAAGGATTCCCGGGTGAGCGGTTTATGATACAATCGTACTCAATGACCATTTACCTTAAAGGAATGTCCAGATCCGTCGATGGTAACTAATGTAACAGTGCCATTATCGTGCACCTTCTGTATTTCATAAGGTCCAAGCCATCGTGTCTGGAGTTTTCCTGGGAAATCCTGGAACCTGGAATCATATAGGAGTGCCCAATCTCCTTCGTGGAAGATCTTTCCTTTGAAATGGGCGTCATGCCATTTGGCTCTCTAGTGCTGAATTAATGCTATGTGCTGAAGAGCAGAGAGCCTAATTTCATCTAGCTCATTAATTTGCTGCATTCTTTTAGCCTGGGCTTCATTTAGATCTAGACCCACCTTTTAAGTTGTTCTTAATGTTTGAATCTCGAATTCTATAGGAAAAATGGGTTCCTTTCCAAATACCAATTGGTATGGTGAATATCCTGTGGTAGGTCTCCACGTTGTTCGATATGCCCACAATGCTTCTGGAAATCTGTAGGAAATTTCGTCTATGAGAGGCAACTGTTTTTGTTAATATAGATTCGATTACTTTGTTCGTTCTTTCTACTTGGCCATTGGCCTGTGGGTGATATGGAGTCGTAATCTTGTGATGAACGTGGTAGTTTTGCAATGTTTCAGCTAATTTGTTACCTACAAACTGTGGTCCTCCATTTTTTATTATGTCCCTTGGGAGGCCAAAGCGCACAAAGATTTGGAAAATAAATTGTATTACAGAGTCTTCTGTAGCTTTTGAAAGAGCTTCTGCCTCAACCCATTTGGTGACATACTCAGTTGCAACTAGGATATATGTTTTTTGGTTTGATGGGGGGTTAATAGGACCAACAAAGTCGAGGGCCCAACGTTCAAATGATTCAATCACTAGTTGGGGATTCAGAGGCATTTCATCAGACTACCCAGGTCCACCTGCCCTTTGGCAGCTATCACAGGCCTGCATGAATTTTTTAGCATCTTTAAAGATAGTAGGCCAATAGTAGCCTGTTCGTAAAAATTTGTGGGCAGTTCTACGATCTACAAAATGTCCGCCACACTGTCCATCATGGCATGCTTTCAGGATGTCAAATACCTCATCCTCCCTAACACATCTCCTTATTTTCATATATGCACTTGTATGAAATAGGTAGCTTCCAATCCAGGAGAAGCGGGTACTACGATGTATTATTTGCTTACATTCATTAAAAGACAGATGTTTAGGTAATTTACTTATTGCCAAATAGTTCGCTATATCAGCATACCACGGTGTTCTGATAGTAACAACGAAGAGATGTTCATTTGGAAAGTGGTCTTCAACTGCTTCTATATCTGTTGGCTTTGGCATTCTTGATAGAAAGTCGGCTACAGGGTTCTCTTTCCCAGGTCGATCTATGATTGTGATGTCAAATTCCTGCAGTAAAATTAACCATCTTGTCACTCTTCCGTTTGTAACAGGTTTATTTTCTAAGAATTTAATCGCAGAGTGATCAGTATATAGTACTATAGGATACCCATTTATGTAATGTCTAAATTTGTTTATAGCATGAACTACAGCTAAAAATTATTTCTCAGTCATAGAATAATTTAATTCAGCAGGGGATAGATTTTTGCTAATATAGTAAATTGCATATGGCTTCTTGTCTTCCTCTTGCCCAAGTACTACTCCAATTGCTGTTTCTGAGGCATCATATGAGATTTGGAATGAAAAATTCCAATTTGGGCCCCTCAGCAATGGGGCTGTTGAACGAGCTTCCTCAGATCATTAAAGGCATTGTCACATTTATCTGTCCAAGTGAAATCAACATTTCCAGTTAGTGCATATAAAGGTGCAGCTATTCGAGAATAATGTTCTATAATCTTCTATAGTAACCAGAAAATCCAAGAAATCTATGTACCTATGTTTTTGTAGTAGGCGTAAAAATTAACAAGAGTATTTGAATTTTAGCCGAGTCTACTTGAATTCCAGCTGTTGAAATATAATGCCCTAAGATAAATCCTTTGGTCATCATCATAAGACACTTTTCATTTCTTAAAAAAATCCTAGTGTCAATACATCTTTGCAATACCTTTTCTAGGTTTTCCAATGTAGGCTCAAAGTCATCCCCATAGGGTGTGAAATCATCCATATATACTTCGAGGCCTTCATTTATTAAGTTTGGAAAAATGCTGAGAATTTCCCTTTGTAATGTAGTAGGGGCATTGCATAGGCCAAAAGGTAAAACTCGGTAGGAAAATGTCCCCCATGGACAGGTAAAAGTAGTTTTGTCTTGATCTTCAGGGGTAATATGGATTTGATTGTACCCACTGAAGCCATCAAGGAAAGAAAATAATTTCTTTCTTGCCAATGTGTCTAATACCTGGTCAATGAAAGGAAGGGGAAAGTGGTCTTTCTGTGTTGCTTTATTAAGTTCATGGTAATCTACACATATCCTCCACTTCCCATTATTTTTTGGTACTACCACTAGTGGAGAGACCCACTTGCTATCAGATATTGGGTAGATGAAATTAACATCCAATAGTTTTTTTTTATTCTTCTTTCACAATATCTTTAAGGTGAGGATTTAGTCTCTTTTGATGTTGGCGAATGGGTCTTGCATATTTTTCAATGTAAATGTGGTGAGTACACACTTGAGGATCAATTCCTTTCATGTCGGGGTAATCCCATGCAAAGGCTGCTTTGTATTTTCGTAATAATTGGACCAATTTCTCTTCTTGTTCAGCAGTGAGATTTTAATTAATGTTTAAAGTTTTTCCCGGCTCAATTTCTACAACCTTGCTATTTCTCATAGAAGTAGTAGGTATTGTTTGATCAGGAATATCTTTGAAAGGATCTTCTTCTTCTTTATTATCGAATGCTACTTTGATCATGTGACATTGCAAATGAGATCTGGTTTGTGACTTATTAATTATTAATGATATCATCCTCTATTTGATCTTTAAAATCAAGAGCATTTTCTATGGTTAGAGGTGATCTCATATTCTCCATAAGGTATGATGCAGGTGGTTTTGTTGTTTTGATTATTGATAGACTTGGCTGGGTTGGGGGATATAGGGCTAAATTATTAACATAATTTCCCCTTGTAATTGTCATGTTGCCTTGTCGGCATCCAATATAGGCATCGACAGTTGCCAACCAAGGTCAACCTAGAATTAACGTATGTCCATCTAGTCGATTCTTTGGATTGATAACCAGGAAGTCAGCAGGGTATTCCCAGGAATCTACAGATACCATTACATCTTGCAGTATACCTTCTGGTTTGACTACTGATCGGTCAGCCAATTACAACAAGGTTGTTGTTGGTTCCAGTGATGTAATGCCAAGTTTTTGACAGGTGGTGGTGGTTAAAATGTTGATTGCTGCCCCCTAGTCAACTAAGGCATTTGGAAATGATTGACCATTGCTCTGCACTGTCACTATAGGATTTTTTGGGTCTTCATACTTGATGGGTGTTTCTATTCCTGATAATAAGTCAGATAAGGTACCAACTATTTGGACAGTAGGATTTGTTTTTGTTCTCCTCTTCGGCTTATTTATGCATAATTCCTTAATAGTTTTTGCATACATAGGAATATCTTGAATAGCTTGGAGGAGAGGGATTTTTATGCACAATTTTTTTAATTCTCCTAGAAGATCAAAATTAGGTTGTTCTAATGGACGAGGTATAATTAATCGTTTTGGGAATGGTGGAGAGGAAGTTGTTACTTGTTGTTGATTTCATTGTTGATTTTTTTGTTGAACTTCCTTTTCACTTTGTATTGTTTGTTTTGCAGGTAATGGATATTAAATGTGGACATCATTGTTTCTCTCTGTTTCGACTATGTGCCCAGACCCTAATTGAAGATCATTACACTCCCACAGTTCAGTTTCTACTTCTGGGGGTTCCATGATTTGAACAGACTGAACTGGCCTGTTGTTTGGGTTTGGGTTGGGTTAGGCTGGGAGTTGTGGTCTTAAATTGGTCTGGGGGTTTGTATAAGGAGCTGGCAGTGTAGGTTGAGAGAGAGGAATTGATCCAGCTGGCTAATTTGTACGTTTTTTCCAGTTTGAATGCCAGGCCTGATTCTGGGAAGTATAAGGGGACCATTGTGTAGGCCAGAAAGGTGGATAGAAAGGAAAGTTAGGCCAATTATTTTGATTTGGCCAAGATGTGGGAGGCAATGGTTGTTATGACCAATTAGGGAAAGATGGTTGATTATGCCACATCCCACTATATTGTTGAGCATTATATTGAGGAGGTTGAAAAGAAAATGGATCATTTTGCATACCTGATGGTCGTGGTTGCCATTGTCGGCGCTGATTAAGCAGACATACCACTTCCGATTCTTCTTCTGCCTCCTTATAGACTGCTTTTAGGCCAGGAAGTGAAGGACATCCTTTAGTAGGGTGATATTTTGTACAAATGGCGCAAAATTTAATCATATCCAACGGGCATTCTTTGTGGTTGTGCTTCTTTCTACATCTGGGACAGAATATTTCCAAGTTCTGCTCTGCTTCTGCTTGTTTCTATTTGGCTTGCATAATATCGAATTGTGTTGTTAGAGTCCCAATTCTGTCTGTCTTAAAGTCTTCCAACATATTTCCAATCTCTGCACGAGTCACACCTTCATTAGAGGTCTTATTTTCCCTTGTGATCGTATCACGTTCTGCTGATTTCAACCTTGTATTGCCCCTCGAACACCTGATACACAAATCAATGATGTTAGGACAATTTTCCTGATATATATCACCTTTTCCCATAATATTCAATGTTTCAACCCATTTATCTTTCATTCCCCTAATTTATGTAGTTTTCAAAACATTATCAGGTAAGGGTAAAGATGCATAAGGGGATCTCTGAAGATTATATTGAAATCTTTCCACATACTCTTCCAAGGTCTCATTTGGTTTTGTTGTCATTTGGAATATCTCATATTTTAATTCCCGATACCTGCAATAATATTGATATTTCTTTAAAAATTCAGCTTTCATATGATCCCAATCGGTTTTGACACCCCCACCTAATCCCATAAACCATCGTAGGGCTGCCCCTTTTAATGTAGAAGGGAATAGTTTTAGTTTTTGGGCATCGGTGGTGTAATCATATCCTCTGCATAGCACATCAAACTCAAATAAAAACGCATCTGGGTCCTCTGATGTTAAGCCGTGAAATGTAGGAATATGTTGAAGAGGAATAGCCTTTGTGGGTGCATTAACTATAGTATCTACTATAGGATATTGCAGTGTAGAGGTCTGCTGTTGATTCTGGTTTTGGCTCTGGGCCATTTGATCGAAGATATGCCAATATCCCTCTGGGATTTCCAAGGAATTTATAGGTTGGCGAGTAGGGACAAGAGTGGCTTTGAAAGCACTCCCTTTGTCTGGGATAATAAGTATTCCCTGTCGACCTACTATTTGAGGTGATTCAGGACCTTGGTTCTGAATAAGTTGAATAACACTTCCCTTATCTGGGCTGCTTATTATTTGGGTAGTTTCAATAGGAGATTTCAAGTCTGTTATTTCTCCCGTTTCCCCTTCTCCTTCTTGGAGATTACTAGCATTCCCTTCGTGAAGGAAACCTGTGCAAGGATTCTCAATTTCTTGGGAATCTTTCTCAATTCCCTCTGTTTGATTGTGTATCTCAGCAAAGGCTTCAGATGGTGATTTTCTAGCCTGAAGGGAACTAGTAGGCTGTCTAGAAGTAGTTCTTTTAAATCCTACTGATGGCTGAGATTCAGTTCTTTTAAATATTTCGTCAATAAAGGTTGTGCGCTCAAGGGTCACCGGTCCCTTAGGTTTTTCGTTTTTAGGAGGAATTTTGTTTCGCTTAGTTGATTTATTCATTCAAAGAAACAAACCTTCATTCCTACCTAAAGAAAGAAGCTTACCTACTTCTGCTGTAAAGCGGGATGTGAGAAAGTGTGTTTCTTGCCCAGTGCGTAGGTTCTTACCTTCCGTATTTAATACCCAATTCTTCGCAAGCATAAGAAAATTAGCTGTGCATTACTCATTTAAAATGGCATACACTCTCCCCGGCAACGGCGCCAAAATGTCGAGTCTTAAAAAGGTATATTTTGAACACCTAATTAGTCCACATTAATCATCAATCCGGGAGTGTCTTTTTATTCCAAGAGTGTACTCTGTCTAAGGCTGAAATTGTCTAAGAGAAATGCTGTGAAGATGTAGTATAAGATAACAAAATCAAAAGTAACCAATTCTTGAAAAGAAACCTAATTACAGTGACATGAATGGAAAGATTAAACTACTTCAATCTTTGCAGAACATTGATCAGGGATGCAGTAGTAGTAACTCTTTCCCATAGAAATCGATGCAAGATGAGCAATCTGGGGACTGGGAAGCTAAAGCCTCTATCCTCTATAGTTGGAGATCTTAAAGAAATCAAACCGAAAGCAGATTTGATGAAAGCAACGTAAACAAAACGCAATCTGAAAAGGAATAGCAACGTATGACTACAACTCTGCTGTCTAACAGTTAAAGATTATAAATAAGTAATGAACAGAAATGGAACAGCAACGCGAATTGAACAGTAATTACAATTATAACATATTCAAGGCACTATATTTCTATGCTTCAATTCTTTCGACAAATTCTCACCACGCAACCACCAATTATAGCAGATTATAAACTAAAGGAACAAAAATTCAAATCAGATATAAGTCAGTGAAGCTTTATGATAACAGCGAAATAATAGAACAAAAAATTATGCTTATTGTAAAGAAACGAAATAGAGATGACTCTGTATTTGATCCAATCAACAATAAACCAATTCAAACATTAAACGCACTCCACACGACAGTAAACAAATATTAGAATACAAAGAGCTAAGTAATTCCACCAGAGTCGGGCCCTTAGCACCAGTGAAATACTGCTGGGCTAATTCATAATTGCATAAGGTAAATAAAACACGTGCTTTGTATTAAACCAACATAAAGTCTTACAAATTTTTTTTCTCTCAAACAGAGAGTTAATATAACAGAGAAAATGTAAATTCTTTCGACTAATTCCCAACAATAATAATGATCCGTCCCCCCGTCACTAAAGGACGTGGTATTATATATCAACTCTTCGACGGACCAATCAAAGAACAAGATAAGTTTGAACAACGATCCCTCAGGATCGAAAGATCCTGAGGGATTCACTCCTCTGTGTTTAGTCATTGTTCTGTTCGTGCTGACTAAGGCCGAGCTGTTCCCTGCCTTTTCTGGGCTATTCGTTCAGATCTCCTTGCCTTTTGCTGGATATGATTCAATGCTGATGGAGCAGCAGTTAGATTGTTCTCAACCCCGCCTCTGGTATAGCTGTTCACCTCTCCGAATTCCTGTTTGTCAACCAAAAAGTAGCTTTTAGTCATCTTTTCATAGTAATCATAAACCTTTCCAATTCTATTGTAATTCCTATGATAGATTACCTTTTCAAGGCAAACAGGAGTATATTTATAATAAATAATGAGTAAATATACGATAATTTCATACCTCTTTCACTGCCCAACATACCCCCCTACTTAATCATTTTCATGCCCTCATGAAAACTATAGTTCACATGGAGAGCAGTCAAAGAATAAGCCGAATAAGGTTTGTCATCCACAGGCCTAAAACCATGGAGTGCAACTAATTCCTAAAAAGTATGTTCTGTCTGTCCTTCAGGAAGTTCATAAATAGCTTTGTAATCTGAAGCAGGGAACCATACAATAGGGCTGCAAAATCTACATCCTAACCAATATGCTCCTTCTTTTAAAACAAGATGGCTAGAGGAAATGAAACAGTCTGCAGCTAGCCCAAAGTTTCTATAATTAAAAGGTTCCCTATTTTGCACATTCTGATTCGAGGTTCTCCACCGGACTTTGGCTGCTATGTAGGCTTGGTTCCTAATGGATGAAAAATAATCTGTTCCATTCAAAATGATTTATTTATGGATAGGCCCCAGAGTTTGGGTAATGCCTTCCCTTGTCATCAAGCGTTTCTATCTAGCCCAAAATTGAAGTGAGTTCTGAGGTTCACTTCTGACCCATAGATCTAATCCATTTTCCTGTCTTTGAAAGGCATTATAAGATTTAAGCCATTTTAATTGGTTTACAACAAAGGAAATGAATGCCTGAAACTGAACATCTCCAATAAAAGGGCTAGGGTTTGATTCACAGACATTTTCAAGTATTAGATTATGAAAATAAAACTCACATAATAAGCGTTGTACTTTGATCCCATAATGTTTTCAGCATGATATAAAATCATCTATTTTTTTAGCTCTATGGATTTCCCTGCACTAACTGCCTTGATCTTTAATTGTTAATATCTTTCTAGTAAAAATAGAGCATAGTTTTTTGCAGGGCATCTATAGGCTAAGACATCAGTATACAAGGAGCAGAGAGTGTCCATTTGAGTGTAGGCTAATTTTAGTTGATTCATTACCTTATCAGCCTTTACCTCTGCTTTCCGTCGTTTTTCATGAGCTTCAGCTTCTGCTTCATGAATAATTCTCATTTGTTGCTACAGTTCTTGATATCTTGTTTTTGGGACAGTATCTTCCTCCAATCTCTTCCTTTCCATTCGGGCCTGTGTCAATTCTTCCTGAAGTCTAAGCAATGTTGGCTCACTGAAAGTGTGTTGACTGCTAGATTGCATATTTTCACTCAAAATCGGTTCCTCTGGAACAGCTTGTGTTGGAACAGTTGTTTGTTGCTCCGCATCCTCATAATTAGGCTCAGGTATGGTTTCTTCTGTAACTTGAGGGTTCCTATCAATGGTCACTCTTCTCTTTTTCGAGTTTCTTTTGATAGCAATGCTTCTTTTCTTAGGGGCTCGCTTGGGCATGTATTTCATTCTCAGAACCCTAATGGTCTGCCTGAGCTATTCAACTAATTTATGAAGCTTTATTCACTCCCTTCGAAGCTTCTCAATCTCAGCTGTTTTCTTCTTCTTTCTTAATGGAACAGTTGTTCCTATATTTTCACTCGTTTGTTCAATAGAATTTTGGCCCATATCAGCCATGCCTTGAGTAAAATTCTCTTATTGTTCTTCTCCTCAGGGCTTCTCTTCTACATTCATGTGCCCTTGGCTCAATTCTCCTGGAATCATATTCTCAGTTAACTCTGCAGTCCCCTGGGGGCTTCCAACTTCATTGTTTTCTTTCTCCTGCTCACATCCCTCAGGAGAATCAACCCTAGCTTCGCTAGGGTTTGCTGTTTCATTCAGTTTTTCTCCAGCTGTTTCTTTGTCAATAGCAGAGTATTCTGGTAGTTGATTAATATCTATATTGAGGTCCAAGGGACTATGCGGCCGTGCATAATCACTCATATTGGCCAAAATATGGGCCAATTGATCTTCCTGTAAAGGGCTTACAATAACATTCTCGGGCAGCTCTGTTTCATTTTTATTGCTGCTATGATTGTCCTCATCCTCCGCATCAGTGTGATAACTTCCTTACTCTTCATCTGAATACCAAATTTCTCCCTCAACTTCTTCTTCTTCTCTAGAATTTCCTTCGATTCCTTCTTCCTCATTATCTCCTTCCTCTGCTCTGGGTTGTTTTTCACTACTAGATTGGCGACTTATTTCTTCTTCATCCGAGTAGCGAATTTCTCCTTCCAATTGTTCTTCTTCATCAGTCTAAGGGCTTACTTTCTCTAATTTCTCTTCTTCGTCAGTGTGAGGGCTTACTCCCTCCAATTGTGGAGGTTGTTCCTCCTTTTAGCTATGCAATTCCATGGGCTGGCTGTTGCCCGAAAGTTCTTCCACCATCCTTCTAATTCATTTCAACCGGCAGGGCTGTCTATGAGTAGAAGGCTCAGCAATTGAGCCGACCATCCTCTTCCGTTTTGGAGCAGGTAGAGCTAATCCTCCATCGATGGAAAATATTAATTTTTCCCATCTGGTATTGAAAATATCCGGGGAGAGTAACCAAGAAAGGGAAGAATTAGAAGCCGAAGTATTCTCGCTACGTGAGGAAGTGAAGAAAGGAAAAACTATCCAAAACTATGCCAACAACTCAAGGGCATTGGAAGAACTCATCAACAATCAACGATCTTACAACGAACAAACTGGCATCGGATACAAAGAAGAAGAAGCAAGACCTTCTACAACAAAATACAATGAACCTATGAGATCTGACATGCATGTAGACTTCATTGGACAAGATTCGCAAGAACAGCCTTGGAAAAAAATTCCTCGACGAAAATTTCCATCCAGGTACCGACATATTTTTTATGGCTACTATTATTCATGTGGAAAATTTGGTCATAAATCTGTAGAATGTCGCACATACCCTAGGAACGAATACAATTCCAAGCGATCTGTCAAATATGAACCTCCCAGGGCTCAGCGAAACATCAATAGATTTTAACATTTAAGAAATAATATTGAGTGTTACAAATGTCGAAACTTTGGACACATAGCCAAAGACTGCAGACTTGAAAATCCTCTAGAAGAATCTTCGAAGCCACAGAACGAATCAACATGGAAGAAGAAGAAGAATGATAATTGTGCTCTCGCTTTCAAGGCTCAAAAGAACAAATATGTGTGGTATGTTGATAGTGGTTGCTCAACGCATATGAGTGGAGATAGAAATAAATTTGTATCTCTAAAGAGAAGAAGGAAGGAACCGTGTCCTTCGGAAATGATGGATCTTCAAATGTTATAGTATTAGGTACTGTCACTCTTGGAAGCAAAGATGCTCTAGCCAAGAATGTTCTATTGGTTGAAAACATGAATCACAATCTTCTCAGTGTTGGACAAATGTGTGATCAAGGACACACGATACTATTCAACTCCACGAAATGTGAAATAAGGAAAGGCGTGTATGGTGAAACTATGGCTACAGCAGGTCGAGCTCCAAATGACATATATGTTCTAGATGAAGCAACTAAAGCATGTCTAATAGGTAAAGAGGATGATACAATAATTGGTAGCAATGATGATCTACTAAGTAAGAGGTTTGCTACAAAGGTGCAAAGTGATTTCGAGATGTCTTTACTTGGTGAGCTGACATACTTCTTAGGGCTTCAAATATCTCAGCAAGAGAAAGGAATATTTATATTTCAAGCCATGTACATCAAGTAAATGCTCAAGAAATTTAAAATGGAAGATTTCAAACCCATCCTTACTCCAATGGTAACAGGTTCCAAATTAAGCACAGACGACTCATCTAAGGATGTGGATCAAAGGTTGTACAGATCTATGATTATTAGTCTTCTATATGTAACAGCCTCTCGACTAGATGTTATGCAAGTAGTTGGACAAGTAGCAAGATTCCAAGAAGCACCAAAAGAATCACATATTAAATATTCATCAGCATTGAAATATCTTCGCTAGAAGCTTGGGATTCTCCCAAGTTCTCATTATATTTTCATTTTTCAGAATATAAAGGGGGAGTGGATGTAGATTACAGGTCTGCAGGACGGTTGTGTGTTAGGGGGAGTGGAAGTGTGTACAGGTCCACAGGATGGTTGTGTTTCAGGGGGAGTTCCCCTTTTCCATTGATGTCAAAGGGGGAGAGAATGTTGTAGGAAGAGGTATCATGATCGCAGGGGGAGTACTTGTGTTGCCATCAATGCCAAAGGGGGAGATTTTTGATCAACGGTTGTCATTGATGTCAACCCAAGCAGCACTAGGGGCTAGCCCAATATTGCATGGGAATTTTGACCTACCAAATTAATATATTTTGGGTCAATAATGCTTTTGATGGTTTCTACTTGTCAAGATGTTTCCGTTGATATATGGCACGCCATGTAATTCTTCACGGTTTGAGAGATATTCATGTTTGAAGTTTGTACCCCCAGTTAGTGGGCTAAAACCCCATGGTGTTGGGGCATAGGTCATTGAAAATTCATAATTAATATATTTTAAGCTCCTAAAATCCCTCCCACGTTCACTTGTTGAAGCCCTTCTCAACTTAAGCATTTATATAAATTGTGATCTTCATTTCCTCCTTAGGCAAGGGATTTGGCCATATGAAACAGGTCATCGTGGAATTTGCAATCTAAATACTTTTATACGAAGGTTTAGAAGGTAAATTTTTTATGAGGAGAAGCTGAAATCCTGAGGAAGCTTCTGTAAAAATTTCAGATCAAGGTGCGCAACATTTTTGGAGATACGATCTGTGGAAGTCGGGTTTTTGCAGGCTCCTAAAATTCATCTCAAAGAAGTGACCTTGGTAAATTCGTCATAACTCTCTCTCTAAGTATCGGATTGGAATTCCATAGAAAGTGGCAGATATTTCACAGTCTCTAATTTTCACTCTATCAATTTTAGAGCCAAATGAAGAAACAGTGACATGTGGCACACCATACAAGTGCGCTCTGCCGAAACAGTCCATAATTAGGGAATTGTGAGATATTGGGTATAACTCTCTCTTGAAGAATCCAAATTGGGTCAGACCTATGGCATTGGAAAGATGACTCAGAGGACTACTATAGGACCGAAAATCAGATATTGAGGATCTGAAATAATAGAGATACACCAGATTCAATATCGAGCTCCTAGAAGGCAAGAAAAAGCTAGATCATGTGTTGTCAAGGGTTGCAAAGGACCAGAATTTCTATGGTAGCAAAGCAAAGCAAGGTGCAGCAAAGGGTAGCATGACAAGAGAAGCAACCAAGGTGCATAACAGTAGCAAGAATTTCATCATATGAAGTCTTCAAGTGGGCAGCACTGCATACAATCATTGTAAAGGTATCATTGTACTTAGTCATTGTAAATACATTATTGTACAAATTGCACTAGTGTCTATCTGCCAAGGGTTGAAGAGGCAGTGTTGGGAGGTCTAGGATCATCATTAGGTGGTTGTGTCAAAGTTGGGGTTATGGTCTAGTATATATTCTTCTTCTACATCATTCTATATCATTGTAAAGTGGACCATTTTCCCCGGTACGGGAGTCCATTCTTCTTTTATTCTTCTATAGGGTGGTAGGGTGGTGCTAGGGTGAGTTGTAGCTCATTGGGTGTTGGGGCATCCGTTCAGTTGACTACTAAAGAATCTCGGGCGTTGGAGCATCCATCCAGTGGGAGCTGGAGAAGAATGCTTTTCTAGATTCTAGGAAGTTGGATCTTTATTTTCAATTGGAGTTGAATATTAAAGAATTATTAGAAAAGCATTAGGTGGTTTTTGTCCCAGAGTGGGTTTCCACCTTAAAAACTGTGTGCATTTGTGTTCCTCTTGTTTGCTGCTATCATTGTACAGACACTGATAATAATTTAAGATTAACTAATTCTCTAATTGAAACAAATATTGATTCACCCCCCCCCCCCCTCTCAGTATTTCCAACATTATCATGCTGTTATACATGTTAAATTTCAGCAAGAACAAATGGACATAAGACACTTAAATAGTTAAAAATCACACACCACTTTCAAGTATAAAATTCCACAAATTTTTAAGTACAAGCTATATCTTTTATTTGTTTATCTGGGTGGGAGGTTCTTGAAATACATAACAATTTATCCAACCCTTTTTTACATCAGGTTGGTATCAGAGCATTTGGTTGCTTTATTGACATAGTAATAGCTTGCTTGTATAACTTGAAAGGTGTTTAAACAATGAAAAAGGTTGATTGTTTTATCGTTTGCAAACTGGTTGTTGCTTGAGTTTGTTGGAGGTGAAGGGAGAGCTATTGATAGCTAAGTCCAAGAGAGGACAATAAGGAATAAAGTGGTGAAGGCATATTCATTACCCAAAGGAGCTCAAGGCTATCCTTGAAGAACAAACCCTTTTGTCAGTTGTTTGTTTTTTGGCTGCTTGAATAAGAATTGTCTCTACAACCATTTTGTTCAAAAGATTAGTCATTTGTTTTGAAAGCTTTGTGAAATTTGTTGAATTTAGTTTTGTTCAATGACATCATAATGAAAAATTCATCCAATGAGTTTTCAAAATCCTCCTCCACAATATTCTTCGATGAAGACATGAAGTGTGACTTCTACATATTCAAAGGACATGGTGCACATTCTGTTTGAGGATAGAAGAGAAAGCACTGAACTTCGTGAGCAATTGTTCCGTATGAAGGAAGAGAAGGAAGATAATTTTCAAATATTGCATGATATGGAGATGCAGCTCCATCAAGCACAAGAGGCTTTGACCAAGAACATGCGTGAAGCAGAGGTAATCCACTCTAATTTGTCTTCAGTTTCCTCATTATAAAGATGTGTTCGTTCTTTTGAAAAGCACACTAGAGGTATAGGGTCCAAGTTAATGTTTAAAATGGGCTATGAAGGAAAGGTTTTAGGAGAGCATGCACAAGGCATGGTTGAACCTATTATGGTTGAGGAACGACCTAAGAAATTTGGTCTTGGATATGTGCAATCTAATGGCAAAGACTCCAAAGCCATAGAGGCAAGTGAGGCAATTTCAAAGAGAACTTTTGTTCCAAGTTATAATATGCAAATATTTCAAGTTTGTTTCCAAGATGATTGCCATTGCTTTAAGCCTTTTTTGCAGCAAAAATATTGTAGACATGCAGCTTATGGCTAGCATGTGAGTTTGGAAAGTTTTCAAGACAAGAACGATGATGTTAGTCTGCAAATGAAAGCTGGAACCTCTACTATTTCATCTCCTCATGAATACAAAAAGGATGGACATGCAAAGCAGCACAATAGGTATAATTCTTCCCATAGTCAATTTGATTATGTTTCTATAAGGCATGATAATTTTTCATGCTTAAAAGGAAGAGAGAGTTGTTGTGCATATTGTGGTTGATTTGACCATGATGTTTCGAGATGCTGGATGAGGAATAAGGCATACAGGAAGCAGAAGAAGCAAAGGAAAATTTCAAAGAAGGCGCATAAGACTTGCACACATTGCCAAAAGAGGGGACATGTTGTCTCGCATCGTTGGACTTTGCATCCAACTAGTCATCCCAAGCACATGCAGCAAGAGGAAAGAAAGATTGGTCAAAGTGGAACCAAGGATTCCATTATTTATGTGAGAACGGAAGTTTCACATGAAGAAGAGTTGCTGCAGCAAAATTCGCCGTGGAAGTGGCTTGGTGAGAAGTGGTTGAACTTCTTAACACAATAAGACATACTCATTTGTACATATGAAAATTTCGGTTGTACACATGTATTTTATGTTGTAATCTCTTGTTTGTTTGAGCCACCTTGGATCAATGATCAAGGAAGAAATGTTCAGCTACCTTATGCAAATTTCTCACCTGAAATTTCTGAGTGAGTGCAAGGAAGACGGTTCTTGACAGGAGGACAAGCACATCTAGGAAGGGAAGTGTCAACTACCTTCAAGTTGTGGTTCAAATTCACTAGTCATGCAAGGCAAGTGTTTGTAGGCTGAAGAGAAGAGGGTGTTGTACTCTCATCGACTGTATAGTTCTATATATCAATCTTTTGGGGTCCAAAAGATTCCTAGTGGGGAGGTGTGATCAGAACTGGATCATGGACCAGAATGATAGCTTAAAATTCAAAGTGTTCAGAAGTTTGCTAAACCTAATCGAATAGAAAGGTCTCGTCATTTCGATTCTGTCACCACAAATGGTTTGAAAAACTGACATCGTATGAAGAAGTTATCACAATTTGAAAAGTCTAGTAAACTGCAAAAACTAGACTTTGACCAAGTTTGACTTCGCAATTGGAAAAATTAAAAAGAGAATATTCTAGGGAAAATTCTTGGAATATTCCTCAAAATATTCCTCGAAATACTCTATTTTGACCAATCAGGTCTTGACAAGTGGCGTAGTATCATTTGATATTGGGTTGACTTTTTTTTTTCGGGCCAATGAAAAACTACCACGTGGCAGGCCCGAAGGCCGCCATGTGGCCCCGGAACGGAGTGTTAATTTTTTTTTTGGAGCCCACGGGAGTCAACCACTCGACCTTCTATCCGCCCGCCCACCCACGTGCCATCACGCCATAAGGTGTTTCTTAACATCATATGCAACACAGACTTATTTAAATTTTAATGGTTTATGGTTTGGGGGTTGGTGAGGCCAGCCTCCCCCCCCCCCCTTCCATATGCACAAGTGCTAGAAACATGGACTTAAGCCCCTTTCCATGATGGTTCGGCAAGCACTAATGGCTCCCACATTTTTTGTTCACATGGCATCTGGCTCCGGTGGTTATGTAAAAAATTGTTCGACGATTTTGGTTAGAAATACACAGAGTGTGATGGGTGACGTGTGCCCATGTTTTACAATGAAGTTTAATGCCAATAGTTATGCTTGGTGGAAGTAAAAATTTACCCCAAAAATTAAGTGGATTTGCCGATTTTGACTCCAGTTAACTGGAGTGGTCTAGTTTTGGTGGAGCTGATGTAAGGGACACTGGGAAAAATTGGTTTTGGCTCTATCTTGAGCTAGGGTGAACCAATTTTGGAGTGAAAATAGTCAATTGCGACTATCTCCAACATTACAGAATCAATGGAGTATGTTTCAAATCCATCTAAGAGCTTCTAAGCATGTTTTAGCTTCAATGAAGTTCAAGGGGCCACCAAGGCCACCAGGAGGCAACAATAGTTTGAGGCCTAGTCAGGGGAGCTAGAGGCCTTATTCAGAGATCCAATAATCAATTTTGGATATTTTAGATGTTTTGAATCTGATGAGATGGTTTTTAGAGCCTGTAGAGAACTTTTGAAGGCTAGTAAGCTTCAGTAAAGTTCCAGGACTATTAGTGCCAGCTTTTTCGAGCAGTAGTTCAGGGCCTAGCCAAGAAAGCAGGACGCCTTATGCAACAAACCAATAGTCATTTATGACTAAAAAAAATTATAAATCCATTGAAGGAGGTTTCAGAAGCTTTGAGGACTTCTATAGGTCGAAAACCCATCAGAGAAGTTTTCAGTGACCCTAGTGCCAGGGGGTGCCGACAGGTGTTGGAGGCGAAACCGGAGCAACCAACGGCCATTTTATGCAAATGAATAGTCTATATTGACTATTTCAGACATTATGAAACTAATTAAAGTGTTTGAAGAATATTGTTATAACTTATAGAGCTCTAAAAGCTAAAGGGAATTTTTGGGCAGCCGTGGACAAACAATGGAGAAAGGCCTAGTTTGGGGATGCAGTGCTTGTTTTGAGCAAATTATCAGTCGATATTTGGTGTCTGATGTGTGATGGAGATAGTAGGTGTGGTTTTAGGGATAGAAATATAATTTTTTAGGATTTAGTGCCAAGGAGAAGGTCAATGTAGCTCAATGCACCGATAAAAGGAATCAAGCCTAAGGAAGCTTAAAGTTGTTTGCAGAGTGACAGCAGCCATGGCAAGGATATAGATGGTATTCTAAGCCCTTTGGATCAGTTTAGTATCCACT
The DNA here is from genome assembly GCA_034641835.2 of Pinus albicaulis. Taxonomy (NCBI): domain Eukaryota; kingdom Viridiplantae; phylum Streptophyta; class Pinopsida; order Pinales; family Pinaceae; genus Pinus; species Pinus albicaulis. Next base: position 885,858,806 of record CM076584.1, on the reverse strand, counting down.
AGATTTAAGTGTGGAACTTGTAAAATAAACTTTACCATAACCCCAAAGATCCAAGTCAAGATGACAAAGCTCAAAGGAGACGTAGCCCACGATATTTGGGTGAACTCCTAGATTAATTTTGTTGTTATGTGTGGATGTTTTATTGCTGCATTATTTTGATATTATACATGTAAAATTTCATAAAGAAAAAATGGACATAAGACACTTAAATAGTTAAAAATCATACACCACTTTCAATTATAAAATTCTGCAAATTGTCAAGTACAAGCTAGATCTTTTATTTGTTTAGCTGACTGGGAGGTTCTTGAAATACATAACAATTTATCCAAACCATTTTTAGATCAATTGTACTAAGAGCTCTTGGATTAGAGTTTTGTATGATATTTTTTCATGATACATGATATATACATAATATATGATAGTGGGTTTTTTAGCTTTATGCTTTCCCGTTAAAAAAATTTGTGTTATGTGTGATTGATCTTTCTTCTTGATATTACAATTGGTGATCGTGTTTTAAATTCCACAAGAATTTTTGTAGAAGTGATTATGTATTTAATAGTGGCATATAATTGTTAGATCAGGAGAATCTAGGCAATACATAATTTGTATTAAATTTCTACATGGTATCAGAGCACAAAAGATTGCAATTTGCTGCAAGAATTTCTTGGTGCTACAATTGAGTAAACATAAAAATGGATTTCAATGGCTTGCATTTAGAGTATGCACTCGAGGGAAGATCAAACTAAATTTCCTGGAAGGATAGGATGGAGGCGGTGCTTGAAGATAATGTCTTGAAGGAATTCATCGACAGTGATGTTCCTAAGTCCACTTCAACAGATGCTACATTACTTGATGCATTGCAAAAGAAAGTGGTGAAGGCGAGAAGGATTTTTTTGGAATTTGTATGAGACCACATTGTCTCAAGCCTTCATGGGAAAGCCACACCATATGCTATATGGAAGGCTTGGACAGATCTTTTCCAAAGTAGCAGTGACCATAGGAAATTGGTGTTGAAATATAAGCTCTGAAAGATCAAGATGGAAAAGGGAGACAATATTCCAAAGTATCTCACAAAGTTTGTCCAATGTCGGGATGAACTGGGGAGTGTGGGAATCACTGATGTTGATGATGATTTGGTGATATTGGCTCCCTTGGGACTTCTTAAGAGTTGGCACAGTTATGAAGACTCTGTTAAAGGAAGGGAAAAAGTGTCAGATTGGGAACGACTGTGGTCGGATCTAGTGCAGGAGGAGTTCAATTGGAACACCAGAGATGGCTCTTCATCAAAGCATGATGATGAATAATATTTGGCTTTGGATACCAAGGAAAGGAAAGGGAAAGGAATAAATTCCATTCAAAATCTGAGTCTAAAGGCAAGAAGCTGGATTTTTCCAAGGTGAAGTGTTTTCACTGTCACGAACATGGGCATCTCGCCACTAACTGTCTGCAGAAGAAGAAGAAGAAGAATATTGTTGGAGAGAGTGGCACATCCTTCCACATAATAGGAGATAAGGAGATTTTTAGTGACTTGGAGGAGAAATATCTCCAAATGCATATAGATATGGGCGACGATGGATGATACAGTGCAACCAACATTGGTACCATTATCTTTGAGAGGGAGTCATGTAAACCATTTCAATTAAAATATGTTATGCATGTTCCAGGTCTAAAGAAAAACTTCGTCTCAGTCGCAATGTTGGAGGACAAAGGCTATGATGTTTTTTTTAGCGATGGAAAAGATTTCCTGTGACATAAAGCAACAGGCCAAGCCAAGAGGATAGTGTTGGGTGTGGAGCCTTATTATCTTGTTTATTTTGTATCACAACGTTGGACCCCTGTACCTTAATGGGGTAGCAATGCTGCCCATAATTAAATGATACCTGGGGGGTCCAGGGGGGGTGGCTTCCCCCAAAGCTAAAAATAGATGTAAAATTGCCTTGTAAAAGTATAGTAATTTCTAGTCAATCTGGGTCGTTCATTAGGCGAATGTTCTAACGATAGAAGTTATGTTTAGTTTAGGGTTTTTTCCCTAGAAGTCAACCCTTCGCTTGTATGAGGGTATTATATTACGGCTGTGTATTGCATGTGTATTCTCAGAGTGAGAAACAGATAGGGAGACTGTGAGAGAGAACATAGGATATTACAGCGGATCTGTTATAGGTTGTGTCTCTTTATTTTGCTGGATAATAGAAAGGAAGGACCGGATGTTTGGTGTGGACGTAACCCAAACTGGGTGAACCATGTATATATGTGTCTCTCTAGTTTTATGTGTTTTGTGTGCTTGTGTTTTCCACATATTTTATGTGATGCATTGCTCTGTAATATATAATTTTCTAGAATATAGGGATTTGAGTTAAGAATCTCTACAAGTTGGAGGTGGATGGTTGCGCTTCCATGATGGGAAAGGCATAAAAAGTGGTGACCCGAGATGAGGGAGAATTATGGCATAGGTGATTGGGCCATCTTCATCATGGAGCCTTGAAATTCATGTAGCAAATATCTACTAGACTTCAAATGGGAACACTTGCTTAGCTAGATCAGTGCAAGGGTTGCACCATAGGGAAGTATGTAAAGTCCACCTTTCACGAAAAGGAGAAATGTGCTTCAATGATCCTAGAGAGAGTTCACACTGATGGTTGTGGACCATTCCCAGTTGCTTCAATAGTAAAACATAGGTATTATGTTGTTTTTTTTATGAATTTTCTCACAAATTTTGGATCTTCTTCCAGAAGAAAGATCAAACATTCTCAAAGTTCTGTGAGTTTAAGGCATTGATGGAGAAAGAGTCGAGGAAGCAAGTGAAGGCTCTGAGGAGAGATAATGGTGGAGAATAAATCTCTAATTAACTCAAATACTTCTACAGCAAAGAAAGAATTCGAAGATAACTCATAGTGCCTCATAACCCATAGCAAAATTAGGTCACAGAGAGGAAGAACAAAATGATCATGGGTGCAACACGAGTAATGTTGCATGATCAGGGCCTACCAATGAATTTGTGGCAGAAGCATGTAACATTGCAGTTTATGTGAAAAACCGTTGTCCTCATAGAGTACTTGGCATGAGTACACCCAAATAATATTTCACTGGTAAGAAATTGAATGTTTCTCACTTTAATTTTTGGCTCATCTGTTTATGTGCATGTGACCAAGAACGCTAGGAAGAAGATGGAGCCAAATACTAAAGTTGGGATATTTGTGGGGTACAAAGAAACACCCCGTAATTATCGTGTGTATTTTCCTAACAATAATATGACTATTATGTTACGGGATATAAAATTCGATGAGGGAAAAGCCATGCGATTGTCGCTTGAGAGGGAGATAGACTTGCATGTGGAGGAGGAACTATTGGTTCCTAAAGATGAGTCTCTAGATGTGGATCAACCATAGGAGGAGGTTCATGGAGTCGAGGAGTCCACTCA